>JAHSPW020000038.1:0-662377 GCA_019985065.2 Arctostaphylos glauca
TTCTAATAAGGGATCCCCCATTTTGCTACGGTGTGGACCTCCTACTTCTTGATCAAATTATGATGATCTGAACCGTTCAATGTGTTTAAAACGTGTTTTTAAGGGTACCCGTAAGAGATCGGCTGAAAATAATATCCGGAAAGTCTTTGATCCGTTCAATTTTTCATAAAACTGTTCCTGTCAGCATTTATCAAAAACTGTTTAGATCAAGCTTTTCTCGATATTATTTCGAGCCGATTTCTTGCAGGTACCCTTAAAAACGTGTTTTAAACATAATGAACGGTTCAGATCATCAAAATAAAGGATCACTCATTAGAAGCGCGGACTATATATGTATGAGTGAGCTTCTAATAAGGGATCCCCTATTTTGCTACGGTGTGGACCTCCTACTTCTTGATCAAATTATGATGATCTGAACCGTTCAATCTGTTTAAAACGTGTTTTTAAGGGTACCCGTAAGAGATCGGCTGAAAATAATATCCGGAAAGTCTTTGATCTGTTCAATTTTTCATAAAACTGTTCCTGTCAGCATTTATCAAAAACTGTTTAGATCAAGCTCTTCTCGATATTATTTCGAGCCGATTTCTTGCAGGTACCCTTAAAAACATGTTTTAAACATAATGAACGGTTCAGATCATCAAAATAAAGGATCCCTCATTAGAAGCGCGGACTATATATGTATGAGTGAGCTTCTAATAAGGGATCCCCCATTTTGCTACGGTGTGGACCTCCTACTTCTTGATCAAATTATGATGATCTGAACCGTTCAATGTGTTTAAAACGTGTTTTTAAGGGTACCCGTAAGAGATCGGCTGAAAATAATATCCGGAAAGTCTTTGATCCGTTCAATTTTTCATAAAACTGTTCCTGTCAGCATTTATCAAAAACTGTTTAGATCAAGCTCTTCTCGATATTATTTCGAGCCGATTTCTTGCAGGTACCCTTAAAAACATGTTTTAAACATAATGAACGGTTCAGATCATCAAAATAAAGGATCCCTCATTAGAAGCGCGGACTATATATGTATGAGTGAGCTTCTAATAAGGGATCCCCTATTTTGCTACGGTGTGGACCTCCTACTTCTTGATCAAATTATGATGATCTGAACCGTTCAATGTGTTTGAAACGTGTTTTTAAGGGTACCCGTAAGAGATCGGCTGAAAATAATATCCGGAAAGTCTTTGATCCGTTCAATTTTTCATAAAACTGTTCCTGTCAGCATTTATCAAAAACTGTTTAGATCAAGCTCTTCTCGATATTATTTCGAGCCGATTTCTTGCAGGTACCCTTAAAAACGTGTTTTAAACATAATGAACGGTTCAGATCATCAAAATAAAGGATCACTCATTAGAAGCGCGGACTATATATGTATGAGTGAGCTTCTAATAAGGGATCCCCTATTTTGCTACGGTGTGGACCTCCTACTTCTTGATCAAATTATGATGATCTGAACCGTTCAATGTGTTTGAAACGTGTTTTTAAGGGTACCCGTAAGAGATCGGCTGAAAATAATATCCGGAAAGTCTTTGATCCGTTCAATTTTTCATAAAACTGTTCCTGTCAGCATTTATCAAAAACTGTTTAGATCAAGCTCTTCTCGATATTATTTCGAGCCGATTTCTTGCAGGTACCCTTAAAAACGTGTTTTAAACATAATGAACGGTTCAGATCATCAAAATAAAGGATCACTCATTAGAAGCGCGGACTATATATGTATGAGTGAGCTTCTAATAAGGGATCCCCTATTTTGCTACGGTGTGGACCTCCTACTTCTTGATCAAATTATGATGATCTGAACCGTTCAATCTGTTTAAAACGTGTTTTTAAGGGTACCCGTAAGAGATCGGCTGAAAATAATATCCGGAAAGTCTTTGATCCGTTCAATTTTTCATAAAACTGTTCCTGTCAGCATTTATCAAAAACTGTTTAGATCAAGCTCTTCTCGATATTATTTCGAGCCGATTTCTTGCAGGTACCCTTAAAAACATGTTTTAAACATAATGAACGGTTCAGATCATCAAAATAAAGGATCCCTCATTAGAAGCGCGGACTATATATGTATGAGTGAGCTTCTAATAAGGGATCCCCCATTTTGCTACGGTGTGGACCTCCTACTTCTTGATCAAATTATGATGATCTGAACCGTTCAATGTGTTTAAAACGTGTTTTTAAGGGTACCCGTAAGAGATCGGCTGAAAATAATATCCGGAAAGTCTTTGATCCGTTCAATTTTTCATAAAACTGTTCCTGTCAGCATTTATCAAAAACTGTTTAGATCAAGCTCTTCTCGATATTATTTCGAGCCGATTTCTTGCAGGTACCCTTAAAAACATGTTTTAAACATAATGAACGGTTCAGATCATCAAAATAAAGGATCCCTCATTAGAAGCGCGGACTATATATGTATGAGTGAGCTTCTAATAAGGGATCCCCCATTTTGCTACGGTGTGGACCTCCTACTTCTTGATCAAATTATGATGATCTGAACCGTTCAATGTGTTTAAAACGTGTTTTTAAGGGTACCCGTAAGAGATCGGCTGAAAATAATATCCGGAAAGTCTTTGATCCGTTCAATTTTTCATAAAACTGTTCCTGTCAGCATTTATCAAAAACTGTTTAGATCAAGCTCTTCTCGATATTATTTCGAGCCGATTTCTTGCAGGTACCCTTAAAAACGTGTTTTAAACATAATGAACGGTTCAGATCATCAAAATAAAGGATCACTCATTAGAAGCGCGGACTATATATGTATGAGTGAGCTTCTAATAAGGGATCCCCTATTTTGCTACGGTGTGGACCTCCTACTTCTTGATCAAATTATGATGATCTGAACCGTTCAATCTGTTGAAAACGTGTTTTTAAGGGTACCCGTAAGAGATCGGCTGAAAATAATATCCGGAAAGTCTTTGATCTGTTCAATTTTTCATAAAACTGTTCCTGTCAGCATTTATCAAAAACTGTTTAGATCAAGCTCTTCTCGATATTATTTCGAGCCGATTTCTTGCAGGTACCCTTAAAAACATGTTTTAAACATAATGAACGGTTCAGATCATCAAAATAAAGGATCCCTCATTAGAAGCGCGGACTATATATGTATGAGTGAGCTTCTAATAAGGGATCCCCCATTTTGCTACGGTGTGGACCTCCTACTTCTTGATCAAATTATGATGATCTGAACCGTTCAATGTGTTTAAAACGTGTTTTTAAGGGTACCCGTAAGAGATCGGCTGAAAATAATATCCGGAAAGTCTTTGATCCGTTCAATTTTTCATAAAACTGTTCCTGTCAGCATTTATCAAAAACTGTTTAGATCAAGCTCTTCTCGATATTATTTCGAGCCGATTTCTTGCAGGTACCCTTAAAAACATGTTTTAAACATAATGAACGGTTCAGATCTTCAAAATAAAGGATCCCTCATTAGAAGCGCGAACTATATATGTATGAGTGAGCTTCTAATAAGGGATCCCCTATTTTGCTACGGTGTGAACCTCCTACTTCTTGATCAAATTATGATGATCTGAACCGTTCAATGTGTTTGAAACGTGTTTTTAAGGGTACCCGTAAGAGATCGGCTGAAAATAATATCCGGAAAGTCTTTGATCCGTTCAATTTTTCATAAAACTGTTCCTGTCAGCATTTATCAAAAACTGTTTAGATCAAGCTCTTCTCGATATTATTTCGAGCCGATTTCTTGCAGGTACCCTTAAAAACGTGTTTTAAACATAATGAACGGTTCAGATCATCAAAATAAAGGATCACTCATTAGAAGCGCGGACTATATATGTATGAGTGAGCTTCTAATAAGGGATCCCCTATTTTGCTACGGTGTGGACCTCCTACTTCTTGATCAAATTATGATGATCTGAACCGTTCAATGTGTTTGAAACGTGTTTTTAAGGGTACCCGTAAGAGATCGGCTGAAAATAATATCCGGAAAGTCTTTGATCCGTTCAATTTTTCATAAAACTGTTCCTGTCAGCATTTATCAAAAACTGTTTAGATCAAGCTCTTCTCGATATTATTTCGAGCCGATTTCTTGCAGGTACCCTTAAAAACGTGTTTTAAACATAATGAACGGTTCAGATCATCAAAATAAAGGATCACTCATTAGAAGCGCGGACTATATATGTATGAGTGAGCTTCTAATAAGGGATCCCCTATTTTGCTACGGTGTGGACCTCCTACTTCTTGATCAAATTATGATGATCTGAACCGTTCAATCTGTTTAAAACGTGTTTTTAAGGGTACCCGTAAGAGATCGGCTGAAAATAATATCCGGAAAGTCTTTGATCCGTTCAATTTTTCATAAAACTGTTCCTGTCAGCATTTATCAAAAACTGTTTAGATCAAGCTCTTCTCGATATTATTTCGAGCCGATTTCTTGCAGGTACCCTTAAAAACATGTTTTAAACATAATGAACGGTTCAGATCATCAAAATAAAGGATCCCTCATTAGAAGCGCGGACTATATATGTATGAGTGAGCTTCTAATAAGGGATCCCCCATTTTGCTACGGTGTGGACCTCCTACTTCTTGATCAAATTATGATGATCTGAACCGTTCAATGTGTTTAAAACGTGTTTTTAAGGGTACCCGTAAGAGATCGGCTGAAAATAATATCCGGAAAGTCTTTGATCCGTTCAATTTTTCATAAAACTGTTCCTGTCAGCATTTATCAAAAACTGTTTAGATCAAGCTCTTCTCGATATTATTTCGAGCCGATTTCTTGCAGGTACCCTTAAAAACATGTTTTAAACATAATGAACGGTTCAGATCATCAAAATAAAGGATCCCTCATTAGAAGCGCGGACTATATATGTATGAGTGAGCTTCTAATAAGGGATCCCCCATTTTGCTACGGTGTGGACCTCCTACTTCTTGATCAAATTATGATGATCTGAACCGTTCAATGTGTTTAAAACGTGTTTTTAAGGGTACCCGTAAGAGATCGGCTGAAAATAATATCCGGAAAGTCTTTGATCCGTTCAATTTTTCATAAAACTGTTCCTGTCAGCATTTATCAAAAACTGTTTAGATCAAGCTCTTCTCGATATTATTTCGAGCCTATTTCTTGCAGGTACCCTTAAAAACGTGTTTTAAACATAATGAACGGTTCAGATCATCAAAATAAAGGATCACTCATTAGAAGCGCGGACTATATATGTATGAGTGAGCTTCTAATAAGGGATCCCCTATTTTGCTACGGTGTGGACCTCCTACTTCTTGATCAAATTATGATGATCTGAACCGTTCAATCTGTTTAAAACGTGTTTTTAAGGGTACCCGTAAGAGATCGGCTGAAAATAATATCCGGAAAGTCTTTGATCTGTTCAATTTTTCATAAAACTGTTCCTGTCAGCATTTATCAAAAACTGTTTAGATCAAGCTCTTCTCGATATTATTTCGAGCCGATTTCTTGCAGGTACCCTTAAAAACATGTTTTAAACATAATGAACGGTTCAGATCATCAAAATAAAGGATCCCTCATTAGAAGCGCGGACTATATATGTATGAGTGAGCTTCTAATAAGGGATCCCCCATTTTGCTACGGTGTGGACCTCCTACTTCTTGATCAAATTATGATGATCTGAACCGTTCAATGTGTTTAAAACGTGTTTTTAAGGGTACCCGTAAGAGATCGGCTGAAAATAATATCCGGAAAGTCTTTGATCCGTTCAATTTTTCATAAAACTGTTCCTGTCAGCATTTATCAAAAACTGTTTAGATCAAGCTCTTCTCGATATTATTTCGAGCCGATTTCTTGCAGGTACCCTTAAAAACATGTTTTAAACATAATGAACGGTTCAGATCATCAAAATAAAGGATCCCTCATTAGAAGCGCGGACTATATATGTATGAGTGAGCTTCTAATAAGGGATCCCCTATTTTGCTACGGTGTGGACCTCCTACTTCTTGATCAAATTATGATGATCTGAACCGTTCAATGTGTTTGAAACGTGTTTTTAAGGGTACCCGTAAGAGATCGGCTGAAAATAATATCCGGAAAGTCTTTGATCCGTTCAATTTTTCATAAAACTGTTCCTGTCAGCATTTATCAAAAACTGTTTAGATCAAGCTCTTCTCGATATTATTTCGAGCCGATTTCTTGCAGGTACCCTTAAAAACATGTTTTAAACATAATGAACGGTTTAGATCATCAAAATAAAGGATCCCTCATTAGAAGCGCAGACTATATATGTATGAGTGAGCTTCTAATAAGGGATCCCCCATTTTGCTACGGTGTGGACCTCCTACTTCTTGATCAAATTATGATGATCTGAACCGTTCAATGTGTTTAAAACGTGTTTTTAAGGGTACCCGTAAGAGATCGGCTGAAAATAATATCCGGAAAGTCTTTGATCCGTTCAATTTTTCATAAAACTGTTCCTGTCAGCATTTATCAAAAACTGTTTAGATCAAGCTCTTCTCGATATTATTTCGAGCCGATTTCTTGCAGGTACCCTTAAAAACATGTTTTAAACATAATGAACGGTTCAGATCATCAAAATAAAGGATCCCTCATTAGAAGCGCGGACTATATATGTATGAGTGAGCTTCTAATAAGGGATCCCCTATTTTGCTACGGTGTTGACCTCCTACTTCTTGATCAAATTATGATGATCTGAACCGTTCAATGTGTTTAAAACGTGTTTTTAAGGGTACCCGTAAGAGATCGGCTCAAAATAATATCCGGAAAGTCTTTGATCCGTTCAATTTTTCATAAAACTGTTCCTGTCAGCATTTATCAAAAACTGTTTAGATCAAGCTCTTCTCGATATTATTTCGAGCCGATTTCTTGCAGGTACCCTTAAAAACATGTTTTAAACATAATGAACGGTTCAGATCATCAAAATAAAGGATCCCTCATTAGAAGCGCGGACTATATATGTATGAGTGAGCTTCTAATAAGGGATCCCCCATTTTGCTACGGTGTGGACCTCCTACTTCTTGATCAAATTATGATGATCTGAACCGTTCAATGTGTTTAAAACGTGTTTTTAAGGGTACCCGTAAGAGATCGGCTGAAAATAATATCCGGAAAGTCTTTGATCCGTTCAATTTTTCATAAAACTGTTCCTGTCAGCATTTATCAAAAACTGTTTAGATCAAGCTCTTCTCGATATTATTTCGAGCCGATTTCTTGCAGGTACCCTTAAAAACGTGTTTTAAACATAATGAACGGTTCAGATCATCAAAATAAAGGATCACTCATTAGAAGCGCGGACTATATATGTATGAGTGAGCTTCTAATAAGGGATCCCCTATTTTGCTACGGTGTGGACCTCCTACTTCTTGATCAAATTATGATGATCTGAACCGTTCAATCTGTTTAACACGTGTTTTTAAGGGTACCCGTAAGAGATCGGCTGAAAATAATATCCGGAAAGTCTTTGATCTGTTCAATTTTTCATAAAACTGTTCCTGTCAGCATTTATCAAAAACTGTTTAGATCAAGCTCTTCTCGATATTATTTCGAGCCGATTTCTTGCAGGTACCCTTAAAAACATGTTTTAAACATAATGAACGGTTCAGATCATCAAAATAAAGGATCCCTCATTAGAAGCGCGGACTATATATGTATGAGTGAGCTTCTAATAAGGGATCCCCCATTTTGCTACGGTGTGGACCTCCTACTTCTTGATCAAATTATGATGATCTGAACCGTTCAATGTGTTTAAAACGTGTTTTTAAGGGTACCCGTAAGAGATCGGCTGAAAATAATATCCGGAAAGTCTTTGATCCGTTCAATTTTTCATAAAACTGTTCCTGTCAGCATTTATCAAAAACTGTTTAGATCAAGCTCTTCTCGATATTATTTCGAGCCGATTTCTTGCAGGTACCCTTAAAAACATGTTTTAAACATAATGAACGGTTCAGATCATCAAAATAAAGGATCCCTCATTAGAAGCGCGGACTATATATGTATGAGTGAGCTTCTAATAAGGGATCCCCTATTTTGCTACGGTGTGGACCTCCTACTTCTTGATCAAATTATGATGATCTGAACCGTTCAATGTGTTTGAAACGTGTTTTTAAGGGTACCCGTAAGAGATCGGCTGAAAATAATATCCGGAAAGTCTTTGATCCGTTCAATTTTTCATAAAACTGTTCCTGTCAGCATTTATCAAAAACTGTTTAGATCAAGCTCTTCTCGATATTATTTCGAGCCGATTTCTTGCAGGTACCCTTAAAAACATGTTTTAAACATAATGAACGGTTTAGATCATCAAAATAAAGGATCCCTCATTAGAAGCGCAGACTATATATGTATGAGTGAGCTTCTAATAAGGGATCCCCCATTTTGCTACGGTGTGGACCTCCTACTTCTTGATCAAATTATGATGATCTGAACCGTTCAATGTGTTTAAAACGTGTTTTTAAGGGTACCCGTAAGAGATCGGCTGAAAATAATATCCGGAAAGTCTTTGATCCGTTCAATTTTTCATAAAACTGTTCCTGTCAGCATTTATCAAAAACTGTTTAGATCAAGCTCTTCTCGATATTATTTCGAGCCGATTTCTTGCAGGTACCCTTAAAAACATGTTTTAAACATAATGAACGGTTCAGATCATCAAAATAAAGGATCCCTCATTAGAAGCGCGGACTATATATGTATGAGTGAGCTTCTAATAAGGGATCCCCTATTTTGCTACGGTGTTGACCTCCTACTTCTTGATCAAATTATGATGATCTGAACCGTTCAATGTGTTTAAAACGTGTTTTTAAGGGTACCCGTAAGAGATCGGCTCAAAATAATATCCGGAAAGTCTTTGATCCGTTCAATTTTTCATAAAACTGTTCCTGTCAGCATTTATCAAAAACTGTTTAGATCAAGCTCTTCTCGATATTATTTCGAGCCGATTTCTTGCAGGTACCCTTAAAAACATGTTTTAAACATAATGAACGGTTCAGATCATCAAAATAAAGGATCCCTCATTAGAAGCGCGGACTATATATGTATGAGTGAGCTTCTAATAAGGGATCCCCCATTTTGCTACGGTGTGGACCTCCTACTTCTTGATCAAATTATGATGATCTGAACCGTTCAATGTGTTTAAAACGTGTTTTTAAGGGTACCCGTAAGAGATCGGCTGAAAATAATATCCGGAAAGTCTTTGATCCGTTCAATTTTTCATAAAACTGTTCCTGTCAGCATTTATCAAAAACTGTTTAGATCAAGCTCTTCTCGATATTATTTCGAGCCGATTTCTTGCAGGTACCCTTAAAAACATGTTTTAAACATAATGAACGGTTCAGATCATCAAAATAAAGGATCCCTCATTAGAAGCGCGGACTATATATGTATGAGTGAGCTTCTAATAAGGGATCCCCCATTTTGCTACGGTGTGGACCTCCTACTTCTTGATCAAATTATGATGATCTGAACCGTTCAATGTGTTTAAAACGTGTTTTTAAGGGTACCCGTAAGAGATCGGCTGAAAATAATATCCGGAAAGTCTTTGATCCGTTCAATTTTTCATAAAACTGTTCCTGTCAGCATTTATCAAAAACTGTTTAGATCAAGCTCTTCTCGATATTATTTCGAGCCGATTTCTTGCAGGTACCCTTAAAAACATGTTTTAAACATAATGAACGGTTCAGATCATCAAAATAAAGGATCCCTCATTAGAAGCGCGGACTATATATGTATGAGTGAGCTTCTAATAAGGGATCCCCTATTTTGCTACGGTGTTGACCTCCTACTTCTTGATCAAATTATGATGATCTGAACCGTTCAATGTGTTTAAAACGTGTTTTTAAGGGTACCCGTAAGAGATCGGCTCAAAATAATATCCGGAAAGTCTTTGATCCGTTCAATTTTTCATAAAACTGTTCCTGTCAGCATTTATCAAAAACTGTTTAGATCAAGCTCTTCTCGATATTATTTCGAGCCGATTTCTTGCAGGTACCGTTAAAAACATGTTTTAAACATAATGAACGGTTCAGATCATCAAAATAAAGGATCCCTCATTAGAAGCGCGGACTATATATGTATGAGTGAGCTTCTAATAAGGGATCCCCCATTTTGCTACGGTGTGGACCTCCTACTTCTTGATCAAATTATGATGATCTGAACCGTTCAATGTGTTTAAAACGTGTTTTTAAGGGTACCCGTAAGAGATCGGCTGAAAATAATATCCGGAAAGTCTTTGATCCGTTCAATTTTTCATAAAACTGTTCCTGTCAGCATTTATCAAAAACTGTTTAGATCAAGCTCTTCTCGATATTATTTCGAGCCGATTTCTTGCAGGTACCCTTAAAAACATGTTTTAAACATAATGAACGGTTCAGATCATCAAAATAAAGGATCCCTCATTAGAAGCGCGGACTATATATGTATGAGTGAGCTTCTAATAAGGGATCCCCCATTTTGCTACGGTGTTGACCTCCTACTTCTTGATCAAATTATGATGATCTGAACCGTTCAATGTGTTTAAAACGTGTTTTTAAGGGTACCCGTAAGAGATCGGCTGAAAATAATATCCGGAAAGTCTTTGATCCGTTCAATTTTTCATAAAACTGTTCCTGTCAGCATTTATCAAAAACTGTTTAGATCAAGCTCTTCTCGATATTATTTCGAACCGATTTCTTGCAGGTACCCTTAAAAACGTGTTTTAAACATAATGAACGGTTCAGATCATCAAAATAAAGGATCACTCATTAGAAGCGCGGACTATATATGTATGAGTGAGCTTCTAATAAGGGATCCCCTATTTTGCTACGGTGTGGACCTCCTACTTCTTGATCAAATTATGATGATCTGAACCGTTCAATCTGTTTAAAACGTGTTTTTAAGGGTACCCGTAAGAGATCGGCTGAAAATAATATCCGGAAAGTCTTTGATCCGTTCAATTTTTCATAAAACTGTTCCTGTCAGCATTTATCAAAAACTGTTTAGATCAAGCTCTTCTCGATATTATTTCGAGCCGATTTCTTGCAGGTACCCTTAAAAACATGTTTTAAACATAATGAACGGTTCAGATCATCAAAATAAAGGATCCCTCATTAGAAGCGCGGACTATATATGTATGAGTGAGCTTCTAATAAGGGATCCCCCATTTTGCTACGGTGTGGACCTCCTACTTCTTGATCAAATTATGATGATCTGAACCGTTCAATGTGTTTAAAACGTGTTTTTAAGGGTACCCGTAAGAGATCGGCTGAAAATAATATCCGGAAAGTCTTTGATCCGTTCAATTTTTCATAAAACTGTTCCTATCAGCATTTATCAAAAACTGTTTAGATCAAGCTCTTCTCGATATTATTTCGAGGTGATTTCTTGCAGGTACCCTTAAAAACATGTTTTAAACATAATGAACGGTTCAGATCATCAAAATAAAGGATCCCTCATTAGAAGCGCGGACTATATATGTATGAGTGAGCTTCTAATAAGGGATCCCCTATTTTGCTACGGTGTGGACCTCCTACTTCTTGATCAAATTATGATGATCTGAACAGTTCAATGTGTTTGAAACGTGTTTTTAAGGGTACCCGTAAGAGATCGGCTGAAAATAATATCCGGAAAGTCTTTGATCCGTTCAATTTTTCATAAAACTGTTCCTGTCAGCATTTATCAAAAACTGTTTAGATCAAGCTCTTCTCGATATTATTTCGAGCCGATTTCTTGCAGGTACCCTTAAATACATATTTTAAACATAATGAACGGTTTAGATCATCAAAATAAAGGATCCCTCATTAGAAGCGCAGACTATATATGTATGAGTGAGCTTCTAATAAGGGATCCCCCATTTTGCTACGGTGTGGACCTCCTACTTCTTGATCAAATTATGATGATCTGAACCGTTCAATGTGTTTAAAACGTGTTTTTAAGGGTACCCGTAAGAGATCGGCTGAAAATAATATCCGGAAAGTCTTTGATCCGTTCAATTTTTCATAAAACTGTTCCTGTCAGCATTTATCAAAAACTGTTTAGATCAAGCTCTTCTCGATATTATTTCGAGCCGATTTCTTGCAGGTACCCTTAAAAACATGTTTTAAACATAATGAACGGTTCAGATCATCAAAATAAAGGATCCCTCATTAGAAGCGCGGACTATATATGTATGAGTGAGCTTCTAATAAGGGATCCCCTATTTTGCTACGGTGTGGACCTCCTACTTCTTGATCAAATTATGATGATCTGAACCGTTCAATGTGTTTAAAACGTGTTTTTAAGGGTACCCGTAAGAGATCGGCTCAAAATAATATCCGGAAAGTCTTTGATCCGTTCAATTTTTCATAAAACTGTTCCTGTCAGCATTTATCGAAAACTGTTTAGATCAAGCTCTTCTCGATATTATTTCGAGCCGATTTCTTGCAGGTACCCTTAAAAACATGTTTTAAACATAATGAACGGTTCAGATCATCAAAATAAAGGATCCCTCATTAGAAGCGCGGACTATATATGTATGAGTGAGCTTCTAATAAGGGATCCCCTATTTTGCTACGGTGTGGACCTCCTACTTCTTGATCAAATTATGATGATCTGAACCGTTCAATGTGTTTAAAACGTGTTTTTAAGGGTACCCGTAAGAGATCGGCTCAAAATAATATCCGGAAAGTCTTTGATCCGTTCAATTTTTCATAAAACTGTTCCTGTCAGCATTTATCAAAAACTGTTTAGATCAAGCTCTTCTCGATATTATTTCGAGCCGATTTCTTGCAGGTACCCTTAAAAACATGTTTTAAACATAATGAACGGTTCAGATCATCAAAATAAAGGATCCCTCATTAGAAGCGCGGACTATATATGTATGAGTGAGCTTCTAATAAGGGATCCCCCATTTTGCTACAGTGTGGACCTCCTACTTCTTGATCAAATTATGATGATCTGAACCGTTCAATGTGTTTAAAACGTGTTTTTAAGGGTACCCGTAAGAGATCGGCTGAAAATAATATCCGGAAAGTCTTTGATCCGTTCAATTTTTCATAAAACTGTTCCTGTCAGCATTTATCAAAAACTGTTTAGATCAAGCTCTTCTCGATATTATTTCGAGCCGATTTCTTGCAGGTACCCTTAAAAACGTGTTTTAAACATAATGAACGGTTCAGATCATCAAAATAAAGGATCACTCATTAGAAGCGCGGACTATATATGTATGAGTGAGCTTCTAATAAGGGATCCCCTATTTTGCTACGGTGTGGACCTCCTACTTCTTGATCAAATTATGATGATCTGAACCATTCAATCTGTTTAAAACGTGTTTTTAAGGGTACCCGTAAGAGATCGGCTGAAAATAATATCCGGAAAGTCTTTGATCCGTTCAATTTTTCATAAAACTGTTCCTGTCAGCATTTATCAAAAACTGTTTAGATCAAGCTCTTCTCGATATTATTTCGAGCCGATTTCTTGCAGGTACCCTTAAAAACATGTTTTAAACATAATGAACGGTTCAGATCATCAAAATAAAGGATCCCTCATTAGAAGCGCGGACTATATATGTATGAGTGAGCTTCTAATAAGGGATCCCCTATTTTGCTACGGTGTGGACCTCCTACTTCTTGATCAAATTATGATGATCTGAACCGTTCAATGTGTTTAAAACGTGTTTTTAAGGGTACCCGTAAGAGATCGGCTCAAAATAATATCCGGAAAGTCTTTGATCCGTTCAATTTTTCATAAAACTGTTCCTGTCAGCATTTATCAAAAACTGTTTAGATCAAGCTCTTCTCGATATTATTTCGTGCCGATTTCTTGCAGTTACCCTTAAAAACATGTTTTAAACATAATGAACGGTTCAGATCATCAAAATAAAGGATCCCTCATTAGAAGCGCGGACTATATATGTATGAGTGAGCTTCTAATAAGGGATCCCCCATTTTGCTACGGTGTGGACCTCCTACTTCTTGATCAAATTATGATGATCTGAACCGTTCAATGTGTTTAAAACGTGTTTTTAAGGGTACTCGTAAGAGATCGGCTGAAAATAATATCCGGAAAGTCTTTGATCCGTTCAATTTTTCATAAAACTGTTCCTGTCAGCATTTATCAAAAACTGTTTAGATCAAGCTCTTCTCGATATTATTTCGAGCCGATTTCTTGCAGGTACCCTTAAAAACGTGTTTTAAACATAATGAACGGTTCAGATCATCAAAATAAAGGATCACTCATTAGAAGCGCGGACTATATATGTATGAGTGAGCTTCTAATAAGGGATCCCCTATTTTGCTACGGTGTGGACCTCCTACTTCTTGATCAAATTATGATGATCTGAACCGTTCAATCTGTTTAAAACGTGTTTTTAAGGGTACCCGTAAGAGATCGGCTGAAAATAATATCCGGAAAGTCTTTGATCCGTTCAATTTTTCATAAAACTGTTCCTGTCAGCATTTATCAAAAACTGTTTAGATCAAGCTCTTCTCGATATTATTTCGAGCCGATTTCTTGCAGGTACCCTTAAAAACATGTTTTAAACATAATGAACGGTTCAGATCATCAAAATAAAGGATCCCTCATTAGAAGCGCGGACTATATATGTATGAGTGAGCTTCTAATAAGGGATCCCCCATTTTGCTACGGTGTGGACCTCCTACTTCTTGATCAAATTATGATGATCTGAACCGTTCAATGTGTTTAAAACGTGTTTTTAAGGGTACCCGTAAGAGATCGGCTGAAAATAATATCCGGAAAGTCTTTGATCCGTTCAATTTTTCATAAAACTGTTCCTGTCAGCATTTATCAAAAACTGTTTAGATCAAGCTCTTCTCGATATTATTTCGAGCCGATTTCTTGCAGGTACCCTTAAAAACATGTTTTAAACATAATGAACGGTTCAGATCATCAAAATAAAGGATCCCTCATTAGAAGCGCGGACTATATATGTATGAGTGAGCTTCTAATAAGGGATCCCCTATTTTGCTACGGTGTGGACCTCCTACTTCTTGATCAAATTATGATGATCTGAACCGTTCAATGTGTTTGAAACGTGTTTTTAAGGGTACCCGTAAGAGATCGGCTGAAAATAATATCCGGAAAGTCTTTGATCCGTTCAATTTTTCATAAAACTGTTCCTGTCAGCATTTATCAAAAACTGTTTAGATCAAGCTCTTCTCGATATTATTTCGAGCCGATTTCTTGCAGGTACCCTTAAAAACATGTTTTAAACATAATGAACGGTTTAGATCATCAAAATAAAGGATCCCTCATTAGAAGCGCGGACTATATATGTATGAGTGAGCTTCTAATAAGGGATCCCCCATTTTGCTACGGTGTGGACCTCCTACTTCTTGATCAAATTATGATGATCTGAACCGTTCAATGTGTTTAAAACGTGTTTTTAAGGGTACCCGTAAGAGATCGGCTGAAAATAATATCCGGAAAGTCTTTGATCCGTTCAATTTTTCATAAAACTGTTCCTGTCAGCATTTATCAAAAACTGTTTAGATCAAGCTCTTCTCGATATTATTTCGAGCCGATTTCTTGCAGGTACCCTTAAAAACATGTTTTAAACATAATGAACGGTTCAGATCATCAAAATAAAGGATCTCTCATTAGAAGCGCGGACTATATATGTATGAGTGAGCTTCTAATAAGGGATCCCCTATTTTGCTACGGTGTGGACCTCCTACTTCTTGATCAAATTATGATGATCTGAACCGTTCAATGTGTTTAAAACGTGTTTTTAAGGGTACCCGTAAGAGATCGGCTCAAAATAATATCCGGAAAGTCTTTGATCCGTTCAATTTTTCATAAAACTGTTCCTGTCAGCATTTATCAAAAACTGTTTATATCAAGCTCTTCTCGATATTATTTCGAGCCGATTTCTTGCAGGTACCCTTAAAAACATGTTTTAAACATAATGAACGGTTCAGATCATCAAAATAAAGGATCCCTCATTAGAAGCGCGGACTATATATGTATGAGTGAGCTTCTAATAAGGGATCCCCTATTTTGCTACGGTGTGGACCTCCTACTTCTTGATCAAATTATGATGATCTGAACCGTTCAATGTGTTTAAAACGTGTTTTTAAGGGTACCCGTAAGAGATCGGCCCAAAATAATATCCGGAAAGCCTTTGATCCGTTCAATTTTTCAGAAAACTGTTCCTGTCAGCATTTATCAAAAACTGTTTAGATCAAGCTCTTCTCGATATTATTTCGAGCCGATTTCTTGCAGGTACCCTTAAAAACATGTTTTAAACATAATGAACGGTTCAGATCATCAAAATAAAGGATCCCTCATTAGAAGCGCGGACTATATATGTATGAGTGAGCTTCTAATAAGGGATCCCCTATTTTGCTACGGTGTGGACCTCCTACTTCTTGATCAAATTATGATGATCTGAACCGTTCAATGTGTTTAAAACGTGTTTTTAAGGGTACCCGTAAGAGATCGGCTGAAAATAATATCCGGAAAGTCTTTGATCCGTTCAATTTTTCATAAAACTATTCCTGTCAGCATTTATCAAAAACTGTTTAGATCAAGCTCTTCTCGATATTATTTCGAGCCGATTTCTTGCAGGTACCCTTAAAAACATGTTTTAAACATAATGAATGGTTCAGATCATCAAAATAAAGGACCCCTCATTAGAAGCGCGGACTATATATGTATGAGTGAGCTTCTAATAAGGGATCCCCTATTTTGCTACGGTGTGGACCTCCTACTTCTTGATCAAATTATGATGATCTGAACCGTTCAATGTGTTTAAAACGTGTTTTTAAGGGTACCCGTAAGAGATCGGCTGAAAATAATATCCGGAAAGTCTTTGATCCGTTCAATTTTTCATAAAACTGTTCCTGTCAGCATTTATCAAAAACTGTTTAGATCAAGCTCTTCTCGATATTATTTCGTGCCGATTTCTTGCAGGTACCCTTAAAAACATGTTTTAAACATAATGAACGGTTCAGATCATCAAAATAAAGGATCCCTCATTAGAAGCGCGGACTATATATGTATGAGTGAGCTTCTAATAAGGGATCCCCCATTTTGCTACGGTGTGGACCTCCTACTTCTTGATCAAATTATGATGATCTGAACCGTTCAATGTGTTTAAAACGTGTTTTTAAGGGTACCCGTAAGAGATCGGCTGAAAATAATATCCGGAAAGTCTTTGATCCGTTCAATTTTTCATAAAACTGTTCCTGTCAGCATTTATCAAAAACTGTTTAGATCAAGCTCTTCTCGATATTATTTCGAGCCGATTTCTTGCAGGTACCCTTAAAAACATGTTTTAAACATAATGAACGGTTCAGATCATCAAAATAAAGGATCCCTCATTAGAAGCGCGGACTATATATGTATGAGTGAGCTTCTAATAAGGGATCCCCTATTTTGCTACGGTGTGGACCTCCTACTTCTTGATCAAATTATGATGATCTGAACCGTTCAATGTGTTTGAAACGTGTCTTTAAGGGTACCCGTAAGAGATCGGCTTAAAATAATATCCGGAAAGTCTTTGATCCGTTCAATTTTTCATAAAACTGTTCCTGTCAGCATTTATCAAAAACTGTTTAGATCAAGCTCTTCTCGATATTATTTCGAGCCGATTTCTTGCAGGTACCCTTAAAAACATGTTTTAAACATAATGAACGGTTTAGATCATCAAAATAAAGGATCCCTCATTAGAAGCGCGGACTATATATGTATGAGTGAGCTTCTAATAAGGGATCCCCCATTTTTGCTACGGTGTGGACCTCCTACTTCTTGATCAAATTATGATGATCTGAACCGTTCAATGTGTTTAAAACGTGTTTTTAAGGGTACCCGTAAGAGATCGGCTGAAAATAATATCCGGAAAGTCTTTGATCCGTTCAATTTTTCATAAAACTGTTCCTGTCAGCATTTATCAAAAACTGTTTAGATCAAGCTCTTATCGATATTATTTCGAGCCGATTTCTTGCAGGTACCCTTAAAAACATGTTTTAAACATGATGAACGGTTCAGATCATCAAAATAAAGGATCCCTCATTAGAAGCGCGGACTATATATGTATGAGTGAGCTTCTAATAAGGGATCCCCTATTTTGCTACGGTGTGGACCTCCTACTTCTTGATCAAATTATGATGATCTGAACCGTTCAATCTGTTTAAAACGTGTTTTTAAGGGTACCCGTAAGAGATCGGCTGAAAATAATATCCGGAAAGTCTTTGATCCGTTCAATTTTTCATAAAACTGTTCCTGTCAGCATTTATCAAAAACTGTTTAGATCAAGCTCTTCTCGATATTATTTCTAGCCGATTTCTTGCAGGTACCCTTAAAAACATGTTTTAAACATAATGAACGGTTCAGATCATCAAAATAAAGGATCCCTCATTAGAAGCGCGGACTATATATGTATGAGTGAGCTTCTAATAAGGGATCCCCCATTTTGCTACGTTGTGGACCTCCTACTTCTTGATCAAATTATGATGATCTGAACCGTTCAATGTGTTTAAAACGTGTTTTTAAGGGTACCCGTAAGAGATCGGCTGAAAATAATATCCGGAAAGTCTTTGATCCGTTCAATTTTTCATAAAACTGTTCCTGTCAGCATTTATCAAAAACTGTTTAGATCAAGCTCTTCTCGATATTATTTCGAGCCGATTTCTTGCAGGTACCCTTAAAAACATGTTTTAAACATAATGAACGGTTCAGATCATCAAAATAAAGGATCCCTCATTAGAAGCGCGGACTATATACGTATGAGTGAGCTTCTAATAAGGGATCCCCTATTTTGCTACGGTGTGGACCTCCTACTTCTTGATCAAATTATGATGATCTGAACCGTTCAATGTGTTTAAAACGTGTTTTTAAGGGTACCCGTAAGAGATCGGCTGAAAATAATATCCGGAAAGTCTTTGATCCGTTCAATTTTTCATAAAACTGTTCCTGTCAGCATTTATCAAAAACTGTTTAGATCAAGCTCTTCTCGATATTATTTCGAGCCGATTTCTTGCAGGTACCCTTAAAAACATGTTTTAAACATAATGAACGGTTCAGATCATCAAAATAAAGGATCCCTCATTAGAAGCGCGGACTATATATGTATGAGTGAGCTTCTAATAAGGGATCCCCTATTTTGCTACGGTGTGGACCTCCTACTTCTTGATCAAATTATGATGATCTGAACCGTTCAATGTGTTTGAAACGTGTCTTTAAGGGTACCCGTAAGAGATCGGCTTAAAATAATATCCGGAAAGTCTTTGATCCGTTCAATTTTTCATAAAACTGTTCCTGTCAGCATTTATCAAAAACTGTTTAGATCAAGCTCTTCTCGATATTATTTCGAGCCGATTTCTTGCAGGTACCCTTAAAAACATGTTTTAAACATAATGAACGGTTTAGATCATCAAAATAAAGGATCCCTCATTAGAAGCGCGGACTATATATGTATGAGTGAGCTTCTAATAAGGGATCCCCCATTTTTGCTACGGTGTGGACCTCCTACTTCTTGATCAAATTATGATGATCTGAACCGTTCAATGTGTTTAAAACGTGTTTTTAAGGGTACCCGTAAGAGATCGGCTGAAAATAATATCCGGAAAGTCTTTGATCCGTTCAATTTTTCATAAAACTGTTCCTGTCAGCATTTATCAAAAACTGTTTAGATCAAGCTCTTATCGATATTATTTCGAGCCGATTTCTTGCAGGTACCCTTAAAAACATGTTTTAAACATGATGAACGGTTCAGATCATCAAAATAAAGGATCCCTCATTAGAAGCGCGGACTATATATGTATGAGTGAGCTTCTAATAAGGGATCCCCTATTTTGCTACGGTGTGGACCTCCTACTTCTTGATCAAATTATGATGATCTGAACCGTTCAATCTGTTTAAAACGTGTTTTTAAGGGTACCCGTAAGAGATCGGCTGAAAATAATATCCGGAAAGTCTTTGATCCGTTCAATTTTTCATAAAACTGTTCCTGTCAGCATTTATCAAAAACTGTTTAGATCAAGCTCTTCTCGATATTATTTCTAGCCGATTTCTTGCAGGTACCCTTAAAAACATGTTTTAAACATAATGAACGGTTCAGATCATCAAAATAAAGGATCCCTCATTAGAAGCGCGGACTATATATGTATGAGTGAGCTTCTAATAAGGGATCCCCCATTTTGCTACGGTGTGGACCTCCTACTTCTTGATCAAATTATGATGATCTGAACCGTTCAATGTGTTTAAAACGTGTTTTTAAGGGTACCCGTAAGAGATCGGCTGAAAATAATATCCGGAAAGTCTTTGATCCGTTCAATTTTTCATAAAACTGTTCCTGTCAGCATTTATCAAAAACTGTTTAGATCAAGCTCTTCTCGATATTATTTCGAGCCGATTTCTTGCAGGTACCCTTAAAAACATGTTTTAAACATAATGAACGGTTCAGATCATCAAAATAAAGGATCCCTCATTAGAAGCGCGGACTATATACGTATGAGTGAGCTTCTAATAAGGGATCCCCTATTTTGCTACGGTGTGGACCTCCTACTTCTTGATCAAATTATGATGATCTGAACCGTTCAATGTGTTGAAAACGTGTTTTTAAGGGTACCCGTAAGAGATCGGCTGAAAATAATATCCGGAAAGTCTTTGATCCGTTCAATTTTTCATAAAACTGTTCCTGTCAGCATTTATCAAAAACTGTTTAGATCAAGCTCTTCTCGATATTATTTCGAGCCGATTTCTTGCAGGTACCCTTAAAAACATGTTTTAAACATAATGAACGGTTCAGATCATCAAAATAAAGGATCCCTCATTAGAAGCGCGGACTATATATGTATGAGTGAGCTTCTAATAAGGGATCCCCCATTTTGCTACGGTGTGGACCTCCTACTTCTTGATCAAATTATGATGATCTGAACCGTTCAATGTGTTTAAAACGTGTTTTTAAGGGTACCCGTAAGAGATCGGCTGAAAATAATATCCGGAAAGTCTTTGATCCGTTCAATTTTTCATAAAACTGTTCCTGTCAGCATTTATCAAAAACTGTTTAGATCAAGCTGTTCTCGATATTATTTCGAGCCGATTTCTTGCAGGTACCCTTAAAAACATGTTTTAAACATAATGAACGGTTCAGATCATCAAAATAAAGGATCCCTCATTAGAAGCGCGGACTATATATGTATGAGTGAGCTTCTAATAAGGGATCCCCTATTTTGCTACGGTGTGGACCTCCTACTTCTTGATCAAATTATGATGATCTGAACCGTTCAATGTGTTTGAAACGTGTTTTTAAGGGTACCCGTAAGAGATCGGCTTAAAATAATATCCGGAAAGTCTTTGATCCGTTCAATTTTTCATAAAACTGTTCCTGTCAGCATTTATCAAAAACTGTTTAGATCAAGCTCTTCTCGATATTATTTCGAGCCGATTTCTTGCAGGTACCCTTAAAAACATGTTTTAAACATAATGAACGGTTTAGATCATCAAAATAAAGGATCCCTCATTAGAAGCGCGGACTATATATGTATGAGTGAGCTTCTAATAAGGGATCCCCCATTTTTGCTACGGTGTGGACCTCCTACTTCTTGATCAAATTATGATGATCTGAACCGTTCAATGTGTTTAAAACGTGTTTTTAAGGGTACCCGTAAGAGATCGGCTGAAAATAATATCCGGAAAGTCTTTGATCCGTTCAATTTTTCATAAAACTGTTCCTGTCAGCATTTATCAAAAACTGTTTAGATCAAGCTCTTCTCGATATTATTTCGAGCCGATTTCTTGCAGGTACCCTTAAAAACATGTTTTAAACATGATGAACGGTTCAGATCATCAAAATAAAGGATCCCTCATTAGAAGCGCGGACTATATATGTATGAGTGAGCTTCTAATAAGGGATCCCTTATTTTGCTACGGTGTGGACCTCCTACTTCTTGATCAAATTATGATGATCTGAACCGTTCAATCTGTTTAAAACGTGTTTTTAAGGGTACCCGTAAGAGATCGGCTGAAAATAATATCCGGAAAGTCTTTGATCCGTTCAATTTTTGATAAAACTGTTCCTGTCAGCATTTATCAAAAACTGTTTAGATCAAGCTCTTCTCGATATTATTTCGAGCCGATTTCTTGCAGGTACCCTTAAAAACATGTTTTAAACATAATGAACGGTTCAGATCATCAAAATAAAGGATCCCTCATTAGAAGCGCGGACTATATATGTATGAGTGAGCTTCTAATAAGGGATCCCCCATTTTGCTACGGTGTGGACCTCCTACTTCTTGATCAAATTATGATGATCTGAACCGTTCAATGTGTTTAAAACGTGTTTTTAAGGGTACCCGTAAGAGATGGGCTGAAAATAATATCCGGAAAGTCTTTGATCCGTTCAATTTTTCATAAAACTGTTCCTGTCAGCATTTATCAAAAACTGTTTAGATCAAGCTCTTCTCGATATTATTTCGAGCCGATTTCTTGCAGGTACCCTTAAAAACATGTTTTAAACATAATGAACGGTTCAGATCATCAAAATAAAGGATCCCTCATTAGAAGCGCGGACTATATATGTATGAGTGAGCTTCTAATAAGGGATCCCCTATTTTGCTACGGTGTGGACCTCCTACTTCTTGATCAAATTATGATGATCTGAACCGTTCAATGTGTTTGAAACGTGTTTTTAAGGGTACCCGTAAGAGATCGGCTGAAAATAATATCCGGAAAGTCTTTGATCCGTTCAATTTTTCATAAAACTGTTCCTGTCAGCATTTATCAAAAACTGTTTAGATCAAGCTCTTCTCGATATTATTTCGAGCCGATTTCTTGCAGGTACCCTTAAAAACATGTTTTAAACATAATGAACGGTTTAGATCATCAAAATAAAGGATCCCTCATTAGAAGCGCGGACTATATATGTATGAGTGAGCTTCTAATAAGGGATCCCCTATTTTGCTACGGTGTGGACCTCCTACTTCTTGATCAAATTATGATGATCTGAACCGTTCAATGTGTTTAAAACGTGTTTTTAAGGGTACCCGTAAGAGATCGGCTGAAAATAATATCCGGAAAGTCTTTGATCCGTTCAATTTTTCATAAAACTGTTCCTGTCAGCATTTATCAAAAACTGTTTAGATCAAGCTCTTCTCGATATTATTTCGAGCCGATTTCTTGCAGGTACCCTTAAAAACATGTTTTAAACATAATGAACGGTTCAGATCATCAAAATAAAGGATCCCTCATTAGAAGCGCGGACTATATATGTATGAGTGAGCTTCTAATAAGGGATCCCCTATTTTGCTACGGTGTGGACCTCCTACTTCTTGATCAAATTATGATGATCTGAACCGTTCAATGTGTTTAAAACGTGTTTTTAAGGGTACCCGTAAGAGATCGGCTGAAAATAATATCCGGAAAGTCTTTGATCCGTTCAATTTTTCATAAAACTGTTCCTGTCAGCATTTATCAAAAACTGTTTAGATCAAGCTCTTCTCGATATTATTTCGAGCCGATTTCTTGCAGGTACCCTTAAAAACATGTTTTAAACATAATGAACGGTTTAGATCATCAAAATAAAGGATCCCTCATTAGAAGCGCGGACTATATATGTATGAGTGAGCTTCTAATAAGGGATCCCCTATTTTGCTACGGTGTGGACCTCCTACTTCTTGATCAAATTATGATGATCTGAACCGTTCAATGTGTTTAAAACGTGTTTTTAAGGGTACCCGTAAGAGATCGGCTGAAAATAATATCCGGAAAGTCTTTGATCCGTTCAATTTTTCATAAAACTGTTCCTGTCAGCATTTATCAAAAACTGTTTAGATCAAGCTCTTCTCGATATTATTTCGAGCCGATTTCTTGCAGGTACCCTTAAAAACATGTTTTAAACATAATGAACGGTTCAGATCATCAAAATAAAGGATCCCTCATTAGAAGCGCGGACTATATATGTATGAGTGAGCTTCTAATAAGGGATCCCCTATTTTGCTACGGTGTGGACCTCCTACTTCTTGATCAAATTATGATGATCTGAACCGTTCAATGTGTTTAAAACGTGTTTTTAAGGGTACCCGTAAGAGATCGGCTCAAAATAATATCCGGAAAGTCTTTGATCCGTTCAATTTTTCATAAAACTGTTCCTGTCAGCATTTATCAAAAACTGTTTAGATCAAGCTCTTCTCGATATTATTTCGAGCCGATTTCTTGCAGGTACCCTTAAAAACATGTTTTAAACATAATGAACGGTTCAGATCATCAAAATAAAGGATCCCTCGTTAGAAGCGCGGACTATATATGTATGAGTGAGCTTCTAATAAGGGATCCCCTATTTTGCTACGGTGTGGACCTCCTACTTCTTGATCAAATTATGATGATCTGAACCGTTCAATGTGTTTAAAACGTGTTTTTAAGGGTACCCGTAAGAGATCGGCTCAAAATAATATCCGGAAAGTCTTTGATCCGTTCAATTTTTCATAAAACTGTTCCTGTCAGCATTTATCAAAAACTGTTTAGATCAAGCTCTTCTCGATATTATTTCGAGCCGATTTCTTGCAGGTACCCTTAAAAACATGTTTTAAACATAATGAACGGTTCAGATCATCAAAATAAAGGATCCCTCATTAGAAGCGCGGACTATATATGTATGAGTGAGCTTCTAATAAGGGATCCCCTATTTTGCTACGGTGTGGACCTCCTACTTCTTGATCAAATTATGATGATCTGAACCGTTCAATGTGTTTAAAACGTGTTTTTAAGGGTACCCGTAAGAGATCGGCTGAAAATAATATCCGGAAAGTCTTTGATCCGTTCAATTTTTCATAAAACTGTTCCTGTCAGCATTTATCAAAAACTGTTTAGATCAAGCTCTTCTCGATATTATTTCGAGCCGATTTCTTGCAGGTACCCTTAAAAACATGTTTTAAACATAATGAACGGTTCAGATCATCAAAATAAAGGATCCCTCATTAGAAGCGCGGACTATATATGTATGAGTGAGCTTCTAATAAGGGATCCCCTATTTTGCTACGGTGTGGACCTCCTACTTCTTGATCAAATTATGATGATCTGAACCGTTCAATGTGTTTAAAACGTGTTTTTAAGGGTACCCGTAAGAGATCGGCTGAAAATAATATCCGGAAAGTCTTTGATCCGTTCAATTTTTCATAAAACTGTTCCTGTCAGCATTTATCAAAAACTGTTTAGATCAAGCTCTTCTCGATATTATTTCGAGCCGATTTCTTGCAGGTACCCTTAAAAACATGTTTTAAACATAATGAACGGTTCAGATCATCAAAATAAAGGATCCCTCATTAGAAGCGCGGACTATATATGTATGAGTGAGCTTCTAATAAGGGATCCCCTATTTTGCTACGGTGTGGACCTCCTACTTCTTGATCAAATTATGATGATCTGAACCGTTCAATGTGTTTAAAACGTGTTTTTAAGGGTACCCGTAAGAGATCGGCTCAAAATAATATCCGGAAAGTCTTTGATCCGTTCAATTTTTCATAAAACTGTTCCTGTCAGCATTTATCAAAAACTGTTTAGATCAAGCTCTTCTCGATATTATTTCGAGCCGATTTCTTGCAGGTACCCTTAAAAACATGTTTTAAACATAATGAACGGTTCAGATCATCAAAATAAAGGATCCTTCATTAGAAGCGCGGACTATATATGTATGAGTGAGCTTCTAATAAGGGATCCCCTATTTTGCTACGGTGTGGACCTCCTACTTCTTGATCAAATTATGATGATCTGAACCGTTCAATGTGTTTAAAACGTGTTTTTAAGGGTACCCGTAAGAGATCGGCTCAAAATAATATCCGGAAAGTCTTTGATCCGTTCAATTTTTCATAAAACTGTTCCTGTCAGCATTTATCAAAAACTGTTTAGATCAAGCTCTTCTCGATATTATTTCGAGCCGATTTCTTGCAGGTACCCTTAAAAACATGTTTTAAACATAATGAACGGTTCAGATCATCAAAATAAAGGATCCCTCATTAGAAGCGCGGACTATATATGTATGAGTGAGCTTCTAATAAGGGATCCCCTATTTTGCTACGGTGTGGACCTCCTACTTCTTGATCAAATTATGATGATCTGAACCGTTCAATGTGTTTAAAACGTGTTTTTAAGGGTACCCGTAAGAGATCGGCTCAAAATAATATCCGGAAAGTCTTTGATCCGTTCAATTTTTCATAAAACTGTTCTTGTCAGCATTTATCAAAAACTGTTTAGATCAAGCTCTTCTCGATATTATTTCGAGCCGATTTCTTGCAGGTACCCTTAAAAACATGTTTTAAACATAATGAACGGTTCAGATCATCAAAATAAAGGATCCCTCATTAGAAGCGCGGACTATATATGTATGAGTGAGCTTCTAATAAGGGATCCCCTATTTTGCTACGGTGTGGACCTCCTATTTCTTGATCAAATTATGATGATCTGAACCGTTCAATGTGTGTAAAACGTGTTTTTAAGGGTACCCGTAAGAGATCGGCTCAAAATAATATCCGGAAAGTCTTTGATCCGTTCAATTTTTCATAAAACTGTTCCTGTCAGCATTTATCAAAAACTGTTTAGATCAAGCTCTTCTCGATATTATTTCGAGCCGATTTCTTGCAGGTACCCTTAAAAACATGTTTTAAACATAATGAACGGTTCAGATCATCAAAATAAAGGATCCCTCATTAGAAGCGCGGACTATATATGTATGAGTGAGCTTCTAATAAGGGATCCCCTATTTTGCTACGGTGTGGACCTCCTACTTCTTGATCAAATTATGATGATCTGAACCGTTCAATGTGTTTAAAACGTGTTTTTAAGGGTACCCGTAAGAGATCGGCTCAAAATAATATCCGGAAAGTCTTTGATCCGTTCAATTTTTCATAAAACTGTTCCTGTCAGCATTTATCAAAAACTGTTTAGATCAAGCTCTTCTCGATATTATTTCGAGCCGATTTCTTGCAGGTACCCTTAAAAACATGTTTTAAACATAATGAACGGTTCAGATCATCAAAATAAAGGATCCCTCATTAGAAGCGGGGACTATATATGTATGAGTGAGCTTCTAATACGGGATCCCCTATTTTGCTACGGTGTGGACCTCCTACTTCTTGATCAAATTATGATGATCTGAACCGTTCAATGTGTTTAAAACGTGTTTTTAAGGGTACCCGTAAGAGATCGGCTCAAAATAATATCCGGAAAGTCTTTGATCCGTTCAATTTTTCATAAAACTGTTCCTGTCAGCATTTATCAAAAACTGTTTAGATCAAGCTCTTCTCGATATTATTTCGAGCTGATTTCTTGCAGGTACCCTTAAAAACATGTTTTAAACATAATGAATGGTTCAGATCATCAAAATAAAGGATCCCTCATTAGAAGCGCGGACTATATATGTATGAGTGAGCTTCTAATAAGGGATCCCCTATTTTGCTACGGTGTGGACCTCCTATTTCTTGATCAAATTATGATGATCTGAACCGTTCAATGTGTTTAAAACGTGTTTTTAAGGGTACCCGTAAGAGATCGGCTCAAAATAATATCCGGAAAGTCTTTGATCCGTTCAATTTTTCATAAAACTGTTCCTGTCAGCATTTATCAAAAACTGTTTAGATCAAGCTCTTCTCGATATTATTTCGAGCCGATTTCTTGCAGGTACCCTTAAAAACATGTTTTAAACATAATGAACGGTTCAGATCATCAAAATAAAGGATCCCTCATTAGAAGCGCGGACTATATATGTATGAGTGAGCTTCTAATAAGGGATCCCCTATTTTGCTACGGTGTGGACCTCCTACTTCTTGATCAAATTATGATGATCTGAACCGTTCTATGTGTTTAAAACGTGTTTTTAAGGGTACCCGTAAGAGATCGGCTTCCGGAAAGTCTTTGATCCGTTCAATTTTTCATAAAACTGTTCCTGTCAGCATTTATCAAAAACTGTTTAGATCAAGCTCTTCTCGATATTATTTCGAGCCGATTTCTTGCAGGTACCCTTAAAAACATGTTTTAAACATAATGAACGGTTCAGATCATCAAAATAAAGGATCCCTCATTAGAAGCGCGGACTATATATGTATGAGTGAGCTTCTAATAAGGGATCCCCTATTTTGCTACGGTGTGGACCTCCTACTTCTTGATCAAATTATGATGATCTGAACCGTTCAATGTGTTTAAAACGTGTTTTTAAGGGTACCCGTAAGAGATCGGCTCAAAATAATATCCGGAAAGTCTTTGATCCGTTCAATTTTTCATAAAACTGTTCCTGTCAGCATTTATCAAAAACTGTTTAGATCAAGCTCTTCTCGATATTATTTCGAGCCGATTTCTTGCAGGTACCCTTAAAAACATGTTTTAAACATAATGAACGGTTCAGATCATCAAAATAAAGGATCCCTCATTAGAAGCGCGGACTATATATGTATGAGTGAGCTTCTAATAAGGGATCCCCTATTTTGCTACGGTGTGGACCTCCTACTTCTTGATCAAATTATGATGATCTGAACCGTTCAATGTGTTTAAAACGTGTTTTTAAGGGTACCCGTAAGAGATCGGCTCAAAATAATATCCGGAAAGTCTTTGATCCGTTCAATTTTTCATAAAACTGTTCCTGTCAGCATTTATCAAAAACTGTTTAGATCAAGCTCTTCTCGATATTATTTCGAGCCGATTTCTTGCAGGTACCCTTAAAAACATGTTTTAAACATAATGAACGGTTCAGATCATCAAAATAAAGGATCCCTCATTAGAAGCGCGGACTATATATGTATGAGTGAGCTTCTAATAAGGGATCCCCTATTTTGCTACGGTGTGGACCTCCTACTTCTTGATCAAATTATGATGATCTGAACCGTTCAATGCGTTTAAAACGTGTTTTTAAGGGTACCCGTAAGAGATCGGCTCAAAATAATATCCGGAAAGTCTTTGATCCGTTCAATTTTTCATAAAACTGTTCCTGTCAGCATATATGAAAAACTGTTTAGATCAAGCTCTTCTCGATATTATTTCGGGCCGATTTCTTGGAGGTGCCCTTAAAAACATGTTTTAAACATAATGAACAGTTCAGATCATCAAAATAAAGGATCCCTCATTAGAAGCGCGGACTATATATGTATGAGTGAGCTTCTAATAAGGGATCCCCTATTTTGCTACGGTGTGGACCTCCTACTTCTTGATCAAATTATGATGATCTGAACCGTTCAATGTGTTTAAAACGTGTTTTTAGTGGTACCCGTAAGAGATCGGCTCAAAATAATATCCGGAAAGTCTTTGATCCGTTCAATTTTTCATAAAACTGTTCCTGTCAGCATTTATCAAAAACTGTTTAGATCAAGCTCTTCTCGATATTATTTCGGGCCGATTTCTTGCAGGTACCCTTAAAAACATGTTTTAAACATAATGAACGGTTCAGATCATCAAAATAAAGGATCCCTCATTAGAAGCGCGGACTATATATGTATGAGTGAGCTTCTAATAAGGGATCCCCTATTTTGCTACGGTGTGGACCTCCTACTTCTTGTTCAAATTATGATGATCTGAACCGTTCAATGTGTTTAAAACGTGTTTTTAGTGGTACCCGTAAGAGATTGGCTCAAAATAATATCCGGAAAGTCTTTGATCCGTTCAATTTTTCATAAAACTGTTCCTGTCAGCATTTATCAAAAACTGTTTAGATCAAGCTCTTCTCGATATTATTTCGGGCCGATTTCTTGCAGGTACCCTTAAAAACATGTTTTAAGCATAATTAACGGTTCAGATCATCAAAATAAAGGATCCCTCATTAGAAGCGCGGACTATATATGTATGAGTGAGCTTCTAATAAGGGATCCCTATTTTGCTACGGTGTGGACCTCCTACTTCTTGATCAAATTATGATGATCTGAACCGTTCAATGTGTTTAAAACGTGTTTTTAAGGGTACCCGTAAGAGATCGGCTCAAAATAATATCCGGAAAGTCTTTGATCCGTTCAATTTTTCATAAAACTGTTCCTGTCAGCATTTATCAAAAACTGTTTAGATCAAGCTCTTCTCGATATTATTTCGCGCCGATTTCTTGCAGGTACCCTTAAAAACATGTTTTAAACATAATGAACGGTTCAGATCATCAAAATAAAGGATCCCTCATTAGAAGCGCGGACTATATATGTATGAGTGAGCTTCTAATAAGGGATCCTCTATTTTGCTACGGTGTGGACCTCCTACTTCTTGATCAAATTATGATGATCTGAACCGTTCAATGCGTTTAAAACGTGTTTTTAAGGGTACCCGTAAGAGATCGGCTCAAAATAATATCCGGAAAGTCTTTGATCCGTTCAATTTTTCATAAAACTGTTCATGTCAGCATTTATCAAAAACTGTTTAGATCAAGCTTTTCTCGATATTATTTCGGGCCGATTTCTTGCAGGTACCCTTAAAAACATGTTTTAAACACAATGAACGGTTCAGATCATCAAAATAAAGGATCCCTCATTAGAAGCGCGGACTATATATGTATGAGTGAGCTTCTAATAAGGGATCCCCTATTTTGCTACGGTGTGGACCTCCTACTTCTTGATCAAATTATGATGATCTGAACCGTTCAATGCGTTTAAAACGTGTTTTTAAGGGTACCCGTAAGAGATCGGCTCAAAATAATATCCGGAAAGTCTTTGATCCGTTCAATTTTTCATAAAACTGTTCCTGTCAGCATTTATCAAAAACTGTTTAGATCAAGCTCTTCTCGATATTATTTCGAGCCGATTTCTTGCAGGTACCCTTATAAACATGTTTTAAACATAATGAACGGTTCAGATCATCAAAATAAAGGATCCCTCATTAGAAGCGCGGACTATATATGTATGAGTGAGCTTCTAATAAGGGATCCCCTATTTTGCTACGGTGTGGACCTCCTACTTCTTGATCAAATTATGATGATCTGAACCGTTCAATGTGTTTAAAACGTGTTTTTAAGGGTACCCGTAAGAGATCGGCTCAAAATAATATCCGGAAAGTCTTTGATCCGTTCAATTTTTCATAAAACTGTTCCTGTCAGCATTTATCAAAAACTGTTTAGATCAAGCTCTTCTCGATATTATTTCGCGCCGATTTCTTGCAGGTACCCTTAAAAACATGTTTTAAACATAATGAACGGTTCAGATCATCAAAATAAAGGATCCTTCATTAGAAGCGCGGACTATATATGTATGAGTGAGCTTCTAATAAGGGATCCTCTATTTTGCTACGGTGTGGACCTCCTACTTCTTGATCAAATTATGATGATCTGAACCGTTCAATGCGTTTAAAACGTGTTTTTAAGGGTACCCGTAAGACATCGGCTCAAAATAATATCCGGAAAGTCTTTGATCCGTTCAATTTTTCATAAAACTGTTCTTGTCAGCATTTATCAAAAACTGTTTAGATCAAGCTCTTCTCGATATTATTTCGGGCCGATTTCTTGCAGGTACCCTTAAAAACATGTTTTAAACACAATGAACGGTTCAGATCATCAAAATAAAGGATCCCTCATTAGAAGCGCGGACTATATATGTATGAGTGAGCTTCTAATAAGGGATCCCCTATTTTGCTACGGTGTGGACCTCCTACTTCTTGATCAAATTATGATGATCTGAACCGTTCAATGCGTTTAAAACGTGTTTTTAAGGGTACCCGTAAGAGATCGGCTCAAAATAATATCCGGAAAGTCTTTGATCCGTTCAATTTTTCATAAAACTGTTCCTGTCAGCATTTATCAAAAACTGTTTAGATCAAGCTCTTCTCGATATTATTTCGAGCCGATTTCTTGCAGGTACCCTTATAAACATGTTTTAAACATAATGAACGGTTCAGATCATCAAAATAAAGGATCCCTCATTAGAAGCGCGGACTATATATGTATGAGTGAGCTTCTAATAAGGGATCCCCTATTTTGCTACGGTGTGGACCTCCTACTTCTTGATCAAATTATGATGATCTGAACCGTTCAATGTGTTTAAAACGTGTTTTTAGTGGTACCCGTAAGAGATCGGCTCAAAATAATATCCGGAAAGTCTTTGATCCGTTCAATTTTTCATAAAACTGTTCCTGTCAGCATTTATCAAAAACTGTTTAGATCAAGCTCTTCTCGATATTATTTCGAGCCGATTTCTTGCAGGTACCCTTAAAAACATGTTTTAAACATAATGAACGGTTCAGATCATCAAAATAAAGGATCCCTCATTAGAAGCGGGGACTATATATGTATGAGTGAGCTTCTAATAAGGGATCCCCTATTTTGCTACGGTGTGGACCTCCTACTTCTTGATCAAATTATGATGATCTGAACCGTTCAATGTGTTTAAAACGTGTTTTTAAGGGTACCCGTAAGAGATCGGCTCAAAATAATATCCGGAAAGTCTTTGATCCGTTCAATTTTTCATAAAACTGTTCCTGTCAGCATTTATCAAAAACTGTTTAGATCAAGCTCTTCTCGATATTATTTCGAGCCGATTTCTTGCAGGTACCCTTAAAAACATGTTTTAAACATAATGAACGGTTCAGATCATCAAAATAAAGGATCCCTCATTAGAAGCGCGGACTATATATGTATGAGTGAGCTTCTAATAAGGGATCCCCTATTTTGCTACGGTGTGGACCTCCTACTTCTTGATCAAATTATGATGATCTGAACCGTTCAATGTGTTTAAAACGTGTTTTTAAGGGTACCCGTAAGAGATCGGCTCAAAATAATATCCGGAAAGTCTTTGATCCGTTCAATTTTTCATAAAACTGTTCCTGTCAGCATTTATCAAAAACTGTTTAGATCAAGCTCTTCTCGATATTATTTCGAGCCGATTTCTTGCAGGTACCCTTAAAAACATGTTTTAAACATAATGAACAGTTCAGATCATCAAAATAAAGGATCCCTCATTAGAAGCGCGGACTATATATGTATGAGTGAGCTTCTAATAAGGGATCCCCTATTTTTGCTACGGTGTGGACCTCCTACTTCTTGATCAAATTATGATGATCTGAACCGTTCAATGTGTTTAAAACGTGTTTTTAAGGGTACCCGTAAGAGATCGGCTCAAAATAATATCCGGAAAGTCTTTGATCCGTTCAATTTTTCATAAAACTGTTCCTGTCAGCATTTATCAAAAACTGTTTAGATCAAGCTCTTCTCGATATTATTTCGAGCCGATTTCTTGCAGGTACCCTTAAAAACATGTTTTAAACATAATGAACGGTTCAGATCATCAAAATAAAGGATCCCTCATTAGAAGCGCGGACTATATATGTATGAGTGAGCTTCTAATAAGGGATCCCCTATTTTGCTACGGTGTGGACCTCCTACTTCTTGATCAAATTATGATGATCTGAACCGTTCAATGTGTTTAAAACGTGTTTTTAAGGGAACCCGTAAGAGATCGGCTCAAAATAATATCCGGAAAGTCTTTGATCCGTTCAATTTTTCATAAAACTGTTCCTGTCAGCATTTATCAAAAACTGTTTAGATCAAGCTCTTCTCGATATTATTTCGAGCAGATTTCTTGCAGGTACCCTTAAAAACATGTTTTAAACATAATGAACGGTTCAGATCATCAAAATAAAGGATCCCTCATTAGAAGCGGGGACTATATATGTATGAGTGAGCTTCTAATAAGGGATCCCCTATTTTGCTACGGTGTGGACCTCCTACTTCTTGATCAAATTATGATGATCTGAACCGTTCAATGTGTTTAAAACGTGTTTTTAAGGGTACCCGTAAGAGATCGGCTCAAAATAATATCCGGAAAGTCTTTGATCCGTTCAATTTTTCATAAAACTGTTCCTGTCAGCATTTATCAAAAACTGTTTAGATCAAGCTCTTCTCGATTAATAAGGGATCCCCTATTTTGCTACGGTGTGGACCTCCTACTTCTTGATCAAATTATGATGATCTGAACCGTTCAATGTGTTTAAAACGTGTTTTTAAGGGTACCCGTAAGAGATCGGCTCAAAATAATATCCGGAAAGTCTTTGATCCGTTCAATTTTTCATAAAACTGTTCCTGTCAGCATTTATCAAAAACTGTTTAGATCAAGCTCTTCTCGATATTATTTCGAGCCGATTTCTTGCAGGTACCCTTAAAAACATGTTTTAAACATAATGAACGGTTCAGATCATCAAAATAAAGGATCCCTCATTAGAAGCGCGGACTATATATGTATGAGTGAGCTTCTAATAAGGGATCCCCTATTTTGCTACGGTGTGGACCTCCTACTTCTTGATCAAATTATGATGATCTGAACCGTTCAATGTGTTTAAAACGTGTTTTTAAGGGTACCCGTAAGAGATCGGCTCAAAATAATATCCGAAAAGTCTTTGATCCGTTCAATTTTTCATAAAACTGTTCCTGTCAGCATTTATCAAAAACTGTTTAGATCAAGCTCTTCTCGATATTATTTCGAGCCGATTTCTTGCAGGTACCCTTAAAAACATGTTTTAAACATAATGAACGGTTCAGATCATCAAAATAAAGGATCCCTCATTAGAAGCGGGGACTATATATGTATGAGTGAGCTTCTAATAAGGGATCCCCTATTTTGCTACGGTGTGGACCTCCTACTTCTTGATCAAATTATGATGATCTGAACCGTTCAATGTGTTTAAAACGTGTTTTTAAGGGTACCCGTAAGAGATCGGCTCAAAATAATATCCGGAAAGTCTTTGATCCGTTCAATTTTTCATAAAACTGTTCCTGTCAGCATTTATCAAAAACTGTTTAGATCAAGCTCTTCTCGATATTATTTCGAGCCGATTTCTTGCAGGTACCCTTAAAAACATGTTTTAAACATAATGAACGGTTCAGATCATCAAAATAAAGGATCCCTCATTAGAAGCGGGGACTATATATGTATGAGTGAGCTTCTAATAAGGGATCCCCTATTTTGCTACGGTGTGGACCTCCTACTTCTTGATCAAATTATGATGATCTGAACCGTTCAATGTGTTTAAAACGTGTTTTTAAGGGTACCCGTAAGAGATCGGCTCAAAATAATATCCGGAAAGTCTTTGATCCGTTCAATTTTTCATAAAACTGTTCCTGTCAGCATTTATCAAAAACTGTTTAGATCAAGCTCTTCTCGATATTATTTCGAGCCGATTTCTTGCAGGTACCCTTAAAAACATGTTTTAAACATAATGAACGGTTCAGATCATCAAAATAAAGGATCCCTCATTAGAAGCGCGGACTATATATGTATGAGTGAGCTTCTAATAAGGGATCCCCTATTTTGCTACGGTGTGGACCTCCTACTTCTTGATCAAATTATGATGATCTGAACCGTTCAATGTGTTTAAAACGTGTTTTTAAGGGTACCCGTAAGAGATCGGCTCAAAATAATATCCGGAAAGTCTTTGATCCGTTCAATTTTTCATAAAACTGTTCCTGTCAGCATTTATCAAAAACTGTTTAGATCAAGCTCTTCTCGATATTATTTCGAGCCGATTTCTTGCAGGTACCCTTAAAAACATGTTTTAAACATAATGAACGGTTCAGATCATCAAAATAAAGGATCCCTCATTAGAAGCGCGGACTATATATGTATGAGTGAGCTTCTAATAAGGGATCCCCTATTTTGCTACGGTGTGGACCTCCTACTTCTTGATCAAATTTTGATGATCTGAACCGTTCAATGTGTTTAAAACGTGTTTTTAAGGGTACCCGTAAGAGATCGGCTCAAAATAATATCCGGAAAGTCTTTGATCCGTTCAATTTTTCATAAAACTGTTCCTGTCAGCATTTATCAAAAACTGTTTAGATCAAGCTCTTCTCGATATTATTTCGAGCCGATTTCTTGCAGGTACCCTTAAAAACATGTTTTAAACATAATGAACGGTTCAGATCATCAAAATAAAGGATCCCTCATTAGAAGCGCGGACTATATATGTATGAGTGAGCTTCTAATAAGGGATCCCCTATTTTGCTACGGTGTGGACCTCCTACTTCTTGATCAAATTATGATGATCTGAACCGTTCAATGTGTTTAAAACGTGTTTTTAAGGGTACCCGTAAGAGAGCGGCTCAAAATAATATCCGGAAAGTCTTTGATCCGTTCAATTTTTCATAAAACTGTTCCTGTCAGCATTTATCAAAAACTGTTTAGATCAAGCTCTTCTCGATTAATAAGGGATCCCCTATTTTGCTACGGTGTGGACCTCCTACTTCTTGATCAAATTATGATGATCTGAACCGTTCAATGTGTTTAAAACGTGTTTTTAAGGGTACCCGTAAGAGATCGGCTCAAAATAATATCCGGAAAGTCTTTGATCCGTTCAATTTTTCATAAAACTGTTCCTGTCAGCATTTATCAAAAACTGTTTAGATCAAGCTCTTCTCGATATTATTTCGAGCCGATTTCTTGCAGGTACCCTTAAAAACATGTTTTAAACATAATGAACGGTTCAGATCATCAAAATAAAGGATCCCTCATTAGAAGCGCAGACTATATATGTATGAGTGAGCTTCTAATAAGGGATCCCCTATTTTGCTACGGTGTGGACCTCCTACTTCTTGATCAAATTATGATGATCTGAACCGTTCAATGTGTTTAAAACGTGTTTTTAAGGGTACCCGTAAGAGATCGGCTCAAAATAATATCCGGAAAGTCTTTGATCCGTTCAATTTTTCATAAAACTGTTCCTGTCAGCATTTATCAAAAACTGTTTAGATCAAGCTCTTCTCGATATTATTTCGAGCCGATTTCTTGCAGGTACCCTTAAAAACATGTTTTAAACATAATGAACGGTTCAGATCATCAAAATAAAGGATCCCTCATTAGAAGCGCGGACTATATATGTATGAGTGAGCTTCTAATAAGGGATCCCCTATTTTGCTACGGTGTGGACCTCCTACTTCTTGATCAAATTATGATGATCTGAACCGTTCAATGTGTTTAAAACGTGTTTTTAAGGGTACCCGTAAGAGATCGGCTCAAAATAATATCCGAAAAGTCTTTGATCCGTTCAATTTTTCATAAAACTGTTCCTGTCAGCATTTATCAAAAACTGTTTAGATCAAGCTCTTCTCGATATTATTTCGAGCCGATTTCTTGCAGGTACCCTTAAAAACATGTTTTAAACATAATGAACGGTTCAGATCATCAAAATAAAGGATCCCTCATTAGAAGCGCGGACTATATATGTATGAGTGAGCTTCTAATAAGGGATCCCCTATTTTGCTACGGTGTGGACCTCCTACTTCTTGATCAAATTATGATGATCTGAACCGTTCAATGTGTTTAAAACGTGTTTTTAAGGGTACCCGTAAGAGATCGGCTCAAAATAATATCCGGAAAGTCTTTGATCCGTTCAATTTTTCATAAAACTGTTCCTGTCAGCATTTATCAAAAACTGTTTCGATCAAGCTCTTCTCGATATTATTTCGAGCCGATTTCTTGCAGGTACCCTTAAAAACATGTTTTAAACATAATGAACGGTTCAGATCATCAAAATAAAGGATCCCTCATTAGAAGCGCGGACTATATATGTATGAGTGAGCTTCTAATAAGGGATCCCCTATTTTGCTACGGTGTGGACCTCCTACTTCTTGATCAAATTATGATGATCTGAACCGTTCAATGTGTTTAAAACGTGTTTTTAAGGGTACCCGTAAGAGATCGGCTCAAAATAATATCCGGAAAGTCTTTGATCCATTCAATTTTTCATAAAACTGTTCCTGTCAGCATTTATCAAAAACTGTTTAGATCAAGCTCTTCTCGATATTATTTCGAGCCGATTTCTTGCAGGTACCCTTAAAAACATGTTTTAAACATAATGAACGGTTCAGATCATCAAAATAAAGGATCCCTCATTAGAAGCGGGGACTATATATGTATGAGTGAGCTTCTAATAAGGGATCCCCTATTTTGCTACGGTGTGGACCTCCTACTTCTTGATCAAATTATGATGATCTGAACCGTTCAATGTGTTTAAAACGTGTTTTTAAGGGTACCCGTAAGAGATCGGCTCAAAATAATATCCGGAAAGTCTTTGATCCGTTCAATTTTTCATAAAACTGTTCCTGTCAGCATTTATCAAAAACTGTTTAGATCAAGCTCTTCTCGATATTATTTCGAGCCGATTTCTTGCAGGTACCCTTAAAAACATGTTTTAAACATAATGAACGGTTCAGATCATCAAAATAAAGGATCTCTCATTAGAAGCGCGGACTATATATGTATGAGTGAGCTTCTAATAAGGGATCCCTTATTTTGCTACGGTGTGGACCTCCTACTTCTTGATCAAATTATGATGATTTGAACCGTTCAATGTGTTTAAAACGTGTTTTTAAGGGTACCCGTAAGAGATCGGCTCAAAATAATATCCGGAAAGTCTTTGATCCGTTCAATATTTCATAAAACTGTTCCTGTCAGCATTTATCAAAAACTGTTTAGATCAAGCTCTTCTCGATATTATTTCGAGCCGATTTCTTGCAGGTACCCTTAAAAACATGTTTTAAACATAATGAACGGTTCAGATCATCAAAATAAAGGATCCCTCATTAGAAGCGCGGACTATATATGTATGAGTGAGCTTCTAATAAGGGATCCCCTATTTTGCTACGGTGTGGACCTCCTACTTCTTGATCAAATTATGATGATCTGAACCGTTCAATGTGTTTAAAACGTGTTTTTAAGGGTACCCGTAAGAGATCGGCTCAAAATAATATCCGGAAAGTCTTTGATCCGTTCAATTTTTCATAAAACTGTTCCTGTCAGCATTTATCAAAAACTGTTTAGATCAAGCTCTTCTCGATATTATTTCGAGCCGATTTCTTGCAGGTACCCTTAAAAACATGTTTTAAACATAATGAACGGTTCAGATCATCAAAATAAAGGATCCCTCATTAGAAGCGCGGACTATATATGTATGAGTGAGCTTCTAATAAGGGATCCCCTATTTTGCTACGGTGTGGACCTCCTACTTCTTGATCAAATTATGATGATCTGAACCGTTCAATGTGTTTAAAACGTGTTTTTAAGGGTACCCGTAAGAGATCGGCTCAAAATAATATCCGGAAAGTCTTTGATCCGTTCAATTTTTCATAAAACTGTTCCTGTCAGCATTTATCAAAAACTGTTTAGATCAAGCTCTTCTCGATATTATTTCGAGCCGATTTCTTACAGGTACCCTTAAAAACATGTTTTAAACATAATGAACGGTTCAGATCATCAAAATAAAGGATCCCTCATTAGAAGCGCGGACTATATATGTATGAGTGAGCTTCTAATAAGGGATCCCCTATTTTGCTACGGTGTGGACCTCCTACTTCTTGATCAAATTATGATGATATGAACCGTTCCATGTGTTTAAAACGTGTTTTTTAGGGTACCCGTAAGAGATCGGCTCAAAATAATATCCGGAAAGTCTTTGATCCGTTCAATTTTTCATAAAACTGTTCCTGTCAGCATTTATCAAAAACTGTTTAGATCAAGCTCTTCTCGATATTATTTCGGGCCGATTTCTTGCAGGTACCCTTAAAAACATGTTTTAAACATAATGAACGGTTCAGATCATCAAAATAAAGGATCCCTCATTAGAAGCGCGGACTATATATGTATGAGTGAGCTTCTAATAAGGGATCCCCTATTTTGCTACAGTGTGGACCCCCTACTTCTTGATCAAATTATGATGATCTGAACCGTTCAATGCGTTTAAAACGTGTTTTTAAGGGTACCCGTAAGAGATCGGCTCAAAATAATATCCGAAAAGTCTTTGATCCGTTCAATTTTTCATAAAACTGTTCCTGTCAGCATATATGAAAAACTGTTTAGATCAAGCTCTTCTCGATATTATTTCGGGCCGATTTCTTGGAGGTACCCTTAAAAACATGTTTTAAACATAATGAACGGTTCAGATCATCAAAATAAAGGATCCCTCATTAGAAGCGCGGACTATATATGTATGAGTGAGCTTCTAATAAGGGATCCCCTACTTTGCTACGGTGTGGACCTCCTACTTCTTGATCAAATTATGATGATCTGAACCGTTCAATGCGTTTAAAACGTGTTTTTAAGGGTACCCGTAAGAGATCGGCTCAAAATAATATCCGGAAAGTCTTTGATCCGTTCAATTTTTCATAAAACTGTTCTTGTCAGCATTTATCAAAAACTGTTTAGATCAAGCTCTTCTCGATATTATTTCGGGCCGATTTCTTGCAGGTACCCTTAAAAACATGTTTTAAACATAATGAACGGTTCAGATCATCAAAATAAAGGATCCCTCATTAGAAGCGCGGACTATATATGTATGAGTGAGCTTCTAATAAGGGATCCCCTATTTTGCTACGGTGTGGACCTCCTACTTCTTGATCAAATTATGATGATCTGAACCGTTCAATGTGTTTAAAACGTGTTTTTAGTGGTACCCGTAAGAGATTGGCTCAAAATAATATCCGGAAAGTCTTTGATCCGTTCAATTTTTCATAAAACTGTTCCTGTCAGCATTTATCAAAAACTGTTTAGATCAAGCTCTTCTCGATATTATTTCGGGCCGATTTCTTGGAGGTACCCTTAAAAACATGTTTTAAACATAATGAACGGTTCAGATCATCAAAATAAAGGATCCCTCATTAGAAGCGCGGACTATATATGTATGAGTGAGCTTCTAATAAGGGATCCCCTATTTTGCTACGGTGTGGACCTCCTACTTCTTGATCAAATTATGATGATATGAACCGTTCAATGTGTTTAAAACGTGTTTTTAGTGGTACCCGTAAGAGATTGGCTCAAAATAATATCCGAAAAGTCTTTGATCCGTTCAATTTTTCATAAAACTGTTCCTGTCAGCATTTATCAAAAACTGTTTAGATCAAGCTCTTCTCGATATTATTTCGGGCCGATTTCTTGCAGGTACCCTTAAAAACATGTTTTAAACATAATGAACGGTTCAGATCATCAAAATAAAGGATCCCTCATTAGAAGCGCGGACTATATATGTATGAGTGAGCTTCTAATAAGGGATCCCCTATTTTGCTACGGTGTGGACCTCCTACTTCTTGATCAAATTATGATGATCTGAATCGTTCAATGCGTTTAAAACGTGTTTTTAAGGGTACCCGTAAGAGATCGGCTCAAAATAATATCCGGAAAGTCTTTGATCCGTTCAATTTTTCATAAAACTGTTCCTGTCAGCATATATGAAAAACTGTTTAGATCAAGGTCTTCTCGATATTATTTCGGGCCGATTTCTTGCAGGTACCCTTAAAAACATGTTTTAAACATAATGAACGGTTCAGATCATCAAAATAAAGGATCCCTCATTAGAAGCGCGGACTATATATGTATGAGTGAGCTTCTAATAAGGGATCCCCTATTTTGCTACGGTGTGGACCTCCTACTTCTTGATCAAATTATGATGATCTGAACCGTTCAATGTGTTTAAAACGTGTTTTTAAGGGTACCCGTAAGAGATCGGCTCAAAATAATATCCGGAAAGTCTTTGATCCGTTCAATTTTTCATAAAACTGTTCCTGTCAGCATTTATCAAAAACTGTTTAGATCAAGCTCTTCTCGATATTATTTCGGGCCGATTTCTTGCAGGTACCCTTAAAAACATGTTTTAAACATAATGAACGGTTCAGATCATCAAAATAAAGGATCCCTCATTAGAAGCGCGGACTATATATGTATGAGTGAGCTTCTAATAAGGGATCCCCTATTTTGCTACGGTGTGGACCTCCTACTTCTTGATCAAATTATGATGATCTGAACCGTTCAATGTGTTTAAAACGTGTTTTTAAGGGTACCCGTAAGAGATCGGCTCAAAATAATATCCGGAAAGTCTTTGATCCATTCAATTTTTCATAAAACTGTTCCTGTCAGCATTTATCAAAAACTGTTTAGATCAAGCTCTTCTCGATATTATTTCGGGCCGATTTCTTGCAGGTACCCTTAAAAACATGTTTTAAACATAATGAACGGTTCAGATCATCAAAATAAAGGATCCCTCATTAGAAGCGCGGACTATATATGTATGAGTGAGCTTCTAATAAGGGATCCCCTATTTTGCTACGGTGTGGGCCTCCTACTTCTTGATCAAATTATGATGATCTGAACCGTTCAATGTGTTTAAAACGTGTTTTTAAGGGTACCCGTAAGAGATCGGCTCAAAATAATATCCGGAAAGTCTTTGATCCGTTCAATTTTTCATAAAACTGTTCCTGTCAGCATTTATCAAAAACTGTTTAGATCAAGCTCTTCTCGATATTATTTCGCGCCGATTTCTTGCAGGTACCTTTAAAAACATGTTTTAAACATAATGAACGGTTCAGATCATCAAAATAAAGGATCCCTCATTAGAAGCGCGGACTATATATGTATGAGTGAGCTTCTAATAAGGGATCCCCTATTTTGCTACGGTGTGGACCTCCTACTTCTTGATCAAATTATGATGATCTGAACCGTTCAATGCGTTTAAAACGTGTTTTTAAGGGTACCCGTAAGAGATCGGCTCAAAATAATATCCGGAAAGTCTTTGATCCGTTCAATTTTTCATAAAACTGTTCTTGTCAGCATTTATCAAAAACTGTTTAGATCAAGCTCTTCTCGATATTATTTCGGGCCGATTTCTTGCAGGTACCCTTAAAAACATGTTTTAAACATAATGAACGGTTCAGATCATCAAAATAAAGGATCCCTCATTAGAAGCGCGGACTATATATGTATGAGTGAGCTTCTAATAAGGGATCCCCTATTTTGCTACGGTGTGGACCTCCTACTTCTTGATCAAATTATGATGATATGAACCGTTCAATGTGTTTAAAACGTGTTTTTAAGGGTACCCGTAAGAGATCGGCTCAAAATAATATCCGGAAAGTCTTTGATCCGTTCAATTTTTCATAAAACTGTTCCTGTCAGCATTTATCAAAAACTGTTTAGATCAAGCTCTTCTCGATATTATTTCGGGCCGATTTCTTGCAGGTACCCTTAAAAACATGTTTTAAACATAATGAACGGTTCAGATCATCAAAATAAAGGATCCCTCATTAGAAGCGCGGACTATATATGTATGAGTGAGCTTCTAATAAGGGATCCCGTATTTTGCTACGGTGTGGACCTCCTACTTCTTGATCAAATTATGATGATCTGAACCGTTCAATGCGTTTAAAACGTGTTTTTAAGGGTACCCGTAAGAGATCGGCTCAAAATAATATCCGGAAAGTCTTTGATCCGTTCAATTTTTCATAAAACTGTTCCTGTCAGCATATATGAAAAACTGTTTAGATCAAGGTCTTCTCGATATTATTTCGGGCCGATTTCTTGCAGGTACCCTTAAAAACATGTTTTAAACATAATGAACGGTTCAGATCATCAAAATAAAGGATCCCTCATTAGAAGCGCGGACTATATATGTATGAGTGAGCTTCTAATAAGGGATCCCCTATTTTGCTACGGTGTGGACCTCCTACTTCTTGATCAAATTATGATGATCTGAACCGTTCAATGTGTTTAAAACGTGTTTTTAAGGTTACCCGTAAGAGATCGGCTCAAAATAATATCCGGAAAGTCTTTGATCCGTTCAATTTTTCATAAAACTGTTCCTGTCAGCATTTATCAAAAACTGTTTAGATCAAGCTCTTCTCGATATTATTTCGGGCCGATTTCTTGCAGGTACCCTTAAAAACATGTTTTAAACATAATGAACGGTTCAGATCATCAAAATAAAGGATCCCTCATTAGAAGCGCGGACTATATATGTATGAGTGAGCTTCTAATAAGGGATCCCCTATTTTGCTACGGTGTGGACCTCCTACTTCTTGATCAAATTATGATGATCTGAACCGTTCAATGTGTTTAAAACGTGTTTTTAAGGGTACCCGTAAGAGATCGGCTCAAAATAATATCCGGAAAGTCTTTGATCCATTCAATTTTTCATAAAACTGTTCCTGTCAGCATTTATCAAAAACTGTTTAGATCAAGCTCTTCTCGATATTATTTCGGGCCGATTTCTTGCAGGTACCCTTAAAAACATGTTTTAAACATAATGAACGGTTCAGATCATCAAAATAAAGGATCCCTCATTAGAAGCGCGGACTATATATGTATGAGTGAGCTTCTAATAAGGGATCCCCTATTTTGCTACGGTGTGGGCCTCCTACTTCTTGATCAAATTATGATGATCTGAACCGTTCAATGTGTTTAAAACGTGTTTTTAAGGGTACCCGTAAGAGATCGGCTCAAAATAATATCCGGAAAGTCTTTGATCCGTTCAATTTTTCATAAAACTGTTCCTGTCAGCATTTATCAAAAACTGTTTAGATCAAGCTCTTCTCGATATTATTTCGCGCCGATTTCTTGCAGGTACCTTTAAAAACATGTTTTAAACATAATGAACGGTTCAGATCATCAAAATAAAGGATCCCTCATTAGAAGCGCGGACTATATATGTATGAGTGAGCTTCTAATAAGGGATCCCCTATTTTGCTACGGTGTGGACCTCCTACTTCTTGATCAAATTATGATGATCTGAACCGTTCAATGCGTTTAAAACGTGTTTTTAAGGGTACCCGTAAGAGATCGGCTCAAAATAATATCCGGAAAGTCTTTGATCCGTTCAATTTTTCATAAAACTGTTCTTGTCAGCATTTATCAAAAACTGTTTAGATCAAGCTCTTCTCGATATTATTTCGGGCCGATTTCTTGCAGGTACCCTTAAAAACATGTTTTAAACATAATGAACGGTTCAGATCATCAAAATAAAGGATCCCTCATTAGAAGCGCGGACTATATATGTATGAGTGAGCTTCTAATAAGGGATCCCCTATTTTGCTACGGTGTGGACCTCCTACTTCTTGATCAAATTATGATGATATGAACCGTTCAATGTGTTTAAAACGTGTTTTTAAGGGTACCCGTAAGAGATCGGCTCAAAATAATATCCGGAAAGTCTTTGATCCGTTCAATTTTTCATAAAACTGTTCCTGTCAGCATTTATCAAAAACTGTTTAGATCAAGCTCTTCTCGATATTATTTCGGGCCGATTTCTTGCAGGTACCCTTAAAAACATGTTTTAAACATAATGAACGGTTCAGATCATCAAAATAAAGGATCTCTCATTAGAAGCGCGGACTATATATGTATGAGTGAGCTTCTAATAAGGGATCCCGTATTTTGCTACGGTGTGGACCTCCTACTTCTTGATCAAATTATGATGATCTGAACCGTTCAATGCGTTTAAAACGTGTTTTTAAGGGTACCCGTAAGAGATCGGCTCAAAATAATATCCGGAAAGTCTTTGATCCGTTCAATTTTTCATAAAACTGTTCCTGTCAGCATTTATCAAAAACTGTTTAGATCAAGCTCTTCTCGATATTATTTCGGGCCGATTTCTTGCAGGTACCCTTAAAAACATGTTTTAAACATAATGAACGGTTCAGATCATCAAAATAAAGGATCTCTCATTAGAAGCGCGGACTATATATGTATGAGTGAGCTTCTAATAAGGGATCCCCTATTTTGCTACGGTGTGGACCTCCTACTTCTTGATCAAATTATGATGATCTGAACCGTTCAATGCGTTTAAAACGTGTTTTTAAGGGTACCCGTAAGAGATCGGCTCAAAATAATATCCGGAAAGTCTTTGATCCGTTCAATTTTTCATAAAACTGTTCTTGTCAGCATTTATCAAAAACTGTTTAGATCAAGCTCTTCTCGATATTATTTCGGGCCGATTTCTTGCAGGTACCCTTAAAAACATGTTTTAAACATAATGAACGGTTCAGATCATCAAAATAAAGGATCCCTCATTAGAAGCGCGGACTATATATGTATGAGTGAGCTTCTAATAAGGGATCCCCTATTTTGCTACGGTGTGGACCTCCTACTTCTTGATCAAATTATGATGATATGAACCGTTCAATGTGTTTAAAACGTGTTTTTAAGGGTACCCGTAAGAGATCGGCTCAAAATAATATCCGGAAAGTCTTTGATCCGTTCAATTTTTCATAAAACTGTTCCTGTCAGCATTTATCAAAAACTGTTTAGATCAAGCTCTTCTCGATATTATTTCGGGCCGATTTCTTGCAGGTACCCTTAAAAACATGTTTTAAACATAATGAACGGTTCAGATCATCAAAATAAAGGATCTCTCATTAGAAGCGCGGACTATATATGTATGAGTGAGCTTCTAATAAGGGATCCCGTATTTTGCTACGGTGTGGACCTCCTACTTCTTGATCAAATTATGATGATCTGAACCGTTCAATGCGTTTAAAACGTGTTTTTAAGGGTACCCGTAAGAGATCGGCTCAAAATAATATCCGGAAAGTCTTTGATCCGTTCAATTTTTCATAAAACTGTTCCTGTCAGCATATATGAAAAACTGTTTAGATCAAGCTCTTCTCGATATTATTTCGGGCCGATTTCTTGCAGGTACCCTTAAAAACATGTTTTAAACATAATGAACGGTTCAGATCATCAAAATAAAGGATCCCTCATTAGAAGCGCGGACTATATATGTATGAGTGAGCTTCTAATAAGGGATCCCCTATTTTGCTACGGTGTGGACCTCCTACTTCTTGATCAAATTATGATGATATGAACCGTTCCATGTGTTTAAAACGTGTTTTTTAGGGTACCCGTAAGAGATCGGCTCAAAATAATATCCGGAAAGTCTTTGATCCGTTCAATTTTTCATAAAACTGTTCCTGTCAGCATTTATCAAAAACTGTTTAGATCAAGCTCTTCTCGATATTATTTCGGGCCGATTTCTTGCAGGTACCCTTAAAAACATGTTTTAAACATAATGAACGGTTCAGATCATCAAAATAAAGGATCCCTCATTAGAAGCGCGGACTATATATGTATGAGTGAGCTTCTAATAAGGGATCCCCTATTTTGCTACGGTGTGGACCTCCTACTTCTTGATCAAATTATGATGATCTGAACCGTTCAATGTGTTTAAAACGTGTTTTTAGTGGTACCCGTAAGAGATTGGCTCAAAATAATATCCGGAAAGTCTTTGATCCGTTCAATTTTTCATAAAACTGTTCCTGTCAGCATTTATCAAAAACTGTTTAGATCAAGCTCTTCTCGATATTATTTCGGGCCGATTTCTTGCAGGTACCCATAAAAACATGTTTTAAACATAATGAACGGTTCAGATCATCAAAATAAAGGATCCCTCATTAGAAGCGCGGACTATATATGTATGAGTGAGCTTCTAATAAGGGATCCCCTATTTTGCTACGGTGTGGACCTCCTACTTGTTGATCAAATTATGATGATCTGAACCGTTCAATGTGTTTAAAACGTGTTTTTAAGGGTACCCGTAAGAGATCGGCTCAAAATAATATCCGGAAAGTCTTTGATCCGTTCAATTTTTCATAAAACTGTTCCTGTCAGCATTTATCAAAAACTGTTTAGATCAAGCTCTTCTCGATATTATTTCGGGCCGATTTCTTGCAGGTACCCTTAAAAACATGTTTTAAACATAATGAACGGTTCAGATCATCAAAATAAAGGATCCCTCATTAGAAGCGCGGACTATATATGTATGAGTGAGCTTCTAATAAGGGATCCCCTATTTTGCTACGGTGTGGACCTCCTACTTCTTGATCAAATTATGATGATCTGAACCGTTCAATGTGTTTAAAACGTGTTTTTAAGGGTACCCGTAAGAGATCGGCTCAAAATAATATCCGGAAAGTCTTTGATCCGTTCAATTTTTCATAAAACTGTTCCTGTCAGCATTTATCAAAAACTGTTTAGATCAAGCTCTTCTCGATATTATTTCGAGCCGATTTCTTGCAGGTACCCTTAAAAACATGTTTTAAACATAATGAACGGTTCAGATCATCAAAATAAAGGATCCCTCATTAGAAGCGCGGACTATATATGTATGAGTGAGCTTCTAATAAGGGATCCCCTATTTTGCTACGGTGTGGACCTCCTACTTCTTGATCAAATTATGATGATCTGAACCGTTCAATGTGTTTAAAACGTGTTTTTAAGGGTACCCGTAAGAGATCGGCTCAAAATAATATCCGGAAAGTCTTTGATCCGTTCAATTTTTCGTAAAACTGTTCTTGTCAGCATTTATCAAAAACTGTTTAGATCAAGCTCTTCTCGATATTATTTCGAGCCGATTTCTTGCAGGTATCCTTAAAAACATGTTTTAAACATAATGAACGGTTCAGATCATCAAAATAAAGGATCCCTCATTAGAAGCGCGGACTATATATGTATGAGTGAGCTTCTAATAAGGGATCCCCTATTTTGCTACGGTGTGGACCTCCTACTTCTTGATCAAATTATGATGATCTGAACCGTTCAATGTGTTTAAAACGTGTTTTTAAGGGTACCCGTAAGAGATCGGCTCAAAATAATATCCGGAAAGTCTTTGATCCGTTCAATTTTTCATAAAACTGTTCCTGTCAGCATTTATTAAAAACTGTTTAGATCAAGCTCTTCTCGATATTATTTCGAGCCGATTTCTTGCAGGTACCCTTAAAAACATGTTTTAAACATAATGAACGGTTCAGATCATCAAAATAAAGGATCCCTCATTAGAAGCGCGGACTATATATGTATGAGTGAGCTTCTAATAAGGGATCCCCTATTTTGCTACGGTGTGGACCTCCTACTTCTTGATCAAATTATGATGATCTGAACCGTTCAATGTGTTTAAAACGTGTTTTTAAGGGTACCCGTAAGAGATCGGCTCAAAATAATATCCGGAAAGTCTTTGATCCGTTCAATTTTTCATGAAACTGTTCCTGTCAGCATTTATCAAAAACTGTTTAGATCAAGCTCTTCTCGATATTATTTCGAGCCGATTTCTTGCAGGTACCCTTAAAAACATGTTTTAAACATAATGAACGGTTCAGATCATCAAAATAAAGGATCCCTCATTAGAAGCGCGGACTATATATGTATGAGTGAGCTTCTAATAAGGGATCCCCTATTTTGCTACGGTGTGGACCTCCTACTTCTTGATCAAATTATGATGATCTGAACCGTTCAATGTGTTTAAAACGTGTTTTTAAGGGTACCCGTAAGAGATCGGCTCAAAATAATATCCGGAAAGTCTTTGATACGTTCAATTTTTCATGAAACTGTTCCTGTCAGCATTTATCAAAAACTGTTTAGATCAAGCTCTTCTCGATATTATTTCGAGCCGATTTCTTGCAGGTACCCTTAAAAACATGTTTTAAACATAATGAACGGTTCAGATCATCAAAATAAAGGATCCCTCATTAGAAGCGCGGACTATATATGTATGAGTGAGCTTCTAATAAGGGATCCCCTATTTTGCTACGGTGTGGACCTCCTACTTCTTGATCAAATTATGATGATCTGAACCGTTCAATGTGTTTAAAACGTGTTTTTAAGGGTACCCGTAAGAGATCGGCTCAAAATAATATCCGGAAAGTCTTTGATCCGTTCAATTTTTCATAAAACTGTTCCTGTCAGCATTTATCAAAAACTGTTTAGATCAAGCTCTTCTCGATATTATTTCGAGCCGATTTCTTGCAGGTACCCTTAAAAACATGTTTTAAACATAATGAACGGTTCAGATCATCAAAATAAAGGATCCCTCATTAGAAGCGCGGACTATATATGTATGAGTGAGCTTCTAATAAGGGATCCCCTATTTTGCTACGGTGTGGACCTCCTACTTCTTGATCAAATTATGATGATCTGAACCGTTCAATGTGTTTAAAACGTGTTTTTAAGGGTACCCGTAAGAGATCGGCTCAAAATAATATCTGGAAAGTCTTTGATCCGTTCAATTTTTCATAAAACTGTTCCTGTCAGCATTTATCAAAAACTGTTTAGATCAAGCTCTTCTCGATATTATTTCGAGCCGATTTCTTGCAGGTACCCTTAAAAACATGTTTTAAACATAATGAACGGTTCAGATCATCAAAATAAAGGATCCCTCATTAGAAGCGCGGACTATATATGTATGAGTGAGCTTCTAATAAGGGATCCCCTATTTTGCTACGGTGTGGACCTCCTACTTCTTGATCAAATTATGATGATCTGAACCGTTCAATGTGTTTAAAACGTGTTTTTAAGGGTACCCGTAAGAGATCGGCTCAAAATAATATCCGGAAAGTCTTTGATCCGTTCAATTTTTCATAAAACTGTTCCTGTCAGCATTTATCAAAAACTGTTTAGATCAAGCTCTTCTCGATATTATTTCGAGCCGATTTCTTGCAGGTACCCTTAAAAACATGTTTTAAACATAATGAACGGTTCAGATCATCAAAATAAAGGATCCCTCATTAGAAGCGCGGACTATATATGTATGAGTGAGCTTCTAATAAGGGATCCCCTATTTTGCTACGGTGTGGACCTCCTACTTCTTGATCAAATTATGATGATCTGAACCGTTCAATGTGTTTAAAACGTGTTTTTAAGGGTACCCGTAAGAGATCGGCTCAAAATAATATCCGGAAAGTCTTTGATCCGTTCAATTTTTCATAAAACTGTTCCTGTCAGCATTTATCAAAAACTGTTTAGATCAAGCTCTTCTCGATATTATTTCGAGCCGATTTCCTGCAGGTACCCTTAAAAACATGTTTTAAACATAATGAACGGTTCAGATCATCAAAATAAAGGATCCCTCATTAGAAGCGCGGACTATATATGTATGAGTGAGCTTCTAATAAGGGATCCCCTATTTTGCTACGGTGTGGACCTCCTACTTCTTGATCAAATTATGATGATCTGAACCGTTCAATGTGTTTAAAACGTGTTTTTAAGGGTACCCGTAAGAGATCGGCTCAAAATAATATCCGGAAAGTATTTGATCCGTTCAATTTTTCGTAAAACTGTTCTTGTCAGCATTTATCGAAAACTGTTTAGATCAAGCTCTTCTCGATATTATTTCGAGCCGATTTCTTGCAGGTACCCTTAAAAACATGTTTTAAACATAATGAACGGTTCAGATCATCAAAATAAAGGATCCCTCATTAGAAGCGCGGACTATATATGTATGAGTGAGCTTCTAATAAGGGATCCCCTATTTTGCTACGGTGTGGACCTCCTACTTCTTGATCAAATTATGATGATCTGAACCGTTCAATGTGTTTAAAACGTGTTTTTAAGGGTACCCGTAAGAGATCGGCTCAAAATAATATCCGGAAAGTCTTTGATCCGTTCAATTTTTCATAAAACTGTTCCTGTCAGCATTTATCAAAAACTGTTTAGATCAAGCTCTTCTCGATATTATTTCGAGCCGATTTCTTGCAGGTACCCTTAAAAACATGTTTTAAACATAATGAACGGTTCAGATCATCAAAATAAAGGATCCCTCATTAGAAGCGCGGACTATATATGTATGAGTGAGCTTCTAATAAGGGATCCCCTATTTTGCTACGGTGTGGACCTCCTACTTCTTGATCAAATTATGATGATCTGAACCGTTCAATGTGTTTAAAACGTGTTTTTAAGGGTACCCGTAAGAGATCGGCTCAAAATAATATCCGGAAAGTCTTTGATCCGTTCAATTTTTCATGAAACTGTTCCTGTCAGCATTTATCAAAAACTGTTTAGATCAAGCTCTTCTCGATATTATTTCGAGCCGATTTCTTGCAGGTACCCTTAAAAACATGTTTTAAACATAATGAACGGTTCAGATCATCAAAATAAAGGATCCCTCATTAGAAGCGCGGACTATATATGTATGAGTGAGCTTCTAATAAGGGATCCCCTATTTTGCTACGGTGTGGACCTCCTACTTCTTGATCAAATTATGATGATCTGAACCGTTCAATGTGTTTAAAACGTGTTTTTAAGGGTACCCGTAAGAGATCGGCTCAAAATAATATCCGGAAAGTCTTTGATCCGTTCAATTTTTCATGAAACTGTTCCTGTCAGCATTTATGAAAAACTGTTTAGATCAAGCTCTTCTCGATATTATTTCGAGCCGATTTCTTGCAGGTACCCTTAAAAACATGTTTTAAACATAATGAACGGTTCAGATCATCAAAATAAAGGATCCCTCATTAGAAGCGCGGACTATATATGTATGAGTGAGCTTCTAATAAGGGATCCCCTATTTTGCTACGGTGTGGACCTCCTACTTCTTGATCAAATTATGATGATCTGAACCGTTCAATGTGTTTAAAACGTGTTTTTAAGGGTACCCGTAAGAGATCGGCTCAAAATAATATCCGGAAAGTCTTTGATCCGTTCAATTTTTCATAAAACTGTTCCTGTCAGCATTTATCAAAAACTGTTTAGATCAAGCTCTTCTCGATATTATTTCGAGCCGATTTCTTGCAGGTACCTTTAAAAACTTGTTTTAAACATAATGAACGGTTCAGATCATCAAAATAAAGGATCCCTCATTAGAAGCGCGGACTATATATGTATGAGTGAGCTTCTAATAAGGGATCCCCTATTTTGCTACGGTGTGGACCTCCTACTTCTTGATCAAATTATGATGATCTGAACCGTTCAATGTGTTTAAAACGTGTTTTTAAGGGTACCCGTAAGAGATCGGCTCAAAATAATATCCGGAAAGTCTTTGATCCGTTCAATTTTTCATAAAACTGTTCCTGTCAGCATTTATCAAAAACTGTTTAGATCAAGCTCTTCTCGATATTATTTCGAGCCGATTTCTTGCAGGTACCCTTAAAAACATGTTTTAAACATAATGAACGGTTCAGATCATCAAAATAAAGGATCCCTCATTAGAAGCGCGGACTATATATGTATGAGTGAGCTTCTACTAAGGGATCCCCTATTTTGCTACGGTGTGGACCTCCTACTTCTTGATCAAATTATGATGATCTGAACCGTTCAATGTGTTTAAAACGTGTTTTTAAGGGTACCCGTAAGAGATCGGCTCAAAATAATATCCGGAAAGTCTTTGATCCGTTCAATTTTTCATAAAACTGTTCCTGTCAGCATTTATCAAAAACTGTTTAGATCAAGCTCTTCTCGATATTATTTCGCGCCGATTTCTTGCAGGTACCTTTAAAAACATGTTTTAAACATAATTAACGGTTCAAATCATCAAAATAAAGGATCCCTCATTAGAAGCGCGGACTATATATGTATGAGTGAGCTTCTAATAAGGGATCCCCTATTTTGCTACGGTGTGGACCTCCTACTTCTTGATCAAATTATGATGATCTGAACCGTTCAATGTGTTTAAAACGTGTTTTTAAGGGTACCCGTAAGAGATCGGCTCAAAATAATATCCGGAAAGTCTTTGATCCGTTCAATTTTTCATAAAACCGTTCCTGTCAGCATTTATCAAAAACTGTTTAGATCAAGCTCTTCTCGATATTATTTCGCGCCGATTTCTTGCAGGTACCTTTAAAAACATGTTTTAAACATAATGAACGGTTCAAATCATCAAAATAAAGGATCCCTCATTAGAAGCGCGGACTATATATGTATGAGTGAGCTTCTAATAAGGGATCCCCTATTTTGCTACGGTGTGGACCTCCTACTTCTTGATCAAATTATGATGATCTGAACCGTTCAATGTGTTTAAAACGTGTTTTTAAGGGTACCCGTAAGAGATCGGCTCAAAATAATATCCGGAAAGTCTTTGATCCGTTCAATTTTTCATAAAACTGTTCCTGTCAGCATTTATCAAAAACTGTTTAGATCAAGCTCTTCTCGATATTATTTCGAGCCGATTTCTTGCAGGTACCCTTAAAAACATGTTTTAAACATAATGAACGGTTCAGATCATCAAAATAAAGGATCCCTCATTAGAAGCGCGGACTATATATGTATGAGTGAGCTTCTAATAAGGGATCCCCTATTTTGCTACGGTGTGGACCTCCTACTTCTTGATCAAATTATGATGATCTGAACCGTTCAATGTGTTTAAAACGTGTTTTTAAGGGTACCCGTAAGAGATCGGCTCAAAATAATATCCGGAAAGTCTTTGATCCGTTCAATTTTTCATAAAACTGTTCCTGTCAGCATTTATCAAAAACTGTTTAGATCAAGCTCTTCTCGATATTATTTCGAGCCGATTTCTTGCAGGTACCCTTAAAAACATGTTTTAAACATAATGAACGGTTCAGATCATCAAAATAAAGGATCCCTCATTAGAAGCGCGGACTATATATGTATGAGTGAGCTTCTAATAAGGGATCCCCTATTTTGCTACGGTGTGGACCTCCTACTTCTTGATCAAATTATGATGATCTGAACCGTTCAATGTGTTTAAAACGTGTTTTTAAGGGTACCCGTAAGAGATCGGCTCAAAATAATATCCGGAAAGTCTTTGATCCGTTCAATTTTTCATAAAACTGTTCCTGTCAGCATTTATCAAAAACTGTTTAGATCAAGCTCTTCTCGATATTATTTCGAGCCGATTTCTTGCAGGTACCCTTAAAAACATGTTTTAAACATAATGAACGGTTCAGATCATCAAAATAAAGGATCCCTCATTAGAAGCGCGGACTATATATGTATGAGTGAGCTTCTAATAAGGGATCCCCTATTTTGCTACGGTGTGGACCTCCTACTTCTTGATCAAATTATGATGATCTGAACCGTTCAATGTGTTTAAAACGTGTTTTTAAGGGTACCCGTAAGAGATCGGCTCAAAATAATATCCGGAAAGTCTTTGATCCGTTCAATTTTTCATAAAACTGTTCCTGTCAGCATTTATCAAAAACTGTTTAGATCAAGCTCTTCTCGATATTATTTCGAGCCGATTTCTTGCAGGTACCCTTAAAAACATGTTTTAAACATAATGAACGGTTCAGATCATCAAAATAAAGGATCCCTCATTAGAAGCGCGGACTATATATGTATGAGTGAGCTTCTAATAAGGGATCCCCTATTTTGCTACGGTGTGGACCTCCTACTTCTTGATCAAATTATGATGATCTGAACCGTTCAATGTGTTTAAAACGTGTTTTTAAGGGTACCCGTAAGAGATCGGCTCAAAATAATATCCGGAAAGTCTTTGATCCGTTCAATTTTTCATAAAACTGTTCCTGTCAGCATTTATCAAAAACTGTTTAGATCAAGCTCTTCTCGATATTATTTCGAGCCGATTTCTTGCAGGTACCCTTAAAAACATGTTTTAAACATAATGAACGGTTCAGATCATCAAAATAAAGGATCCCTCATTAGAAGCGCGGACTATATATGTATGAGTGAGCTTCTAATAAGGGATCCCCTATTTTGCTACGGTGTGGACCTCCTACTTCTTGATCAAATTATGATGATCTGAACCGTTCAATGTGTTTAAAACGTGTTTTTAAGGGTACCCGTAAGAGATCGGCTCAAAATAATATCCGGAAAGTCTTTGATCCGTTCAATTTTTCATAAAACTGTTCCTGTCAGCATTTATCAAAAACTGTTTAGATCAAGCTCTTCTCGATATTATTTCGAGCCGATTTCTTGCAGGTACCCTTAAAAACATGTTTTAAACATAATGAACGGTTCAGATCATCAAAATAAAGGATCCCTCATTAGAAGCGCGGACTATATATGTATGAGTGAGCTTCTAATAAGGGATCCCCTATTTTGCTACGGTGTGGACCTCCTACTTCTTGATCAAATTATGATGATCTGAACCGTTCAATGTGTTTAAAACGTGTTTTTAAGGGTACCCGTAAGAGATCGGCTCAAAATAATATCCGGAAAGTCTTTGATCCGTTCAATTTTTCATAAAACTGTTCCTGTCAGCATTTATCAAAAACTGTTTAGATCAAGCTCTTCTCGATATTATTTCGAGCCGATTTCTTGCAGGTACCCTTAAAAACATGTTTTAAACATAATGAACGGTTCAGATCATTAAAATAAAGGATCCCTCATTAGAAGCGCGGACTATATATGTATGAGTGAGCTTCTAATAAGGGATCCCCTATTTTGCTACGGTGTGGACCTCCTACTTCTTGATCAAATTATGATGATCTGAACCGTTCAATGTGTTTAAAACGTGTTTTTAAGGGTACCCGTAAGAGATCGGCTCAAAATAATATCCGGAAAGTCTTTGATCCGTTCAATTTTTCATAAAACTGTTCCTGTCAGCATTTATCAAAAACTGTTTAGATCAAGCTCTTCTCGATATTATTTCGAGCCGATTTCTTGCAGGTACCCTTAAAAACATGTTTTAAACATAATGAACGGTTCAGATCATCAAAATAAAGGATCCCTCATTAGAAGCGCGGACTATATATGTATGAGTGAGCTTCTACTAAGGGATCCCCTATTTTGCTACGGTGTGGACCTCCTACTTCTTGATCAAATTATGATGATCTGAACCGTTCAATGTGTTTAAAACGTGTTTTTAAGGGTACCCGTAAGAGATCGGCTCAAAATAATATCCGGAAAGTCTTTGATCCGTTCAATTTTTCATAAAACTGTTCCTGTCAGCATTTATCAAAAACTGTTTAGATCAAGCTCTTCTCGATATTATTTCGAGCCGATTTCTTGCAGGTACCCTTAAAAACATGTTTTAAACATAATGAACGGTTCAGATCATCAAAATAAAGGATCCCTCATTAGAAGCGCGGACTATATATGTATGAGTGAGCTTCTAATAAGGGATCCCCTATTTTGCTACGGTGTGGACCTCCTACTTCTTGATCAAATTATGATGATCTGAACCGTTCAATGTGTTTAAAACGTGTTTTTAAGGGTACCCGTAAGAGATCGGCTCAAAATAATATCCGGAAAGTCTTTGATCCGTTCAATTTTTCATAAAACTGTTCCTGTCAGCATTTATCAAAAACTGTTTAGATCAAGCTCTTCTCGATATTATTTCGAGCCGATTTCTTGCAGGTACCCTTAAAAACATGTTTTAAACATAATGAACGGTTCAGATCATCAAAATAAAGGATCCCTCATTAGAAGCGCGGACTATATATGTATGAGTGAGCTTCTAATAAGGGATCCCCTATTTTGCTACGGTGTGGACCTCCTACTTCTTGATCAAATTATGATGATCTGAACCGTTCAATGTGTTTAAAACGTGTTTTTAAGGGTACCCGTAAGAGATCGGCTCAAAATAATATCCGGAAAGTCTTTGATCCGTTCAATTTTTCATAAAACTGTTCCTGTCAGCATTTATCAAAAACTGTTTAGATCAAGCTCTTCTCGATATTATTTCGAGCCGATTTCTTGCAGGTACCCTTAAAAACATGTTTTAAACATAATGAACGGTTCAGATCATCAAAATAAAGGATCCCTCATTAGAAGCGCGGACTATATATGTATGAGTGAGCTTCTAATAAGGGATCCCCTATTTTGCTACGGTGTGGACCTCCTACTTCTTGATCAAATTATGATGATCTGAACCGTTCAATGTGTTTAAAACGTGTTTTTAAGGGTACCCGTAAGAGATCGGCTCAAAATAATATCCGGAAAGTCTTTGATCCGTTCAATTTTTCATAAAACTGTTCCTGTCAGCATTTATCAAAAACTGTTTAGATCAAGCTCTTCTCGATATTATTTCGAGCCGATTTCCTGCAGGTACCCTTAAAAACATGTTTTAAACATAATGAACGGTTCAGATCATCAAAATAAAGGATCCCTCATTAGAAGCGCGGACTATATATGTATGAGTGAGCTTCTAATAAGGGATCCCCTATTTTGCTACGGTGTGGACCTCCTACTTCTTGATCAAATTATGATGATCTGAACCGTTCAATGTGTTTAAAACGTGTTTTTAAGGGTACCCGTAAGAGATCGGCTCAAAATAATATCCGGAAAGTCTTTGATCCGTTCAATTTTTCATAAAACTGTTCCTGTCAGCATTTATCAAAAACTGTTTAGATCAAGCTCTTCTCGATATTATTTCGAGCCGATTTCTTGCAGGTACCCTTAAAAACATGTTTTAAACATAATGAACGGTTCAGATCATCAAAATAAAGGATCCCTCATTAGAAGCGCGGACTATATATGTATGAGTGAGCTTCTAATAAGGGATCCCCTATTTTGCTACGGTGTGGACCTCCTACTTCTTGATCAAATTATGATGATCTGAACCGTTCAATGTGTTTAAAACGTGTTTTTAAGGGTACCCGTAAGAGATCGGCTCAAAATAATATCCGGAAAGTCTTTGATCCGTTCAATTTTTCATAAAACTGTTCCTGTCAGCATTTATCAAAAACTGTTTAGATCAAGCTCTTCTCGATATTATTTCGAGCCGATTTCTTGCAGGTACCCTTAAAAACATGTTTTAAACATAATGAACGGTTCAGATCATCAAAATAAAGGATCCCTCATTAGAAGCGCGGACTATATATGTATGAGTGAGCTTCTAATAAGGGATCCCCTATTTTGCTACGGTGTGGACCTCCTACTTCTTGATCAAATTATGATGATCTGAACCGTTCAATGTGTTTAAAACGTGTTTTTAAGGGTACCCGTAAGAGATCGGCTCAAAATAATATCCGGAAAGTCTTTGATCCGTTCAATTTTTCATAAAACTGTTCCTGTCAGCATTTATCAAAAACTGTTTAGATCAAGCTCTTCTCGATATTATTTCGAGCCGATTTCTTGCAGGTACCCTTAAAAACATGTTTTAAACATAATGAACGGTTCAGATCATCAAAATAAAGGATCCCTCATTAGAAGCGCGGACTATATATGTATGAGTGAGCTTCTACTAAGGGATCCCCTATTTTGCTACGGTGTGGACCTCCTACTTCTTGATCAAATTATGATGATCTGAACCGTTCAATGTGTTTAAAACGTGTTTTTAAGGGTACCCGTAAGAGATCGGCTCAAAATAATATCCGGAAAGTCTTTGATCCGTTCAATTTTTCATAAAACTGTTCCTGTCAGCATTTATCAAAAACTGTTTAGATCAAGCTCTTCTCGATATTATTTCGAGCCGATTTCTTGCAGGTACCCTTAAAAACATGTTTTAAACATAATGAACGGTTCAGATCATCAAAATAAAGGATCCCTCATTAGAAGCGCGGACTATATATGTATGAGTGAGCTTCTAATAAGGGATCCCCTATTTTGCTACGGTGTGGACCTCCTACTTCTTGATCAAATTATGATGATCTGAACCGTTCAATGTGTTTAAAACGTGTTTTTAAGGGTACCCGTAAGAGATCGGCTCAAAATAATATCCGGAAAGTCTTTGATCCGTTCAATTTTTCATAAAACTGTTCCTGTCAGCATTTATCAAAAACTGTTTAGATCAAGCTCTTCTCGATATTATTTCGAGCCGATTTCTTGCAGGTACCCTTAAAAACATGTTTTAAACATAATGAACGGTTCAGATCATCAAAATAAAGGATCCCTCATTAGAAGCGCGGACTATATATGTATGAGTGAGCTTCTAATAAGGGATCCCCTATTTTGCTACGGTGTGGACCTCCTACTTCTTGATCAAATTATGATGATCTGAACCGTTCAATGTGTTTAAAACGTGTTTTTAAGGGTACCCGTAAGAGATCGGCTCAAAATAATATCCGGAAAGTCTTTGATCCGTTCAATTTTTCATAAAACTGTTCCTGTCAGCATTTATCAAAAACTGTTTAGATCAAGCTCTTCTCGATATTATTTCGAGCCGATTTCTTGCAGGTACCCTTAAAAACATGTTTTAAACATAATGAACGGTTCAGATCATCAAAATAAAGGATCCCTCATTAGAAGCGCGGACTATATATGTATGAGTGAGCTTCTAATAAGGGATCCCCTATTTTGTTACGGTGTGGACCTCCTACTTCTTGATCAAATTATGATGATCTGAACCGTTCAATGTGTTTAAAACGTGTTTTTAAGGGTACCCGTAAGAGATCGGCTCAAAATAATATCCGGAAAGTCTTTGATCCATTCAATTTTTCATAAAACTGTTCCTGTCAGCATTTATCAAAAACTGTTTAGATCAAGCTCTTCTCGATATTATTTCGAGCCGATTTCTTGCAGGTACCCTTAAAAACATGTTTTAAACATAATGAACGGTTCAGATCATCAAAATAAAGGATCCCTCATTAGAAGCGCGGACTATATATGCATGAGTGAGCTTCTAATAAGGGATCCCTTATTTTGCTACGGTGTGGACCTCCTACTTCTTGATCAAATTATGATGATCTGAACCGTTCAATGTGTTTAAAACGTGTTTTTAAGGGTACCCGTAAGAGATCGGCTCAAAATAATATCCGGAAAGTCTTTGATCCGTTCAATTTTTCATAAAACTGTTCCTGTCAGCATTTATCAAAAACTGTTTAGATCAAGCTCTTCTCGATATTATTTCGAGCCGATTTCCTGCAGGTACCCTTAAAAACATGTTTTAAACATAATGAACGGTTCAGATCATCAAAATAAAGGATCCCTCATTAGAAGCGCGGACTATATATGTATGAGTGAGCTTCTAATAAGGGATCCCCTATTTTGCTACGGTGTGGACCTCCTACTTCTTGATCAAATTATGATGATCTGAACCGTTCAATGTGTTTAAAACGTGTTTTTAAGGGTACCCGTAAGAGATCGGCTCAAAATAATATCCGGAAAGTCTTTGATCCGTTCAATTTTTCATAAAACTGTTCCTATCAGCATTTATCAAAAACTGTTTAGATCAAGCTCTTCTCGATATTATTTCGAGCCGATTTCTTGCAGGTACCCTTAAAAACATGTTTTAAACATAATGAACGGTTCAGATCATCAAAATAAAGGATCCCTCATTAGAAGCGCGGACTATATATGTATGAGTGAGCTTCTAATAAGGGATCCCCTATTTTGCTACGGTGTGGACCTCCTACTTCTTGATCAAATTATGATGATCTGAACCGTTCAATGTGTTTAAAACGTGTTTTTAAGGGTACCCGTAAGAGATCGGCTCAAAATAATATCCGGAAAGTCTTTGATCCGTTCAATTTTTCATAAAACTGTTCCTGTCAGCATTTATCAAAAACTGTTTAGATCAAGCTCTTCTCGATATTATTTCGAGCCGATTTCTTGCAGGTACCTTTAAAAACATGTTTTAAACATAATGAACGGTTCAGATCATCAAAATAAAGGATCCCTCATTAGAAGCGCGGACTATATATGTATGAGTGAGCTTCTAATAAGGGATCCCCTATTTTGCTACGGTGTGGACCTCCTACTTCTTGATCAAATTATGATGATCTGAACCGTTCAATGTGTTTAAAACGTGTTTTTAAGGGTACCCGTAAGAGATCGGCTCAAAATAATATCCGGAAAGTCTTTGATCCGTTCAATTTTTCATAAAACTGTTCCTGTCAGCATTTATCAAAAACTGTTTAGATCAAGCTCTTCTCGATATTATTTCGAGCCGATTTCTTGCAGGTACCCTTAAAAACATGTTTTAAACATAATGAACGGTTCAGATCATCAAAATAAAGGATCCCTCATTAGAAGCGCGGACTATATATGTATGAGTGAGCTTCTACTAAGGGATCCCCTATTTTGCTACGGTGTGGACCTCCTACTTCTTGATCAAATTATGATGATCTGAACCGTTCAATGTGTTTAAAACGTGTTTTTAAGGGTACCCGTAAGAGATCGGCTCAAAATAATATCCGGAAAGTCTTTGATCCGTTCAATTTTTCATAAAACTGTTCCTGTCAGCATTTATCAAAAACTGTTTAGATCAAGCTCTTCTCGATATTATTTCGCGCCGATTTCTTGCAGGTACCTTTAAAAACATGTTTTAAACATAATTAACGGTTCAAATCATCAAAATAAAGGATCCCTCATTAGAAGCGCGGACTATATATGTATGAGTGAGCTTCTAATAAGGGATCCCCTATTTTGCTACGGTGTGGACCTCCTACTTCTTGATCAAATTATGATGATCTGAACCGTTCAATGTGTTTAAAACGTGTTTTTAAGGGTACCCGTAAGAGATCGGCTCAAAATAATATCCGGAAAGTCTTTGATCCGTTCAATTTTTCATAAAACCGTTCCTGTCAGCATTTATCAAAAACTGTTTAGATCCAGCTCTTCTCGATATTATTTCGCGCCGATTTCTTGCAGGTACCTTTAAAAACATGTTTTAAACATAATGAACGGTTCAAATCATCAAAATAAAGGATCCCTCATTAGAAGCGCGGACTATATATGTATGAGTGAGCTTCTAATAAGGGATCCCCTATTTTGCTACGGTGTGGACCTCCTACTTCTTGATCAAATTATGATGATCTGAACCGTTCAATGTGTTTAAAACGTGTTTTTAAGGGTACCCGTAAGAGATCGGCTCAAAATAATATCCGGAAAGTCTTTGATCCGTTCAATTTTTCATAAAACTGTTCCTGTCAGCATTTATCAAAAACTGTTTAGATCAAGCTCTTCTCGATATTATTTCGAGCCGATTTCTTGCAGGTACCCTTAAAAACATGTTTTAAACATAATGAACGGTTCAGATCATCAAAATAAAGGATCCCTCATTAGAAGCGCGGACTATATATGTATGAGTGAGCTTCTAATAAGGGATCCCCTATTTTGCTACGGTGTGGACCTCCTACTTCTTGATCAAATTATGATGATCTGAACCGTTCAATGTGTTTAAAACGTGTTTTTAAGGGTACCCGTAAGAGATCGGCTCAAAATAATATCCGGAAAGTCTTTGATCCGTTCAATTTTTCATAAAACTGTTCCTGTCAGCATTTATCAAAAACTGTTTAGATCAAGCTCTTCTCGATATTATTTCGAGCCGATTTCTTGCAGGTACCCTTAAAAACATGTTTTAAACATAATGAACGGTTCAGATCATCAAAATAAAGGATCCCTCATTAGAAGCGCGGACTATATATGTATGAGTGAGCTTCTAATAAGGGATCCCCTATTTTGCTACGGTGTGGACCTCCTACTTCTTGATCAAATTATGATGATCTGAACCGTTCAATGTGTTTAAAACGTGTTTTTAAGGGTACCCGTAAGAGATCGGCTCAAAATAATATCCGGAAAGTCTTTGATCCGTTCAATTTTTCATAAAACTGTTCCTGTCAGCATTTATCAAAAACTGTTTAGATCAAGCTCTTCTCGATATTATTTCGAGCCGATTTCTTGCAGGTACCCTTAAAAACATGTTTTAAACATAATGAACGGTTCAGATCATCAAAATAAAGGATCCCTCATTAGAAGCGCGGACTATATATGTATGAGTGAGCTTCTAATAAGGGATCCCCTATTTTGCTACGGTGTGGACCTCCTACTTCTTGATCAAATTATGATGATCTGAACCGTTCAATGTGTTTAAAACGTGTTTTTAAGGGTACCCGTAAGAGATCGGCTCAAAATAATATCCGGAAAGTCTTTGATCCGTTCAATTTTTCATAAAACTGTTCCTGTCAGCATTTATCAAAAACTGTTTAGATCAAGCTCTTCTCGATATTATTTCGAGCCGATTTCTTGCAGGTACCCTTAAAAACATGTTTTAAACATAATGAACGGTTCAGATCATCAAAATAAAGGATCCCTCATTAGAAGCGCGGACTATATATGTATGAGTGAGCTTCTAATAAGGGATCCCCTATTTTGCTACGGTGTGGACCTCCTACTTCTTGATCAAATTATGATGATCTGAACCGTTCAATGTGTTTAAAACGTGTTTTTAAGGGTACCCGTAAGAGATCGGCTCAAAATAATATCCGGAAAGTCTTTGATCCGTTCAATTTTTCATAAAACTGTTCCTGTCAGCATTTATCAAAAACTGTTTAGATCAAGCTCTTCTCGATATTATTTCGAGCCGATTTCTTGCAGGTACCCTTAAAAACATGTTTTAAACATAATGAACGGTTCAGATCATCAAAATAAAGGATCCCTCATTAGAAGCGCGGACTATATATGTATGAGTGAGCTTCTAATAAGGGATCCCCTATTTTGCTACGGTGTGGACCTCCTACTTCTTGATCAAATTATGATGATCTGAACCGTTCAATGTGTTTAAAACGTGTTTTTAAGGGTACCCGTAAGAGATCGGCTCAAAATAATATCCGGAAAGTCTTTGATCCGTTCAATTTTTCATAAAACTGTTCCTGTCAGCATTTATCAAAAACTGTTTAGATCAAGCTCTTCTCGATATTATTTCGAGCCGATTTCTTGCAGGTACCCTTAAAAACATGTTTTAAACATAATGAACGGTTCAGATCATCAAAATAAAGGATCCCTCATTAGAAGCGCGGACTATATATGTATGAGTGAGCTTCTACTAAGGGATCCCCTATTTTGCTACGGTGTGGACCTCCTACTTCTTGATCAAATTATGATGATCTGAACCGTTCAATGTGTTTAAAACGTGTTTTTAAGGGTACCCGTAAGAGATCGGCTCAAAATAATATCCGGAAAGTCTTTGATCCGTTCAATTTTTCATAAAACTGTTCCTGTCAGCATTTATCAAAAACTGTTTAGATCAAGCTCTTCTCGATATTATTTCGAGCCGATTTCTTGCAGGTACCCTTAAAAACATGTTTTAAACATAATGAACGGTTCAGATCATCAAAATAAAGGATCCCTCATTAGAAGCGCGGACTATATATGTATGAGTGAGCTTCTAATAAGGGATCCCCTATTTTGCTACGGTGTGGACCTCCTACTTCTTGATCAAATTATGATGATCTGAACCGTTCAATGTGTTTAAAACGTGTTTTTAAGGGTACCCGTAAGAGATCGGCTCAAAATAATATCCGGAAAGTCTTTGATCCGTTCAATTTTTCATAAAACTGTTCCTGTCAGCATTTATCAAAAACTGTTTAGATCAAGCTCTTCTCGATATTATTTCGAGCCGATTTCTTGCAGGTACCCTTAAAAACATGTTTTAAACATAATGAACGGTTCAGATCATCAAAATAAAGGATCCCTCATTAGAAGCGCGGACTATATATGTATGAGTGAGCTTCTAATAAGGGATCCCCTATTTTGCTACGGTGTGGACCTCCTACTTCTTGATCAAATTATGATGATCTGAACCGTTCAATGTGTTTAAAACGTGTTTTTAAGGGTACCCGTAAGAGATCGGCTCAAAATAATATCCGGAAAGTCTTTGATCCGTTCAATTTTTCATAAAACTGTTCCTGTCAGCATTTATCAAAAACTGTTTAGATCAAGCTCTTCTCGATATTATTTCGAGCCGATTTCTTGCAGGTACCCTTAAAAACATGTTTTAAACATAATGAACGGTTCAGATCATCAAAATAAAGGATCCCTCATTAGAAGCGCGGACTATATATGTATGAGTGAGCTTCTACTAAGGGATCCCCTATTTTGCTACGGTGTGGACCTCCTACTTCTTGATCAAATTATGATGATCTGAACCGTTCAATGTGTTTAAAACGTGTTTTTAAGGGTACCCGTAAGAGATCGGCTCAAAATAATATCCGGAAAGTCTTTGATCCGTTCAATTTTTCATAAAACTGTTCCTGTCAGCATTTATCAAAAACTGTTTAGATCAAGCTCTTCTCGATATTATTTCGAGCCGATTTCTTGCAGGTACCCTTAAAAACATGTTTTAAACATAATGAACGGTTCAGATCATCAAAATAAAGGATCCCTCATTAGAAGCGCGGACTATATATGTATGAGTGAGCTTCTAATAAGGGATCCCCTATTTTGCTACGGTGTGGACCTCCTACTTCTTGATCAAATTATGATGATCTGAACCGTTCAATGTGTTTAAAACGTGTTTTTAAGGGTACCCGTAAGAGATCGGCTCAAAATAATATCCGGAAAGTCTTTGATCCGTTCAATTTTTCATAAAACTGTTCCTGTCAGCATTTATCAAAAACTGTTTAGATCAAGCTCTTCTCGATATTATTTCGAGCCGATTTCTTGCAGGTACCCTTAAAAACATGTTTTAAACATAATGAACGGTTCAGATCATCAAAATAAAGGATCCCTCATTAGAAGCGCGGACTATATATGTATGAGTGAGCTTCTAATAAGGGATCCCCTATTTTGCTACGGTGTGGACCTCCTACTTCTTGATCAAATTATGATGATCTGAACCGTTCAATGTGTTTAAAACGTGTTTTTAAGGGTACCCGTAAGAGATCGGCTCAAAATAATATCCGGAAAGTCTTTGATCCGTTCAATTTTTCATAAAACTGTTACTGTCAGCATTTATCAAAAACTGTTTAGATCAAGCTCTTCTCGATATTATTTCGAGCCGATTTCTTGCAGGTACCCTTAAAAACATGTTTTAAACATAATGAACGGTTCAGATCATCAAAATAAAGGATCCCTCATTAGAAGCGCGGACTATATATGTATGAGTGAGCTTCTAATAAGGGATCCCCTATTTTGTTACGGTGTGGACCTCCTACTTCTTGATCAAATTATGATGATCTGAACCGTTCAATGTGTTTAAAACGTGTTTTTAAGGGTACCCGTAAGAGATCGGCTCAAAATAATATCCGGAAAGTCTTTGATCCATTCAATTTTTCATAAAACTGTTCCTGTCAGCATTTATCAAAAACTGTTTAGATCAAGCTCTTCTCGATATTATTTCGAGCCGATTTCTTGCAGGTACCCTTAAAAACATGTTTTAAACATAATGAACGGTTCAGATCATCAAAATAAAGGATCCCTCATTAGAAGCGCGGACTATATATGCATGAGTGAGCTTCTAATAAGGGATCCCTTATTTTGCTACGGTGTGGACCTCCTACTTCTTGATCAAATTATGCTGATCTGAACCGTTCAATGTGTTTAAAACGTGTTTTTAAGGGTACCCGTAAGAGATCGGCTCAAAATAATATCCGAAAAGTCTTTGATCCGTTCAATTTTTCATAAAACTGTTCCTGTCAGCATTTATCAAAAACTGTTTAGATCAAGCTCTTCTCGATATTATTTCGAGCCGATTTCCTGCAGGTACCCTTAAAAACATGTTTTAAACATAATGAACGGTTCAGATCATCAAAATAAAGGATCCCTCATTAGAAGCGCGGACTATATATGTATGAGTGAGCTTCTAATAAGGGATCCCCTATTTTGCTACGGTGTGGACCTCCTACTTCTTGATCAAATTATGATGATCTGAACCGTTCAATGTGTTTAAAACGTGTTTTTAAGGGTACCCGTAAGAGATCGGCTCAAAATAATATCCGGAAAGTCTTTGATCCGTTCAATTTTTCATAAAACTGTTCCTGTCAGCATTTATCAAAAACTGTTTAGATCAAGCTCTTCTCGATATTATTTCGAGCCGATTTCTTGCAGGTACCCTTAAAAACATGTTTTAAACATAATGAACGGTTCAGATCATCAAAATAAAGGATCCCTCATTAGAAGCGCGGACTATATATGTATGAGTGAGCTTCTAATAAGGGATCCCCTATTTTGCTACGGTGTGGACCTCCTACTTCTTGATCAAATTATGATGATCTGAACCGTTCAATGTGTTTAAAACGTGTTTTTAAGGGTACCCGTAAGAGATCGGCTCAAAATAATATCCGGAAAGTCTTTGATCCGTTCAATTTTTCATAAAACTGTTCCTGTCAGCATTTATCAAAAACTGTTTAGATCAAGCTCTTCTCGATATTATTTCGAGCCGATTTCTTGCAGGTACCCTTAAAAACATGTTTTAAACATAATGAACGGTTCAGATCATCAAAATAAAGGATCCCTCATTAGAAGCGCGGACTATATATGTATGAGTGAGCTTCTAATAAGGGATCCCCTATTTTGCTACGGTGTGGACCTCCTACTTCTTGATCAAATTATGATGATCTGAACCGTTCAATGTGTTTAAAACGTGTTTTTAAGGGTACCCGTAAGAGATCGGCTCAAAATAATATCCGGAAAGTCTTTGATCCGTTCAATTTTTCATAAAACTGTTCCTGTCAGCATTTATCAAAAACTGTTTAGATCAAGCTCTTCTCGATATTATTTCGAGCCGATTTCTTGCAGGTACCCTTAAAAACATGTTTTAAACATAATGAACGGTTCAGATCATCAAAATAAAGGATCCCTCATGAGAAGCGCGGACTATATATGTATGAGTGAGCTTCTACTAAGGGATCCCCTATTTTGCTACGGTGTGGACCTCCTACTTCTTGATCAAATTATGATGATCTGAACCGTTCAATGTGTTTAAAACGTGTTTTTAAGGGTACCCGTAAGAGATCGGCTCAAAATAATATCCGGAAAGTCTTTGATCCGTTCAATTTTTCATAAAACTGTTCCTGTCAGCATTTATCAAAAACTGTTTAGATCAAGCTCTTCTCGATATTATTTCGAGCCGATTTCTTGCAGGTACCCTTAAAAACATGTTTTAAACATAATGAACGGTTCAGATCATCAAAATAAAGGATCCCTCATTAGAAGCGCGGACTATATATGTATGAGTGAGCTTCTAATAAGGGATCCCCTATTTTGCTACGGTGTGGACCTCCTACTTCTTGATCAAATTATGATGATCTGAACCGTTCAATGTGTTTAAAACGTGTTTTTAAGGGTACCCGTAAGAGATCGGCTCAAAATAATATCCGGAAAGTCTTTGATCCGTTCAATTTTTCATAAAACTGTTCCTGTCAGCATTTATCAAAAACTGTTTAGATCAAGCTCTTCTCGATATTATTTCGAGCCGATTTCTTGCAGGTACCCTTAAAAACATGTTTTAAACATAATGAACGGTTCAGATCATCAAAATAAAGGATCCCTCATTAGAAGCGCGGACTATATATGTATGAGTGAGCTTCTAATAAGGGATCCCCTATTTTGCTACGGTGTGGACCTCCTACTTCTTGATCAAATTATGATGATCTGAACCGTTCAATGTGTTTAAAACGTGTTTTTAAGGGTACCCGTAAGAGATCGGCTCAAAATAATATCCGGAAAGTCTTTGATCCGTTCAATTTTTCATAAAACTGTTCCTGTCAGCATTTATCAAAAACTGTTTAGATCAAGCTCTTCTCGATATTATTTCGAGCCGATTTCTTGCAGGTACCCTTAAAAACATGTTTTAAACATAATGAACGGTTCAGATCATCAAAATAAAGGATCCCTCATTAGAAGCGCGGACTATATATGTATGAGTGAGCTTCTAATAAGGGATCCCCTATTTTGCTACGGTGTGGACCTCCTACTTCTTGATCAAATTTTGATGATCTGAACCGTTCAATGTGTTTAAAACGTGTTTTTAAGGGTACCCGTAAGAGATCGGCTCAAAATAATATCCGGAAAGTCTTTGATCCATTCAATTTTTCATAAAACTGTTCCTGTCAGCATTTATCAAAAACTGTTTAGATCAAGCTCTTCTCGATATTATTTCGAGCCGATTTCTTGCAGGTACCCTTAAAAACATGTTTTAAACATAATGAACGGTTCAGATCATCAAAATAAAGGATCCCTCATTAGAAGCGCGGACTATATATGCATGAGTGAGCTTCTAATAAGGGATCCCTTATTTTGCTACGGTGTGGACCTCCTACTTCTTGATCAAATTATGATGATCTGAACCGTTCAATGTGTTTAAAACGTGTTTTTAAGGGTACCCGTAAGAGATCGGCTCAAAATAATATCCGGAAAGTCTTTGATCCGTTCAATTTTTCATAAAACTGTTCCTGTCAGCATTTATCAAAAACTGTTTAGATCAAGCTCTTCTCGATATTATTTCGAGCCGATTTCTTGCAGGTACCCTTAAAAACATGTTTTAAACATAATGAACGGTTCAGATCATCAAAATAAAGGATCCCTCATTAGAAGCGCGGACTATATATGTATGAGTGAGCTTCTAATAAGGGATCCCCTATTTTGCTACGGTGTGGACCTCCTACTTCTTGATCAAATTATGATGATCTGAACCGTTCAATGTGTTTAAAACGTGTTTTTAAGGGTACCCGTAAGAGATCGGCTCAAAATAATATCCGGAAAGTCTTTGATCCGTTCAATTTTTCATAAAACTGTTCCTGTCAGCATTTATCAAAAACTGTTTAGATCAAGCTCTTCTCGATATTATTTCGAGCCGATTTCTTGCAGGTACCCTTAAAAACATGTTTTAAACATAATGAACGGTTCAGATCATCAAAATAAAGGATCCCTCATTAGAAGCGCGGACTATATATGTATGAGTGAGCTTCTAATAAGGGATCCCCTATTTTGCTACGGTGTGGACCTCCTACTTCTTGATCAAATTATGATGATCTGAACCGTTCAATGTGTTTAAAACGTGTTTTTAAGGGTACCCGTAAGAGATCGGCTCAAAATAATATCCGGAAAGTCTTTGATCCGTTCAATTTTTCATAAAACTGTTCCTGTTAGCATTTATCAAAAACTGTTTAGATCAAGCTCTTCTCGATATTATTTCGAGCCGATTTCTTGCAGGTACCCTTAAAAACATGTTTTAAACATAATGAACGGTTCAGATCATCAAAATAAAGGATCCCTCATTAGAAGCGCGGACTATATATGTATGAGTGAGCTTCTAATAAGGGATCCCCTATTTTGCTACGGTGTGGACCTCCTACTTCTTGATCAAATTATGATGATCTGAACCGTTCAATGTGTTTAAAACGTGTTTTTAAGGGTACCCGTAAGAGATCGGCTCAAAATAATATCCGGAAAGTCTTTGATCCGTTCAATTTTTCATAAAACTGTTCCTGTCAGCATTTATCAAAAACTGTTTAGATCAAGCTCTTCTCGATATTATTTCGAGCCGATTTCTTGCAGGTACCCTTAAAAACATGTTTTACACATAATGAACGGTTCAGATCATCAAAATAAAGGATCCCTCATTAGAAGCGCGGACTATATATGTATGAGTGAGCTTCTAATAAGGGATCCCCTATTTTGCTACGGTGTGGACCTCCTACTTCTTGATCAAATTATGATGATCTGAACCGTTCAATGTGTTTAAAACGTGTTTTTAAGGGTACCCGTAAGAGATCGGCTCAAAATAATATCCGGAAAGTCTTTGATCCGTTCAATTTTTCATAAAACTGTTCCTGTCAGCATTTATCAAAAACTGTTTAGATCAAGCTCTTCTCGATATTATTTCGAGCCGATTTCTTGCAGGTACCCTTAAAAACATGTTTTAAACATAATGAACGGTTCAGATCATCAAAATAAAGGATCCCTCATTAGAAGCGCGGACTATATATGTATGAGTGAGCTTCTAATAAGGGATCCCCTATTTTGCTACGGTGTGGACCTCCTACTTCTTGATCAAATTATGATGATCTGAACCGTTCAATGTGTTTAAAACGTGTTTTTAAGGGTACCCGTAAGAGATCGGCTCAAAATAATATCCGGAAAGTCTTTGATCCGTTCAATTTTTCATAAAACTGTTCCTGTCAGCATTTATCAAAAACTGTTTAGATCAAGCTCTTCTCGATATTATTTCGAGCCGATTTCTTGCAGGTACCCTTAAAAACATGTTTTAAACATAATGAACGGTTCAGATCATCAAAATAAAGGATCCCTCATTAGAAGCGCGGACTATATATGTATGAGTGAGCTTCTAATAAGGGATCCCCTATTTTGCTACGGTGTGGACCTCCTACTTCTTGATCAAATTATGATGATCTGAACCGTTCAATGTGTTTAAAACGTGTTTTTAAGGGTACCCGTAAGAGATCGGCTCAAAATAATATCCGGAAAGTCTTTGATCCGTTCAATTTTTCATAAAACTGTTCCTGTCAGCATTTATCAAAAACTTTTTAGATCAAGCTCTTCTCGATATTATTTCGAGCCGATTTCTTGCAGGTACCCTTAAAAACATGTTTTAAACATAATGAACGGTTCAGATCATCAAAATAAAGGATCCCTCATTAGAAGCACGGACTATATATGTATGAGTGAGCTTCTAATAAAGGATCCCCTATTTTGCTACGGTGTGGACCTCCTACTTCTTGATCAAATTATGATGATCTGAACCGTTCAACGTGTTTAAAACGTGTTTTTAAGGGTACCCGTAAGAGATCGGCTCAAAATAATATCCGGAAAGTCTTTGATCCGTTCAATTTTTCATAAAACTGTTCCTGTCAGCATTTATCAAAAACTGTTTAGATCAAGCTCTTCTCGATATTATTTCGAGCCGATTTCTTGCAGGTACCCTTAAAAACATGTTTTAAACATAATGAACGGTTCAGATCATCAAAATAAAGGATCCCTCATTAGAAGCGCGGACTATATATGTATGAGTGAGCTTCTAATAAGGGATCCCCTATTTTGCTACGGTGTGGACCTCCTACTTCTTGATCAAATTATGATGATCTGAACCGTTCAATGTGTTTAAAACGTGTTTTTAAGGGTACCCGTAAGAGATCGGCTCAAAATAATATCCGGAAAGTCTTTGATCCGTTCAATTTTTCATAAAACTGTTCCTGTCAGCATTTATCAAAAACTGTTTAGATCAAGCTTTTCTCGATATTATTTCGAGCCGATTTCTTGCAGGTACCCTTAAAAACATGTTTTAAACATAATGAACGGTTCAGATCATCAAAATAAAGGATCCCTCATTAGAAGCGCGGACTATATATGTATGAGTGAGCTTCTAATAAGGGATCCCCTATTTTGCTACGGTGTGGACCTCCTACTTCTTGATCAAATTATGATGATCTGAACCGTTCAATGTGTTTAAAACGTGTTTTTAAGGGTACCCGTAAGAGATCGGCTCAAAATAATATCCGGAAAGTCTTTGATCCGTTCAATTTTTCATAAAACTGTTCCTGTCAGCATTTATCAAAAACTGTTTAGATCAAGCTTTTCTCGATATTATTTCGAGCCGATTTCTTGCAGGTACCCTTAAAAACATGTTTTAAACATAATGAACGGTTCAGATCATCAAAATAAAGGATCCCTCATTAGAAGCGCGGACTATATATGTATGAGTGAGCTTCTAATAAGGGATCCCCTATTTTGCTACGGTGTGGACCTCCTACTTCTTGATCAAATTATGATGATCTGAACCGTTCAATGTGTTTAAAACGTGTTTTTAAGGGTACCCGTAAGAGATCGGCTCAAAATAATATCCGGAAAGTCTTTGATCCGTTCAATTTTTCATAAAACTGTTCCTGTCAGCATTTATCAAAAACTGTTTAGATCAAGCTCTTCTCGATATTATTTCGAGCCGATTTCTTGCAGGTACCCTTAAAAACATGTTTTAAACATAATGAACGGTTCAGATCATCAAAATAAAGGATCCCTCATTAGAAGCGCGGACTATATATGTATGAGTGAGCTTCTAATAAGGGATCCTCTATTTTGCTACGGTGTGGACCTCCTACTTCTTGATCAAATTATGATGATCTGAACCATTCAATGTGTTTAAAACGTGTTTTTAAGGGTACCCGTAAGAGATCGGCTCAAAATAATATCCGGAAAGTCTTTGATCCGTTCAATTTTTCATAAAACTGTTCCTGTCAGCATTTATCAAAAACTGTTTAGATCAAGCTCTTCTCGATATTATTTCGAGCCGATTTCTTGCAGGTATCCTTAAAAACATGTTTTAAACATAATGAACGGTTCAGATCATCAAAATAAAGGATCCCTCATTAGAAGCGCGGACTATATATGTATGAGTGAGCTTCTAATAAGGGATCCCCTATTTTGCTACGGTGTGGACCTCCTACTTCTTGATCAAATTATGATGATCTGAACCGTTCAATGTGTTTAAAACGTGTTTTTAAGGGTACCCGTAAGAGATCGGCTCAAAATAATATCCGGAAAGTCTTTGATCCGTTCAATTTTTCATAAAACTGTTCCTGTCAGCATTTATCAAAAACTGTTTAGATCAAGCTCTTCTCGATATTATTTCGAGCCGATTTCTTGCAGGTACCCTTAAAAACATGTTTTAAACATAATGAACGGTTCAGATCATCAAAATAAAGGATCCCTCATTAGAAGCGCGGACTATATATGTATGAGTGAGCTTCTAATAAGGGATCCCCTATTTTGCTACGGTGTGGACCTCCTACTTCTTGATCAAATTATGATGATCTGAACCGTTCAATGTGTTTAAAACGTGTTTTTAAGGGTACCCGTAAGAGATCGGCTCAAAATAATATCCGGAAAGTCTTTGATCCGTTCAATTTTTCATAAAACTGTTCCTGTCAGCATTTATCAAAAACTGTTTAGATCAAGCTCTTCTCGATATTATTTCGAGCCGATTTCTTGCAGGTACCCTTAAAAACATGTTTTAAACATAATGAACAGTTCAGATCATCAAAATAAAGGATCCCTCATTAGAAGCGCGGACTATATATGTATGAGTGAGCTTCTAATAAGGGATCCCCTATTTTGCTACGGTGTGGACCTCCTACTTCTTGATCAAATTATGATGATCTGAACCGTTCAATGTGTTTAAAACGTGTTTTTAAGGGTACCCGTAAGAGATCGGCTCAAAATAATATCCGGAAAGTCTTTGATCCGTTCAATTTTTCATAAAACTGTTCCTGTCAGCATTTATCAAAAACTGTTTAGATCAAGCTCTTCTCGATATTATTTCGAGCCGATTTCTTGCAGGTACCCTTAAAAACATGTTTTAAACATAATGAACGGTTCAGATCATCAAAATAAAGGATCCCTCATTAGAAGCGCGGACTATATATGTATGAGTGAGCTTCTAATAAGGGATCCCCTATTTTGCTACGGTGTGGACCTCCTACTTCTTTATCAAATTATGATGATCTGAACCATTCAATGTGTTTAAAACGTGTTTTTAAGGGTACCCATAAGAGATCGGCTCAAAATAATATCCGGAAAGTCTTTGATCCGTTCAATTTTTCATAAAACTGTTCCTGTCAGCATTTATCAAAAACTGTTTAGATCAAGCTCTTCTCGATATTATTTCGAGCCGATTTCTTGCAGGTATCCTTAAAAACATGTTTTAAACATAATGAACGGTTCAGATCATCAAAATAAAGGATCCCTCATTAGAAGCGCGGACTATATATGTATGAGTGAGCTTCTAATAAGGGATCCCCTATTTTGCTACGGTGTGGACCTCCTACTTCTTGATCAAATTATGATGATCTGAACCGTTCAATGTGTTTAAAACGTGTTTTTAAGGGTACCCGTAAGAGATCGGCTCAAAATAATATCCGGAAAGTCTTTGATCCGTTCAATTTTTCATAAAACTGTTCCTGTCAGCATTTATCAAAAACTGTTTAGATCAAGCTCTTCTCGATATTATTTCGAGCCGATTTCTTGCAGGTACCCTTAAAAACATGTTTTAAACATAATGAACGGTTCAGATCATCAAAATAAAGGATCCCTCATTAGAAGCGCGGACTATATATGTATGAGTGAGCTTCTAATAAGGGATCCCCTATTTTGCTACGGTGTGGACCTCCTACTTCTTGATCAAATTATGATGATCTGAACCGTTCAGTGTGTTTAAAACGTGTTTTTAAGGGTACCCGTAAGAGATCGGCTCAAAATAATATCCGGAAAGTCTTTGATCCGTTCAATTTTTCATAAAACTGTTCCTGTCAGCATTTATCAAAAACTGTTTAGATCAAGCTCTTCTCGATATTATTTCGAGCCGATTTCTTGCAGGTACCCTTAAAAACATGTTTTAAACATAATGAACGGTTCAGATCATCAAAATAAAGGATCCCTCATTAGAAGCGCGGACTATATATGTATGAGTGAGCTTCTAATAAGGGATCCCCTATTTTGCTACGGTGTGGACCTCCTACTTCTTGATCAAATTATGATGATCTGAACCGTTCAATGTGTTTAAAACGTGTTTTTAATGGTACCCGTAAGAGATCGGCTCAAAATAATATCCGGAAAGTCTTTGATCCGTTCAATTTTTCATAAAACTGTTCCTGTCAGCATTTATCAAAAACTGTTTAGATCAAGCTCTTCTCGATATTATTTCGAGCCGATTTCTTGCAGGTACCCTTAAAAACATGTTTTAAACATAATGAACGGTTCAGATCATCAAAATAAAGGATCCCTCATTAGAAGCGCGGACTATATATGTATGAGTGAGCTTCTAATAAGGGATCCCCTATTTTGCTACGGTGTGGACCTCCTACTTCTTGATCAAATTATGATGATCTGAACCGTTCAATGTGTTTAAAACGTGTTTTTAAGGGTACCCGTAAGAGATCGGCTCAAAATAATATCCGGAAAGTCTTTGATCCGTTCAATTTTTCATAAAACTGTTCCTGTCAGCATTTATCAAAAACTGTTTAGATCAAGCTCTTCTCGATATTATTTCGAGCCGATTTCTTGCAGGTACCCTTAAAAACATGTTTTAAACATAATGAACGGTTCAGATCATCAAAATAAGGGATCCCTCATTAGAAGCGCGGACTATATATGTATGAGTGAGCTTCTAATAAGGAATCCCCTATTTTGCTACGGTGTGGACCTTCTACTTCTTGATCAAATTATGATGATCTGAACCGTTCAATGTGTTTAAAACGTGTTTTTAAGGGTACCCGTAAGAGATCGGCTCAAAATAATATCCGGAAAGTCTTTGATCCGTTCAATTTTTCATAAAACTGTTCCTGTCAGCATTTATCAAAAACTGTTTAGATCAAGCTCTTCTCGATATTATTTCGAGCCGATTTCTTGCAGGTACCCTTAAAAACATGTTTTAAACATAATGAACGGTTCAGATCATCAAAATAAAGGATCCCTCATTAGAAGCGCGGAATATATATGTATGAGTGAGCTTCTAATAAGGGATCCCCTATTTTGCTACGGTGTGGACCTCCTACTTCTTGATCAAATTATGATGATCTGAACCGTTCAATGTGTTTAAAACGTGTTTTTAAGGGTACCCGTAAGAGATCGGCTCAAAATAATATCCGGAAAGTCTTTGATCCGTTCAATTTTTCATAAAACTGTTCTTGTCAGCATTTATCAAAAACTGTTTAGATCAAGCTCTTCTCGATATTATTTCGATCCGATTTCTTGCAGGTACCCTTAAAAACATGTTTTAAACATAATGAACGGTTCAGATCATCAAAATAAAGGATCCCTCATTAGAAGCGCGGACTATATATGTATGAGTGAGCTTCTAATAAGGGATCCCCTATTTTGCTACGGTGTGGACCTCCTACTTCTTGATCAAATTATGATGATCTGAACCGTTCAATGTGTTTAAAACGTGTTTTTAAGGGTACCCGTAAGAGATCGGCTCAAAATAATATCCGGAAAGTCTTTGATCCGTTCAATTTTTCATAAAACTGTTCCTGTCAGCATTTATCAAAAACTGTTTAGATCAAGCTCTTCTCGATACTATTTCGAGCCGATTTCTTGCAGGTACCCTTAAAAACATGTTTTAAACATAATGAACGGTTCAGATCATCAAAATAAAGGATCCCTCATTAGAAGCGCGGATTATATATGTATGAGTGAGCTTCTAATAAGGGATCCCCTATTTTGCTACGGTGTGGACCTCCTACTTCTTGATCAAATTATGATGATCTGAACCGTTCAATGTGTTTAAAACGTGTTTTTAAGGGTACCCGTAAGAGATCGGCTCAAAATAATATCCGGAAAGTCTTTGATCCGTTCAATTTTTCATAAAACTGTTCCTGTCAGCATTTATCAAAAACTGTTTAGATCAAGCTCTTCTCGATATTATTTCGAGCCGATTTCTTGCAGGTACCCTTAAAAACATGTTTTAAACATAATGAACGGTTCAGATCATCAAAATAAAGGATCCCTCATTAGAAGCGCGGACTATATATGTATGAGTGAGCTTCTAATAAGGGATCCCCTATTTTGCTACGGTGTGGACCTCCTACTTCTTGATCAAATTATGATGATCTGAACCGTTCAATGTGTTTAAAACGTGTTTTTAAGGGTACCCGTAAGAGATCGGCTCAAAATAATATCCGGAAAGTCTTTGATCCGTTCAATTTTTCATAAAACTGTTCCTGTCAGCATTTATCAAAAACTGTTTAGATCAAGCTCTTCTCGATATTATTTCGAGCCGATTTCTTGCAGGTACCCTTAAAAACATGTTTTAAACATAATGAACGGTTCAGATCATCAAAATAAAGGATCCCTCATTAGAAGCGCGGACTATATATGTATGAGTGAGCTTCTAATAAGGGATCCTCTATTTTGCTACGGTGTGGACCTCCTACTTCTTGATCAAATTATGATGATCTGAACCATTCAATGTGTTTAAAACGTGTTTTTAAGGGTACCCGTAAGAGATCGGCTCAAAATAATATCCGGAAAGTCTTTGATCCGTTCAATTTTTCATAAAACTGTTCCTGTCAGCATTTATCAAAAACTGTTTAGATCAAGCTCTTCTCGATATTATTTCGAGCCGATTTCTTGCAGGTATCCTTAAAAACATGTTTTAAACATAATGAACGGTTCAGATCATCAAAATAAAGGATCCCTCATTAGAAGCGCGGACTATATATGTATGAGTGAGCTTCTAATAAGGGATCCCCTATTTTGCTACGGTGTGGACCTCCTACTTCTTGATCAAATTATGATGATCTGAACCGTTCAATGTGTTTAAAACGTGTTTTTAAGGGTACCCGTAAGAGATCGGCTCAAAATAATATCCGGAAAGTCTTTGATCCGTTCAATTTTTCATAAAACTGTTCCTGTCAGCATTTATCAAAAACTGTTTAGATCAAGCTCTTCTCGATATTATTTCGAGCCGATTTCTTGCAGGTACCCTTAAAAACATGTTTTAAACATAATGAACGGTTCAGATCATCAAAATAAAGGATCCCTCATTAGAAGCGCGGACTATATATGTATGAGTGAGCTTCTAATAAGGGATCCCCTATTTTGCTACGGTGTGGACCTCCTACTTCTTGATCAAATTATGATGATCTGAACCGTTCAATGTGTTTAAAACGTGTTTTTAAGGGTACCCGTAAGAGATCGGCTCAAAATAATATCCGGAAAGTCTTTGATCCGTTCAATTTTTCATAAAACTGTTCCTGTCAGCATTTATCAAAAACTGTTTAGATCAAGCTCTTCTCGATATTATTTCGAGCCGATTTCTTGCAGGTACCCTTAAAAACATGTTTTAAACATAATGAACAGTTCAGATCATCAAAATAAAGGATCCCTCATTAGAAGCGCGGACTATATATGTATGAGTGAGCTTCTAATAAGGGATCCCCTATTTTGCTACGGTGTGGACCTCCTACTTCTTGATCAAATTATGATGATCTGAACCGTTCAATGTGTTTAAAACGTGTTTTTAAGGGTACCCGTAAGAGATCGGCTCAAAATAATATCCGGAAAGTCTTTGATCCGTTCAATTTTTCATAAAACTGTTCCTGTCAGCATTTATCAAAAACTGTTTAGATCAAGCTCTTCTCGATATTATTTCGAGCCGATTTCTTGCAGGTACCCTTAAAAACATGTTTTAAACATAATGGACGGTTCAGATCATCAAAATAAAGGATCCCTCATTAGAAGCGCGGACTATATATGTATGAGTGAGCTTCTAATAAGGGATCCCCTATTTTGCTACGGTGTGGACCTCCTACTTCTTTATCAAATTATGATGATCTGAACCATTCAATGTGTTTAAAACGTGTTTTTAAGGGTACCCATAAGAGATCGGCTCAAAATAATATCCGGAAAGTCTTTGATCCGTTCAATTTTTCATAAAACTGTTCCTGTCAGCATTTATCAAAAACTGTTTAGATCAAGCTCTTCTCGATATTATTTCGAGCCGATTTCTTGCAGGTATCCTTAAAAACATGTTTTAAACATAATGAACGGTTCAGATCATCAAAATAAAGGATCCCTCATTAGAAGCGCGGACTATATATGTATGAGTGAGCTTCTAATAAGGGATCCCCTATTTTGCTACGGTGTGGACCTCCTACTTCTTGATCAAATTATGATGATCTGAACCGTTCAATGTGTTTAAAACGTGTTTTTAAGGGTACCCGTAAGAGATCGGCTCAAAATAATATCCGGAAAGTCTTTGATCCGTTCAATTTTTCATAAAACTGTTCCTGTCAGCATTTATCAAAAACTGTTTAGATCAAGCTCTTCTCGATATTATTTCGAGCCGATTTCTTGCAGGTACCCTTAAAAACATGTTTTAAACATAATGAACGGTTCAGATCATCAAAATAAAGGATCCCTCATTAGAAGCGCGGACTATATATGTATGAGTGAGCTTCTAATAAGGGATCCCCTATTTTGCTACGGTGTGGACCTCCTACTTCTTGATCAAATTATGATGATCTGAACCGTTCAGTGTGTTTAAAACGTGTTTTTAAGGGTACCCGTAAGAGATCGGCTCAAAATAATATCCGGAAAGTCTTTGATCCGTTCAATTTTTCATAAAACTGTTCCTGTCAGCATTTATCAAAAACTGTTTAGATCAAGCTCTTCTCGATATTATTTCGAGCCGATTTCTTGCAGGTACCCTTAAAAACATGTTTTAAACATAATGAACGGTTCAGATCATCAAAATAAAGGATCCCTCATTAGAAGCGCGGACTATATATGTATGAGTGAGCTTCTAATAAGGGATCCCCTATTTTGCTACGGTGTGGACCTCCTACTTCTTGATCAAATTATGATGATCTGAACCGTTCAATGTGTTTAAAACGTGTTTTTAATGGTACCCGTAAGAGATCGGCTCAAAATAATATCCGGAAAGTCTTTGATCCGTTCAATTTTTCATAAAACTGTTCCTGTCAGCATTTATCAAAAACTGTTTAGATCAAGCTCTTCTCGATATTATTTCGAGCCGATTTCTTGCAGGTACCCTTAAAAACATGTTTTAAACATAATGAACGGTTCAGATCATCAAAATAAAGGATCCCTCATTAGAAGCGCGGACTATATATGTATGAGTGAGCTTCTAATAAGGGATCCCCTATTTTGCTACGGTGTGGACCTCCTACTTCTTGATCAAATTATGATGATCTGAACCGTTCAATGTGTTTAAAACGTGTTTTTAAGGGTACCCGTAAGAGATCGGCTCAAAATAATATCCGGAAAGTCTTTGATCCGTTCAATTTTTCATAAAACTGTTCCTGTCAGCATTTATCAAAAACTGTTTAGATCAAGCTCTTCTCGATATTATTTCGAGCCGATTTCTTGCAGGTACCCTTAAAAACATGTTTTAAACATAATGAACGGTTCAGATCATCAAAATAAGGGATCCCTCATTAGAAGCGCGGACTATATATGTATGAGTGAGCTTCTAATAAGGAATCCCCTATTTTGCTACGGTGTGGACCTTCTACTTCTTGATCAAATTATGATGATCTGAACCGTTCAATGTGTTTAAAACGTGTTTTTAAGGGTACCCGTAAGAGATCGGCTCAAAATAATATCCGGAAAGTCTTTGATCCGTTCAATTTTTCATAAAACTGTTCCTGTCAGCATTTATCAAAAACTGTTTAGATCAAGCTCTTCTCGATATTATTTCGAGCCGATTTCTTGCAGGTACCCTTAAAAACATGTTTTAAACATAATGAACGGTTCAGATCATCAAAATAAAGGATCCCTCATTAGAAGCGCGGAATATATATGTATGAGTGAGCTTCTAATAAGGGATCCCCTATTTTGCTACGGTGTGGACCTCCTACTTCTTGATCAAATTATGATGATCTGAACCGTTCAATGTGTTTAAAACGTGTTTTTAAGGGTACCCGTAAGAGATCGGCTCAAAATAATATCCGGAAAGTCTTTGATCCGTTCAATTTTTCATAAAACTGTTCTTGTCAGCATTTATCAAAAACTGTTTAGATCAAGCTCTTCTCGATATTATTTCGATCCGATTTCTTGCAGGTACCCTTAAAAACATGTTTTAAACATAATGAACGGTTCAGATCATCAAAATAAAGGATCCCTCATTAGAAGCGCGGACTATATATGTATGAGTGAGCTTCTAATAAGGGATCCCCTATTTTGCTACGGTGTGGACCTCCTACTTCTTGATCAAATTATGATGATCTGAACCGTTCAATGTGTTTAAAACGTGTTTTTAAGGGTACCCGTAAGAGATCGGCTCAAAATAATATCCGGAAAGTCTTTGATCCGTTCAATTTTTCATAAAACTGTTCCTGTCAGCATTTATCAAAAACTGTTTAGATCAAGCTCTTCTCGATACTATTTCGAGCCGATTTCTTGCAGGTACCCTTAAAAACATGTTTTAAACATAATGAACGGTTCAGATCATCAAAATAAAGGATCCCTCATTAGAAGCGCGGATTATATATGTATGAGTGAGCTTCTAATAAGGGATCCCCTATTTTGCTACGGTGTGGACCTCCTACTTCTTGATCAAATTATGATGATCTGAACCGTACAATGTGTTTAAAACGTGTTTTTAAGGGTACCCGTAAGAGATCGGCTCAAAATAATATCCGGAAAGTCTTTGATCCGTTCAATTTTTCATAAAACTGTTCCTGTCAGCATTTATCAAAAACTGTTTAGATCAAGCTCTTCTCGATATTATTTCGAGCCGATTTCTTGCAGGTACCCTTAAAAACATGTTTTAAACATAATGAACGGTTCAGATCATCAAAATAAAGGATCCCTCATTAGAAGCGCGGACTATATATGTATGAGTGAGCTTCTAATAAGGGATCCCCTATTTTGCTACGGTGTGGACCTCCTACTTCTTGATCAAATTATGATGATCTGAACCGTTCAATGTTTTTAAAACGTGTTTTTAAGGGTACCCGTAAGAGATCGGCTCAAAATAATATCCGGAAAGTCTTTTATCCGTTCAATTATTCATAAAACTGTTCCTGTCAGCATTTATCAAAAACTGTTTAGATCAAGCTCTTCTCGATATTATTTCGAGCTGATTTCTTGCAGGTACCCTTAAAAACATGTTTTAAACATAATGAACGGTTCAGATCATCAAAATAAAGGATCCCTCATTAGAAGCGCGGACTATATATGTATGAGTGAGCTTCTAATAAGGGATCCCCTATTTTGCTACGGTGTGGACCTCCTACTTCTAGATCAAATTATGATGATCTGAACCGTTCAATGTGTTTAAAACGTGTTTTTAAGGGTACCCGTAAGAGATCGGCTCAAAATAATATCCGGAAAGTCTTTGATCCGTTCAATTTTTCATAAAACTGTTCCTGTCAGCATTTATCAAAAACTGTTTAGATCAAGCTCTTCTCGATATTATTTCGAGCCGATTTCTTGCAGGTACCCTTAAAAACATGTTTTAAACATAATGAACGGTTCAGATCATCAAAATAAAGGATCCCTCATTAGAAGCGCGGACTATATATGTATGAGTGAGCTTCTAATAAGGGATCCCCTATTTTGCTACGGTGTGGACCTCCTACTTCTTGATCAAATTATGATGATCTGAACCGTTCAATGTGTTTAAAACGTGTTTTTAAGGGTACCCGTAAGAGATCGGCTCAAAATAATATCCGGAAAGTCTTTGATCCGTTCAATTTTTCATAAAACTGTTCCTGTCAGCATTTATCAAAAACTGTTTAGATCAAGCTCTTCTCGATATTATTTCGAGCCGATTTCTTGCAGGTACCCTTAAAAAGATGTTTTAAACATAATGAACGGTTCAGATCATCAAAATAAAGGATCCCTCATTAGAAGCGCGGACTATATATGTATGAGTGAGCTTCTAATAAGGGATCCCCTATTTTGCTACGGTGTGGACCTCCTACTTCTTGATCAAATTATGATGATCTGAACCGTTCAATGTGTTTAAAACGTGTTTTTAAGGGTACCCGTAAGAGATCGGCTCAAAATAATATCCGGAAAGTCTTTGATCCGTTCAATTTTTCATAAAACTGTTCCTGTCAGCATTTATCAAAAACTGTTTAGATCAAGCTCTTCTCGATATTATTTCGAGCCGATTTCTTGCAGGTACCCTTAAAAACATGTTTTAAACATAATGAACGGTTCAGATCATCAAAATAAAGGATCCCTCATTAGAAGCGCGGACTATATATGTATGAGTGAGCTTCTAATAAGGGATCCCCTATTTTGCTACGGTGTGGACCTCCTACTTCTTGATCAAATTATGATGATCTGAACCGTTCAATGTGTTTAAAACGTGTTTTTAAGGGTACCCGTAAGAGATCGGCTCAAAATAATATCCGGAAAGTCTTTGATCCGTTCAATTTTTCATAAAACTGTTCCTGTCAGCATTTATCAAAAACTGTTTAGATCAAGCTCTTCTCGATATTATTTCGAGCCGATTTCTTGCAGGTACCCTTAAAAACATGTTTTAAACATAATGAACGGTTCAGATCATCAAAATAAAGGATCCCTCATTAGAAGCGCGGACTATATATGTATGAGTGAGCTTCTAATAAGGGATCCCCTATTTTGCTACGGTGTGGACCTCCTACTTCTTGATCAAATTATGATGATCTGAACCGTTCAATGTGTTTAAAACGTGTTTTTAAGGGTACCCGTAAGAGATCGGCTCAAAATAATATCCGGAAAGTCTTTGATCCGTTCAATTTTTCATAAAACTGTTCCTGTCAGCATTTATCAAAAACTGTTTAGATCAAGCTCTTCTCGATATTATTTCGAGCCGATTTCTTGCAGGTACCCTTAAAAACATGTTTTAAACATAATGAACGGTTCAGATCATCAAAATAAAGGATCCCTCATTAGAAGCGCGGATTATATATGTATGAGTGAGCTTCTAATAAGGGATCCCCTATTTTGCTACGGTGTGGACCTCCTACTTCTTGATCAAATTATGATGATCTGAACCGTTCAATGTGTTTAAAACGTGTTTTTAAGGGTACCCGTAAGAGATCGGCTCAAAATAATATCCGGAAAGTCTTTGATCCGTTCAATTTTTCATAAAACTGTTCCTGTCAGCATTTATCAAAAACTGTTTAGATCAAGCTCTTCTCGATATTATTTCGAGCCGATTTCTTGCAGGTACCCTTAAAAACATGTTTTAAACATAATGAACGGTTCAGATCATCAAAATAAAGGATCCCTCATTAGAAGCGCGGACTATATATGTATGAGTGAGCTTCTAATAAGGGATCCCCTATTTTGCTACGGTGTGGACCTCCTACTTCTTGATCAAATTATGATGATCTGAACCGTTCAATGTGTTTAAAACGTGTTTTTAAGGGTACCCGTAAGAGATCGGCTCAAAATAATATCCGGAAAGTCTTTGATCCGTTCAATTTTTCATAAAACTGTTCATGTCAGCATTTATCAAAAACTGTTTAGATCAAGCTCTTCTCGATATTATTTCGAGCCGATTTCTTGCAGGTACCCTTAAAAACATGTTTTAAACATAATGAACGGTTCAGATCATCAAAATAAAGGATCCCTCATTAGAAGCGCGGACTATATATGTATGAGTGAGCTTCTAATAAGGGATCCCCTATTTTGCTACGGTGTGGACCTCCTACTTCTTGATCAAATTATGATGATCTGAACCGTTCAATGTGTTTAAAACGTGTTTTTAAGGGTACCCGTAAGAGATCGGCTCAAAATAATATCCGGAAAGTCTTTGATCCGTTCAATTTTTCATAAAACTGTTCCTGTCAGCATTTATCAAAAACTGTTTAGATCAAGCTCTTCTCGATATTATTTCGAGCCGATTTCTTGCAGGTACCCTTAAAAAGATGTTTTAAACATAATGAACGGTTCAGATCATCAAAATAAAGGATCCCTCATTAGAAGCGCGGACTATATATGTATGAGTGAGCTTCTAATAAGGGATCCCCTATTTTGCTACGGTGTGGACCTCCTACTTCTTGATCAAATTATGATGATCTGAACCGTTCAATGTGTTTAAAACGTGTTTTTAAGGGTACCCGTAAGAGATCGGCTCAAAATAATATCCGGAAAGTCTTTGATCCGTTCAATTTTTCATAAAACTGTTCCTGTCAGCATTTATCAAAAACTGTTTAGATCAAGCTCTTCTCGATATTATTTCGAGCCGATTTCTTGCAGGTACCCTTAAAAACATGTTTTAAACATAATGAACGGTTCAGATCATCAAAATAAAGGATCCCTCATTAGAAGCGCGGACTATATATGTATGAGTGAGCTTCTAATAAGGGATCCCCTATTTTGCTACGGTGTGGACCTCCTACTTCTTGATCAAATTATGATGATCTGAACCGTTCAATGTGTTTAAAACGTGTTTTTAAGGGTACCCGTAAGAGATCGGCTCAAAATAATATCCGGAAAGTCTTTGATCCGTTCAATTTTTCATAAAACTGTTCCTGTCAGCATTTATCAAAAACTGTTTAGATCAAGCTCTTCTCGATATTATTTCGAGCCGATTTCTTGCAGGTACCCTTAAAAACATGTTTTAAACATAATGAACGGTTCAGATCATCAAAATAAAGGATCCCTCATTAGAAGCGCGGATTATATATGTATGAGTGAGCTTCTAATAAGGGATCCCCTATTTTGCTACGGTGTGGACCTCCTACTTCTTGATCAAATTATGATGATCTGAACCGTTCAATGTGTTTAAAACGTGTTTTTAAGGGTAACCGTAAGAGATCGGCTGAAAATAATATCCGGAAAGTCTTTGATCCGTTCAATTTTTCATAAAACTGTTCCTGTCAGCATTTATCAAAAACTGTTTAGATCAAGCTCTTCTCGATATTATTTCGAGCCGATTTCTTGCAGGTACCCTTAAAAACATGTTTTAAACATAATGAACGGTTCAGATCATCAAAATAAAGGATCCCTCATTAGAAGCGCGGACTATATATTTATGAGTGAGCTTCTAATAAGGGATCCCCTATTTTGCTACGGTGTGGACCTCCTACTTCTTGATCAAATTATGATGATCTGAACCGTTCAATGTGTTTAAAACGTGTTTTTAAGGGTACCCGTAAGAGATCGGCTCAAAATAATATCCGGAAAGTCTTTGATCCGTTCAATTTTTCATAAAACTGTTCCTGTCAGCATTTATCAAAAACTGTTTAGATCAAGCTCTTCTCGATATTATTTCGAGCCGATTTCTTGCAGGTACCCTTAAAAACATGTTTTAAACATAATGAACGGTTCAGATCATCAAAATAAAGGATCCCTCATTAGAAGCGCGGACTATATATGTATGAGTGAGCTTCTAATAAGGGATCCCCTATTTTGCTACGGTGTGGACCTCCTACTTCTTGATCAAATTATGATGATCTGAACCGTTCAATGTGTTTAAAACGTGTTTTTAAGGGTACCCGTAAGAGATCGGCTCAAAATAATATCCGGAAAGTCTTTGATCCGTTCAATTTTTCATAAAACTGTTCCTGTCAGCATTTATCAAAAACTGTTTAGATCAAGCTCTTCTCGATATTATTTCGAGCCGATTTCTTGCAGGTACCCTTAAAAACATGTTTTAAACATAATGAACGGTTCAGATCATCAAAATAAAGGATCCCTCATTAGAAGCGCGGACTATATATGTATGAGTGAGCTTCTAATAAGGGATCCCCTATTTTGCTACGGTGTGGACCTCCTACTTCTTGATCAAATTATGATGATCTGAACCGTTCAATGTGTTTAAAACGTGTTTTTAAGGGTACCCGTAAGAGATCGGCTCAAAATAATATCCGGAAAGTCTTTGATCCGTTCAATTTTTCATAAAACTGTTCCTGTCAGCATTTATCAAAAACTGTTTAGATCAAGCTCTTCTCGATATTATTTCGAGCCGATTTCTTGCAGGTACCCTTAAAAACATGTTTTAAACATAATGAACGGTTCAGATCATCAAAATAAAGGATCCCTCATTAGAAGCGCGGACTATATATGTATGAGTGAGATTCTAATAAGTGATCCCCTATTTTGCTACGGTGTGGACCTCCTACTTCTTGATCAAATTATGATGATCTGAACCGTTCAATGTGTTTAAAACGTGTTTTTAAGGGTACCCGTAAGAGATCGGCTCAAAATAATATCCGGAAAGTCTTTGATCCGTTCAATTTTTCATAAAACTGTTCCTGTCAGCATTTATCAAAAACTGTTTAGATCAAGCTCTTCTCGATATTATTTCGACCCGATTTCTTGCAGGTACCCTTAAAAACATGTTTTAAACATAATTAACGGTTCAGATCATCAAAATAAAGGATCCCTCATTAGAAGCGCGGACTATATATGTATGAGTGAGCTTCTAATAAGGGATCCCCTATTTTGCTACGGTGTGGACCTCCTACTTCTTGATCAAATTATGATGATCTGAACCGTTCAATGTGTTTAAAACGTGTTTTTAAGGGTACCCGTAAGAGATCGGCTGAAAATAATATCCGGAAAGTCTTTGATCCGTTCAATTTTTCATAAAACTGTTCCTGTCAGCATTTATCAAAAACTGTTTAGATCAAGCTCTTCTCGATATTATTTCGAGCCGATTTCTTGCAGGTACCCTTAAAAACATGTTTTAAACATAATGAACGGTTCAGATCATCAAAATAAAGGATCCCTCATTAGAAGCGCGGACTATATATGTATGAGTGAGCTTCTAATAAGGGATCCCCTATTTTGCTACGGTGTGGACCTCCTACTTCTTGATCAAATTATGATGATCTGAACCGTTCAATGTGTTTAAAACGTGTTTTTAAGGGTACCCGTAAGAGATCGGCTCAAAATAATATCCGGAAAGTCTTTGATCCGTTCAATTTTTCATAAAACTGTTCCTGTCAGCATTTATCAAAAACTGTTTAGATCAAGCTCTTCTCGATATTATTTCGAGCCGATTTCTTGCAGGTACCCTTAAAAACACGTTTTAAACATAATGAACGGTTCAGATCATCAAAATAAAGGATCCCTCATTAGAAGCGCGGACTATATATGTATGAGTGAGCTTCTAATAAGGGATCCCCTATTTTGCTACGGTGTGGACCTCCTACTTCTTGATCAAATTATGATGATCTGAACCGTTCAATGTGTTTAAAACGTGTTTTTAAGGGTACCCGTAAGAGATCGGCTCAAAATAATATCCGGAAAGTCTTTGATCCGTTCAATTTTTCATAAAACTGTTTCTGTCAGCATTTATCAAAAACTGTTTAGATCAAGCTCTTCTCGATATTATTTCGAGCCGATTTCTTGCAGGTACCCTTAAAAACAAGTTTTAAACATAATGAATGGTTCAGATCATCAAAATAAAGGATCCCTCATTAGAAGCGCGGACTATATATGTATGAGTGAGCTTCTAATAAGGGATCCCCTATTTTGCTACGGTGTGGACCTCCTGCTTCTTGATCAAATTATGATGATCTGAACCGTTCAATGTGTTTAAAACGTGTTTTTAAGGGTACCCGTAAGAGATCGGCTCAAAATAATATCCGGAAAGTCTTTGATCCGTTCAATTTTTCATAAAACTGTTCCTGTCAGCATTTATCAAAAACTGTTTAGATCAAGCTCTTCTCGATATTATTTCGAGCCGATTTCTTGCAGGTACCCTTAAAAACATGTTTTAAACATAATGAACGGTTCAGATCATCAAAATAAAGGATCCCTCATTAGAAGTGCGGACTATATATGTATGAGTGAGCTTCTAATAAGGGATCCCCTATTTTGCTACAGTGTGGACCTCCTACTTCTCGATCAAATTATGATGATCTGAACCGTTCAATGTGTTTAAAACGTGTTTTTAAGGGTACCCGTAAGAGATCGGCTCAAAATAATATCCGGAAAGTCTTTGATCCGTTCAATTTTTCATAAAACTGTTCCTGTCAGCATTTATCAAAAACTGTTTAGATCAAGCTCTTCTCGATATTATTTCGAGCCGATTTCTTGCAGGTACCCTTAAAAACATGTTTTAAACATAATGAACGGTTCAGATCATCAAAATAAAGGATCCCTCATTAGAAGCGCGGACTATATATGTATGAGTGAGCTTCTAATAAGGGATCCCCTATTTTGCTACGGTGTGGACCTCCTACTTCTTGATCAAATTATGATGATCTGAACCGTTCAATGTGTTTAAAACGTGTTTTTAAGGGTACCCGTAAGAGATCGGCTCAAAATAATATCCGGAAAGTGTTTGATGCGTTCAATTTTTCATAAAACTGTTCCTGTCAGCATTTATCAAAAACTGTTTAGATCAAGCTCTTCTCGATATTATTTCGAGCCGATTTCTTGCAGGTACCCTTAAAAACATGTTTTAAACATAATGAACGGTTCAGATCATCAAAATAAAGGATCCCTCATTAGAAGCGCGGACTATATATGTATGAGTGAGCTTCTAATAAGGGATCCCCTATTTTGCTACGGTGTGGAGCTCCTACTTCTTTATCAAATTATGATGATCTGAACCGTTCAATGTGTTTAAAACGTGTTTTTAAGGGTACCCGTAAGAGATCGGCTCAAAATAATATCCGGAAAGTGTTTGATGCGTTCAATTTTTCATAAAACTGTTCCTGTCAGCATTTATCAAAAACTGTTTAGATCAAGCTCTTCTCGATATTATTTCGAGCCGATTTCTTGCAGGTACCCTTAAAAACATGTTTTAAACATAATGAACGGTTCAGATCATCAAAATAAAGGATCCCTCATTAGAAGCGCGGACTATATATGTATGAGTGGGCTTCTAATAAGGGATCCCCTATTTTGCTACGGTGTGGACCTCCTACTTCTTGATCAAATTATGATGATCTGAACCGTTCAATGTGTTTAAAACGTGTTTTTAAGGGTACCCGTAAGAGATCGGCTCAAAATAATATCCGGAAAGTCTTTGATCCGTTCAATTTTTCATAAAACTGTTCCTGTCAGCATTTATCAAAAACTGTTTAGATCAAGCTCTTCTTGATATTATTTCGAGCCGATTTCTTGCAGGTACCCTTAAAAACACGTTTTAAACATAATGAACGGTTCAGATCATCAAAATAAAGGATCCCTCATTAGAAGCGCGGACTATATATGTATGAGTGAGCTTCTAATAAGGGATCCCCTATTTTGCTACGGTGTGGACCTCCTACTTCTTGATCAAATTATGATGATCTGAACCGTTCAATGTGTTTAAAACGTGTTTTTAAGGGTACCCGTAAGAGATCGGCTCAAAATAATATCCGGAAAGTCTTTGATCCGTTCAATTTTTCATAAAACTGTTTCTGTCAGCATTTATCAAAAACTGTTTAGATCAAGCTCTTCTCGATATTATTTCGAGCCGATTTCTTGCAGGTACCCTTAAAAACAAGTTTTAAACATAATGAACGGTTTAGATCATCAAAATAAAGGATCCCTCATTAGAAGCGCGGACTATATATGTATGAGTGAGCTTCTAATAAGGGATCCCCTATTTTGCTACGGTGTGGACCTCCTACTTCTTGATCAAATTATGATGATCTGAACCGTTCAATGTGTTTAAAACGTGTTTTTAAGGGTACCCGTAAGAGATCGGCTCAAAATAATATCCGGAAAGTCTTTGATCCGTTCAATTTTTCATAAAACTGTTCCTGTCAGCATTTATCAAAAACTGTTTAGATCAAGCTATTCTCGATATTATTTCGAGCCGATTTCTTGCAGGTACCCTTAAAAACATGTTTTAAACATAATGAACGGTTCAGATCATCAAAATAAAGGATCCCTCATTAGAAGCGCGGACTATATATGTATGAGTGAGCTTCTAATAAGGGATCCCCTATTTTGCTACGGTGTGGAGCTCCTACTTCTTTATCAAATTATGATGATCTGAACCGTTCAATGTGTTTAAAACGTGTTTTTAAGGGTACCCGTAAGAGATCGGCTGAAAATAATATCCGGAAAGTTTTTGATCCGTTCAATTTTTCATAAAACTGTTCCTGTCAGCATTTATCAAAAACTGTTTAGATCAAGCTCTTCTCGATATTATTTCGAGCCGATTTCTTGCAGGTACCCTTAAAAACATGTTTTAAACATAATGAACGGTTCAGATCATCAAAATAAAGGATCCCTCATTAGAAGCGCGGACTATATATGTATGAGTGAGCTTCTAATAAGGGATCCCCTATTTTGCTACGGTGTGGACCTCCTACTTCTTGATCAAATTATGATGATCTGAACCGTTCAATGTGTTTAAAACGTGTTTTTAAGGGTACCCGTAAGAGATCGGCTCAAAATAATATCCGGAAAGTCTTTGATCCGTTCAATTTTTCATAAAACTGTTCCTGTCAGCATTTATCAAAAACTGTTTAGATCAAGCTCTTCTTGATATTATTTCGAGCCGATTTCTTGCAGGTACCCTTAAAAACACGTTTTAAACATAATGAACGGTTCAGATCATCAAAATAAAGGATCCCTCATTAGAAGCGCGGACTATATATGTATGAGTGAGCTTCTAATAAGGGATCCCCTATTTTGCTACGGTGTGGACCTCCTACTTCTTGATCAAATTATGATGATCTGAACCGTTCAATGTGTTTAAAACGTGTTTTTAAGGGTACCCGTAAGAGATCGGCTCAAAATAATATCCGGAAAGTCTTTGATCCGTTCAATTTTTCATAAAACTGTTCCTGTCAGCATTTATCAAAAACTGTTTAGATCAAGCTCTTCTCGATATTATTTCGAGCCGATTTCTTGCAGGTACCCTTAAAAACAAGTTTTAAACATAATGAACGGTTTAGATCATCAAAATAAAGGATCCCTCATTAGAAGCGCGGACTATATATGTATGAGTGAGCTTCTAATAAGGGATCCCCTATTTTGCTACGGTGTGGACCTCCTACTTCTTGATCAAATTATGATGATCTGAACCGTTCAATGTGTTTAAAACGTGTTTTTAAGGGTACCCGTAAGAGATCGGCTCAAAATAATATCCGGAAAGTCTTTGATCCGTTCAATTTTTCATAAAACTGTTCCTGTCAGCATTTATCAAAAACTGTTTAGATCAAGCTCTTCTCGATATTATTTCGAGCCGATTTCTTGCAGGTACCCTTAAAAACATGTTTTAAACATAATGAACGGTTCAGATCATCAAAATAAAGGATCCCTCATTAGAAGCGCGGACTATATATGTATGAGTGAGCTTCTAATAAGGGATCCCCTATTTTGCTACGGTGTGGACCTCCTACTTCTTGATCAAATTATGATGATCTGAACCGTTCAATGTGTTTAAAACGTGTTTTTAAGGGTACCCGTAAGAGATCGGCTCAAAATAATATCCGGAAAGTCTTTGATCCGTTCAATTTTTCATAAAACTGTTCCTGTCAGCATTTATCAAAAACTGTTTAGATCAAGCTCTTCTCGATATTATTTCGAGCCGATTTCTTGCAGGTACCCTTAAAAACATGTTTTAAACATAATGAACGGTTCAGATCATCAAAATAAAGGATCCCTCATTAGAAGCGCGGACTATATATGTATGAGTGAGCTTCTAATAAGGGATCCCCTATTTTGGTACGGTGTGGACCTCCTACTTCTTGATCAAATTATGATGATCTGAACCGTTCAATGTGTTTAAAACGTGTTTTTAAGGGTACCCGTAAGAGATCGGCTCAAAATAATATCCGGAAAGTCTTTGATCCGTTCAATTTTTCATAAAACTGTTCCTGTCAGCATTTATCAAAAACTGTTTAGATCAAGCTCTTCTCGATATTATTTCGAGCCGATTTCTTGCAGGTACCCTTAAAAACATGTTTTAAACATAATGAACGGTTCAGATCATCAAAATAAAGGATCCCTCATTAGAAGCGCGGACTATATATGTATGAGTGAGCTTCTAATAAGGGATCCCCTATTTTGCTACGGTGTGGACCTCCTACTTCTTGATCAAATTATGATGATCTGAACCGTTCAATGTGTTTAAAACGTGTTTTTAAGGGTACCCGTAAGAGATCGGCTCAAAATAATATCCGGAAAGTCTTTGATCCGTTCAATTTTTCATAAAACTGTTCCTGTCAGCATTTATCAAAAATTGTTTAGATCAAGCTCTTCTCGATATTATTTCGAGCCGATTTCTTGCAGGTACCCTTAAAAACATGTTTTAAACATAATGAACGGTTCAGATCATCAAAATAAAGGATCCCTCATTAGAAGCGCGGACTATATATGTATGAGTGAGCTTCTAATAAGGGATCCCCTATTTTGCTACGGTGTGGACCTCCTACTTGTTGATCAAATTATGATGATCTGAACCGTTCAATGTGTTTAAAACGTGTTTTTAAGGGTACCCGTAAGAGATCGGCTCAAAATAATATCCGGAAAGTCTTTGATCCGTTCAATTTTTCATAAAACTGTTCCTGTCAGCATTTATCAAAAACTGTTTAGATCAAGCTCTTCTCGATATTATTTCGAGCCGATTTCTTGCAGGTACCCTTAAAAACATGTTTTAAACATAATGAACGGTTCAGATCATCAAAATAAAGGATCCCTCATTAGAAGCGCGGACTATATATGTATGAGTGAGCTTCTAATAAGGGATCCCCTATTTTGCTACGGTGTGGACCTCCTACTTCTTGATCAAATTATGATGATCTGAACCGTTCAATGTGTTTAAAACGTGTTTTTAAGGGTACCCGTAAGAGATCGGCTCAAAATAATATCCGGAAAGTCTTTGATCCGTTCAATTTTTCATAAAACTGTTCCTGTCAGCATTTATCAAAAACTGTTTAGATCAAGCTCTTCTCGATATTATTTCGAGCCGATTTCTTGCAGGTACCCTTAAAAACATGTTTTAAACATAATGAACGGTTCAGATCATCAAAATAAAGGATCCCTCATTAGAAGCGCGGACTATATATGTATGAGTGAGCTTCTAATAAGGGATCCCCTATTTTGCTACGGTGTGGACCTCCTACTTCTTGATCAAATTATGATGATCTGAACCGTTCAATGTGTTTAAAACGTGTTTTTAAGGGTACCCGTAAGAGATCGGCTCAAAATAATATCCGGAAAGTCTTTGATCCGTTCAATTTTTCATAAAACTGTTCCTGTCAGCATTTATCAAAAACTGTTTAGATCAAGCTCTTCTCGATATTATTTCGAGCCGATTTCTTGCAGGTACCCTTAAAAACATGTTTTAAACATAATGAACGGTTCAGATCATCAAAATAAAGGATCCCTCATTAGAAGCGCGGACTATATATGTATGAGTGAGCTTCTAATAAGGGATCCCCTATTTTGCTACGGTGTGGACCTCCTACTTCTTGATCAAATTATGATGATCTGAACCGTTCAATGTGTTTAAAACGTGTTTTTAAGGGTACCCGTAAGAGATCGGCTCAAAATAATATCCGGAAAGTCTTTGATCCGTTCAATTTTTCATAAAACTGTTCCTGTCAGCATTTATCAAAAACTGTTTAGATCAAGCTTTTCTCGATATTATTTCGAGCCGATTTCTTGTAGGTACCCTTAAAAACATGTTTTAAACATAATGAACGGTTCAGATCATCAAAATAAAGGATCCCTCATTAGAAGCGCGGACTATATATGTATGAGTGAGCTTCTAATAAGGGATCCCCTATTTTGCTACGGTGTGGACCTCCTACTTCTTGATCAAATTATGATGATCTGAACCGTTCAATGTGTTTAAAACGTGTTTTTAAGGGTACCCGTAAGAGATCGGCTCAAAATAATATCCGGAAAGTCTTTGATCCGTTCAATTTTTCATAAAACTGTTCCTGTCAGCATTTATCAAAAACTGTTTAGATCAAGCTCTTCTCGATATTATTTCGAGCCGATTTCTTGCAGGTACCCTTAAAAACATGTTTTAAACATAATGAACGGTTCAGATCATCAAAATAAAGGATCCCTCATTAGAAGCGCGGACTATATATGTATGAGTGAGCTTCTAATAAGGGATCCCCTATTTTGCTACGGTGTGGACCTCCTACTTCTTGATCAAATTATGATGATCTGAACCGTTCAATGTGTTTAAAACGTGTTTTTAAGGGTACCCGTAAGAGATCGGCTCAAAATAATATCCGGAAAGTGTTTGATGCGTTCAATTTTTCATAAAACTGTTCCTGTCAGCATTTATCAAAAACTGTTTAGATCAAGCTCTTCTCGATATTATTTCGAGCCGATTTCTTGCAGGTACCCTTAAAAACATGTTTTAAACATAATGAACAGTTCAGATCATCAAAATAAAGGATCCCTCATTAGAAGCGCGGACTACATATGTATGAGTGAGCTTCTAATAAGGGATCCCCTATTTTGCTACGGTGTGGACCTCCTACTTCTTGATCAAATTATGATGATCTGAACCGTTCAATGTGTTTAAAACGTGTTTTTAAGGGTACCCGTAAGAGATCGGCTCAAAATAATATCCGGAAAGTCTTTGATCCGTTCAATTTTTCATAAAACTGTTCCTGTCAGCATTTATCAAAAACTGTTTAGATCAAGCTCTTCTCGATATTATTTCGAGCCGATTTCTTGCAGGTACCCTTAAAAACATGTTTTAAACATAATGAACGGTTCAGATCATCAAAATAAAGGATCCCTCATTAGAAGCGCGGACTATATATGTATGAGTGAGCTTCTAATAAGGGATCCCCTATTTTGCTACGGTGTGGACCTCCTACTTCTTGATCAAATTATGATGATCTGAACCGTTCAATGTGTTTAAAACGTGTTTTTAAGGGTACCCGTAAGAGATCGGCTCAAAATAATATCCGGAAAGTCTTTGATCCGTTCAATTTTTCATAAAACTGTTCCTGTCAGCATTTATCAAAAACTGTTTAGATCAAGCTCTTCTCGATATTATTTCGAGCCGATTTCTTGCAGGTACCCTTAAAAACATGTTTTAAACATAATGAACGGTTCAGATCATCAAAATAAAGGATCCCTCATTAGAAGCGCGGACTATATATGTATGAGTGAGCTTCTAATAAGGGATCCCCTATTTTGCTACGGTGTGGACCTCCTACTTTTTTGATCAAATTATGATGATCTGAACCGTTCAATGTGTTTAAAACGTGTTTTTAAGGGTACCCGTAAGAGATCGGCTCAAAATAATATCCGGAAAGTCTTTGATCCGTTCAATTTTTCATAAAACTGTTCCTGTCAGCATTTATCAAAAACTGTTTAGATCAAGCTCTTCTCGATATTATTTCGAGCCGATTTCTTGCAGGTACCCTTAAAAACATGTTTTAAACATAATGAACAGTTCAGATCATCAAAATAAAGGATCCCTCATTAGAAGCGCGGACTACATATGTATGAGTGAGCTTCTAATAAGGGATCCCCTATTTTGCTACGGTGTGGACCTCCTACTTCTTGATCAAATTATGATGATCTGAACCGTTCAATGTGTTTAAAACGTGTTTTTAAGGGTACCCGTAAGAGATCGGCTCAAAATAATATCCGGAAAGTCTTTGATCCGTTCAATTTTTCATAAAACTGTTCCTGTCAGCATTTATCAAAAACTGTTTAGATCAAGCTCTTCTCGATATTATTTCGAGCCGATTTCTTGCAGGTACCCTTAAAAACATGTTTTAAACATAATGAACGGTTCAGATCATCAAAATAAAGGATCCCTCATTAGAAGCGCGGACTACATATGTATGAGTGAGCTTCTAATAAGGGATCCCCTATTTTGCTACGGTGTGGACCTCCTACTTCTTGATCAAATTATGATGATCTGAACCGTTCAATGTGTTTAAAACGTGTTTTTAAGGGTACCCGTAAGAGATCGGCTCAAAATAATATCCGGAAAGTGTTTGATGCGTTCAATTTTTCATAAAACTGTTCCTGTCAGCATTTATCAAAAACTGTTTAGATCAAGCTCTTCTCGATATTATTTCGAGCCGATTTCTTGCAGGTACCCTTAAAAACATGTTTTAAACATAATGAACGGTTCAGATCATCAAAATAAAGGATCCCTCATTAGAAGCGCGGACTACATATGTATGAGTGAGCTTCTAATAAGGGATCCCCTATTTTGCTACGGTGTGGACCTCCTACTTCTTGATCAAATTATGATGATCTGAACCGTTCAATGTGTTTAAAACGTGTTTTTAAGGGTACCCGTAAGAGATCGGCTCAAAATAATATCCGGAAAGTCTTTGATCCGTTCAATTTTTCATAAAACTGTTCCTGTCAGCATTTATCAAAAACTGTTTAGATCAAGCTCTTCTCGATATTATTTCGAGCCGATTTCTTGCAGGTACCCTGAAAAACATGTTTTAAAATAATGAACGGTTCAGATCATCAAAATAAAGGATCCCTCATTAGAAGCGCGGACTATATATGTATGAGTGAGCTTCTTATAAGGGATCCCCTATTTTGCTACGGTGTGGACCTCCTACTTCTTGATCAAATTATGATGATCTGAACCGTTCAATGTGTTTAAAACGTGTTTTTAAGGGTACCCGTAAGAGATCGGCTCAAAATAATATCCGGAAAGTGTTTGATCCGTTCAATTTTTCATAAAACTGTTCCTGTCAGCATTTATCAAAAACTGTTTAGATCAAGCTCTTCTCGATATTATTTCGAGCCGATTTCTTGCAGGTACCCTTAAAAACATGTTTTAAACATAATGAACGGTTCAGATCATCAAAATAAAGGATCCCTCATTAGAAGCTCGGACTATATATGTATGAGTGAGCTTCTAATAAGGGATCCCCTATTTTGCTACGGTGTGGACCTCCTACTTCTTGATCAAATTATGATGATCTGAACCGTTCAATGTGTTTAAAACGTGTTTTTAAGGGTACCCGTAAGAGATCGGCTCAAAATAATATCCGGAAAGTCTTTGATCCGTTCAATTTTTCATAAAACTGTTCCTGTCAGCATTTATCAAAAACTGTTTAGATCAAGCTCTTCTCGATATTATTTCGAGCCGATTTCTTGCAGGTACCCTTAAAAACATGTTTTAAACATAATGAACGGTTCAGATCATCAAAATAAAGGATCCCTCATTAGAAGCGCGGACTATATATGTATGAGTGAGCTTCTAATAAGGGATCCCCTATTTTGCTACGGTGTGGACCTCCTACTTCTTGATCAAATTATGATGATCTGAACCGTTCAATGTGTTTAAAACGTGTTTTTAAGGGTACCCGTAAGAGATCGGCTGAAAATAATATCCGGAAAGTCTTTGATCCGTTCAATTTTTCATAAAACTGTTCCTGTCAGCATTTATCAAAAACTGTTTAGATCAAGCTCTTCTCGATATTATTTCGAGCCGATTTCTTGCAGGTACCCTTAAAAACATGTTTTAAACATAATGAACGGTTCAGATCATCAAAATAAAGGATCCCTCATTAGAAGCGCGGACTATATATGTATGAGTGAGCTTCTAATAAGGGATCCCCTATTTTGCTACGGTGTGGACCTCCTACTTCTTGATCAAATTATGATGATCTGAACCGTTCAATGTGTTTAAAACGTGTTTTTAAGGGTACCCGTAAGAGATCGGCTCAAAATAATATCCGGAAAGTCTTTGATCCGTTCAATTTTTCATAAAACTGTTCTTGTCAGCATTTATCAAAAACTGTTTAGATCAAGCTCTTCTCGATATTATTTCGAGCCGATTTCTTGCAGGTACCCTTAAAAACATGTTTTAAACATAATGAACGGTTCAGATCATCAAAATAAAGGATCCCTCATTAGAAGCGCGGACTATATATGTATGAGTGAGCTTCTAATAAGGGATGCCCTATTTTGCTACGGTGTGGACCTCCTACTTCTTGATCAAATTATGATGATCTGAACTGTTCAATGTGTTTAAAACGTGTTTTTAAGGGTACCCGTAAGAGATCGGCTCAAAATAATATCCGGAAAGTCTTTGATCCGTTCAATTTTTCATAAAACTGTTCCTGTCAGCATTTATCAAAAACTGTTTAGATCAAGCTCTTCTCGATATTATTTCGAGCCGATTTCTTGCAGGTACCCTTAAAAACATGTTTTAAACATAATGAACGGTTCAGATCATCAAAATAAAGGATCCCTCATTAGAAGCGCGGACTATATATGTATGAGTGAACTTCTAATAAGGGATCCCCTATTTTGCTACGGTGTGGACCTCCTACTTCTTGATCAAATTATGATGATCTGAACCGTTTTATGTGTTTAAAACGTGTTTTTAAGGGTACCCGTAAGAGATCGGCTCAAAATAATATCCGGAAAGTCTTTGATCCGTTCAATTTTTCATCAAACTGTTCCTGTCAGCATTTATCAAAAACTGTTTAGATCAAGCTCTTCTCGATATTATTTCGAGCCGATTTCTTGCAGGTACCCTTAAAAACATGTTTTAAACATAATGAACGGTTCAGATCATCAAAATAAAGGATCCCTCATTAGAAGCGCGGACTATATATGTATGAGTGAGCTTCTAATAAGGGATCCCCTATTTTGCTATGGTGTGGACCTCCTACTTCTTGATCAAATTATGATGATCTGAACCGTTCAATGTGTTTAAAACGTGTTTTTAAGGGTACCCGTAAGAGATCGGCTCAAAATAATATCCGGAAAGTCTTTGATCCGTTCAATTTTTCATCAAACTGTTCCTGTCAGCATTTATCAAAAACTGTTTAGATCAAGCTCTTCTCGATATTATTTCGAGCCGATTTCTTGCAGGTACCCTTAAAAACATGTTTTAAACATAATGAACGGTTCAGATCATCAAAATAAAGGATCCCTCATTAGAAGCGCGGACTATATATGTATGAGTGAGCTTCTAATAAGGGATCCCCTATTTTGCTACGGTGTGGACCTCCTACTTCTTGATCAAATTATGATGATCTGAACCGTTCAATGTGTTTAAAACGTGTTTTTAAGGGTACCCGTAAGAGATCGGCTCAAAATAATATCCGGAAAGTCTTTGATCCGTTCAATTTTTCATAAAACTGTTCCTGTCAGCATTTATCAAAAACTGTTTAGATCAAGCTCTTCTCGATATTATTTCGAGCCGATTTCTTGCAGGTACCCTTAAAAACATGTTTTAAACATAATGAACGGTTCAGATCATCAAAATAAAGGATCCCTCATTAGAAGCGCGGACTATATATGTATGAGTGAGCTTCTAATAAGGGATCCCCTATTTTGCTACGGTGTGGACCTCCTACTTCTTGATCAAATTATGATGATCTGAACCGTTCAATGTGTTTAAAACGTGTTTTTAAGGGTACCCGTAAGAGATCGGCTCAAAATAATATCCGGAAAGTCTTTGATCCGTTCAATTTTTCATAAAACTGTTCCTGTCAGCATTTATCAAAAACTGTTTAGATCAAGCTCTTCTCGATATTATTTCGAGCCGATTTCTTGCAGGTACCCTTAAAAACATGTTTTAAACATAATGAACGGTTCAGATCATCAAAATAAAGGATCCCTCATTAGAAGCGCGGACTATATATGTATGAGTGAGCTTCTAATAAGGGATCCCCTATTTTGCTACGGTGTGGACCTCCTACTTCTTGATCCAATTATGATGATCTGAACCGTTCAATGTGTTTAAAACGTGTTTTTAAGGGTACTCGTAAGAGATCGGCTCAAAATAATATCCGGAAAGTCTTTGATCCGTTCAATTTTTCATAAAACTGTTCCTGTCAGCATTTATCAAAAACTGTTTAGATCAAGCTCTTCTCGATATTATTTCGAGCCGATTTCTTGCAGGTACCCTTAAAAACATGTTTTAAACATAATGAACGGTTCAGATCATCAAAATAAAGGATCCCTCATTAGAAGCGCGGACTATATATGTATGAGTGAGCTTCTGATAAGGGATCCCCTATTTTGCTACGGTGTGGACCTCCTACTTCTTGATCAAATTATGATGATCTGAACCGTTCAATGTGTTTAAAACGTGTTTTTAAGGGTACCCGTAAGAGATCGGCTCAAAATAATATCCGGAAAGTCTTTGATCCGTTCAATTTTTCATAAAACTGTTCCTGTCAGCATTTATCAAAAACTGTTTAGATAAAGCTCTTCTCGATATTATTTCGAGCCGATTTCTTGCAGGTACCCTTAAAAACATGTTTTAAACATAATGAACGGTTCAGATCATCAAAATAAAGGATCCCTCATTAGAAGCGCGGACTATATATGTATGAGTGAGCTTCTAATAAGGGATCCCCTATTTTGCGACGGTGTGGACCTCCTACTTCTTGATCAAATTATGATGATCTGAACCGTTCAATGTGTTTAAAACGTGTTTTTAAGGGTACCCGTAAGAGATCGGCTCAAAATAATATCCGGAAAGTCTTTGATCCGTTCAATTTTTCATAAAACTGTTCCTGTCAGCATTTATCAAAAACTGTTTAGATCAAGCTCTTCTCGATATTATTTCGAGCCGATTTCTTGCAGGTACCCTTAAAAACATGTTTTAAACATAATGAACGGTTCAGATCATCAAAATAAAGGATCCCTCATTAGAAGCGCGGACTATATATGTATGAGTGAGCTTCTAATAAGGGATCCCCTATTTTGCTACGGTGTGGACCTCCTACTTCTTGATCAAATTATGATGATCTGCACCGTTCAATGTGTTTAAAACGTGTTTTTAAGGGTACCCGTAAGAGATCGGCTCAAAATAATATCCGGAAAGTCTTTGATCCGTTCAATTTTTCATAAAACTGTTCCTGTCAGCATTTATCAAAAACTGTTTAGATCAAGCTCTTCTCGATATTATTTCGAGCCGATTTCCTGCAGGTACCCTTAAAAACATGTTTTAAACATAATGAACGGTTCAGATCATCAAAATAAAGGATCCCTCATTAGAAGCGCGGACTATATATGTATGAGTGAGCTTCTAATAAGGAATCCCCTATTTTGCTACGGTGTGGACCTCCTACTTCTTGATCAAATTATGATGATCTGAACCGTTCTATGTGTTTAAAACGTGTTTTTAAGGGTACCCGTAAGAGATCGGCTCAAAATAATATCCGGAAAGTCTTTGATCCGTTCAATTTTTCATCAAACTGTTCCTGTCAGCATTTATCAAAAACTGTTTAGATCAAGCTCTTCTCGATATTATTTCGAGCCGATTTCTTGCAGGTACCCTTAAAAACATGTTTTAAACATAATGAACGGTTCAGATCATCAAAATAAAGGATCCCTCATTAGAAGCGCGGACTATATATGTATGAGTGAGCTTCTAATAAGGGATCCCCTATTTTGCTACGGTGTGGACCTCCTACTTCTTGATCAAATTATGATGATCTGAACCATTCAATGTGTTTAAAACGTATTTTTAAGGGTACCCGTAAGAGATCGGCTCAAAATAATATCCGGAAAGTCTTTGATCCGTTCAATTTTTCATAAAACTGTTCCTGTCAGCATTTATCAAAAACTGTTTAGATCAAGCTCTTCTCGATATTATTTCGAGCCGATTTCTTGCAGGTACCCTTAAAAACATGTTTTAAACATAATGAACGGTTCAGATCATCAAAATAAAGGATCCCTCATTAGAAGCGCGGACTATATATGTATGAGTGAGCTTCTAATAAGGGATCCCCTATTTTGCTACGGTGTGGACCTCCTACTTCTTGATCAAATTATGATGATCTGAACCGTTCAATGTGTTTAAAACGTGTTTTTAAGGGTACCCGTAAGAGATCGGCTCAAAATAATATCCGGAAAGTCTTTGATCCGTTCAATTTTTCATAAAACTGTTCCTGTCAGCATTTATCAAAAACTGTTTAGATCAAGCTCTTCTCGATATTATTTCGAGCCGATTTTTGCAGGTACCCTTAAAAACATGTTTTAAACATAATGAACGGTTCAGATCATCAAAATAAAGGATCCCTCATTAGAAGCGCGGACTATATATGTATGAGTGAGCTTCTAATAAGGGATCCCCTATTTTGCTACGGTGTGGACCTCCTACTTCTTGATCAAATTATGATGATCTGAACCGTTCAATGTGTTTAAAACGTGTTTTTAAGGGTACCCGTAAGAGATCGGCTCAAAATAATATCCGGAAAGTCTTTGATCCGTTCAATTTTTCATAAAACTGTTCCTGTCAGCATTTATCAAAAACTGTTTAGATCAAGCTCTTCTCGATATTATTTCGAGCCGATTTCTTGCAGGTACCCTTAAAAACATGTTTTAAACATAATGAACGGTTCAGATCATCAAAATAAAGGATCCCTCATTAGAAGCGCGGACTATATATGTATGAGTGAGCTTCTAATAAGGGATCCCCTATTTTGCTACGGTGTGGACCTCCTACTTCTTGATCAAATTATGATGATCTGAACCGTTCAATGTGTTTAAAACGTGTTTTTAAGGGTACCCGTAAGAGATCGGCTCAAAATAATATCCGGAAAGTCTTTGATCCGTTCAATTTTTCATAAAACTGTTCCTGTCAGCATTTATCAAAAACTGTTTAGATCAAGCTCTTCTCGATATTATTTCGAGCCGATTTCTTGCAGGTACCCTTAAAAACATGTTTTAAACATAATGAACGGTTCAGATCATCAAAATAAAGGATCCCTCATTAGAAGCGCGGACTATATATGTATGAGTGAGCTTCTAATAAGGGATCCCCTATTTTGGTACGGTGTGGACCTCCTACTTCTTGATCAAATTATGATGATCTGAACCGTTCAATGTGTTTAAAACGTGTTTTTAAGGGTACCCGTAAGAGATCGGCTCAAAATAATATCCGGAAAGTCTTTGATCCGTTCAATTTTTCATAAAACTGTTCCTGTCAGCATTTATCAAAAACTGTTTAGATCAAGCTCTTCTCGATATTATTTCGAGCCGATTTCTTGCAGGTACCCTTAAAAACATGTTTTAAACATAATGAACGGTTCAGATCATCAAAATAAAGGATCCCTCATTAGAAGCGCGGACTATATATGTATGAGTGAGCTTCTAATAAGGGATCCCCTATTTTGCTACGGTGTGGACCTCCTACTTCTTGATCAAATTATGATGATCTGAACCGTTCAATGTGTTTAAAACGTGTTTTTAAGGGTACCCGTAAGAGATCGGCTCAAAATAATATCCGGAAAGTCTTTGATCCGTTCAATTTTTCATAAAACTGTTCCTGTCAGCATTTATCAAAAATTGTTTAGATCAAGCTCTTCTCGATATTATTTCGAGCCGATTTCTTGCAGGTACCCTTAAAAACATGTTTTAAACATAATGAACGGTTCAGATCATCAAAATAAAGGATCCCTCATTAGAAGCGCGGACTATATATGTATGAGTGAGCTTCTAATAAGGGATCCCCTATTTTGCTACGGTGTGGACCTCCTACTTGTTGATCAAATTATGATGATCTGAACCGTTCAATGTGTTTAAAACGTGTTTTTAAGGGTACCCGTAAGAGATCGGCTCAAAATAATATCCGGAAAGTCTTTGATCCGTTCAATTTTTCATAAAACTGTTCCTGTCAGCATTTATCAAAAACTGTTTAGATCAAGCTCTTCTCGATATTATTTCGAGCCGATTTCTTGCAGGTACCCTTAAAAACATGTTTTAAACATAATGAACGGTTCAGATCATCAAAATAAAGGATCCCTCATTAGAAGCGCGGACTATATATGTATGAGTGAGCTTCTAATAAGGGATCCCCTATTTTGCTACGGTGTGGACCTCCTACTTCTTGATCAAATTATGATGATCTGAACCGTTCAATGTGTTTAAAACGTGTTTTTAAGGGTACCCGTAAGAGATCGGCTCAAAATAATATCCGGAAAGTCTTTGATCCGTTCAATTTTTCATAAAACTGTTCCTGTCAGCATTTATCAAAAACTGTTTAGATCAAGCTCTTCTCGATATTATTTCGAGCCGATTTCTTGCAGGTACCCTTAAAAACATGTTTTAAACATAATGAACGGTTCAGATCATCAAAATAAAGGATCCCTCATTAGAAGCGCGGACTATATATGTATGAGTGAGCTTCTAATAAGGGATCCCCTATTTTGCTACGGTGTGGACCTCCTACTTCTTGATCAAATTATGATGATCTGAACCGTTCAATGTGTTTAAAACGTGTTTTTAAGGGTACCCGTAAGAGATCGGCTCAAAATAATATCCGGAAAGTCTTTGATCCGTTCAATTTTTCATAAAACTGTTCCTGTCAGCATTTATCAAAAACTGTTTAGATCAAGCTCTTCTCGATATTATTTCGAGCCGATTTCTTGCAGGTACCCTTAAAAACATGTTTTAAACATAATGAACGGTTCAGATCATCAAAATAAAGGATCCCTCATTAGAAGCGCGGACTATATATGTATGAGTGAGCTTCTAATAAGGGATCCCCTATTTTGCTACGGTGTGGACCTCCTACTTCTTGATCAAATTATGATGATCTGAACCGTTCAATGTGTTTAAAACGTGTTTTTAAGGGTACCCGTAAGAGATCGGCTCAAAATAATATCCGGAAAGTCTTTGATCCGTTCAATTTTTCATAAAACTGTTCCTGTCAGCATTTATCAAAAACTGTTTAGATCAAGCTTTTCTCGATATTATTTCGAGCCGATTTCTTGTAGGTACCCTTAAAAACATGTTTTAAACATAATGAACGGTTCAGATCATCAAAATAAAGGATCCCTCATTAGAAGCGCGGACTATATATGTATGAGTGAGCTTCTAATAAGGGATCCCCTATTTTGCTACGGTGTGGACCTCCTACTTCTTGATCAAATTATGATGATCTGAACCGTTCAATGTGTTTAAAACGTGTTTTTAAGGGTACCCGTAAGAGATCGGCTCAAAATAATATCCGGAAAGTCTTTGATCCGTTCAATTTTTCATAAAACTGTTCCTGTCAGCATTTATCAAAAACTGTTTAGATCAAGCTCTTCTCGATATTATTTCGAGCCGATTTCTTGCAGGTACCCTTAAAAACATGTTTTAAACATAATGAACGGTTCAGATCATCAAAATAAAGGATCCCTCATTAGAAGCGCGGACTATATATGTATGAGTGAGCTTCTAATAAGGGATCCCCTATTTTGCTACGGTGTGGACCTCCTACTTCTTGATCAAATTATGATGATCTGAACCGTTCAATGTGTTTAAAACGTGTTTTTAAGGGTACCCGTAAGAGATCGGCTCAAAATAATATCCGGAAAGTGTTTGATGCGTTCAATTTTTCATAAAACTGTTCCTGTCAGCATTTATCAAAAACTGTTTAGATCAAGCTCTTCTCGATATTATTTCGAGCCGATTTCTTGCAGGTACCCTTAAAAACATGTTTTAAACATAATGAACGGTTCAGATCATCAAAATAAAGGATCCCTCATTAGAAGCGCGGACTATATATGTATGAGTGAGCTTCTAATAAGGGATCCCCTATTTTGCTACGGTGTGGACCTCCTACTTCTTGATCAAATTATGATGATCTGAACCGTTCAATGTGTTTAAAACGTGTTTTTAAGGGTACCCGTAAGAGATCGGCTCAAAATAATATCCGGAAAGTCTTTGATCCGTTCAATTTTTCATAAAACTGTTCCTGTCAGCATTTATCAAAAACTGTTTAGATCAAGCTCTTCTCGATATTATTTCGAGCCGATTTCTTGCAGGTACCCTTAAAAACATGTTTTAAACATAATGAACGGTTCAGATCATCAAAATAAAGGATCCCTCATTAGAAGCGCGGACTATATATGTATGAGTGAGCTTCTAATAAGGGATCCCCTATTTTGCTACGGTGTGGACCTCCTACTTCTTGATCAAATTATGATGATCTGAACCGTTCAATGTGTTTAAAACGTGTTTTTAAGGGTACCCGTAAGAGATCGGCTCAAAATAATATCCGGAAAGTCTTTGATCCGTTCAATTTTTCATAAAACTGTTCCTGTCAGCATTTATCAAAAACTGTTTAGATCAAGCTCTTCTCGATATTATTTCGAGCCGATTTCTTGCAGGTACCCTTAAAAACATGTTTTAAACATAATGAACGGTTCAGATCATCAAAATAAAGGATCCCTCATTAGAAGCGCGGACTATATATGTATGAGTGAGCTTCTAATAAGGGATCCCCTATTTTGCTACGGTGTGGACCTCCTACTTTTTTGATCAAATTATGATGATCTGAACCGTTCAATGTGTTTAAAACGTGTTTTTAAGGGTACCCGTAAGAGATCGGCTCAAAATAATATCCGGAAAGTCTTTGATCCGTTCAATTTTTCATAAAACTGTTCCTGTCAGCATTTATCAAAAACTGTTTAGATCAAGCTCTTCTCGATATTATTTCGAGCCGATTTCTTGCAGGTACCCTTAAAAACATGTTTTAAACATAATGAACAGTTCAGATCATCAAAATAAAGGATCCCTCATTAGAAGCGCGGACTACATATGTATGAGTGAGCTTCTAATAAGGGATCCCCTATTTTGCTACGGTGTGGACCTCCTACTTCTTGATCAAATTATGATGATCTGAACCGTTCAATGTGTTTAAAACGTGTTTTTAAGGGTACCCGTAAGAGATCGGCTCAAAATAATATCCGGAAAGTCTTTGATCCGTTCAATTTTTCATAAAACTGTTCCTGTCAGCATTTATCAAAAACTGTTTAGATCAAGCTCTTCTCGATATTATTTCGAGCCGATTTCTTGCAGGTACCCTTAAAAACATGTTTTAAACATAATGAACGGTTCAGATCATCAAAATAAAGGATCCCTCATTAGAAGCGCGGACTACATATGTATGAGTGAGCTTCTAATAAGGGATCCCCTATTTTGCTACGGTGTGGACCTCCTACTTCTTGATCAAATTATGATGATCTGAACCGTTCAATGTGTTTAAAACGTGTTTTTAAGGGTACCCGTAAGAGATCGGCTCAAAATAATATCCGGAAAGTGTTTGATGCGTTCAATTTTTCATAAAACTGTTCCTGTCAGCATTTATCAAAAACTGTTTAGATCAAGCTCTTCTCGATATTATTTCGAGCCGATTTCTTGCAGGTACCCTTAAAAACATGTTTTAAACATAATGAACGGTTCAGATCATCAAAATAAAGGATCCCTCATTAGAAGCGCGGACTACATATGTATGAGTGAGCTTCTAATAAGGGATCCCCTATTTTGCTACGGTGTGGACCTCCTACTTCTTGATCAAATTATGATGATCTGAACCGTTCAATGTGTTTAAAACGTGTTTTTAAGGGTACCCGTAAGAGATCGGCTCAAAATAATATCCGGAAAGTCTTTGATCCGTTCAATTTTTCATAAAACTGTTCCTGTCAGCATTTATCAAAAACTGTTTAGATCAAGCTCTTCTCGATATTATTTCGAGCCGATTTCTTGCAGGTACCCTGAAAAACATGTTTTAAAATAATGAACGGTTCAGATCATCAAAATAAAGGATCCCTCATTAGAAGCGCGGACTATATATGTATGAGTGAGCTTCTTATAAGGGATCCCCTATTTTGCTACGGTGTGGACCTCCTACTTCTTGATCAAATTATGATGATCTGAACCGTTCAATGTGTTTAAAACGTGTTTTTAAGGGTACCCGTAAGAGATCGGCTCAAAATAATATCCGGAAAGTGTTTGATGCGTTCAATTTTTCATAAAACTGTTCCTGTCAGCATTTATCAAAAACTGTTTAGATCAAGCTCTTCTCGATATTATTTCGAGCCGATTTCTTGCAGGTACCCTTAAAAACATGTTTTAAACATAATGAACGGTTCAGATCATCAAAATAAAGGATCCCTCATTAGAAGCGCGGACTATATATGTATGAGTGAGCTTCTAATAAGGGATCCCCTATTTTGCTACGGTGTGGACCTCCTACTTCTTGATCAAATTATGATGATCTGAACCGTTCAATGTGTTTAAAACGTGTTTTTAAGGGTACCCGTAAGAGATCGGCTCAAAATAATATCCGGAAAGTCTTTGATCCGTTCAATTTTTCATAAAACTGTTCCTGTCAGCATTTATCAAAAACTGTTTAGATCAAGCTCTTCTCGATATTATTTCGAGCCGATTTCTTGCACGTACCCTTAAAAACATGTTTTAAACATAATGAACGGTTCAGATCATCAAAATAAAGGATCCCTCATTAGAAGCGCGGACTATATATGTATGAGTGAGCTTCTAATAAGGGATCCCCTATTTTGCTACGGTGTGGACCTCCTACTTCTTGATCAAATTATGATGATCTGAACCGTTCAATGTGTTTAAAACGTGTTTTTAAGGGTACCCGTAAGAGATCGGCTCAAAATAATATCCGGAAAGTCTTTGATCCGTTCAATTTTTCATAAAACTGTTCCTGTCAGCATTTATCAAAAACTGTTTAGATCAAGCTTTTCTCGATATTATTTCGAGCCGATTTCTTGCAGGTACCCTTAAAAACATGTTTTAAACATAATGAACGGTTCAGATCATCAAAATAAAGGATCCCTCATTAGAAGCGCGGACTATATATGTATGAGTGAGCTTCTAATAAGGGATCCCCTATTTTGCTACGGTGTGGACCTCCTACTTCTTGATCAAATTATGATGATCTGAACCGTTCAATGTGTTTAAAACGTGTTTTTAAGGGTACCCGTAAGAGATCGGCTCAAAATAATATCCGAAAAGTCTTTGATCCGTTCAATTTTTCATAAAACTGTTCCTGTCAGCATTTATGAAAAACTGTTTAGATCAAGCTCTTCTCGATATTATTTCGAGCCGATTTCTTGCAGGTACCCTTAAAAACATGTTTTAAACATAATGAACGGTTCAGATCATCAAAATAAAGGATCCCTCATTAGAAGCGCGGACTATATATGTATGAGTGAGCTTCTAATAAGGGATCCCCTATTTTGCTACGGTGTGGACCTCCTACTTCTTGATCAAATTATGATGATCTGAACCGTTCAATGTGTTTAAAACGTGTTTTTAAGGGTACCCGTAAGAGTTCGGCTCAAAATAATATCCGGAAAGTGTTTGATGCGTTCAATTTTTCATAAAACTGTTCCTGTCAGCATTTATCAAAAACTGTTTAGATCAAGCTCTTCTCGATATTATTTCGAGCCGATTTCTTGCAGGTACCCTTAAAAACATGTTTTAAACATAATGAACGGTTCAGATCATCAAAATAAAGGATCCCTCATTAGAAGCGCGGACTATATATGTATGAGTGAGCTTCTAATAAGGGATCCCCTATTTTGCTACGGTGTGGACCTCCTACTTCTTGATCAAATTATGATGATCTGAACCGTTCAATGTGTTTAAAACGTGTTTTTAAGGGTACCCGTAAGAGATCGGCTCAAAATAATATCCGGAAAGTCTTTGATCCGTTCAATTTTTCATAAAACTGTTCCTGTCAGCATTTATCAAAAACTGTTTAGATCAAGCTCTTCTCGATATTATTTCGAGCCGATTTCTTGCAGGTACCCTTAAAAACATGTTTTAAACATAATGAACGGTTCAGATCATCAAAATAAAGGATCCCTCATTAGAAGCGCGGACTATATATGTATGAGTGAGCTTCTAATAAGGGATCCCCTATTTTGCTACGGTGTGGACCTCCTACTTCTTGATCAAATTTTGATGATCTGAACCGTTCAATGTGTTTAAAACGTGTTTTTAAGGGTACCCGTAAGAGATCGGCTCAAAATAATATCCGGAAAGTCTTTGATCCATTCAATTTTTCATAAAACTGTTCCTGTCAGCATTTATCAAAAACTGTTTAGATCAAGCTCTTCTCGATATTATTTCGAGCCGATTTCTTGCAGGTACCCTTAAAAACATGTTTTAAACATAATGAACGGTTCAGATCATCAAAATAAAGGATCCCTCATTAGAAGCGCGGACTATATATGCATGAGTGAGCTTCTAATAAGGGATCCCTTATTTTGCTACGGTGTGGACCTCCTACTTCTTGATCAAATTATGATGATCTGAACCGTTCAATGTGTTTAAAACGTGTTTTTAAGGGTACCCGTAAGAGATCGGCTCAAAATAATATCCGGAAAGTCTTTGATCCGTTCAATTTTTCATAAAACTGTTCCTGTCAGCATTTATCAAAAACTGTTTAGATCAAGCTCTTCTCGATATTATTTCGAGCCGATTTCTTGCAGGTACCCTTAAAAACATGTTTTAAACATAATGAACGGTTCAGATCATCAAAATAAAGGATCCCTCATTAGAAGCGCGGACTATATATGTATGAGTGAGCTTCTAATAAGGGATCCCCTATTTTGCTACGGTGTGGACCTCCTACTTCTTGATCAAATTATGATGATCTGAACCGTTCAATGTGTTTAAAACGTGTTTTTAAGGGTACCCGTAAGAGATCGGCTCAAAATAATATCCGGAAAGTCTTTGATCCGTTCAATTTTTCATAAAACTGTTCCTGTCAGCATTTATCAAAAACTGTTTAGATCAAGCTCTTCTCGATATTATTTCGAGCCGATTTCTTGCAGGTACCCTTAAAAACATGTTTTAAACATAATGAACGGTTCAGATCATCAAAATAAAGGATCCCTCATTAGAAGCGCGGACTATATATGTATGAGTGAGCTTCTAATAAGGGATCCCCTATTTTGCTACGGTGTGGACCTCCTACTTCTTGATCAAATTATGATGATCTGAACCGTTCAATGTGTTTAAAACGTGTTTTTAAGGGTACCCGTAAGAGATCGGCTCAAAATAATATCCGGAAAGTCTTTGATCCGTTCAATTTTTCATAAAACTGTTCCTGTTAGCATTTATCAAAAACTGTTTAGATCAAGCTCTTCTCGATATTATTTCGAGCCGATTTCTTGCAGGTACCCTTAAAAACATGTTTTAAACATAATGAACGGTTCAGATCATCAAAATAAAGGATCCCTCATTAGAAGCGCGGACTATATATGTATGAGTGAGCTTCTAATAAGGGATCCCCTATTTTGCTACGGTGTGGACCTCCTACTTCTTGATCAAATTATGATGATCTGAACCGTTCAATGTGTTTAAAACGTGTTTTTAAGGGTACCCGTAAGAGATCGGCTCAAAATAATATCCGGAAAGTCTTTGATCCGTTCAATTTTTCATAAAACTGTTCCTGTCAGCATTTATCAAAAACTGTTTAGATCAAGCTCTTCTCGATATTATTTCGAGCCGATTTCTTGCAGGTACCCTTAAAAACATGTTTTACACATAATGAACGGTTCAGATCATCAAAATAAAGGATCCCTCATTAGAAGCGCGGACTATATATGTATGAGTGAGCTTCTAATAAGGGATCCCCTATTTTGCTACGGTGTGGACCTCCTACTTCTTGATCAAATTATGATGATCTGAACCGTTCAATGTGTTTAAAACGTGTTTTTAAGGGTACCCGTAAGAGATCGGCTCAAAATAATATCCGGAAAGTCTTTGATCCGTTCAATTTTTCATAAAACTGTTCCTGTCAGCATTTATCAAAAACTGTTTAGATCAAGCTCTTCTCGATATTATTTCGAGCCGATTTCTTGCAGGTACCCTTAAAAACATGTTTTAAACATAATGAACGGTTCAGATCATCAAAATAAAGGATCCCTCATTAGAAGCGCGGACTATATATGTATGAGTGAGCTTCTAATAAGGGATCCCCTATTTTGCTACGGTGTGGACCTCCTACTTCTTGATCAAATTATGATGATCTGAACCGTTCAATGTGTTTAAAACGTGTTTTTAAGGGTACCCGTAAGAGATCGGCTCAAAATAATATCCGGAAAGTCTTTGATCCGTTCAATTTTTCATAAAACTGTTCCTGTCAGCATTTATCAAAAACTGTTTAGATCAAGCTCTTCTCGATATTATTTCGAGCCGATTTCTTGCAGGTACCCTTAAAAACATGTTTTAAACATAATGAACGGTTCAGATCATCAAAATAAAGGATCCCTCATTAGAAGCGCGGACTATATATGTATGAGTGAGCTTCTAATAAGGGATCCCCTATTTTGCTACGGTGTGGACCTCCTACTTCTTGATCAAATTATGATGATCTGAACCGTTCAATGTGTTTAAAACGTGTTTTTAAGGGTACCCGTAAGAGATCGGCTCAAAATAATATCCGGAAAGTCTTTGATCCGTTCAATTTTTCATAAAACTGTTCCTGTCAGCATTTATCAAAAACTGTTTAGATCAAGCTCTTCTCGATATTATTTCGAGCCGATTTCTTGCAGGTACCCTTAAAAACATGTTTTAAACATAATGAACGGTTCAGATCATCAAAATAAAGGATCCCTCATTAGAAGCACGGACTATATATGTATGAGTGAGCTTCTAATAAAGGATCCCCTATTTTGCTACGGTGTGGACCTCCTACTTCTTGATCAAATTATGATGATCTGAACCGTTCAACGTGTTTAAAACGTGTTTTTAAGGGTACCCGTAAGAGATCGGCTCAAAATAATATCCGGAAAGTCTTTGATCCGTTCAATTTTTCATAAAACTGTTCCTGTCAGCATTTATCAAAAACTGTTTAGATCAAGCTCTTCTCGATATTATTTCGAGCCGATTTCTTGCAGGTACCCTTAAAAACATGTTTTAAACATAATGAACGGTTCAGATCATCAAAATAAAGGATCCCTCATTAGAAGCGCGGACTATATATGTATGAGTGAGCTTCTAATAAGGGATCCCCTATTTTGCTACGGTGTGGACCTCCTACTTCTTGATCAAATTATGATGATCTGAACCGTTCAATGTGTTTAAAATGTGTTTTTAAGGGTACCCGTAAGAGATCGGCTCAAAATAATATCCGGAAAGTCTTTGATCCGTTCAATTTTTCATAAAACTGTTCCTGTCAGCATTTATCAAAAACTGTTTAGATCAAGCTTTTCTCGATATTATTTCGAGCCGATTTCTTGCAGGTACCCTTAAAAACATGCTTTAAACATAATGAACGGTTCAGATCATCAAAATAAAGGATCCCTCATTAGAAGCGCGGACTATATATGTATGAGTGAGCTTCTAATAAGGGATCCCCTATTTTGCTACGGTGTGGACCTCCTACTTCTTGATCAAATTATGATGATCTGAACCGTTCAATGTGTTTAAAACGTGTTTTTAAGGGTACCCGTAAGAGATCGGCTCAAAATAATATCCGGAAAGTCTTTGATCCGTTCAATTTTTCATAAAACTGTTCCTGTCAGCATTTATCAAAAACTGTTTAGATCAAGCTCTTCTCGATATTATTTCGAGCCGATTTCTTGCAGGTACCCTTAAAAACATGTTTTAAACATAATGAACGGTTCAGATCATCAAAATAAAGGATCCCTCATTAGAAGCGCGGACTATATATGTATGAGTGAGCTTCTAATAAGGGATCCCCTATTTTGCTACGGTGTGGACCTCCTACTTCTTGATCAAATTATGATGATCTGAACCGTTCAATGTGTTTAAAATGTGTTTTTAAGGGTACCCGTAAGAGATCGGCTCAAAATAATATCCGGAAAGTCTTTGATCCGTTCAATTTTTCATAAAACTGTTCCTGTCAGCATTTATCAAAAACTGTTTAGATCAAGCTTTTCTCGATATTATTTCGAGCCGATTTCTTGCAGGTACCCTTAAAAACATGTTTTAAACATAATGAACGGTTCAGATCATCAAAATAAAGGATCCCTCATTAGAAGCGCGGACTATATATGTATGAGTGAGCTTCTAATAAGGGATCCCCTATTTTGCTACGGTGTGGACCTCCTACTTCTTGATCAAATTATGATGATCTGAACCGTTCAATGTGTTTAAAACGTGTTTTTAAGGGTACCCGTAAGAGATCGGCTCAAAATAATATCCGGAAAGTCTTTGATCCGTTCAATTTTTCATAAAACTGTTCCTGTCAGCATTTATCAAAAACTGTTTAGATCAAGCTTTTCTCGATATTATTTCGAGCCGATTTCTTGCAGGTACCCTTAAAAACATGTTTTAAACATAATGAACGGTTCAGATCATCAAAATAAAGGATCCCTCATTAGAAGCGCGGACTATATATGTATGAGTGAGCTTCTAATAAGGGATCCTCTATTTTGCTACGGTGTGGACCTCCTACTTCTTGATCAAATTATGATGATCTGAACCATTCAATGTGTTTAAAACGTGTTTTTAAGGGTACCCGTAAGAGATCGGCTCAAAATAATATCCGGAAAGTCTTTGATCCGTTCAATTTTTCATAAAACTGTTCCTGTCAGCATTTATCAAAAACTGTTTAGATCAAGCTCTTCTCGATATTATTTCGAGCCGATTTCTTGCAGGTATCCTTAAAAACATGTTTTAAACATAATGAACGGTTCAGATCATCAAAATAAAGGATCCCTCATTAGAAGCGCGGACTATATATGTATGAGTGAGCTTCTAATAAGGGATCCCCTATTTTGCTACGGTGTGGACCTCCTACTTCTTGATCAAATTATGATGATCTGAACCGTTCAATGTGTTTAAAACGTGTTTTTAAGGGTACCCGTAAGAGATCGGCTCAAAATAATATCCGGAAAGTCTTTGATCCGTTCAATTTTTCATAAAACTGTTCCTGTCAGCATTTATCAAAAACTGTTTAGATCAAGCTCTTCTCGATATTATTTCGAGCCGATTTCTTGCAGGTACCCTTAAAAACATGTTTTAAACATAATGAACGGTTCAGATCATCAAAATAAAGGATCCCTCATTAGAAGCGCGGACTATATATGTATGAGTGAGCTTCTAATAAGGGATCCCCTATTTTGCTACGGTGTGGACCTCCTACTTCTTGATCAAATTATGATGATCTGAACCGTTCAATGTGTTTAAAACGTGTTTTTAAGGGTACCCGTAAGAGATCGGCTCAAAATAATATCCGGAAAGTCTTTGATCCGTTCAATTTTTCATAAAACTGTTCCTGTCAGCATTTATCAAAAACTGTTTAGATCAAGCTCTTCTCGATATTATTTCGAGCCGATTTCTTGCAGGTACCCTTAAAAACATGTTTTAAACATAATGAACAGTTCAGATCATCAAAATAAAGGATCCCTCATTAGAAGCGCGGACTATATATGTATGAGTGAGCTTCTAATAAGGGATCCCCTATTTTGCTACGGTGTGGACCTCCTACTTCTTGATCAAATTATGATGATCTGAACCGTTCAATGTGTTTAAAACGTGTTTTTAAGGGTACCCGTAAGAGATCGGCTCAAAATAATATCCGGAAAGTCTTTGATCCGTTCAATTTTTCATAAAACTGTTCCTGTCAGCATTTATCAAAAACTGTTTAGATCAAGCTCTTCTCGATATTATTTCGAGCCGATTTCTTGCAGGTACCCTTAAAAACATGTTTTAAACATAATGAACGGTTCAGATCATCAAAATAAAGGATCCCTCATTAGAAGCGCGGACTATATATGTATGAGTGAGCTTCTAATAAGGGATCCCCTATTTTGCTACGGTGTGGACCTCCTACTTCTTTATCAAATTATGATGATCTGAACCATTCAATGTGTTTAAAACGTGTTTTTAAGGGTACCCATAAGAGATCGGCTCAAAATAATATCCGGAAAGTCTTTGATCCGTTCAATTTTTCATAAAACTGTTCCTGTCAGCATTTATCAAAAACTGTTTAGATCAAGCTCTTCTCGATATTATTTCGAGCCGATTTCTTGCAGGTATCCTTAAAAACATGTTTTAAACATAATGAACGGTTCAGATCATCAAAATAAAGGATCCCTCATTAGAAGCGCGGACTATATATGTATGAGTGAGCTTCTAATAAGGGATCCCCTATTTTGCTACGGTGTGGACCTCCTACTTCTTGATCAAATTATGATGATCTGAACCGTTCAATGTGTTTAAAACGTGTTTTTAAGGGTACCCGTAAGAGATCGGCTCAAAATAATATCCGGAAAGTCTTTGATCCGTTCAATTTTTCATAAAACTGTTCCTGTCAGCATTTATCAAAAACTGTTTAGATCAAGCTCTTCTCGATATTATTTCGAGCCGATTTCTTGCAGGTACCCTTAAAAACATGTTTTAAACATAATGAACGGTTCAGATCATCAAAATAAAGGATCCCTCATTAGAAGCGCGGACTATATATGTATGAGTGAGCTTCTAATAAGGGATCCCCTATTTTGCTACGGTGTGGACCTCCTACTTCTTAATCAAATTATGATGATCTGAACCGTTCAGTGTGTTTAAAACGTGTTTTTAAGGGTACCCGTAAGAGATCGGCTCAAAATAATATCCGGAAAGTCTTTGATCCGTTCAATTTTTCATAAAACTGTTCCTGTCAGCATTTATCAAAAACTGTTTAGATCAAGCTCTTCTCGATATTATTTCGAGCCGATTTCTTGCAGGTACCCTTAAAAACATGTTTTAAACATAATGAACGGTTCAGATCATCAAAATAAAGGATCCCTCATTAGAAGCGCGGACTATATATGTATGAGTGAGCTTCTAATAAGGGATCCCCTATTTTGCTACGGTGTGGACCTCCTACTTCTTGATCAAATTATGATGATCTGAACCGTTCAATGTGTTTAAAACGTGTTTTTAATGGTACCCGTAAGAGATCGGCTCAAAATAATATCCGGAAAGTCTTTGATCCGTTCAATTTTTCATAAAACTGTTCCTGTCAGCATTTATCAAAAACTGTTTAGATCAAGCTCTTCTCGATATTATTTCGAGCCGATTTCTTGCAGGTACCCTTAAAAACATGTTTTAAACATAATGAACGGTTCAGATCATCAAAATAAAGGATCCCTCATTAGAAGCGCGGACTATATATGTATGAGTGAGCTTCTAATAAGGGATCCCCTATTTTGCTACGGTGTGGACCTCCTACTTCTTGATCAAATTATGATGATCTGAACCGTTCAATGTGTTTAAAACGTGTTTTTAAGGGTACCCGTAAGAGATCGGCTCAAAATAATATCCGGAAAGTCTTTGATCCGTTCAATTTTTCATAAAACTGTTCCTGTCAGCATTTATCAAAAACTGTTTAGATCAAGCTCTTCTCGATATTATTTCGAGCCGATTTCTTGCAGGTACCCTTAAAAACATGTTTTAAACATAATGAACGGTTCAGATCATCAAAATAAGGGATCCCTCATTAGAAGCGCGGACTATATATGTATGAGTGAGCTTCTAATAAGGAATCCCCTATTTTGCTACGGTGTGGACCTTCTACTTCTTGATCAAATTATGATGATCTGAACCGTTCAATGTGTTTAAAACGTGTTTTTAAGGGTACCCGTAAGAGATCGGCTCAAAATAATATCCGGAAAGTCTTTGATCCGTTCAATTTTTCATAAAACTGTTCCTGTCAGCATTTATCAAAAACTGTTTAGATCAAGCTCTTCTCGATATTATTTCGAGCCGATTTCTTGCAGGTACCCTTAAAAACATGTTTTAAACATAATGAACGGTTCAGATCATCAAAATAAAGGATCCCTCATTAGAAGCGCGGAATATATATGTATGAGTGAGCTTCTAATAAGGGATCCCCTATTTTGCTACGGTGTGGACCTCCTACTTCTTGATCAAATTATGATGATCTGAACCGTTCAATGTGTTTAAAACGTGTTTTTAAGGGTACCCGTAAGAGATCGGCTCAAAATAATATCCGGAAAGTCTTTGATCCGTTCAATTTTTCATAAAACTGTTCTTGTCAGCATTTATCAAAAACTGTTTAGATCAAGCTCTTCTCGATATTATTTCGATCCGATTTCTTGCAGGTACCCTTAAAAACATGTTTTAAACATAATGAACGGTTCAGATCATCAAAATAAAGGATCCCTCATTAGAAGCGCGGACTATATATGTATGAGTGAGCTTCTAATAAGGGATCCCCTATTTTGCTACGGTGTGGACCTCCTACTTCTTGATCAAATTATGATGATCTGAACCGTTCAATGTGTTTAAAACGTGTTTTTAAGGGTACCCGTAAGAGATCGGCTCAAAATAATATCCGGAAAGTCTTTGATCCGTTCAATTTTTCATAAAACTGTTCCTGTCAGCATTTATCAAAAACTGTTTAGATCAAGCTCTTCTCGATACTATTTCGAGCCGATTTCTTGCAGGTACCCTTAAAAACATGTTTTAAACATAATGAACGGTTCAGATCATCAAAATAAAGGATCCCTCATTAGAAGCGCGGATTATATATGTATGAGTGAGCTTCTAATAAGGGATCCCCTATTTTGCTACGGTGTGGACCTCCTACTTCTTGATCAAATTATGATGATCTGAACCGTTCAATGTGTTTAAAACGTGTTTTTAAGGGTACCCGTAAGAGATCGGCTCAAAATAATATCCGGAAAGTCTTTGATCCGTTCAATTTTTCATAAAACTGTTCCTGTCAGCATTTATCAAAAACTGTTTAGATCAAGCTCTTCTCGATATTATTTCGAGCCGATTTCTTGCAGGTACCCTTAAAAACATGTTTTAAACATAATGAACGGTTCAGATCATCAAAATAAAGGATCCCTCATTAGAAGCGCGGACTATATATGTATGAGTGAGCTTCTAATAAGGGATCCCCTATTTTGCTACGGTGTGGACCTCCTACTTCTTGATCAAATTATGATGATCTGAACCGTTCAATGTTTTTAAAACGTGTTTTTAAGGGTACCCGTAAGAGATCGGCTCAAAATAATATCCGGAAAGTCTTTTATCCGTTCAATTATTCATAAAACTGTTCCTGTCAGCATTTATCAAAAACTGTTTAGATCAAGCTCTTCTCGATATTATTTCGAGCCGATTTCTTGCAGGTACCCTTAAAAACATGTTTTAAACATAATGAACGGTTCAGATCATCAAAATAAAGGATCCCTCATTAGAAGCGCGGACTATATATGTATGAGTGAGCTTCTAATAAGGGATCCCCTATTTTGCTACGGTGTGGACCTCCTACTTCTAGATCAAATTATGATGATCTGAACCGTTCAATGTGTTTAAAACGTGTTTTTAAGGGTACCCGTAAGAGATCGGCTCAAAATAATATCCGGAAAGTCTTTGATCCGTTCAATTTTTCATAAAACTGTTCCTGTCAGCATTTATCAAAAACTGTTTAGATCAAGCTCTTCTCGATATTATTTCGAGCCGATTTCTTGCAGGTACCCTTAAAAACATGTTTTAAACATAATGAACGGTTCAGATCATCAAAATAAAGGATCCCTCATTAGAAGCGCGGACTATATATGTATGAGTGAGCTTCTAATAAGGGATCCCCTATTTTGCTACGGTGTGGACCTCCTACTTCTTGATCAAATTATGATGATCTGAACCGTTCAATGTGTTTAAAACGTGTTTTTAATGGTACCCGTAAGAGATCGGCTCAAAATAATATCCGGAAAGTCTTTGATCCGTTCAATTTTTCATAAAACTGTTCCTGTCAGCATTTATCAAAAACTGTTTAGATCAAGCTCTTCTCGATATTATTTCGAGCCGATTTCTTGCAGGTACCCTTAAAAACATGTTTTAAACATAATGAACGGTTCAGATCATCAAAATAAAGGATCCCTCATTAGAAGCGCGGACTATATATGTATGAGTGAGCTTCTAATAAGGGATCCCCTATTTTGCTACGGTGTGGACCTCCTACTTCTTGATCAAATTATGATGATCTGAACCGTTCAATGTGTTTAAAACGTGTTTTTAAGGGTACCCGTAAGAGATCGGCTCAAAATAATATCCGGAAAGTCTTTGATCCGTTCAATTTTTCATAAAACTGTTCCTGTCAGCATTTATCAAAAACTGTTTAGATCAAGCTCTTCTCGATATTATTTCGAGCCGATTTCTTGCAGGTACCCTTAAAAACATGTTTTAAACATAATGAACGGTTCAGATCATCAAAATAAGGGATCCCTCATTAGAAGCGCGGACTATATATGTATGAGTGAGCTTCTAATAAGGAATCCCCTATTTTGCTACGGTGTGGACCTTCTACTTCTTGATCAAATTATGATGATCTGAACCGTTCAATGTGTTTAAAACGTGTTTTTAAGGGTACCCGTAAGAGATCGGCTCAAAATAATATCCGGAAAGTCTTTGATCCGTTCAATTTTTCATAAAACTGTTCCTGTCAGCATTTATCAAAAACTGTTTAGATCAAGCTCTTCTCGATATTATTTCGAGCCGATTTCTTGCAGGTACCCTTAAAAACATGTTTTAAACATAATGAACGGTTCAGATCATCAAAATAAAGGATCCCTCATTAGAAGCGCGGAATATATATGTATGAGTGAGCTTCTAATAAGGGATCCCCTATTTTGCTACGGTGTGGACCTCCTACTTCTTGATCAAATTATGATGATCTGAACCGTTCAATGTGTTTAAAACGTGTTTTTAAGGGTACCCGTAAGAGATCGGCTCAAAATAATATCCGGAAAGTCTTTGATCCGTTCAATTTTTCATAAAACTGTTCTTGTCAGCATTTATCAAAAACTGTTTAGATCAAGCTCTTCTCGATATTATTTCGATCCGATTTCTTGCAGGTACCCTTAAAAACATGTTTTAAACATAATGAACGGTTCAGATCATCAAAATAAAGGATCCCTCATTAGAAGCGCGGACTATATATGTATGAGTGAGCTTCTAATAAGGGATCCCCTATTTTGCTACGGTGTGGACCTCCTACTTCTTGATCAAATTATGATGATCTGAACCGTTCAATGTGTTTAAAACGTGTTTTTAAGGGTACCCGTAAGAGATCGGCTCAAAATAATATCCGGAAAGTCTTTGATCCGTTCAATTTTTCATAAAACTGTTCCTGTCAGCATTTATCAAAAACTGTTTAGATCAAGCTCTTCTCGATACTATTTCGAGCCGATTTCTTGCAGGTACCCTTAAAAACATGTTTTAAACATAATGAACGGTTCAGATCATCAAAATAAAGGATCCCTCATTAGAAGCGCGGATTATATATGTATGAGTGAGCTTCTAATAAGGGATCCCCTATTTTGCTACGGTGTGGACCTCCTACTTCTTGATCAAATTATGATGATCTGAACCGTTCAATGTGTTTAAAACGTGTTTTTAAGGGTACCCGTAAGAGATCGGCTCAAAATAATATCCGGAAAGTCTTTGATCCGTTCAATTTTTCATAAAACTGTTCCTGTCAGCATTTATCAAAAACTGTTTAGATCAAGCTCTTCTCGATATTATTTCGAGCCGATTTCTTGCAGGTACCCTTAAAAACATGTTTTAAACATAATGAACGGTTCAGATCATCAAAATAAAGGATCCCTCATTAGAAGCGCGGACTATATATGTATGAGTGAGCTTCTAATAAGGGATCCCCTATTTTGCTACGGTGTGGACCTCCTACTTCTTGATCAAATTATGATGATCTGAACCGTTCAATGTTTTTAAAACGTGTTTTTAAGGGTACCCGTAAGAGATCGGCTCAAAATAATATCCGGAAAGTCTTTTATCCGTTCAATTATTCATAAAACTGTTCCTGTCAGCATTTATCAAAAACTGTTTAGATCAAGCTCTTCTCGATATTATTTCGAGCCGATTTCTTGCAGGTACCCTTAAAAACATGTTTTAAACATAATGAACGGTTCAGATCATCAAAATAAAGGATCCCTCATTAGAAGCGCGGACTATATATGTATGAGTGAGCTTCTAATAAGGGATCCCCTATTTTGCTACGGTGTGGACCTCCTACTTCTAGATCAAATTATGATGATCTGAACCGTTCAATGTGTTTAAAACGTGTTTTTAAGGGTACCCGTAAGAGATCGGCTCAAAATAATATCCGGAAAGTCTTTGATCCGTTCAATTTTTCATAAAACTGTTCCTGTCAGCATTTATCAAAAACTGTTTAGATCAAGCTCTTCTCGATATTATTTCGAGCCGATTTCTTGCAGGTACCCTTAAAAACATGTTTTAAACATAATGAACGGTTCAGATCATCAAAATAAAGGATCCCTCATTAGAAGCGCGGACTATATATGTATGAGTGAGCTTCTAATAAGGGATCCCCTATTTTGCTACGGTGTGGACCTCCTACTTCTTGATCAAATTATGATGATCTGAACCGTTCAATGTGTTTAAAACGTGTTTTTAAGGGTACCCGTAAGAGATCGGCTCAAAATAATATCCGGAAAGTCCTTGATCCGTTCAATTTTTCATAAAACTGTTCCTGTCAGCATTTATCAAAAACTGTTTAGATCAAGCTCTTCTCGATATTATTTCGAGCCGATTTCTTGCAGGTACCCTTAAAAAGATGTTTTAAACATAATGAACGGTTCAGATCATCAAAATAAAGGATCCCTCATTAGAAGCGCGGACTATATATGTATGAGTGAGCTTCTAATAAGGGATCCCCTATTTTGCTACGGTGTGGACCTCCTACTTCTTGATCAAATTATGATGATCTGAACCGTTCAATGTGTTTAAAACGTGTTTTTAAGGGTACCCGTAAGAGATCGGCTCAAAATAATATCCGGAAAGTCTTTGATCCGTTCAATTTTTCATAAAACTGTTCCTGTCAGCATTTATCAAAAACTGTTTAGATCAAGCTCTTCTCGATATTATTTCGAGCCGATTTCTTGCAGGTACCCTTAAAAACATGTTTTAAACATAATGAACGGTTCAGATCATCAAAATAAAGGATCCCTCATTAGAAGCGCGGATTATATATGTATGAGTGAGCTTCTAATAAGGGATCCCCTATTTTGCTACGGTGTGGACCTCCTACTTCTTGATCAAATTATGATGATCTGAACCGTTCAATGTGTTTAAAACGTGTTTTTAAGGGTACCCGTAAGAGATCGGCTCAAAATAATATCCGGAAAGTCTTTGATCCGTTCAATTTTTCATAAAACTGTTCCTGTCAGCATTTATCAAAAACTGTTTAGATCAAGCTCTTCTCGATATTATTTCGAGCCGATTTCTTGCAGGTACCCTTAAAAACATGTTTTAAACATAATGAACGGTTCAGATCATCAAAATAAAGGATCCCTCATTAGAAGCGCGGACTATATATGTATGAGTGAGCTTCTAATAAGGGATCCCCTATTTTGCTACGGTGTGGACCTCCTACTTCTTGATCAAATTATGATGATCTGAACCGTTCAATGTTTTTAAAACGTGTTTTTAAGGGTACCCGTAAGAGATCGGCTCAAAATAATATCCGGAAAGTCTTTTATCCGTTCAATTATTCATAAAACTGTTCCTGTCAGCATTTATCAAAAACTGTTTAGATCAAGCTCTTCTCGATATTATTTCGAGCCGATTTCTTGCAGGTACCCTTAAAAACATGTTTTAAACATAATGAACGGTTCAGATCATCAAAATAAAGGATCCCTCATTAGAAGCGCGGACTATATATGTATGAGTGAGCTTCTAATAAGGGATCCCCTATTTTGCTACGGTGTGGACCTCCTACTTCTAGATCAAATTATGATGATCTGAACCGTTCAATGTGTTTAAAACGTGTTTTTAAGGGTACCCGTAAGAGATCGGCTCAAAATAATATCCGGAAAGTCTTTGATCCGTTCAATTTTTCATAAAACTGTTCCTGTCAGCATTTATCAAAAACTGTTTAGATCAAGCTCTTCTCGATATTATTTCGAGCCGATTTCTTGCAGGTACCCTTAAAAACATGTTTTAAACATAATGAACGGTTCAGATCATCAAAATAAAGGATCCCTCATTAGAAGCGCGGACTATATATGTATGAGTGAGCTTCTAATAAGGGATCCCCTATTTTGCTACGGTGTGGACCTCCTACTTCTTGATCAAATTATGATGATCTGAACCGTTCAATGTGTTTAAAACGTGTTTTTAAGGGTACCCGTAAGAGATCGGCTCAAAATAATATCCGGAAAGTCCTTGATCCGTTCAATTTTTCATAAAACTGTTCCTGTCAGCATTTATCAAAAACTGTTTAGATCAAGCTCTTCTCGATATTATTTCGAGCCGATTTCTTGCAGGTACCCTTAAAAAGATGTTTTAAACATAATGAACGGTTCAGATCATCAAAATAAAGGATCCCTCATTAGAAGCGCGGACTATATATGTATGAGTGAGCTTCTAATAAGGGATCCCCTATTTTGCTACGGTGTGGACCTCCTACTTCTTGATCAAATTATGATGATCTGAACCGTTCAATGTGTTTAAAACGTGTTTTTAAGGGTACCCGTAAGAGATCGGCTCAAAATAATATCCGGAAAGTCTTTGATCCGTTCAATTTTTCATAAAACTGTTCCTGTCAGCATTTATCAAAAACTGTTTAGATCAAGCTCTTCTCGATATTATTTCGAGCCGATTTCTTGCAGGTACCCTTAAAAACATGTTTTAAACATAATGAACGGTTCAGATCATCAAAATAAAGGATCCCTCATTAGAAGCGCGGACTATATATGTATGAGTGAGCTTCTAATAAGGGATCCCCTATTTTGCTACGGTGTGGACCTCCTACTTCTTGATCAAATTATGATGATCTGAACCGTTCAATGTGTTTAAAACGTGTTTTTAAGGGTACCCGTAAGAGATCGGCTCAAAATAATATCCGGAAAGTCTTTGATCCGTTCAATTTTTCATAAAACTGTTCCTGTCAGCATTTATCAAAAACTGTTTAGATCAAGCTCTTCTCGATATTATTTCGAGCCGATTTCTTGCAGGTACCCTTAAAAACATGTTTTAAACATAATGAACGGTTCAGATCATCAAAATAAAGGATCCCTCATTAGAAGCGCGGACTATATATGTATGAGTGAGCTTCTAATAAGGGATTCCCTATTTTGCTACGGTGTGGACCTCCTACTTCTTGATCAAATTATGATGATCTGAACCGTTCAATGTGTTTAAAACGTGTTTTTAAGGGTACCCGTAAGAGATCGGCTCAAAATAATATCCGGAAAGTCTTTGATCCGTTCAATTTTTCATAAAACTGTTCCTGTCAGCATTTATCAAAAACTGTTTAGATCAAGCTCTTCTCGATATTATTTCGAGCCGATTTCTTGCAGGTACCCTTAAAAACATGTTTTAAACATAATGAACGGTTCAGATCATCAAAATAAAGGATCCCTCATTAGAAGCGCGGACTATATATGTATGAGTGAGCTTCTAATAAGGGATCCCCTATTTTGCTACGGTGTGGACCTCCTACTTCTTGATCAAATTATGATGATCTGAACCGTTCAATGTGTTTAAAACGTGTTTTTAAGGGTACCCGTAAGAGATCGGCTCAAAATAATATCCGGAAAGTCTTTGATCCGTTCAATTTTTCATAAAACTGTTCCTGTCAGCATTTATCAAAAACTGTTTAGATCAAGCTCTTCTCGATATTATTTCGAGCCGATTTCTTGCAGGTACCCTTAAAAACATGTTTTAAACATAATGAACGGTTCAGATCATCAAAATAAGGGATCCCTCATTAGAAGCGCGGACTATATATGTATGAGTGAGCTTCTAATAAGGAATCCCCTATTTTGCTACGGTGTGGACCTTCTACTTCTTGATCAAATTATGATGATCTGAACCGTTCAATGTGTTTAAAACGTGTTTTTAAGGGTACCCGTAAGAGATCGGCTCAAAATAATATCCGGAAAGTCTTTGATCCGTTCAATTTTTCATAAAACTGTTCCTGTCAGCATTTATCAAAAACTGTTTAGATCAAGCTCTTCTCGATATTATTTCGAGCCGATTTCTTGCAGGTACCCTTAAAAACATGTTTTAAACATAATGAACGGTTCAGATCATCAAAATAAAGGATCCCTCATTAGAAGCGCGGAATATATATGTATGAGTGAGCTTCTAATAAGGGATCCCCTATTTTGCTACGGTGTGGACCTCCTACTTCTTGATCAAATTATGATGATCTGAACCGTTCAATGTGTTTAAAACGTGTTTTTAAGGGTACCCGTAAGAGATCGGCTCAAAATAATATCCGGAAAGTCTTTGATCCGTTCAATTTTTGATAAAACTGTTCTTGTCAGCATTTATCAAAAACTGTTTAGATCAAGCTCTTCTCGATATTATTTCGATCCGATTTCTTGCAGGTACCCTTAAAAACATGTTTTAAACATAATGAACGGTTCAGATCATCAAAATAAAGGATCCCTCATTAGAAGCGCGGACTATATATGTATGAGTGAGCTTCTAATAAGGGATCCCCTATTTTGCTACGGTGTGGACCTCCTACTTCTTGATCAAATTATGATGATCTGAACCGTTCAATGTGTTTAAAACGTGTTTTTAAGGGTACCCGTAAGAGATCGGCTCAAAATAATATCCGGAAAGTCTTTGATCCGTTCAATTTTTCATAAAACTGTTCCTGTCAGCATTTATCAAAAACTGTTTAGATCAAGCTCTTCTCGATACTATTTCGAGCCGATTTCTTGCAGGTACCCTTAAAAACATGTTTTAAACATAATGAACGGTTCAGATCATCAAAATAAAGGATCCCTCATTAGAAGCGCGGATTATATATGTATGAGTGAGCTTCTAATAAGGGATCCCCTATTTTGCTACGGTGTGGACCTCCTACTTCTTGATCAAATTATGATGATCTGAACCGTTCAATGTGTTTAAAACGTGTTTTTAAGGGTACCCGTAAGAGATCGGCTCAAAATAATATCCGGAAAGTCTTTGATCCGTTCAATTTTTCATAAAACTGTTCCTGTCAGCATTTATCAAAAACTGTTTAGATCAAGCTCTTCTCGATATTATTTCGAGCCGATTTCTTGCAGGTACCCTTAAAAACATGTTTTAAACATAATGAACGGTTCAGATCATCAAAATAAAGGATCCCTCATTAGAAGCGCGGACTATATATGTATGAGTGAGCTTCTAATAAGGGATCCCCTATTTTGCTACGGTGTGGACCTCCTACTTCTTGATCAAATTATGATGATCTGAACCGTTCAATGTTTTTAAAACGTGTTTTTAAGGGTACCCGTAAGAGATCGGCTCAAAATAATATCCGGAAAGTCTTTTATCCGTTCAATTATTCATAAAACTGTTCCTGTCAGCATTTATCAAAAACTGTTTAGATCAAGCTCTTCTCGATATTATTTCGAGCCGATTTCTTGCAGGTACCCTTAAAAACATGTTTTAAACATAATGAACGGTTCAGATCATCAAAATAAAGGATCCCTCATTAGAAGCGCGGACTATATATGTATGAGTGAGCTTCTAATAAGGGATCCCCTATTTTGCTACGGTGTGGACCTCCTACTTCTAGATCAAATTATGATGATCTGAACCGTTCAATGTGTTTAAAACGTGTTTTTAAGGGTACCCGTAAGAGATCGGCTCAAAATAATATCCGGAAAGTCTTTGATCCGTTCAATTTTTCATAAAACTGTTCCTGTCAGCATTTATCAAAAACTGTTTAGATCAAGCTCTTCTCGATATTATTTCGAGCCGATTTCTTGCAGGTACCCTTAAAAACATGTTTTAAACATAATGAACGGTTCAGATCATCAAAATAAAGGATCCCTCATTAGAAGCGCGGACTATATATGTATGAGTGAGCTTCTAATAAGGGATCCCCTATTTTGCTACGGTGTGGACCTCCTACTTCTTGATCAAATTATGATGATCTGAACCGTTCAATGTGTTTAAAACGTGTTTTTAAGGGTACCCGTAAGAGATCGGCTCAAAATAATATCCGGAAAGTCCTTGATCCGTTCAATTTTTCATAAAACTGTTCCTGTCAGCATTTATCAAAAACTGTTTAGATCAAGCTCTTCTCGATATTATTTCGAGCCGATTTCTTGCAGGTACCCTTAAAAAGATGTTTTAAACATAATGAACGGTTCAGATCATCAAAATAAAGGATCCCTCATTAGAAGCGCGGACTATATATGTATGAGTGAGCTTCTAATAAGGGATCCCCTATTTTGCTACGGTGTGGACCTCCTACTTCTTGATCAAATTATGATGATCTGAACCGTTCAATGTGTTTAAAACGTGTTTTTAAGGGTACCCGTAAGAGATCGGCTCAAAATAATATCCGGAAAGTCTTTGATCCGTTCAATTTTTCATAAAACTGTTCCTGTCAGCATTTATCAAAAACTGTTTAGATCAAGCTCTTCTCGATATTATTTCGAGCCGATTTCTTGCAGGTACCCTTAAAAACATGTTTTAAACATAATGAACGGTTCAGATCATCAAAATAAAGGATCCCTCATTAGAAGCGCGGACTATATATGTATGAGTGAGCTTCTAATAAGGGATCCCCTATTTTGCTACGGTGTGGACCTCCTACTTCTTGATCAAATTATGATGATCTGAACCGTTCAATGTGTTTAAAACGTGTTTTTAAGGGTACCCGTAAGAGATCGGCTCAAAATAATATCCGGAAAGTCTTTGATCCGTTCAATTTTTCATAAAACTGTTCCTGTCAGCATTTATCAAAAACTGTTTAGATCAAGCTCTTCTCGATATTATTTCGAGCCGATTTCTTGCAGGTACCCTTAAAAACATGTTTTAAACATAATGAACGGTTCAGATCATCAAAATAAAGGATCCCTCATTAGAAGCGCGGACTATATATGTATGAGTGAGCTTCTAATAAGGGATCCCCTATTTTGCTACGGTGTGGACCTCCTACTTCTTGATCAAATTATGATGATCTGAACCGTTCAATGTGTTTAAAACGTGTTTTTAAGGGTACCCGTAAGAGATCGGCTCAAAATAATATCCGGAAAGTCTTTGATCCGTTCAATTTTTCATAAAACTGTTCCTGTCAGCATTTATCAAAAACTGTTTAGATCAAGCTCTTCTCGATATTATTTCGAGCCGATTTCTTGCAGGTACCCTTAAAAACATGTTTTAAACATAATGAACGGTTCAGATCATCAAAATAAAGGATCCCTCATTAGAAGCGCGGACTATATATGTATGAGTGAGCTTCTAATAAGGGATCCCCTATTTTGCTACGGTGTGGACCTCCTACTTCTTGATCAAATTATGATGATCTGAACCGTTCAATGTGTTTAAAACGTGTTTTTAAGGGTACCCGTAAGAGATCGGCTCAAAATAATATCCGGAAAGTCTTTGATCCGTTCAATTTTTCATAAAACTGTTCCTGTCAGCATTTATCAAAAACTGTTTAGATCAAGCTCTTCTCGATATTATTTCGAGCCGATTTCTTGCAGGTACCCTTAAAAACATGTTTTAAACATAATGAACGGTTCAGATCATCAAAATAAAGGATCCCTCATTAGAAGCGCGGACTATATATGTATGAGTGAGCTTCTAATAAGGGATCCCCTATTTTGCTACGGTGTGGACCTCCTACTTCTTGATCAAATTATGATGATCTGAACCGTTCAATGTGTTTAAAACGTGTTTTTAAGGGTACCCGTAAGAGATCGGCTCAAAATAATATCCGGAAAGTCTTTGATCCGTTCAATTTTTCATAAAACTGTTCATGTCAGCATTTATCAAAAACTGTTTAGATCAAGCTCTTCTCGATATTATTTCGAGCCGATTTCTTGCAGGTACCCTTAAAAACATGTTTTAAACATAATGAACGGTTCAGATCATCAAAATAAAGGATCCCTCATTAGAAGCGCGGACTATATATGTATGAGTGAGCTTCTAATAAGGGATCCCCTATTTTGCTACGGTGTGGACCTCCTACTTCTTGATCAAATTATGATGATCTGAACCGTTCAATGTGTTTAAAACGTGTTTTTAAGGGTACCCGTAAGAGATCGGCTCAAAATAATATCCGGAAAGTCTTTGATCCGTTCAATTTTTCATAAAACTGTTCCTGTCAGCATTTATCAAAAACTGTTTAGATCAAGCTCTTCTCGATATTATTTCGAGCCGATTTCTTGCAGGTACCCTTAAAAAGATGTTTTAAACATAATGAACGGTTCAGATCATCAAAATAAAGGATCCCTCATTAGAAGCGCGGACTATATATGTATGAGTGAGCTTCTAATAAGGGATCCCCTATTTTGCTACGGTGTGGACCTCCTACTTCTTGATCAAATTATGATGATCTGAACCGTTCAATGTGTTTAAAACGTGTTTTTAAGGGTACCCGTAAGAGATCGGCTCAAAATAATATCCGGAAAGTCTTTGATCCGTTCAATTTTTCATAAAACTGTTCCTGTCAGCATTTATCAAAAACTGTTTAGATCAAGCTCTTCTCGATATTATTTCGAGCCGATTTCTTGCAGGTACCCTTAAAAACATGTTTTAAACATAATGAACGGTTCAGATCATCAAAATAAAGGATCCCTCATTAGAAGCGCGGACTATATATGTATGAGTGAGCTTGTAATAAGGGATCCCCTATTTTGCTACGGTGTGGACCTCCTACTTCTTGATCAAATTATGATGATCTGAACCGTTCAATGTGTTTAAAACGTGTTTTTAAGGGTACCCGTAAGAGATCGGCTCAAAATAATATCCGGAAAGTCTTTGATCCGTTCAATTTTTCATAAAACTGTTCCTGTCAGCATTTATCAAAAACTGTTTAGATCAAGCTCTTCTCGATATTATTTCGAGCCGATTTCTTGCAGGTACCCTTAAAAACATGTTTTAAACATAATGAACGGTTCAGATCATCAAAATAAAGGATCCCTCATTAGAAGCGCGGACTATATATGTATGAGTGAGCTTCTAATAAGGGATCCCCTATTTTGCTACGGTGTGGACCTCCTACTTCTTGATCAAATTATGATGATCTGAACCGTTCAATGTGTTTAAAACGTGTTTTTAAGGGTACCCGTAAGAGATCGGCTGAAAATAATATCCGGAAAGTCTTTGATCCGTTCAATTTTTCATAAAACTGTTCCTGTCAGCATTTATCAAAAACTGTTTAGATCAAGCTCTTCTCGATATTATTTCGAGCCGATTTCTTGCAGGTACCCTTAAAAACATGTTTTAAACATAATGAACGGTTCAGATCATCAAAATAAAGGATCCCTCATTAGAAGCGCGGACTATATATGTATGAGTGAGCTTCTAATAAGGGATCCCCTATTTTGCTACGGTGTGGACCTCCTACTTCTTGATCAAATTATGATGATCTGAACCGTTCAATGTGTTTAAAACGTGTTTTTAAGGGTACCCGTAAGAGATCGGCTCAAAATAATATCCGGAAAGTCTTTGATCCGTTCAATTTTTCATAAAACTGTTCCTGTCAGCATTTATCAAAAACTGTTTAGATCAAGCTCTTCTCGATATTATTTCGAGCCGATTTCTTGCAGGTACCCTTAAAAACATGTTTTAAACATAATGAACGGTTCAGATCATCAAAATAAAGGATCCCTCATTAGAAGCGCGGACTATATATGTATGAGTGAGCTTCTAATAAGGGATCCCCTATTTTGCTACGGTGTGGACCTCCTACTTCTTGATCAAATTATGATGATCTGAACCGTTCAATGTGTTTAAAACGTGTTTTTAAGGGTACCCGTAAGAGATCGGCTCAAAATAATATCCGGAAAGTCTTTGATCCGTTCAATTTTTCATAAAACTGTTCCTGTCAGCATTTATCAAAAACTGTTTAGATCAAGCTCTTCTCGATATTATTTCGAGCCGATTTCTTGCAGGTACCCTTAAAAACATGTTTTAAACATAATGAACGGTTCAGATCATCAAAATAAAGGATCCCTCATTAGAAGCGCGGACTATATATGTATGAGTGAGCTTCTAATAAGGGATCCCCTATTTTGCTACGGTGTGGACCTCCTACTTCTTGATCAAATTATGATGATCTGAACCGTTCAATGTGTTTAAAACGTGTTTTTAAGGGTACCCGTAAGAGATCGGCTCAAAATAATATCCGGAAAGTCTTTGATCCGTTCAATTTTTCATAAAACTGTTCCTGTCAGCATTTATCAAAAACTGTTTAGATCAAGCTCTTCTCGATATTATTTCGAGCCGATTTCTTGCAGGTACCCTTAAAAACATGTTTTAAACATAATGAACGGTTCAGATCATCAAAATAAAGGATCCCTCATTAGAAGCGCGGACTATATATGTATGAGTGAGCTTCTAATAAGTGATCCCCTATTTTGCTACGGTGTGGACCTCCTACTTCTTGATCAAATTATGATGATCTGAACCGTTCAATGTGTTTAAAACGTGTTTTTAAGGGTACCCGTAAGAGATCGGCTCAAAATAATATCCGGAAAGTCTTTGATCCGTTCAATTTTTCATAAAACTGTTCCTGTCAGCATTTATCAAAAACTGTTTAGATCAAGCTCTTCTCGATATTATTTCGAGCCGATTTCTTGCAGGTACCCTTAAAAACATGTTTTAAACATAATTAACGGTTCAGATCATCAAAATAAAGGATCCCTCATTAGAAGCGCGGACTATATATGTATGAGTGAGCTTCTAATAAGGGATCCCCTATTTTGCTACGGTGTGGACCTCCTACTTCTTGATCAAATTATGATGATCTGAACCGTTCAATGTGTTTAAAACGTGTTTTTAAGGGTACCCGTAAGAGATCGGCTGAAAATAATATCCGGAAAGTCTTTGATCCGTTCAATTTTTCATAAAACTGTTCCTGTCAGCATTTATCAAAAACTGTTTAGATCAAGCTCTTCTCGATATTATTTCGAGCCGATTTCTTGCAGGTACCCTTAAAAACATGTTTTAAACATAATGAACGGTTCAGATCATCAAAATAAAGGATCCCTCATTAGAAGCGCGGACTATATATGTATGAGTGAGCTTCTAATAAGGGATCCCCTATTTTGCTACGGTGTGGACCTCCTACTTCTTGATCAAATTATGATGATCTGAACCGTTCAATGTGTTTAAAACGTGTTTTTAAGGGTACCCGTAAGAGATCGGCTCAAAATAATATCCGGAAAGTCTTTGATCCGTTCAATTTTTCATAAAACTGTTCCTGTCAGCATTTATCAAAAACTGTTTAGATCAAGCTCTTCTCGATATTATTTCGAGCCGATTTCTTGCAGGTACCCTTAAAAACATGTTTTAAACATAATGAACGGTTCAGATCATCAAAATAAAGGATCCCTCATTAGAAGCGCGGACTATATATGTATGAGTGAGCTTCTAATAAGGGATCCCCTATTTTGCTACGGTGTGGACCTCCTACTTCTTGATCAAATTATGATGATCTGAACCGTTCAATGTGTTTAAAACGTGTTTTTAAGGGTACCCGTAAGAGATCGGCTCAAAATAATATCCGGAAAGTCTTTGATCCGTTCAATTTTTCATAAAACTGTTCCTGTCAGCATTTATCAAAAACTGTTTAGATCAAGCTCTTCTCGATATTATTTCGAGCCGATTTCTTGCAGGTACCCTTAAAAACATGTTTTAAACATAATGAACGGTTCAGATCATCAAAATAAAGGATCCCTCATTAGAAGCGCGGACTATATATGTATGAGTGAGCTTCTAATAAGGGATCCCCTATTTTGCTACGGTGTGGACCTCCTACTTCTTGATCAAATTATGATGATCTGAACCGTTCAATGTGTTTAAAACGTGTTTTTAAGGGTACCCGTAAGAGATCGGCTCAAAATAATATCCGGAAAGTCTTTGATCCGTTCAATTTTTCATAAAACTGTTCCTGTCAGCATTTATCAAAAACTGTTTAGATCAAGCTCTTCTCGATATTATTTCGAGCCGATTTCTTGCAGGTACCCTTAAAAACATGTTTTAAACATAATGAACGGTTCAGATCATCAAAATAAAGGATCCCTCATTAGAAGCGCGGACTATATATGTATGAGTGAGCTTCTAATAAGGGATCCCCTATTTTGCTACGGTGTGGAGCTCCTACTTCTTTATCAAATTATGATGATCTGAACCGTTCAATGTGTTTAAAACGTGTTTTTAAGGGTACCCGTAAGAGATCGGCTCAAAATAATATCCGGAAAGTGTTTGATGCGTTCAATTTTTCATAAAACTGTTCCTGTCAGCATTTATCAAAAACTGTTTAGATCAAGCTCTTCTCGATATTATTTCGAGCCGATTTCTTGCAGGTACCCTTAAAAACATGTTTTAAACATAATGAACGGTTCAGATCATCAAAATAAAGGATCCCTCATTAGAAGCGCGGACTATATATGTATGAGTGAGCTTCTAATAAGGGATCCCCTATTTTGCTACGGTGTGGACCTCCTACTTCTTGATCAAATTACGATGATCTGAACCGTTCAATGTGTTTAAAACGTGTTTTTAAGGGTACCCGTAAGAGATCGGCTCAAAATAATATCCGGAAAGTCTTTGATCCGTTCAATTTTTCATAAAACTGTTCCTGTCAGCATTTATCAAAAACTGTTTAGATCAAGCTCTTCTCGATATTATTTCGAGCCGATTTCTTGCAGGTACCCTTAAAAACATGTTTTAAACATAATGAACGGTTCAGATCATCAAAATAAAGGATCCCTCATTAGAAGCGCGGACTATATATGTATGAGTGAGCTTCTAATAAGGGATCCCCTATTTTGCTACGGTGTGGACCTCCTACTTCTTGATCAAATTATGATGATCTGAACCGTTCAATGTGTTTAAAACGTGTTTTTAAGGGTACCCGTAAGAGATCGGCTCAAAATAATATCCGGAAAGTCTTTGATCCGTTCAATTTTTCATAAAACTGTTCCTGTCAGCATTTATCAAAAACTGTTTAGATCAAGCTCTTCTCGATATTATTTCGAGCCGATTTCTTGCAGGTACCCTTAAAAACATGTTTTAAACATAATGAACGGTTCAGATCATCAAAATAAAGGATCCCTCATTAGAAGCGCGGACTATATATGTATGAGTGAGCTTCTAATAAGGGATCCCCTATTTTGCTACGGTGTGGACCTCCTACTTCTTGATCAAATTATGATGATCTGAACCGTTCAATGTGTTTAAAACGTGTTTTTAAGGGTACCCGTAAGAGATCGGCTCAAAATAATATCCGGAAAGTCTTTGATCCGTTCAATTTTTCATAAAACTGTTCCTGTCAGCATTTATCAAAAACTGTTTAGATCAAGCTCTTCTCGATATTATTTCGAGCCGATTTCTTGCAGGTACCCTTAAAAACATGTTTTAAACATAATGAACGGTTCAGATCATCAAAATAAAGGATCCCTCATTAGAAGCGCGGACTATATATGTATGAGTGAGCTTCTAATAAGGGATCCCCTATTTTGCTACGGTGTGGACCTCCTACTTCTTGATCAAATTATGATGATCTGAACCGTTCAATGTGTTTAAAACGTGTTTTTAAGGGTACCCGTAAGAGATCGGCTCAAAATAATATCCGGAAAGTCTTTGATCCGTTCAATTTTTCATAAAACTGTTCCTGTCAGCATTTATCAAAAACTGTTTAGATCAAGCTCTTCTCGATATTATTTCGAGCCGATTTCTTGCAGGTACCCTTAAAAACATGTTTTAAACATAATGAACGGTTCAGATCATCAAAATAAAGGATCCCTCATTAGAAGCGCGGACTATATATGTATGAGTGAGCTTCTAATAAGGGATCCCCTATTTTGCTACGGTGTGGACCTCCTACTTCTTGATCAAATTATGATGATCTGAACCGTTCAATGTGTTTAAAACGTGTTTTTAAGGGTACCCGTAAGAGATCGGCTCAAAATAATATCCGGAAAGTCTTTGATCCGTTCAATTTTTCATAAAACTGTTCCTGTCAGCATTTATCAAAAACTGTTTAGATCAAGCTCTTCTCGATATTATTTCGAGCCGATTTCTTGCAGGTACCCTTAAAAACATGTTTTAAACATAATGAACGGTTCAGATCATCAAAATAAAGGATCCCTCATTAGAAGCGCGGACTATATATGTATGAGTGAGCTTCTAATAAGGGATCCCCTATTTTGCTACGGTGTGGACCTCCTACTTCTTGATCAAATTATGATGATCTGAACCGTTCAATGTGTTTAAAACGTGTTTTTAAGGGTACCCGTAAGAGATCGGCTCAAAATAATATCCGGAAAGTCTTTGATCCGTTCAATTTTTCATAAAACTGTTCCTGTCAGCATTTATCAAAAACTGTTTAGATCAAGCTCTTCTCGATATTATTTCGAGCCGATTTCTTGCAGGTACCCTTAAAAACACGTTTTAAACATAATGAACGGTTCAGATCATCAAAATAAAGGATCCCTCATTAGAAGCGCGGACTATATATGTATGAGTGAGCTTCTAATAAGGGATCCCCTATTTTGCTACGGTGTGGACCTCCTACTTCTTGATCAAATTATGATGATCTGAACCGTTCAATGTGTTTAAAACGTGTTTTTAAGGGTACCCGTAAGAGATCGGCTCAAAATAATATCCGGAAAGTCTTTGATCCGTTCAATTTTTCATAAAACTGTTCCTGTCAGCATTTATCAAAAACTGTTTAGATCAAGCTCTTCTCGATATTATTTCGAGCCGATTTCTTGCAGGTACCCTTAAAAACATGTTTTAAACATAATGAACGGTTCAGATCATCAAAATAAAGGATCCCTCATTAGAAGCGCGGACTATATATATATGAGTGAGCTTCTAATAAGGGATCCCCTATTTTGCTACGGTGTGGACCTCCTACTTCTTGATCAAATTATGATGATCTGAACCATTCAATGTGTTTAAAACGTGTTTTTAAGGGTACCCGTAAGAGATCGGCTCAAAATAATATCCGGAAAGTCTTTGATCCGTTCAATTTTTCATAAAACTGTTCCTGTCAGCATTTATCAAAAACTGTTTAGATCAAGCTCTTCTCGATATTATTTCGAGCCGATTTCTTGCAGGTACCCTTAAAAACATGTTTTAAACGTAATGAACGGTTCAGATCATCAAAATAAAGGATCCCTCATTAGAAGCGCGGACTATATATGTATGAGTGAGCTTCTAATAAGGGATCCCCTATTTTGCTACGGTGTGGACCTCCTACTTCTTGATCAAATTATGATGATCTGAACCGTTCAATGTGTTTAAAACGTGTTTTTAAGGGTACCCGTAAGAGATCGGCTCAAAATAATATCCGGAAAGTCTTTGATCCGTTCAATTTTTCATAAAACTGTTCCTGTCAGCATTTATCAAAAACTGTTTAGATCAAGCTCTTCTCGATATTATTTCGAGCCGATTTCTTGCAGGTACCCTTAAAAATATGTTTTAAACATAATGAACGGTTCAGATCATCAAAATAAAGGATCCCTCATTAGAAGCGCGGACTATATATGTATGAGTGAGCTTCTAATAAGGGATCCCCTATTTTGCTACGGTGTGGACCTCCTACTTCTTGATCAAATTACGATGATCTGAACCGTTCAATGTGTTTAAAACGTGTTTTTAAGGGTACCCGTAAGAGATCGGCTCAAAATAATATCCGGAAAGTCTTTGATCCGTTCAATTTTTCATAAAACTGTTCCCGTCAGCATTTATCAAAAACTGTTTAGATCAAGCTCTTCTCGATATTATTTCGAGCCGATTTCTTGCAGGTACCCTTAAAAACATGTTTTAAACATAATGAACGGTTCAGATCATCAAAATAAAGGATCCCTCATTAGAAGCGCGGACTATATATGTATGAGTGAGCTTCTAATAAGGGATCCCCTATTTTGCTACGGTGTGGACCTCCTACTTCTTGATCAAATTATGATGATCTGAACCGTTCAATGTGTTTAAAACGTATTTTTAAGGGTACCCGTAAGAGATCGGCTCAAAATAATATCCGGAAAGTCTTTGATCCGTTCAATTTTTCATAAAATTGTTCCTGTCAGCATTTATCAAAAACTGTTTAGATCAAGCTCTTCTCGATATTATTTCGAGCCGATTTCTTGCAGGTACCCTTAAAAACATGTTTTAAACGTAATGAACGGTTCAGATCATCAAAATAAAGGATCCCTCATTAGAAGCGCGGACTATATATGTATGAGTGAGCTTCTAATAAGGGATCCCCTATTTTGCTACGGTGTGGACCTCCTACTTCTTGATCAAATTATGATGATCTGAACCGTTCAATGTGTTTAAAACGTGTTTTTAAGGGTACCCGTAAGAGATCGGCTCAAAATAATATCCGGAAAGTCTTTGATCCGTTCAATTTTTCATAAAACTGTTCCTGTCAGCATTTATCAAAAACTGTTTAGATCAAGCTCTTCTCGATATTATTTCGAGCCGATTTCTTGCAGGTACCCTTAAAAACATGTTTTAAACATAATGAACGATTCAGATCATCAAAATAAAGGATCCCTCATTAGAAGCGCGGACTATATATGTATGAGTGAGCTTCTAATAAGGGATCCCCTATTTTGCTACGGTGTGGACCTCCTACTTCTTGATCAAATTACGATGATCTGAACCGTTCAATGTGTTTAAAACGTGTTTTTAAGGGTACCCGTAAGAGATCGGCTCAAAATAATATCCGGAAAGTCTTTGATCCGTTCAATTTTTCATAAAACTGTTCCTGTCAGCATTTATCAAAAACTGTTTAGATCAAGCTCTTCTCGATATTATTTCGAGCCGATTTCTTGCAGGTACCCTTAAAAACATGTTTTAAACATAATGAACGGTTCAGATCATCAAAATAAAGGATCCCTCATTAGAAGCGCGGACTATATATGTATGAGTGAGCTTCTAATAAGGGATCCCCTATTTTGCTACGGTGTGGACCTCCTACTTCTTGATCAAATTATGATGATCTGAACCGTTCAATGTGTTTAAAACGTGTTTTTAAGGGTACCCGTAAGAGATCGGCTCAAAATAATATCCGGAAAGTCTTTGATCCGTTCAATTTTTCATAAAACTGTTCCTGTCAGCATTTATCAAAAACTGTTTAGATCAAGCTCTTCTCGATATTATTTCGAGCCGATTTCTTGAAGGTACCCTTAAAAACATGTTTTAAACATAATGAACGGTTCAGATCATCAAAATAAAGGATCCCTCATTAGAAGCGCGGACTATATATGTATGAGTGAGCTTCTAATAAGGGATCCCCTATTTTGCTACGGTGTGGACCTCCTACTTCTTGATCAAATTATGATGATCTGAACCGTTCAATGTGTTTAAAACGTGTTTTTAGGGGTACCCGTAAGAGATCGGCTCAAAATAATATCCGGAAAGTCTTTGATCCGTTCAATTTTTCATAAAACTGTTCCTGTCAGCATTTATCAAAAACTGTTTAGATCAAGCTCTTCTCGATATTATTTCGAGCCGATTTTTTGCAGGTACCCTTAAAAACATGTTTTAAACATAATGAACGGTTCAGATCATCAAAATAAAGGATCCCTCATTAGAAGCGCGGACTATATATGTATGAGTGAGCTTCTAATAAGGGATCCCCTATTTTGCTACGGTGTGGACCTCCTACTTCTTGATCAAATTATGATGATCTGAACCGTTCAATGTGTTTAAAACGTGTTTTTAAGGGTACCCGTAAGAGATCGGCTCAAAATAATATCCGGAAAGTCTTTGATCCGTTCAATTTTTCATAAAACTGTTCCTGTCAGCATTTATCAAAAACTGTTTAGATCAAGCTCTTCTCGATATTATTTCGAGCCGATTTCTTGCAGGTACCCTTAAAAACATGTTTTAAACATAATGAACGGTTCAGATCATCAAAATAAAGGATCCCTCATTAGAAGCGCGGACTATATATGTATGAGTGAGCTTCTAATAAGGGATCCCCTATTTTGCTACGGTGTGGACCTCCTACTTCTTGATCAAATTACGATGATCTGAACCGTTCAATGTGTTTAAAACGTGTTTTTAAGGGTACCCGTAAGAGATCGGCTCAAAATAATATCCGGAAAGTCTTTGATCCGTTCAATTTTTCATAAAACTGTTCCTGTCAGCATTTATCAAAAACTGTTTAGATCAAGCTCTTCTCGATATTATTTCGAGCCGATTTCTTGCAGGTACCCTTAAAAACATGTTTTAAACATAATGAACGGTTCAGATCATCAAAATAAAGGATCCCTCATTAGAAGCGCGGACTATATATGTATGAGTGAGCTTCTAATAAGGGATCCCCTATTTTGCTACGGTGTGGACCTCCTACTTCTTGATCAAATTATGATGATCTGAACCGTTCAATGTGTTTAAAACGTGTTTTTAAGGGTACCCGTAAGAGATCGGCTCAAAATAATATCCGGAAAGTCTTTGATCCGTTCAATTTTTCATTAAACTGTTCCTGTCAGCATTTATCAAAAACTGTTTAGATCAAGCTCTTCTCGATATTATTTCGAGCCGATTTTTTGCAGGTACCCTTAAAAACATGTTTTAAACATAATGAACGGTTCAGATCATCAAAATAAAGGATCCCTCATTAGAAGCGCGGACTATATATGTATGAGTGAGCTTCTAATAAGGGATCCCCTATTTTGCTACGGTGTGGACCTCCTACTTCTTGATCAAATTATGATGATCTGAACCGTTCAATGTGTTTAAAACGTGTTTTTAAGGGTACCCGTAAGAGATCGGCTCAAAATAATATCCGGAAAGTCTTTGATCCGTTCAATTTTTCATAAAACTGTTCCCGTCAGCATTTATCAAAAACTGTTTAGATCAAGCTCTTCTCGATATTATTTCGAGCCGATTTCTTGCAGGTACCCTTAAAAACATGTTTTAAACATAATGAACGGTTCAGATCATCAAAATAAAGGATCCCTCATTAGAAGCGCGGACTATATATGTATGAGTGAGCTTCTAATAAGGGATCCCCTATTTTGCTACGGTGTGGACCTCCTACTTCTTGATCAAATTATGATGATCTGAACCGTTCAATGTGTTTAAAACGTGTTTTTCAGGGTACCCGTAAGAGATCGGCTCAAAATAATATCCGGAAAGTCTTTGATCCGTTCAATTTTTCATAAAACTGTTCCCGTCAGCATTTATCAAAAACTGTTTAGATCAAGCTCTTCTCGATATTATTTCGAGCCGATTTCTTGCAGGTACCCTTAAAAACATGTTTTAAACATAATGAACGGTTCAGATCATCAAAATAAAGGATCCCTCATTAGAAGCGCGGACTATATATGTATGAGTGAGCTTCTAATAAGGGATCCCCTATTTTGCTACGGTGTGGACCTCCTACTTCTTGATCAAATTATGATGATCTGAACCGTTCAATGTGTTTAAAACGTGTTTTTAAGGGTACCCGTAAGAGATCGGCTCAAAATAATATCCGGAAAGTCTTTGATCCGTTCAATTTTTCATAAAACTGTTCCTGTCAGCATTTATCAAAAACTGTTTAGATCAAGCTCTTCTCGATATTATTTCGAGCCGATTTCTTGCAGGTACCCTTAAAAACATGTTTTAAACATAATGAACGGTTCAGATCATCAAAATAAAGGATCCCTCATTAGAAGCGCGGACTATATATGTATGAGTGAGCTTCTAATAAGGGATCCCCTATTTTGCTACGGTGTGGACCTCCTACTTCTTGATCAAATTATGATGATCTGAACCGTTCAATGTGTTTAAAACGTGTTTTTAAGGGTACCCGTAAGAGATCGGCTCAAAATAATATCCGGAAAGTCTTTGATCCGTTCAATTTTTCATTAAACTGTTCCTGTCAGCATTTATCAAAAACTGTTTAGATCAAGCTCTTCTCGATATTATTTCGAGCCGATTTTTTGCAGGTACCCTTAAAAACATGTTTTAAACATAATGAACGGTTCAGATCATCAAAATAAAGGATCCCTCATTAGAAGCGCGGACTATATATGTATGAGTGAGCTTCTAATAAGGGATCCCCTATTTTGCTACGGTGTGGACCTCCTACTTCTTGATCAAATTATGATGATCTGAACCGTTCAATGTGTTTAAAACGTGTTTTTAAGGGTACCCGTAAGAGATCGGCTCAAAATAATATCCGGAAAGTCTTTGATCCGTTCAATTTTTCATAAAACTGTTCCCGTCAGCATTTATCAAAAACTGTTTAGATCAAGCTCTTCTCGATATTATTTCGAGCCGATTTCTTGCAGGTACCCTTAAAAACATGTTTTAAACATAATGAACGGTTCAGATCATCAAAATAAAGGATCCCTCATTAGAAGCGCGGACTATATATGTATGAGTGAGCTTCTAATAAGGGATCCCCTATTTTGCTACGGTGTGGACCTCCTACTTCTTGATCAAATTATGATGATCTGAACCGTTCAATGTGTTTAAAACGTGTTTTTAAGGGTACCCGTAAGAGATCGGCTCAAAATAATATCCGGAAAGTCTTTGATCCGTTCAATTTTTCATAAAACTGTTCCCGTCAGCATTTATCAAAAACTGTTTAGATCAAGCTCTTCTCGATATTATTTCGAGCCGATTTCTTGCAGGTACCCTTAAAAACATGTTTTAAACATAATGAACGGTTCAGATCATCAAAATAAAGGATCCCTCATTAGAAGCGCGGACTATATATGTATGAGTGAGCTTCTAATAAGGGATCCCCTATTTTGCTACGGTGTGGACCTCCTACTTCTTGATCAAATTATGATGATCTGAACCGTTCAATGTGTTTAAAACGTGTTTTTAAGGGTACCCGTAAGAGATCGGCTCAAAATAATATCCGGAAAGTCTTTGATCCGTTCAATTTTTCATAAAACTGTTCCTGTCAGCATTTATCAAAAACTGTTTAGATCAAGCTCTTCTCGATATTATTTCGAGCCGATTTCTTGCAGGTACCCTTAAAAACATGTTTTAAACATAATGAACGGTTCAGATCATCAAAATAAAGGATCCCTCATTAGAAGCGCGGACTATATATGTATGAGTGAGTTTCTAATAAGGGATCCCCTATTTTGCTACGGTGTGGACCTCCTACTTCTTGATCAAATTATGATGATCTGAACCGTTCAATGTGTTTAAAACGTGTTTTTAAGGGTACCCGTAAGAGATCGGCTCAAAATAATATCCGGAAAGTCTTTGATCCGTTCAATTTTTCATTAAACTGTTCCTGTCAGCATTTATCAAAAACTGTTTAGATCAAGCTCTTCTCGATATTATTTCGAGCCGATTTTTTGCAGGTACCCTTAAAAACATGTTTTAAACATAATGAACGGTTCAGATCATCAAAATAAAGGATCCCTCATTAGAAGCGCGGACTATATATGTATGAGTGAGCTTCTAATAAGGGATCCCCTATTTTGCTACGGTGTGGACCTCCTACTTCTTGATCAAATTATGATGATCTGAACCGTTCAATGTGTTTAAAACGTGTTTTTAAGGGTACCCGTAAGAGATCGGCTCAAAATAATATCCGGAAAGTCTTTGATCCGTTCAATTTTTCATAAAACTGTTCCCGTCAGCATTTATCAAAAACTGTTTAGATCAAGCTCTTCTCGATATTATTTCGAGCCGATTTCTTGCAGGTACCCTTAAAAACATGTTTTAAACATAATGAACGGTTCAGATCATCAAAATAAAGGATCCCTCATTAGAAGCGCGGACTATATATGTATGAGTGAGCTTCTAATAAGGGATCCCCTATTTTGCTACGGTGTGGACCTCCTACTTCTTGATCAAATTATGATGATCTGAACCGTTCAATGTGTTTAAAACGTGTTTTTCAGGGTACCCGTAAGAGATCGGCTCAAAATAATATCCGGAAAGTCTTTGATCCGTTCAATTTTTCATAAAACTGTTCCCGTCAGCATTTATCAAAAACTGTTTAGATCAAGCTCTTCTCGATATTATTTCGAGCCGATTTCTTGCAGGTACCCTTAAAAACATGTTTTAAACATAATGAACGGTTCAGATCATCAAAATAAAGGATCCCTCATTAGAAGCGCGGACTATATATGTATGAGTGAGCTTCTAATAAGGGATCCCCTATTTTGCTACGGTGTGGACCTCCTACTTCTTGATCAAATTATGATGATCTGAACCATTCAATGTGTTTAAAACGTGTTTTTAAGGGTACCCGTAAGAGATCGGCTCAAAATAATATCCGGAAAGTCTTTGATCCATTCAATTTTTCATAAAACTGTTCCTGTCAGCATTTATCAAAAACTGTTTAGATCAAGCTCTTCTCGATATTATTTCGAGCCGATTTCTTGCAGGTACCCTTAAAAACATGTTTTAAACATAATGAACGGTTCAGATCATCAAAATAAAGGATCCCTCATTAGAAGCGCGGACTATATATGTATGAGTGAGCTTCTAATAAGGGATCCCCTATTTTGCTACGGTGTGGACCTCCTACTTCTTGATCAAATTATGATGATCTGAACCGTTCAATGTGTTTAAAACGTGTTTTTAAGGGTACCCGTAAGAGATCGGCTCAAAATAATATCCGGAAAGTCTTTGATCCGTTCAATTTTTCATTAAACTGTTCCTGTCAGCATTTATCAAAAACTGTTTAGATCAAGCTCTTCTCGATATTATTTCGAGCCGATTTTTTGCAGGTACCCTTAAAAACATGTTTTAAACATAATGAACGGTTCAGATCATCAAAATAAAGGATCCCTCATTAGAAGCGCGGACTATATATGTATGAGTGAGCTTCTAATAAGGGATCCCCTATTTTGCTACGGTGTGGACCTCCTACTTCTTGATCAAATTATGATGATCTGAACCGTTCAATGTGTTTAAAACGTGTTTTTAAGGGTACCCGTAAGAGATCGGCTCAAAATAATATCCGGAAAGTCTTTGATCCGTTCAATTTTTCATAAAACTGTTCCCGTCAGCATTTATCAAAAACTGTTTAGATCAAGCTCTTCTCGATATTATTTCGAGCCGATTTCTTGCAGGTACCCTTAAAAACATGTTTTAAACATAATGAACGGTTCAGATCATCAAAATAAAGGATCCCTCATTAGAAGCGCGGACTATATATGTATGAGTGAGCTTCTAATAAGGGATCCCCTATTTTGCTACGGTGTGGACCTCCTACTTCTTGATCAAATTATGATGATCTGAACCGTTCAATGTGTTTAAAACGTGTTTTTAAGGGTACCCGTAAGAGATCGGCTCAAAATAATATCCGGAAAGTCTTTGATCCGTTCAATTTTTCATAAAACTGTTCCCGTCAGCATTTATCAAAAACTGTTTAGATCAAGCTCTTCTCGATATTATTTCGAGCCGATTTCTTGCAGGTACCCTTAAAAACATGTTTTAAACATAATGAACGGTTCAGATCATCAAAATAAAGGATCCCTCATTAGAAGCGCGGACTATATATGTATGAGTGAGCTTCTAATAAGGGATCCCCTATTTTGCTACGGTGTGGACCTCCTACTTCTTGATCAAATTATGATGATCTGAACCGTTCAATGTGTTTAAAACGTGTTTTTAAGGGTACCCGTAAGAGATCGGCTCAAAATAATATCCGGAAAGTCTTTGATCCGTTCAATTTTTCATTAAACTGTTCCTGTCAGCATTTATCAAAAACTGTTTAGATCAAGCTCTTCTCGATATTATTTCGAGCCGATTTTTTGCAGGTACCCTTAAAAACATGTTTTAAACATAATGAACGGTTCAGATCATCAAAATAAAGGATCCCTCATTAGAAGCGCGGACTATATATGTATGAGTGAGCTTCTAATAAGGGATCCCCTATTTTGCTACGGTGTGGACCTCCTACTTCTTGATCAAATTATGATGATCTGAACCGTTCAATGTGTTTAAAACGTGTTTTTAAGGGTACCCGTAAGAGATCGGCTCAAAATAATATCCGGAAAGTCTTTGATCCGTTCAATTTTTCATAAAACTGTTCCCGTCAGCATTTATCAAAAACTGTTTAGATCAAGCTCTTCTCGATATTATTTCGAGCCGATTTCTTGCAGGTACCCTTAAAAACATGTTTTAAACATAATGAACGGTTCAGATCATCAAAATAAAGGATCCCTCATTAGAAGCGCGGACTATATATGTATGAGTGAGCTTCTAATAAGGGATCCCCTATTTTGCTACGGTGTGGACCTCCTACTTCTTGATCAAATTATGATGATCTGAACCGTTCAATGTGTTTAAAACGTGTTTTTCAGGGTACCCGTAAGAGATCGGCTCAAAATAATATCCGGAAAGTCTTTGATCCGTTCAATTTTTCATAAAACTGTTCCCGTCAGCATTTATCAAAAACTGTTTAGATCAAGCTCTTCTCGATATTATTTCGAGCCGATTTCTTGCAGGTACCCTTAAAAACATGTTTTAAACATAATGAACGGTTCAGATCATCAAAATAAAGGATCCCTCATTAGAAGCGCGGACTATATATGTATGAGTGAGCTTCTAATAAGGGATCCCCTATTTTGCTACGGTGTGGACCTCCTACTTCTTGATCAAATTATGATGATCTGAACCGTTCAATGTGTTTAAAACGTGTTTTTAAGGGTACCCGTAAGAGATCGGCTCAAAATAATATCCGGAAAGTCTTTGATCCGTTCAATTTTTCATAAAACTGTTCCTGTCAGCATTTATCAAAAACTGTTTAGATCAAGCTCTTCTCGATATTATTTCGAGCCGATTTCTTGCAGGTACCCTTAAAAACATGTTTTAAACATAATGAACGGTTCAGATCATCAAAATAAAGGATCCCTCATTAGAAGCGCGGACTATATATGTATGAGTGAGCTTCTAATAAGGGATCCCCTATTTTGCTACGGTGTGGACCTCCTACTTCTTGATCAAATTATGATGATCTGAACCGTTCAATGTGTTTAAAACGTGTTTTTAAGGGTACCCGTAAGAGATCGGCTCAAAATAATATCCGGAAAGTCTTTGATCCGTTCAATTTTTCATTAAACTGTTCCTGTCAGCATTTATCAAAAACTGTTTAGATCAAGCTCTTCTCGATATTATTTCGAGCCGATTTTTTGCAGGTACCCTTAAAAACATGTTTTAAACATAATGAACGGTTCAGATCATCAAAATAAAGGATCCCTCATTAGAAGCGCGGACTATATATGTATGAGTGAGCTTCTAATAAGGGATCCCCTATTTTGCTACGGTGTGGACCTCCTACTTCTTGATCAAATTATGATGATCTGAACCGTTCAATGTGTTTAAAACGTGTTTTTAAGGGTACCCGTAAGAGATCGGCTCAAAATAATATCCGGAAAGTCTTTGATCCGTTCAATTTTTCATAAAACTGTTCCGGTCAGCATTTATCAAAAACTGTTTAGATCAAGCTCTTCTCGATATTATTTCGAGCCGATTTCTTGCAGGTACCCTTAAAAACATGTTTTAAACATAATGAACGGTTCAGATCATCAAAATAAAGGATCCCTCATTAGAAGCGCGGACTATATATGTATGAGTGAGCTTCTAATAAGGGATCCCCTATTTTGCTACGGTGTGGACCTCCTACTTCTTGATCAAATTATGATGATCTGAACCGTTTAATGTGTTTAAAACGTGTTTTTCAGGGTACCCGTAAGAGATCGGCTCAAAATAATATCCGGAAAGTCTTTGATCCGTTCAATTTTTCATAAAACTGTTCCCGTCAGCATTTATCAAAAACTGTTTAGATCAAGCTCTTCTCGATATTATTTCGAGCCGATTTCTTGCAGGTACCCTTAAAAACATGTTTTAAACATAATGAACGGTTCAGATCATCAAAATAAAGGATCCCTCATTAGAAGCGCGGACTATATATGTATGAGTGAGCTTCTAATAAGGGATCCCCTATTTTGCTACGGTGTGGACCTCCTACTTCTTGATCAAATTATGATGATCTGAACCGTTCAATGTGTTTAAAACGTGTTTTTAAGGGTACCCGTAAGAGATCGGCTCAAAATAATATCCGGAAAGTCTTTGATCCGTTCAATTTTTCATAAAACTGTTCCTGTCAGCATTTATCAAAAACTGTTTAGATCAAGCTCTTCTCGATATTATTTCGAGCCGATTTCTTGCAGGTACCCTTAAAAACATGTTTTAAACATAATGAACGGTTCAGATCATCGAAATAAAGGATCCCTCATTAGAAGCGCGGACTATATATGTATGAGTGAGCTTCTAATAAGGGATCCCCTATTTTGTTACGGTGTGGACCTCCTACTTCTTCATCAAATTATGATGATCTGAACCGTTCAATGTGTTTAAAACGTGTTTTTAAGGGTACCCGTAAGAGATCGGCTCAAAATAATATCCGGAAAGTCTTTGATCCGTTCAATTTTTCATAAAACTGTTCCTGTCAGCATTTATCAAAAACTGTTTAGATCAAGCTCTTCTCGATATTATTTCGAGCCGATTTCTTGCAGGTACCTTTAAAAACATGTTTTAAACATAATGAACGGTTCAGATCATCAAAATAAAGGATCCCTCATTAGAAGCGCGGACTATATATGTATGAGTGAGCTTCTAATAAGGGATCCCCTATTTTGTTACGGTGTGGACCTCCTACTTCTTGATCAAATTATGATGATCTGAACCGTTCAATGTGTTTAAAACGTGTTTTTAAGGGTACCCGTAAGAGATCGGCTCAAAATAATATCCGGAAAGTCTTTGATCCGTTCAATTTTTCATAAAACTGTTCCTGTCAGCATTTATCAAAAACTGTTTAGATCAAGCTCTTCTCGATATTATTTCGAGCCGATTTCTTGCAGGTACCCTTAAAAACATGTTTTAAACATAATGAACGGTTCAGATCATCAAAATAAAGGATCCCTCATTAGAAGCGCGGACTATATATGTATGAGTGAGCTTCTAATAAGGGATCCCCTATTTTGCTACGGTGTGGACCTCCTACTTCTTGATCAAATTATGATGATCTGAACCGTTCAATGTGTTTAAAACGTGTTTTTAAGGGTACCCGTAAGAGATCGGCTCAAAATAATATCCGGAAAGTCTTTGATCCGTTCAATTTTTCATAAAACTGTTCCCGTCAGCATTTATCAAAAACTGTTTAGATCAAGCTCTTCTCGATATTATTTCGAGCCGATTTCTTGCAGGTACCCTTAAAAACATGTTTTAAACATAATGAACGGTTCAGATCATCAAAATAAAGGATCCCTCATTAGAAGCGCGGACTATATATGTATGAGTGAGCTTCTAATAAGGGATCCCCTATTTTGCTACGGTGTGGACCTCCTACTTCTTGATCAAATTATGATGATCTGAACCGTTCAATGTGTTTAAAACGTGTTTTTAAGGGTACCCGTAAGAGATCGGCTCAAAATAATATCCGGAAAGTCTTTGATCCGTTCAATTTTTCATAAAACTGTTCCTGTCAGCATTTATCAAAAACTGTTTAGATCAAGCTCTTCTCGATATTATTTCGAGCCGATTTCTTGCAGGTACCCTTAAAAACATGTTTTAAACATAATGAACGGTTCAGATCATCAAAATAAAGGATCCCTCATTAGAAGCGCGGACTATATATGTATGAGTGAGCTTCTAATAAGGGATCCCCTATTTTGCTACGGTGTGGACCTCCTACTTCTTGATCAAATTATGATGATCTGAACCGTTCAATGTGTTTAAAACGTGTTTTTAAGGGTACCCGTAAGAGATCGGCTCAAAATAATATCCGGAAAGTCTTTGATCCGTTCAATTTTTCATAAAACTGTTCCCGTCAGCATTTATCAAAAACTGTTTAGATCAAGCTCTTCTCGATATTATTTCGAGCCGATTTCTTGCAGGTACCCTTAAAAACATGTTTTAAACATAATGAACGGTTCAGATCATCAAAATAAAGGATCCCTCATTAGAAGCGCGGACTATATATGTATGAGTGAGCTTCTAATAAGGGATCCCCTATTTTGCTACGGTGTGGACCTCCTACTTCTTGATCAAATTATGATGATCTGAACCGTTCAATGTGTTTAAAACGTGTTTTTAAGGGTACCCGTAAGAGATCGGCTCAAAATAATATCCGGAAAGTCTTTGATCCGTTCAATTTTTCATAAAACTGTTCCTGTCAGCATTTATCAAAAACTGTTTAGATCAAGCTCTTCTCGATATTATTTCGAGCCGATTTCTTACAGGTACCCTTAAAAACATGTTTTAAACATAATGAACGGTTCAGATCATCAAAATAAAGGATCCCTCATTAGAAGCGCGGACTATATATGTATGAGTGAGCTTCTAATAAGGGATCCCCTATTTTGCTACGGTGTGGACCTCCTACTTCTTGATCAAATTATGATGATCTGAACCGTTCAATGTGTTTAAAACGTGTTTTTAAGGGTACCCGTAAGAGATCGGCTCAAAATAATATCCGGAAAGTCTTTGATCCGTTCAATTTTTCATAAAACTGTTCCCGTCAGCATTTATCAAAAACTGTTTAGATCAAGCTCTTCTCGATATTATTTCGAGCCGATTTCTTGCAGGTACCCTTAAAAACATGTTTTAAACATAATGAACGGTTCAGATCATCAAAATAAAGGATCCCTCATTAGAAGCGCGGACTATATATGTATGAGTGAGCTTCTAATAAGGGATCCCCTATTTTGCTACGGTGTGGACCTCCTACTTCTTGATCAAATTATGATGATCTGAACCGTTCAATGTGTTTAAAACGTGTTTTTAAGGGTACCCGTAAGAGATCGGCTCAAAATAATATCCGGAAAGTCTTTGATCCGTTCAATTTTTCATAAAACTGTTCCTGTCAGCATTTATCAAAAACTGTTTAGATCAAGCTCTTCTCGATATTATTTCGAGCCGATTTCTTGCAGGTACCCTTAAAAACATGTTTTAAACATAATGAACGGTTCAGATCATCAAAATAAAGGATCCCTCATTAGAAGCGCGGACTATATATGTATGAGTGAGCTTCTAATAAGGGATCCCCTATTTTGCTACGGTGTGGACCTCCTACTTCTTGATCAAATTATGATGATCTGAACCGTTCAATGTGTTTAAAACGTGTTTTTAAGGGTACCCGTAAGAGATCGGCTCAAAATAATATCCGGAAAGTCTTTGATCCGTTCAATTTTTCATAAAACTGTTCCTGTCAGCATTTATCAAAAACTGTTTAGATCAAGCTCTTCTCGATATTATTTCGAGCCGATTTCTTGCAGGTACCCTTAAAAACATGTTTTAAACATAATGAACGGTTCAGATCATCAAAATAAAGGATCCCTCATTAGAAGCGCGGACTATATATGTATGACTGAGCTTCTAATAAGGGATCCCCTATTTTGCTACGGTGTGGACCTCCTACTTCTTGATCAAATTATGATGATCTGAACCGTTCAATGTGTTTAAAACGTGTTTTTAAGGGTACCCGTAAGAGATCGGCTCAAAATAATATCCGGAAAGTCTTTGATCCGTTCAATTTTTCATAAAACTGTTCCCGTCAGCATTTATCAAAAACTGTTTAGATCAAGCTCTTCTCGATATTATTTCGAGCCGATTTCTTGCAGGTACCCTTAAAAACATGTTTTAAACATAATGAACGGTTCAGATCATCAAAATAAAGGATCCCTCATTAGAAGCGCGGACTATATATGTATGAGTGAGCTTCTAATAAGGGATCCCCTATTTTGCTACGGTGTGGACCTCCTACTTCTTGATCAAATTATGATGATCTGAACCGTTCAATGTGTTTAAAACGTGTTTTTAAGGGTACCCGTAAGAGATCGGCTCAAAATAATATCCGGAAAGTCTTTGATCCGTTCAATTTTTCATAAAACTGTTCCTGTCAGCATTTATCAAAAACTGTTTAGATCAAGCTCTTCTCGATATTATTTCGAGCCGATTTCTTGCAGGTACCCTTAAAAACATGTTTTAAACATAATGAACGGTTCAGATCATCAAAATAAAGGATCCCTCATTAGAAGCGCGGACTATATATGTATGAGTGAGCTTCTAATAAGGGATCCCCTATTTTGCTACGGTGTGGACCTCCTACTTCTTGATCAAATTATGATGATCTGAACCGTTCAATGTGTTTAAAACGTGTTTTTAAGGGTACCCGTAAGAGATCGGCTCAAAATAATATCCGGAAAGTCTTTGATCCGTTCAATTTTTCATAAAACTGTTCCCGTCAGCATTTATCAAAAACTGTTTAGATCAAGCTCTTCTCGATATTATTTCGAGCCGATTTCTTGCAGGTACCCTTAAAAACATGTTTTAAACATAATGAACGGTTCAGATCATCAAAATAAAGGATCCCTCATTAGAAGCGCGGACTATATATGTATGAGTGAGCTTCTAATAAGGGATCCCCTATTTTGCTACGGTGTGGACCTCCTACTTCTTGATCAAATTATGATGATCTGAACCGTTCAATGTGTTTAAAACGTGTTTTTAAGGGTACCCGTAAGAGATCGGCTCAAAATAATATCCGGAAAGTCTTTGATCCGTTCAATTTTTCATAAAACTGTTCCTGTCAGCATTTATCAAAAACTGTTTAGATCAAGCTCTTCTCGATATTATTTCGAGCCGATTTCTTGCAGGTACCCTTAAAAACATGTTTTAAACATAATGAACGGTTCAGATCATCAAAATAAAGGATCCCTCATTAGAAGCGCGGACTATATATGTATGAGTGAGCTTCTAATAAGGGATCCCCTATTTTGCTACGGTGTGGACCTCCTACTTCTTGATCAAATTATGATGATCTGAACCGTTCAATGTGTTTAAAACGTGTTTTCAAGGGTACCCGTAAGAGATCGGCTCAAAATAATATCCGGAAAGTCTTTGATCCGTTCAATTTTTTATAAAACTGTTCCCGTCAGCATTTATCAAAAACTGTTTAGATCAAGCTCTTCTCGATATTATTTCGAGCCGATTTCTTGCAGGTACCCTTAAAAACATGTTTTAAACATAATGAACGGTTCAGATCATCAAAATAAAGGATCCCTCATTAGAAGCGCGGACTATATATGTATGAGTGAGCTTCTAATAAGGGATCCCCTATTTTGCTACGGTGTGGACCTCCTACTTCTTGATCAAATTATGATGATCTGAACCGTTCAATGTGTTTAAAACGTGTTTTTAAGGGTACCCGTAAGAGATCGGCTCAAAATAATATCCGGAAAGTCTTTGATCCGTTCAATTTTTCATAAAACTGTTCCCGTCAGCATTTATCAAAAACTGTTTAGATCAAGCTCTTCTCGATATTATTTCGAGCCGATTTCTTGCAGGTACCCTTAAAAACATGTTTTAAACATAATGAACGGTTCAGATCATCAAAATAAAGGATCCCTCATTAGAAGCGCGGACTATATATGTATGAGTGAGCTTCTAATAAGGGATCCCCTATTTTGCTACGGTGTGGACCTCCTACTTCTTGATCAAATTATGATGATCTGAACCGTTCAATGTGTTTAAAACGTGTTTTTAAGGGTACCCGTAAGAGATCGGCTCAAAATAATATCCGGAAAGTCTTTGATCCGTTCAATTTTTCATAAAACTGTTCCTGTCAGCATTTATCAAAAACTGTTTAGATCAAGCTCTTCTCGATATTATTTCGAGCCGATTTCTTGCAGGTACCCTTAAAAACATGTTTTAAACATAATGAACGGTTCAGATCATCAAAATAAAGGATCCCTCATTAGAAGCGCGGACTATATATGTATGAGTGAGCTTCTAATAAGGGATCCCCTATTTTGCTACGGTGTGGACCTCCTACTTCTTGATCAAATTATGATGATCTGAACCGTTCAATGTGTTTAAAACGTGTTTTTAAGGGTACCCGTAAGAGATCGGCTCAAAATAATATCCGGAAAGTCTTTGATCCGTTCAATTTTTCATAAAACTGTTCCTGTCAGCATTTATCAAAAACTGTTTAGATCAAGCTCTTCTCGATATTATTTCGAGCCGATTTCTTGCAGGTACCCTTAAAAACATGTTTTAAACATAATGAACGGTTCAGATCATCAAAATAAAGGATCCCTCATTAGAAGCGCGGACTATATATGTATGAGTGAGCTTCTAATAAGGGATCCCCTATTTTGCTACGGTGTGGACCTCCTACTTCTTGATCAAATTATGATGATCTGAACCGTTCAATGTGTTTAAAACGTGTTTTTAAGGGTACCCGTAAGAGATCGGCTCAAAATAATATCCGGAAAGTCTTTGATCCGTTCAATTTTTCATAAAACTGTTCCTGTCAGCATTTATCGAAAACTGTTTAGATCAAGCTCTTCTCGATATTATTTCGAGCCGATTTCTTGCAGGTACCCTTAAAAACATGTTTTAAACATAATGAACGGTTCAGATCATCAAAATAAAGGATCCCTCATTAGAAGCGCGGACTATATATGTATGAGTGAGCTTCTAATAAGGGATCCCCTATTTTGCTACGGTGTGGACCTCCTACTTCTTGATCAAATTATGATGATCTGAACCGTTCAATGTGTTTAAAACGTGTTTTTAAGGGTACCCGTAAGAGATCGGCTCAAAATAATATCCGGAAAGTCTTTGATCCGTTCAATTTTTCATAAAACTGTTCCCGTCAGCATTTATCAAAAACTGTTTAGATCAAGCTCTTCTCGATATTATTTCGAGCCGATTTCTTGCAGGTACCCTTAAAAACATGTTTTAAACATAATGAACGGTTCAGATCATCAAAATAAAAGGATCCCTCATTAGAAGCGCGGACTATATATGTATGAGTGAGCTTCTAATAAGGGATCCCCTATTTTGCTACGGTGTGGACCTCCTACTTCTTGATCAAATTATGATGATCTGAACCGTTCAATGTGTTTAAAACGTGTTTTTAAGGGTACCCGTAAGAGATCGGCTCAAAATAATATCCGGAAAGTCTTTGATCCGTTCAATTTTTCATAAAACTGTTCCTGTCAGCATTTATCAAAAACTGTTTAGATCAAGCTCTTCTCGATATTATTTCGAGCCGATTTCTTGCAGGTACCCTTAAAAACATGTTTTAAACATAATGAACGGTTCAGATCATCAAAATAAAAGGATCCCTCATTAGAAGCGCGGACTATATATGTATGAGTGAGCTTCTAATAAGGGATCCCCTATTTTGCTACGGTGTGGACCTCCTACTTCTTGATCAAATTATGATGATCTGAACCGTTCAATGTGTTTAAAACGTGTTTTTAAGGGTACCCGTAAGAGATCGGCTCAAAATAATATCCGGAAAGTCTTTGATCCGTTCAATTTTTCATAAAACTGTTCCTGTCAGCATTTATCAAAAACTGTTTAGATCAAGCTCTTCTCGATATTATTTCGAGCCGATTTCTTGCAGGTACCCTTAAAAACATGTTTTAAACATAATGAACGGTTCAGATCATCAAAATAAAGGATCCCTCATTAGAAGCGCGGACTATATATGTATGAGTGAGCTTCTAATAAGGGATCCCCTATTTTGCTACGGTGTGGACCTCCTACTTCTTGATCAAATTATGATGATCTGAACCGTTCAATGTGTTTAAAACGTGTTTTTAAGGGTACCCGTAAGAGATCGGCTCAAAATAATATCCGGAAAGTCTTTGATCCGTTCAATTTTTCATAAAACTGTTCCTGTCAGCATTTATCGAAAACTGTTTAGATCAAGCTCTTCTCGATATTATTTCGAGCCGATTTCTTGCAGGTACCCTTAAAAACATGTTTTAAACATAATGAACGGTTCAGATCATCAAAATAAAGGATCCCTCATTAGAAGCGCGGACTATATATGTATGAGTGAGCTTCTAATAAGGGATCCCCTATTTTGCTACGGTGTGGACCTCCTACTTCTTGATCAAATTATGATGATCTGAACCGTTCAATGTGTTTAAAACGTGTTTTTAAGGGTACCCGTAAGAGATCGGCTCAAAATAATATCCGGAAAGTCTTTGATCCGTTCAATTTTTCATAAAACTGTTCCCGTCAGCATTTATCAAAAACTGTTTAGATCAAGCTCTTCTCGATATTATTTCGAGCCGATTTCTTGCAGGTACCCTTAAAAACATGTTTTAAACATAATGAACGGTTCAGATCATCAAAATAAAAGGATCCCTCATTAGAAGCGCGGACTATATATGTATGAGTGAGCTTCTAATAAGGGATCCCCTATTTTGCTACGGTGTGGACCTCCTACTTCTTGATCAAATTATGATGATCTGAACCGTTCAATGTGTTTAAAACGTGTTTTTAAGGGTACCCGTAAGAGATCGGCTCAAAATAATATCCGGAAAGTCTTTGATCCGTTCAATTTTTCATAAAACTGTTCCTGTCAGCATTTATCAAAAACTGTTTAGATCAAGCTCTTCTCGATATTATTTCGAGCCGATTTCTTGCAGGTACCCTTAAAAACATGTTTTAAACATAATGAACGGTTCAGATCATCAAAATAAAAGGATCCCTCATTAGAAGCGCGGACTATATATGTATGAGTGAGCTTCTAATAAGGGATCCCCTATTTTGCTACGGTGTGGACCTCCTACTTCTTGATCAAATTATGATGATCTGAACCGTTCAATGTGTTTAAAACGTGTTTTTAAGGGTACCCGTAAGAGATCGGCTCAAAATAATATCCGGAAAGTCTTTGATCCGTTCAATTTTTCATAAAACTGTTCCTGTCAGCATTTATCAAAAACTGTTTAGATCAAGCTCTTCTCGATATTATTTCGAGCCGATTTCTTGCAGGTACCCTTAAAAACATGTTTTAAACATAATGAACGGTTCAGATCATCAAAATAAAGGATCCCTCATTAGAAGCGCGGACTATATATGTATGAGTGAGCTTCTAATAAGGGATCCCCTATTTTGCTACGGTGTGGACCTCCTACTTCTTGATCAAATTATGATGATCTGAACCGTTCAATGTGTTTAAAACGTGTTTTTAAGGGTACCCGTAAGAGATCGGCTCAAAATAATATCCGGAAAGTCTTTGATCCGTTCAATTTTTCATAAAACTGTTCCCGTCAGCATTTATCAAAAACTGTTTAGATCAAGCTCTTCTCGATATTATTTCGAGCCGATTTCTTGCAGGTACCCTTAAAAACATGTTTTAAACATAATGAACGGTTCAGATCATCAAAATAAAGGATCCCTCATTAGAAGCGCGGACTATATATGTATGAGTGAGCTTCTAATAAGGGATCTCCTATTTTGCTACGGTGTGGACCTCCTACTTCTTGATCAAATTATGATGATCTGAACCGTTCAATGTGTTTAAAACGTGTTTTTAAGGGTACCCGTAAGAGATCGGCTCAAAATAATATCCGGAAAGTCTTTGATCCGTTCAATTTTTCATAAAACTGTTCCTGTCAGCATTTATCAAAAACTGTTTAGATCAAGCTCTTCTCGATATTATTTCGAGCCGATTTCTTGCAGGTACCCTTAAAAACATGTTTTAAACATAATGAACGGTTCAGATCATCAAAATAAAGGATCCCTCATTAGAAGCGCGGACTATATATGTATGAGTGAGCTTCTAATAAGGGATCCCCTATTTTGCTACGGTGTGGACCTCCTACTTCTTGATCAAATTATGATGATCTGAACCGTTCAATGTGTTTAAAACGTGTTTTTAAGGGTACCCGTAAGAGATCGGCTCAAAATAATATCCGGAAAGTCTTTGATCCGTTCAATTTTTCATAAAACTGTTCCCGTCAGCATTTATCAAAAACTGTTTAGATCAAGCTCTTCTCGATATTATTTCGAGCCGATTTCTTGCAGGTACCCTTAAAAACATGTTTTAAACATAATGAACGGTTCAGATCATCAAAATAAAGGATCCCTCATTAGAAGCGCGGACTATATATGTATGAGTGAGCTTCTAATAAGGGATCCCCTATTTTGCTACGGTGTGGACCTCCTACTTCTTGATCAAATTATGATGATCTGAACCGTTCAATGTGTTTAAAACGTGTTTTTAAGGGTACCCGTAAGAGATCGGCTCAAAATAATATCCGGAAAGTCTTTGATCCGTTCAATTTTTCATAAAACTGTTCCCGTCAGCATTTATCAAAAACTGTTTAGATCAAGCTCTTCTCGATATTATTTCGAGCCGATTTCTTGCAGGTACCCTTAAAAACATGTTTTAAACATAATGAACGGTTCAGATCATCAAAATAAAGGATCCCTCATTAGAAGCGCGGACTATATATGTATGAGTGAGCTTCTAATAAGGGATCCCCTATTTTGCTACGGTGTGGACCTCCTACTTCTTGATCAAATTATGATGATCTGAACCGTTCAATGTGTTTAAAACGTGTTTTTAAGGGTACCCGTAAGAGATCGGCTCAAAATAATATCCGGAAAGTCTTTGATCCGTTCAATTTTTCATAAAACTGTTCCTGTCAGCATTTATCAAAAACTGTTTAGATCAAGCTCTTCTCGATATTATTTCGAGCCGATTTCTTGCAGGTACCCTTAAAAACATGTTTTAAACATAATGAACGGTTCAGATCATCAAAATAAAGGATCCCTCATTAGAAGCGCGGACTATATATGTATGAGTGAGCTTCTAATAAGGGATCCCCTATTTTGCTACGGTGTGGACCTCCTACTTCTTGATCAAATTATGATGATCTGAACCGTTCAATGTGTTTAAAACGTGTTTTTAAGGGTACCCGTAAGAGATCGGCTCAAAATAATATCCGGAAAGTCTTTGATCCGTTCAATTTTTTATAAAACTGTTCCCGTCAGCATTTATCAAAAACTGTTTAGATCAAGCTCTTCTCGATATTATTTCGAGCCGATTTCTTGCAGGTACCCTTAAAAACATGTTTTAAACATAATGAACGGTTCAGATCATCAAAATAAAGGATCCCTCATTAGAAGCGCGGACTATATATGTATGAGTGAGCTTCTAATAAGGGATCCCCTATTTTGCTACGGTGTGGACCTCCTACTTCTTGATCAAATTATGATGATCTGAACCGTTCAATGTGTTTAAAACGTGTTTTTAAGGGTACCCGTAAGAGATCGGCTCAAAATAATATCCGGAAAGTCTTTGATCCGTTCAATTTTTCATAAAACTGTTCCCGTCAGCATTTATCAAAAACTGTTTAGATCAAGCTCTTCTCGATATTATTTCGAGCCGATTTCTTGCAGGTACCCTTAAAAACATGTTTTAAACATAATGAACGGTTCAGATCATCAAAATAAAAGGATCCCTCATTAGAAGCGCGGACTATATATGTATGAGTGAGCTTCTAATAAGGGATCCCCTATTTTGCTACGGTGTGGACCTCCTACTTCTTGATCAAATTATGATGATCTGAACCGTTCAATGTGTTTAAAACGTGTTTTTAAGGGTACCCGTAAGAGATCGGCTCAAAATAATATCCGGAAAGTCTTTGATCCGTTCAATTTTTCATAAAACTGTTCCTGTCAGCATTTATCAAAAACTGTTTAGATCAAGCTCTTCTCGATATTATTTCGAGCCGATTTCTTGCAGGTACCCTTAAAAACATGTTTTAAACATAATGAACGGTTCAGATCATCAAAATAAAGGATCCCTCATTAGAAGCGCGGACTATATATGTATGAGTGAGCTTCTAATAAGGGATCCCCTATTTTGCTACGGTGTGGACCTCCTACTTCTTGATCAAATTATGATGATCTGAACCGTTCAATGTGTTTAAAACGTGTTTTTAAGGGTACCCGTAAGAGATCGGCTCAAAATAATATCCGGAAAGTCTTTGATCCGTTCAATTTTTTATAAAACTGTTCCCGTCAGCATTTATCAAAAACTGTTTAGATCAAGCTCTTCTCGATATTATTTCGAGCCGATTTCTTGCAGGTACCCTTAAAAACATGTTTTAAACATAATGAACGGTTCAGATCATCAAAATAAAGGATCCCTCATTAGAAGCGCGGACTATATATGTATGAGTGAGCTTCTAATAAGGGATCCCCTATTTTGCTACGGTGTGGACCTCCTACTTCTTGATCAAATTATGATGATCTGAACCGTTCAATGTGTTTAAAACGTGTTTTTAAGGGTACCCGTAAGAGATCGGCTCAAAATAATATCCGGAAAGTCTTTGATCCGTTCAATTTTTCATAAAACTGTTCCCGTCAGCATTTATCAAAAACTGTTTAGATCAAGCTCTTCTCGATATTATTTCGAGCCGATTTCTTGCAGGTACCCTTAAAAACATGTTTTAAACATAATGAACGGTTCAGATCATCAAAATAAAAGGATCCCTCATTAGAAGCGCGGACTATATATGTATGAGTGAGCTTCTAATAAGGGATCCCCTATTTTGCTACGGTGTGGACCTCCTACTTCTTGATCAAATTATGATGATCTGAACCGTTCAATGTGTTTAAAACGTGTTTTTAAGGGTACCCGTAAGAGATCGGCTCAAAATAATATCCGGAAAGTCTTTGATCCGTTCAATTTTTCATAAAACTGTTCCTGTCAGCATTTATCAAAAACTATTTAGATCAAGCTCTTCTCGATATTATTTCGAGCCGATTTCTTGCAGGTACCCTTAAAAACATGTTTTAAACATAATGAACGGTTCAGATCATCAAAATAAAAGGATCCCTCATTAGAAGCGCGGACTATATATGTATGAGTGAGCTTCTAATAAGGGATCCCCTATTTTGCTACGGTGTGGACCTCCTACTTCTTGATCAAATTATGATGATCTGAACCGTTCAATGTGTTTAAAACGTGTTTTTAAGGGTACCCGTAAGAGATCGGCTCAAAATAATATCCGGAAAGTCTTTGATCCGTTCAATTTTTCATAAAACTGTTCCTGTCAGCATTTATCAAAAACTGTTTAGATCAAGCTCTTCTCGATATTATTTCGAGCCGATTTCTTGCAGGTACCCTTAAAAACATGTTTTAAACATAATGAACGGTTCAGATCATCAAAATAAAAGGATCCCTCATTAGAAGCGCGGACTATATATGTATGAGTGAGCTTCTAATAAGGGATCCCCTATTTTGCTACGGTGTGGACCTCCTACTTCTTGATCAAATTATGATGATCTGAACCGTTCAATGTGTTTAAAACGTGTTTTTAAGGGTACCCGTAAGAGATCGGCTCAAAATAATATCCGGAAAGTCTTTGATCCGTTCAATTTTTCATAAAACTGTTCCTGTCAGCATTTATCAAAAACTGTTTAGATCAAGCTCTTCTCGATATTATTTCGAGCCGATTTCTTGCAGGTACCCTTAAAAACATGTTTTAAACATAATGAACGGTTCAGATCATCAAAATAAAAGGATCCCTCATTAGAAGCGCGGACTATATATGTATGAGTGAGCTTCTAATAAGGGATCCCCTATTTTGCTACGGTGTGGACCTCCTACTTCTTGATCAAATTATGATGATTTGAACCGTTCAATGTGTTTAAAACGTGTTTTTAAGGGTACCCGTAAGAGATCGGCTCAAAATAATATCCGGAAAGTCTTTGATCCGTTCAATTTTTCATAAAACTGTTCCTGTCAGCATTTATCAAAAACTGTTTAGATCAAGCTCTTCTCGATATTATTTCGAGCCGATTTCTTGCAGGTACCCTTAAAAACATGTTTTAAACATAATGAACGGTTCAGATCATCAAAATAAAGGATCCCTCATTAGAAGCGCGGACTATATATGTATGAGTGAGCTTCTAATTAGGGATCCCCTATTTTGCTACGGTGTGGACCTCCTACTTCTTGATCAAATTATGATGATCTGAACCGTTCAATGTGTTTAAAACGTGTTTTTAAGGGTACCCGTAAGAGATCGGCTCAAAATAATATCCGGAAAGTCTTTGATCCGTTCAATTTTTCATAAAACTGTTCCTGTCAGCATTTATCAAAAACTGTTTAGATCAAGCTCTTCTCGATATTATTTCGAGCCGATTTCTTGCAGGTACCCTTAAAAACATGTTTTAAACATAATGAACGGTTCAGATCATCAAAATAAAAGGATCCCTCATTAGAAGCGCGGACTATATATGTATGAGTGAGCTTCTAATAAGGGATCCCCTATTTTGCTACGGTGTGGACCTCCTACTTCTTGATCAAATTATGATGATCTGAACCGTTCAATGTGTTTAAAACGTGTTTTTAAGGGTACCCGTAAGAGATCGGCTCAAAATAATATCCGGAAAGTCTTTGATCCGTTCAATTTTTCATAAAACTGTTCCTGTCAGCATTTATCAAAAACTGTTTAGATCAAGCTCTTCTCGATATTATTTCGAGCCGATTTCTTGCAGGTACCCTTAAAAACATGTTTTAAACATAATGAACGGTTCAGATCATCAAAATAAAGGATCCCTCATTAGAAGCGCGGACTATATATGTATGAGTGAGCTTCTAATAAGGGATCCCCTATTTTGCTACGGTGTGGACCTCCTACTTCTTGATCAAATTATGATGATCTGAACCGTTCAATGTGTTTAAAACGTGTTTTTAAGGGTACCCGTAAGAGATCGGCTCAAAATAATATCCGGAAAGTCTTTGATCCGTTCAATTTTTCATAAAACTGTTCCTGTCAGCATTTATCAAAAACTGTTTAGATCAAGCTCTTCTCGATATTATTTCGAGCCGATTTCTTGCAGGTATCCTTAAAAACATGTTTTAAACATAATGAACGGTTCAGATCATCAAAATAAAGGATCCCTCATTAGAAGCGCGGACTATATATGTATGAGTGAGCTTCTAATAAGGGATCCCCTATTTTGCTACGGTGTGGACCTCCTACTTCTTGATCAAATTATGATGATCTGAACCGTTCAATGTGTTTAAAACGTGTTTTTAAGGGTACCCGTAAGAGATCGGCTCAAAATAATATCCGGAAAGTCTTTGATCCGTTCAATTTTTCATAAAACTGTTCCTGTCAGCATTTATCAAAAACTGTTTAGATCAAGCTCTTCTCGATATTATTTCGAGCCGATTTCTTGCAGGTACCCTTAAAAACATGTTTTAAACATAATGAACGGTTCAGATCATCAAAATAAAAGGATCCCTCATTAGAAGCGCGGACTATATATGTATGAGTGAGCTTCTAATAAGGGATCCCCTATTTTGCTACGGTGTGGACCTCCTACTTCTTGATCAAATTATGATGATCTGAACCGTTCAATGTGTTTAAAACGTGTTTTTAAGGGTACCCGTAAGAGATCGGCTCAAAATAATATCCGGAAAGTCTTTGATCCGTTCAATTTTTCATAAAACTGTTCCTGTCAGCATTTATCAAAAACTGTTTAGATCAAGCTCTTCTCGATATTATTTCGAGCCGATTTCTTGCAGGTACCCTTAAAAACATGTTTTAAACATAATGAACGGTTCAGATCATCAAAATAAAAGGATCCCTCATTAGAAGCGCGGACTATATATGTATGAGTGAGCTTCTAATAAGGGATCCCCTATTTTGCTACGGTGTGGACCTCCTACTTCTTGATCAAATTATGATGATCTGAACCGTTCAATGTGTTTAAAACGTGTTTTTAAGGGTACCCGTAAGAGATCGGCTCAAAATAATATTCGGAAAGTCTTTGATCCGTTCAATTTTTCATAAAACTGTTCCTGTCAGCATTTATCAAAAACTGTTTAGATCAAGCTCTTCTCGATATTATTTCGAGCCGATTTCTTGCAGGTACCCTTAAAAACATGTTTTAAACATAATGAACGGTTCAGATCATCAAAATAAAAGGATCCCTCATTAGAAGCGCGGACTATATATGTATGAGTGAGCTTCTAATAAGGGATCCCCTATTTTGCTACGGTGTGGACCTCCTACTTCTTGATCAAATTATGATGATCTGAACCGTTCAATGTGTTTAAAACGTGTTTTTAAGGGTACCCGTAAGAGATCGGCTCAAAATAATATCCGGAAAGTCTTTGATCCGTTCAATTTTTCATAAAACTGTTCCTGTCAGCATTTATCAAAAACTGTTTAGATCAAGCTCTTCTCGATATTATTTCGAGCCGATTTCTTGCAGGTTCCCTTAAAAACATATTTTAAACATAATGAACGGTTCAGATCATCAAAATAAAGGATCCCTCATTAGAAGCGCGGACTATATATGTATGAGTGAGCTTCTAATAAGGGATCCCCTATTTTGCTACGGTGTGGACCTCCTACTTCTTGATCAAATTATGATGATCTGAACCGTTCAATGTGTTTAAAACGTGTTTTTAAGGGTGCCCGTAAGAGATCGGCTCAAAATAATATCCGGAAAGTCTTTGATCCGTTCAATTTTTCATAAAACTGTTCCTGTCAGCATTTATCAAAAACTGTTTAGATCAAGCTCTTCTCGATATTATTTCGAGCCGATTTCTTGCAGGTACCCTTAAAAACATGTTTTAAACATAATGAACGGTTCAGATCATCAAAATAAAGGATCCCTCATTAGAAGCGCGGACTATATATGTATGAGTGAGCTTCTAATAAGGGATCCCCTATTTTGCTACGGTGTGGACCTCCTACTTCTTGATCAAATTATGATGATCTGAACCGTTCAATGTGTTTAAAACGTGTTTTTAAGGGTACCCGTAAGAGATCGGCTCAAAATAATATCCGGAAAGTCTTTGATCCGTTCAATTTTTCATAAAACTGTTCCTGTCAGCATTTATCAAAAACTGTTTAGATCAAGCTCTTCTCGATATTATTTCGAGCCGATTTCTTGCAGGTACCCTTAAAAACATGTTTTAAACATAATGAACGGTTCAGATCATCAAAATAAAGGATCCCTCATTAGAAGCGCGGACTATATATGTATGAGTGAGCTTCTAATAAGGGATCCCCTATTTTGCTACGGTGTGGACCTCCTACTTCTTGATCAAATTATGATGATCTGAACCGTTCAATGTGTTTAAAACGTGTTTTTAAGGGTACCCGTAAGAGATCGGCTCAAAATAATATCCGGAAAGTCTTTGATCCGTTCAATTTTTCATAAAACTGTTCCTGTCAGCATTTATCAAAAACTGTTTAGATCAAGCTCTTCTCGATATTATTTCGAGCCGATTTCTTGCAGGTACCCTTAAAAACATGTTTTAAACATAATGAACGGTTCAGATCATCAAAATAAAGGATCCCTCATTAGAAGCGCGGACTATATATGTATGAGTGAGCTTCTAATAAGGCATCCCCTATTTTGCTACGGTGTGGACCTCCTACTTCTTGATCAAATTATGATGATCTGAACCGTTCAATGTGTTTAAAACGTGTTTTTAAGGGTACCCGTAAGAGATCGGCTCAAAATAATATCAGGAAAGTCTTTGATCCGTTCAATTTTTCATAAAACTGTTCCTGTCAGCATTTATCAAAAACTGTTTAGATCAAGCTCTTCTCGATATTATTTCGAGCCGATTTCTTGCAGGTACCCTTAAAAACATGTTTTAAACATAATGAACGGTTCAGATCATCAAAATAAAGGATCCCTCATTAGAAGCGCGGACTATATATGCATGAGTGAGCTTCTAATAAGGGATCCCCTATTTTGCTACGGTGTGGACCTCCTACTTCTTGATCAAATTATGATGATCTGAACCGTTCAATGTGTTTAAAACGTGTTTTTAAGGGTACCCGTAAGAGATCGGCTCAAAATAATATCAGGAAAGTCTTTGATCCGTTCAATTTTTCATAAAACTGTTCCTGTCAGCATTTATCAAAAACTGTTTAGATCAAGCTCTTCTCGATATTATTTCGAGCCGATTTCTTGCAGGTACCCTTAAAAACATGTTTTAAACATAATGAACGGTTCAGATCATCAAAATAAAGGATCCCTCATTAGAAGCGCGGACTATATATGTATGAGTGAGCTTCTAATTAGGGATCCCCTATTTTGCTACGGTGTGGACCTCCTACTTCTTGATCAAATTATGATGATCTGAACCGTTCAATGTGTTTAAAACGTGTTTTTAAGGGTACCCGTAAGAGATCGGCTCAAAATAATATCCGGAAAGTCTTTGATCCGTTCAATTTTTCATAAAACTGTTCCCGTCAGCATTTATCAAAAACTGTTTAGATCAAGCTCTTCTCGATATTATTTCGAGCCGATTTCTTGCAGGTACCCTTAAAAACATGTTTTAAACATAATGAACGGTTCAGATCATCAAAATAAAGGATCCCTCATTAGAAGCGCGGACTATATATGTATGAGTGAGTTTCTAATAAGGGATCCCCTATTTTGCTACGGTGTGGACCTCCTACTTCTTGATCAAATTATGATGATCTGAACCGTTCAATGTGTTTAAAACGTGTTTTTAAGGGTACCCGTAAGAGATCGGCTCAAAATAATATCCGGAAAGTCTTTGATCCGTTCAATTTTTCATAAAACTGTTCCTGTCAGCATTTATCAAAAACTGTTTAGATCAAGCTCTTCTCGATATTATTTCGAGCCGATTACTTGCAGGTACCCTTAAAAACATGATTTAAACATAATGAACGGTTCAGATCATCAAAATAAAGGATCCCTCATTAGAAGCGCGGACTATATATGTATGAGTGAGCTTCTAATAAGGGATCCCCTATTTTGCTACGGTGTGGACCTCCTACTTCTTGATCAAATTATGATGATCTGAACCGTTCAATGTGTTTAAAACGTGTTTTTAAGGGTACCCGTAAGAGATCGGCTCAAAATAATATCCGGAAAGTCTTTGATCCGTTCAATTTTTCATAAAATTGTTCCTGTCAGCATTTATCAAAAACTGTTTAGATCAAGCTCTTCTCGATATTATTTCGAGCCGATTTCTTGCAGGTACCCTTAAAAACATGTTTTAAACATAATGAACGGTTCAGATCATCAAAATAAAGGATCCCTCATTAGAAGCGCGGACTATATATGTATGAGTGAGCTTCTAATAAGGGATCCCCTATTTTGCTACGGTGTGGACCTCCTACTTCTTGATCAAATTATGATGATCTGAACCGTTCAATGTGTTTAAAACGTGTTTTTAAGGGTACCCGTAAGAGATCGGCTCAAAATAATATCCGGAAAGTCTTTGATCCGTTCAATTTTTCATAAAACTGTTCTTGTCAGCATTTATCAAAAACTGTTTAGATCAAGCTCTTCTCGATATTATTTCGAGCCGATTTCTTGCAGGTACCCTTAAAAACATGTTTTAAACATAATGAACGGTTCAGATCATCAAAATAAAGGATCCCTCAATAGAAGCGCGGACTATATATGCATGAGTGAGCTTCTAATAAGGGATCCCCTATTTTGCTACGGTGTGGACCTCCTACTTCTTGATCAAATTATGATGATCTGAACCGTTTAATGTGTTTAAAACGTGTTTTTAAGGGTACCCGTAAGAGATCGGCTCAAAATAATATCCGGAAAGTCTTTGATCCGTTCAATTTTTCATAAAACTGTTCCTGTCAGCATTTATCAAAAACTGTTTAGATCAAGCTCTTCTCGATATTATTTCGAGCCGATTACTTGCAGGTACCCTTAAAAACATGATTTAAACATAATGAACGGTTCAGATCATCAAAATAAAGGATCCCTCATTAGAAGCGCGGACTATATATGTATGAGTGAGCTTCTAATAAGGGATCCCCTATTTTGCTACGGTGTGGACCTCCTACTTCTTGATCAAATTATGATGATCTGAACCGTTCAATGTGTTTAAAACGTGTTTTTAAGGGTACCCGTAAGAGATCGGCTCAAAATAATATCCGGAAAGTCTTTGATCCGTTCAATTTTTCATAAAATTGTTCCTGTCAGCATTTATCAAAAACTGTTTAGATCAAGCTCTTCTCGATATTATTTCGAGCCGATTTCTTGCAGGTACCCTTAAAAACATGTTTTAAACATAATGAACGGTTCAGATCATCAAAATAAAGGATCCCTCATTAGAAGCGCGGACTATATATGTATGAGTGAGCTTCTAATAAGGGATCCCCTATTTTGCTACGGTGTGGACCTCCTACTTCTTGATCAAATTATGATGATCTGAACCGTTCAATGTGTTTAAAACGTGTTTTTAAGGGTACCCGTAAGAGATCGGCTCAAAATAATATCCGGAAAGTCTTTGATCCGTTCAATTTTTCATAAAACTGTTCTTGTCAGCATTTATCAAAAACTGTTTAGATCAAGCTCTTCTCGATATTATTTCGAGCCGATTTCTTGCAGGTACCCTTAAAAACATGTTTTAAACATAATGAACGGTTCAGATCATCAAAATAAAGGATCCCTCAATAGAAGCGCGGACTATATATGCATGAGTGAGCTTCTAATAAGGGATCCCCTATTTTGCTACGGTGTGGACCTCCTACTTCTTGATCAAATTATGATGATCTGAACCGTTTAATGTGTTTAAAACGTGTTTTTAAGGGTACCCGTAAGAGATCGGCTCAAAATAATATCCGGAAAGTCTTTGATCCGTTCAATTTTTCATAAAACTGTTCCTGTCAGCATTTATCAAAAACTGTTTAGATCAAGCTCTTCTCGATATTATTTCGAGCCGATTTCTTGCAGGTACCCTTAAAAACATGTTTTAAACATAATGAACGGTTCAGATCATCAAAATAAAGGATCCCTCATTAGAAGCGCGGACTATATATGTATGAGTGAGCTTCTAATAAGGGATCCCCTATTTTGCTACGGTGTGGACCTCCTACTTCTTGATCAAATTATGATGATCTGAACCGTTCAATGTGTTTAAAACGTGTTTTTAAGGGTACCCGTAAGAGATCGGCTCAAAATAATATCCGGAAAGTCTTTGATCCGTTCAATTTTTCATAAAACTGTTCCTGTCAGCATTTATCAAAAACTGTTTAGATCAAACTCTTCTCGATATTATTTCGAGCCGATTTCTTGCAGGTACCCTTAAAAACATGTTTTAAACATAATGAACGGTTCAGATCATCAAAATAAAGGATCCCTCATTAGAAGCGCGGACTATATATGTATGAGTGAGCTTCTAATAAGGGATCCCCTATTTTGCTACGGTGTGGACCTCCTACTTCTTGATCAAATTATGATGATCTGAACCGTTCAATGTGTTTAAAACGTGTTTTTAAGGGTACCCGTAAGAGATCGGCTCAAAATAATATCCGGAAAGTCTTTGATCCGTTCAATTTTTCATAAAACTGTTCCTGTCAGCATTTATCAAAAACTGTTTAGATCAAGCTCTTCTCGATATTATTTCGAGCCGATTTCTTGCAGGTACCCTTAAAAACATGTTTTAAACATAATGAACGGTTCAGATCATCAAAATAAAGGATCCCTCATTAGAAGCGCGGACTATATATGTATGAGTGAGCTTCTAATAAGGGATCCCCTATTTTGCTACGGTGTGGACCTCCTACTTCTTGATCAAATTATGATGATCTGAACTGTTCAATGTGTTTAAAACGTGTTTTTAAGGGTACCCGTAAGAGATCGGCTCAAAATAATATCCGGAAAGTCTTTGATCCGTTCAATTTTTCATAAAACTGTTTCTGTCAGCATTTATCAAAAACTGTTTAGATCAAGCTCTTCTCGATATTATTTCGAGCCGATTTCTTGCAGGTACCCTTAAAAACATGTTTTAAACATAATGAACGGTTCAGATCATCAAAATAAAGGATCCCTCATTAGAAGCGCGGACTATATATGTATGAGTGAGCTTCTAATAAGGGATCCCCTATTTTGCTACGGTGTGGACCTCCTACTTCTTGATCAAATTATGATGATCTGAACTGTTCAATGTGTTTAAAACGTGTTTTTAAGGGTACCCGTAAGAGTTCGGCCCAAAATAATATCCGGAAAGTCTTTGAGCCGTTCAATTCTTCATAAAACTGTTCCTGTCAGTATTTATCAAAAACTGTTTAGATCAAGCTCTTCTCGATATTATTTCGAGCCGATTTCTTGCAGGTACCCTTAAAAACATGTTTTAAACATAATGAACGGTTCAGATCATCAACATAAAGGATCCCTCATTAGAAGCGCGGACTATATATGTATGAGTGAGCTTCTAATAAGGAATCCCGTATTTTGCTACGGTGTGGACCTCCTACTTCTTGATCAAATTATGATGATCTGAACCGTTCAATGTGTTTAAAACGTGTTTTTAAGGGTACCCGTAAGAGTTCGGCTCAAAATAATATCCGGAAAGTCTTTGAGCCGTTCAATTTTTCATAAAACTGTTCCTGTCAGTATTTATCAAAAACTGTTTAGATCAAGCTCTTCTCGATATTATTTCGAGCCGATTTTTTGCAGGTACCCTTAAAAACATGTTTTAAACATAATGAACGGTTCAGATCATCAAAATAAAGGATCCCTCATTAGAAGCGCGGACTATATATGTATGAGTGAGCTTCTAATAAGGGATCCCCTATTTTGCTACGGTGTGGACCTCCTACTTATTGATCAAATTATGATGATCTGAACCGTTCAATGTGTTTAAAACGTGTTTTTAAGGGTACCCGTAAGAGATCGGCTCAAAATAATATCCGGAAAGTCTTTGATCCGTTCAATTTTTCATAAAACTGTTCCTGTCAGCATTTATCAAAAACTGTTTAGATCAAGCTCTTCTCGATATTATTTCGAGCCGATTTCTTGCAGGTTCCCTTAAAAACATATTTTAAACATAATGAACGGTTCAGATCATCAAAATAAAGGATCCCTCATTAGAAGCGCGGACTATATATGTATGAGTGAGCTTCTAATAAGGGATCCCCTATTTTGCTACGGTGTGGACCTCCTACTTCTTGATCAAATTATGATGATCTGAACCGTTCAATGTGTTTAAAACGTGTTTTTAAGGGTACCCGTAAGAGATCGGCTCAAAATAATATCCGGAAAGTCTTTGATCCGTTCAATTTTTCATAAAACTGTTCCTGTCAGCATTTATCAAAAACTGTTTAGATCAAGCTCTTCTCGATATTATTTCGAGCCGATTTCTTGCAGGTACCCTTAAAAACATGTTTTAAACATAATGAACAGTTCAGATCATCAAAATAAAGGATCCCTCATTAGAAGCGCGGACTATATATGTATGAGTGAGCTTCTAATAAGGGATCCCTATTTTGCTACGGTGTGGACCTCCTACTTCTTGATCAAATTATGATGATCTGAACTGTTCAATGTGTTTAAAACGTGTTTTTAAGGGTACCCGTAAGAGATCGGCTCAAAATAATATCCGGAAAGTCTTTGATCCGTTCAATTTTTCATAAAACTGTTTCTGTCAGCATTTATCAAAAACTGTTTAGATCAAGCTCTTCTCGATATTATTTCGAGCCGATTTCTTGCAGGTACCCTTAAAAACATGTTTTAAACATAATGAACGGTTCAGATCATCAAAATAAAGGATCCCTCATTAGAAGCGCGGACTATATATGTATGAGTGAGCTTCTAATAAGGGATCCCCTATTTTGCTACGGTGTGGACCTCCTACTTCTTGATCAAATTATGATGATCTGAACTGTTCAATGTGTTTAAAACGTGTTTTTAAGGGTACCCGTAAGAGTTCGGCTCAAAATAATATCCGGAAAGTCTTTGAGCCGTTCAATTCTTCATAAAACTGTTCCTGTCAGTATTTATCAAAAACTGTTTAGATCAAGCTCTTCTCGATATTATTTCGAGCCGATTTCTTGCAGGTACCCTTAAAAACATGTTTTAAACATAATGAACGGTTCAGATCATCAAAATAAAGGATCCCTCATTAGAAGCGCGGACTATATATGTATGAGTGAGCTTCTAATAAGGAATCCCGTATTTTGCTACGGTGTGGACCTCCTACTTCTTGATCAAATTATGATGATCTGAACCGTTCAATGTGTTTAAAACGTGTTTTTAAGGGTACCCGTAAGAGTTCGGCTCAAAATAATATCCGGAAAGTCTTTGAGCCGTTCAATTTTTCATAAAACTGTTCCTGTCAGTATTTATCAAAAACTGTTTAGATCAAGCTCTTCTCGATATTATTTCGAGCCGATTTCTTGCAGGTACCCTTAAAAACATGTTTTAAACATAATGAACGGTTCAGATCATCAAAATAAAGGATCCCTCATTAGAAGCGCGGACTATATATGTATGAGTGAGCTTCTAATAAGGGATCCCCTATTTTGCTACGGTGTGGACCTCCTACTTCTTGATCAAATTATGATGATCTGAACCGTTCAATGTGTTTAAAACGTGTTTTTAAGGGTACCCGTAAGAGATCGGCTCAAAATAATATCCGGAAAGTCTTTGATCCGTTCAATTTTTCATAAAACTGTTCCTGTCAGCATTTATCAAAAACTGTTTAGATCAAGCTCTTCTCGATATTATTTCGAGCCGATTTCTTGCAGGTTCCCTTAAAAACATATTTTAAACATAATGAACGGTTCAGATCATCAAAATAAAGGATCCCTCATTAGAAGCGCGGACTATATATGTATGAGTGAGCTTCTAATAAGGGATCCCCTATTTTGCTACGGTGTGGACCTCCTACTTCTTGATCAAATTATGATGATCTGAACCGTTCAATGTGTTTAAAACGTGTTTTTAAGGGTACCCGTAAGAGATCGGCTCAAAATAATATCCGGAAAGTCTTTGATCCGTTCAATTTTTCATAAAACTGTTCCTGTCAGCATTTATCAAAAACTGTTTAGATCAAGCTCTTCTCGATATTATTTCGAGCCGATTTCTTGCAGGTACCCTTAAAAACATGTTTTAAACATAATGAACGGTTCAGATCATCAAAATAAAGGATCCCTCATTAGAAGCGCGGACTATATATGTATGACTGAGCTTCTAATAAGGGATCCCCTATTTTGCTACGGTGTGGACCTCCTACTTCTTGATCAAATTATGATGATCTGAACCGTTCAATGTGTTTAAAACGTGTTTTTAAGGGTACCCGTAAGAGATCGGCTCAAAATAATATCCGGAAAGTCTTTGATCCGTTCAATTTTTCATAAAACTGTTCCTGTCAGCATTTATCAAAAACTGTTTAGATCAAGCTCTTCTCGATATTATTTCGAGCCGATTTCTTGCAGGTACCCTTAAAAACATGTTTTAAACATAATGAACGGTTCAGATCATCAAAATAAAGGATCCCTCATTAGAAGCGCGGACTATATATGTATGAGTGAGCTTCTAATAAGGGATCCCCTATTTTGCTACGGTGTGGACCTCCTACTTCTTGATCAAATTATGATGATCTGAACCGTTCAATGTGTTTAAAATGTGTTTTTAAGGGTACCCGTAAGAGATCGGCTCAAAATAATATCCGGAAAGTCTTTGATCCGTTCAATTTTTCATAAAACTGTTCCTGTCAGCATTTATCAAAAACTGTTTAGATCAAGCTCTTCTCGATATTATTTCGAGCCGATTTCTTGCAGGTACCCTTAAAAACATGTTTTAAACATAATGAACGGTTCAGATCATCAAAATAAAGGATCCCTCATTAGAAGCGCGGACTATATATGTATGAGTGAGCTTCTAATAAGGGATCCCCTATTTTGCTACGGTGTGGACCTCCTACTTCTTGATCAAATTATGATGATCTGAACCGTTCAATGTGTTTAAAACGTGTTTTTAAGGGTACCCGTAAGAGTTCGGCTCAAAATAATATCCGGAAAGTCTTTGAGCCGTTCAATTTTTCATAAAACTGTTCCTGTCAGTATTTATCAAAAACTGTTTAGATCAAGCTCTTCTCGACATTATTTCGAGCCGATTTCTTGCAGGTACCCTTAAAAACATGTTTTAAACATAATGAACGGTTCAGATCATCAAAATAAAGGATCCCTCATTAGAAGCGCGGACTATATATGTATGAGTGAGCTTCTAATAAGGAATCCCGTATTTTGCTACGGTGTGGACCTCCTACTTCTTGATCAAATTATGATGATCTGAACCGTTCAATGTGTTTAAAACGTGTTTTTAAGGGTACCCGTAAGAGTTCGGCTCAAAATAATATCCGGAAAGTCTTTGAGCCGTTCAATTTTTCATAAAACTGTTCCTGTCAGTATTTATCAAAAACTGTTTAGATCAAGCTCTTCTCGATATTATTTCGAGCCGATTTCTTGCAGGTACCCTTAAAAACATGTTTTAAACATAATGAACGGTTCAGATCATCAAAATAAAGGATCCCTCATTAGAAGCGCGGACTATATATGTATGAGTGAGCTTCTAATAAGGGATCCCCTATTTTGCTACGGTGTGGACCTCCTACTTCTTGATCAAATTATGATGATCTGAACCGTTCAATGTGTTTAAAACGTGTTTTTAAGGGTACCCGTAAGAGATCGGCTCAAAATAATATCCGGAAAGTCTTTGATCCGTTCAATTTTTCATAAAACTGTTCCTGTCAGCATTTATCAAAAACTGTTTAGATCAAGCTCTTCTCGATATTATTTCGAGCCGATTTCTTGCAGGTACCCTTAAAAACATGTTTTAAACATAATGAACGGTTCAGATCATCAAAATAAAGGATCCCTCATTAGAAGCGCGGACTATATATGTATGAGTGAGCTTCTAATAAGGAATCCCGTATTTTGCTACGGTGTGGACCTCCTACTTCTTGATCAAATTATGATGATCTGAACCGTTCAATGTGTTTAAAACGTGTTTTTAAGGGTACCCGTAAGAGTTCGGCTCAAAATAATATCCGGAAAGTCTTTGAGCCGTTCAATTTTTCATAAAACTGTTCCTGTCAGTATTTATCAAAAACTGTTTAGATCAAGCTCTTCTCGATATTATTTCGAGCCGATTTCTTGCAGGTACCCTTAAAAACATGTTTTAAACATAATGAACGGTTCAGATCATCAAAATAAAGGATCCCTCATTAGAAGCGCGGACTATATATGTATGAGTGAGCTTCTAATAAGGGATCCCCTATTTTGCTACGGTGTGGACCTCCTACTTCTTGATCAAATTATGATGATCTGAACCGTTCAATGTGTTTAAAACGTGTTTTTAAGGGTACCCGTAAGAGATCGGCTCAAAATAATATCCGGAAAGTCTTTGATCCGTTCAATTTTTCATAAAACTGTTCCTGTCAGCATTTATCAAAAACTGTTTCGATCAAGCTCTTCTCGATATTATTTCGAGCCGATTTCTTGCAGGTACCCTTAAAAACATGTTTTAAACATAATGAACGGTTCAGATCATCAAAATAAAGGATCCCTCATTAGAAGCGCGGACTATATATGTATGAGTGAGCTTCTAATAAGGGATCCCCTATTTTGCTACGGTGTGGACCTCCTACTTCTTGATCAAATTATGATGATCTGAACCGTTCAATGTGTTTAAAACGTGTTTTTAAGTGTACCCGTAAGAGATCGGCTCAAAATAATATCCGGAAAGTCTTTGAGCCGTTCAATTTTTCATAAAACTGTTCCTGTTAGCATTTATCAAAAACTGTTTAGATCAAGCTCTTCTCGATATTATTTCGAGCCGATTTCTTGCAGGTACCCTTAAAAACATGTTTTAAACATAATGAACGGTTCAGATCATCAAAATAAAGGATCCCTCATTAGAAGCGCGGACTATATATGTATGAGTGAGCTTCTAATAAGGGATCCCCTATTTTGCTACGGTGTGGACCTCCTACTTCTTGATCAAATTATGATGATCTGAACCGTTCAATGTGTTTAAAACGTGTTTTCAAGGGTACCCGTAAGAGATCGGCTCAAAATAATATCCGGAAAGTCTTTGATCCGTTCAATTTTTCATAAAACTGTTCCTGTCAGCATTTATCAAAAACTGTTTCGATCAAGCTCTTCTCGATATTATTTCGAGCCGATTTCTTGCAGGTACCCTTAAAAACATGTTTTAAACATAATGAACGGTTCAGATCATCAAAATAAAGGATCCCTCATTAGAAGCGCGGACTATATATGTATGAGTGAGCTTCTAATAAGGGATCCCCTATTTTGCTACGGTGTGGACCTCCTACTTCTTGATCAAATTATGATGATCTGAACCGTTCAATGTGTTTAAAACGTGTTTTTAAGGGTACCCGTAAGAGATCGGCTCAAAATAATATCCGGAAAGTCTTTGATCCGTTCAATTTTTCATAAAACTGTTCCTGTCAGCATGTATCAAAAACTGTTTCGATCAAGCTCTTCTCGATATTATTTCGAGCCGATTTCTTGCAGGTACCCTTAAAAACATGTTTTAAACATAATGAACGGTTCAGATCATCAAAATAAAGGATCCCTCATTAGAAGCGCGGACTATATATGTATGAGTGAGCTTCTAATAAGGGATCCCCTATTTTGCTACGGTGTGGACCTCCTACTTCTTGATCAAATTATGATGATCTGAACCGTTCAATGTGTTTAAAACGTGTTTTTAAGGGTACCCGTAAGAGATCGGCTCAAAATAATATCCGGAAAGTCTTTGATCCGTTCAATTTTTCATAAAACTGTTCCTGTCAGCATTTATCAAAAACTGTTTCGATCAAGCTCTTCTCGATATTATTTCGAGCCGATTTCTTGCAGGTACCCTTAAAAACATGTTTTAAACATAATGAACGGTTCAGATCATCAAAATAAAGGATCCCTCATTAGAAGCGCGGACTATATATGTATGAGTGAGCTTCTAATAAGGGATCCCCTATTTTGCTACGGTGTGGACCTCCTACTTCTTGATCAAATTATGATGATCTGAACCGTTCAATGTGTTTAAAACGTGTTTTTAAGGGTACCCGTAAGAGATCGGCTCAAAATAATATCCGGAAAGTCTTTGATCCGTTCAATTTTTCATAAAACTGTTCCTGTCAGCATTTATCAAAAACTGTTTAGATCAAGCTCTTCTCGATATTATTTCGAGCCGATTTCTTGCAGGTACCCCTAAAAACATGTTTTAAACATAATGAACGGTTCAGATCATCAAAATAAAGGATCCCTCATTAGAAGCGCGGACTATATATGTATGAGTGAGCTTCTAATAAGGGATCCCCTATTTTGCTACGGTGTGGACCTCCTACTTCTTGATCAAATTATGATGATCTGAACCGTTCAATGTGTTTAAAACGTGTTTTTAAGGGTACCCGTAAGAGATCGGCTCAAAATAATATCCGGAAAGTCTTTGATCCGTTCAATTTTTCATAAAACTGTTCCTGTCAGCATTTATCAAAAACTGTTTCGATCAAGCTCTTCTCGATATTATTTCGAGCCGATTTCTTGCAGGTACCCTTAAAAACATGTTTTAAACATAATGAACGGTTCAGATCATCAAAATAAAGGATCCCTCATTAGAAGCGCGGACTATATATGTATGAGTGAGCTTCTAATAAGGGATCCCCTATTTTGCTACGGTGTGGACCTCCTACTTCTTGATCAAATTATGATGATCTGAACCGTTCAATGTGTTTAAAACGTGTTTTTAAGGGTACCCGTAAGAGATCGGCTCAAAATAATATCCGGAAAGTCTTTGATCCGTTCAATTTTTCATAAAACTGTTCCTGTCAGCATTTATCAAAAACTGTTTAGATCAAGCTCTTCTCGATATTATTTCGAGCCGATTTCTTGCAGGTACCCCTAAAAACATGTTTTAAACATAATGAACGGTTCAGATCATCAAAATAAAGGATCCCTCATTAGAAGCGCGGACTATATATGTATGAGTGAGCTTCTAATAAGGGATCCCCTATTTTGCTACGGTGTGGACCTCCTACTTCTTGATCAAATTATGATGATCTGAACCGTTCAATGTGTTTAAAACGTGTTTTTAAGGGTACCCGTAAGAGATCGGCTCAAAATAATATCCGGAAAGTCTTTGATCCGTTCAATTTTTCATAAAACTGTTCCTGTCAGCATTTATCAAAAACTGTTTCGATCAAGCTCTTCTCGATATTATTTCGAGCCGATTTCTTGCAGGTACCCTTAAAAACATGTTTTAAACATAATGAACGGTTCAGATCATCAAAATAAAGGATCCCTCATTAGAAGCGCGGACTATATATGTATGAGTGAGCTTCTAATAAGGGATCCCCTATTTTGCTACGGTGTGGACCTCCTACTTCTTGATCAAATTATGATGATCTGAACCGTTCAATGTGTTTAAAACGTGTTTTTAAGGGTACCCGTAAGAGATCGGCTCAAAATAATATCCGGAAAGTCTTTGATCCGTTCAATTTTTCATAAAACTGTTCCTGTCAGCATTTATCAAAAACTGTTTCGATCAAGCTCTTCTCGATATTATTTCGAGCCGATTTCTTGCAGGTACCCTTAAAAACATGTTTTAAACATAATGAACGGTTCAGATCATCAAAATAAAGGATCCCTCAATAGAAGCGCGGACTATATATGTATGAGTGAGCTTCTAATAAGGGATCCCCTATTTTGCTACGGTGTGGACCTCCTACTTCTTGATCAAATTATGATGATCTGAACCGTTCATTGTGTTTAAAACGTGTTTTTAAGGGTACCCGTAAGAGATCGGCTCAAAATAATATCCGGAAAGTCTTTGATTCGTTCAATTTTTCATAAAACTGTTCCTGTCAGCATTTATCAAAAACTGTTTAGATCAAGCTCTTCTCGATATTATTTCGAGCCGATTTCTTGCAGGTACCCTTAAAAACATGTTTTAAACATAATGAACGGTTCAGATCATCAAAATAAAGGATCCCTCATTAGAAGCGCGGACAATATATGTATGAGTGAGCTTCTAATAAGGGATCCCCTATTTTGCTACGGTGTGGACCTCCTACTTCTTGATCAAATTATGATGATCTGAACCGTTCAATGTGTTTAAAACGTGTTTTTAAGGGTACCCGTAAGAGATCGGCTCAAAATAATATCCGGAAAGTCTTTGATCCGTTCAATTTTTCATAAAACTGTTCCTGTCAGCATTTATCAAAAACTGTTTAGATCAAGCTCTTCTCGATATTATTTCGAGCCGATTTCTTGCAGGTACCCTTAAAAACATGTTTTAAACATAATGAACGGTTCAGATCATCAAAATAAAGGATCCCTCATTAGAAGCGCGGACTATATATGTATGAGTGAGCTTCTAATAAGGGATCCCCTATTTTGCTACGGTGTGGAACTCCTACTTCTTGATCAAATTATGATGATCTGAACCGTTCAATGTGTTTAAAACGTGTTTTTAAGGGTACCCGTAAGAGATCGGCTCAAAATAATATCCGGAAAGTCTTTGATCCGTTCAATTTTTCATAAAACTGTTCCTGTCAGCATTTATCAAAAACTGTTTCGATCAAGCTCTTCTCGATATTATTTCGAGCCGATTTCTTGCAGGTACCCTTAAAAACATGTTTTAAACATAATGAACGGTTCAGATCATCAAAATAAAGGATCCCTCATTAGAAGCGCGGACTATATATGTATGAGTGAGCTTCTAATAAGGGATCCCCTATTTTGCTACGGTGTGGACCTCCTACTTCTTGATCAAATTATGATGATCTGAACCGTTCAATGTGTTTAAAACGTGTTTTTAAGGGTACCCGTAAGAGATCGGCTCAAAATAATATCCGGAAAGTCTTTGATCCGTTCAATTTTTCATAAAACTGTTCCTGTCAGCATTTATCAAAAACTGTTTCGATCAAGCTCTTCTCGATATTATTTCGAGCCGATTTCTTGCAGGTACCCTTAAAAACATGTTTTAAACATAATGAACGGTTCAGATCATCAAAATAAAGGATCCCTCATTAGAAGCGCGGACTATATATGTATGAGTGAGCTTCTAATAAGGGATCCCCTATTTTGCTACGGTGTGGACCTCCTACTTCTTGATCAAATTATGATGATCTGAACCGTTCAATGTGTTTAAAACGTGTTTTTAAGGGTACCCGTAAGAGATCGGCTCAAAATAATATCCGGAAAGTCTTTGATCCGTTCAATTTTTCATAAAACTGTTCCTGTCAGCATTTATCAAAAACTGTTTAGATCAAGCTCTTCTCGATATTATTTCGAGCCGATTTCTTGCAGGTACCCCTAAAAACATGTTTTAAACATAATGAACGGTTCAGATCATCAAAATAAAGGATCCCTCATTAGAAGCGCGGACTATATATGTATGAGTGAGCTTCTAATAAGGGATCCCCTATTTTGCTACGGTGTGGACCTCCTACTTCTTGATCAAATTATGATGATCTGAACCGTTCAATGTGTTTAAAACGTGTTTTTAAGGGTACCCGTAAGAGATCGGCTCAAAATAATATCCGGAAAGTCTTTGATCCGTTCAATTTTTCATAAAACTGTTCCTGTCAGCATTTATCAAAAACTGTTTCGATCAAGCTCTTCTCGATATTATTTCGAGCCGATTTCTTGCAGGTACCCTTAAAAACATGTTTTAAACATAATGAACGGTTCAGATCATCAAAATAAAGGATCCCTCATTAGAAGCGCGGACTATATATGTATGAGTGAGCTTCTAATAAGCGATCCCCTATTTTGCTACGGTGTGGACCTCCTACTTCTTGATCAAATTATGATGATCTGAACCGTTCAATGTGTTTAAAACGTGTTTTTAAGGGTACCCGTAAGAGATCGGCTCAAAATAATATCCGGAAAGTCTTTGATCCGTTCAATTTTTCATAAAACTGTTCCTGTCAGCATTTATCAAAAACTGTTTAGATCAAGCTCTTCTCGATATTATTTCGAGCCGATTTCTTGCAGGTACCCTTAAAAACATGTTTTAAACATAATGAACGGTTCAGATCATCAAAATAAAGGATCCCTCATTAGAAGCGCGGACTATATATGTATGAGTGAGCTTCTAATAAGGGATCCCCTATTTTGCTACGGTGTGGACCTCCTACTTCTTGATCAAATTATGATGATCTGAACCGTTCAATGTGTTTAAAACGTGTTTTTAAGGGTACCCGTAAGAGATCGGCTCAAAATAATATCCGGAAAGTCTTTGATCCGTTCAATTTTTCATAAAACTGTTCCTGTCAGCATTTATCAAAAACTGTTTCGATCAAGCTCTTCTCGATATTATTTCGTGGCGATTTCTTGCAGGTACCCTTAAAAACATGTTTTAAACATAATGAACGGTTCAGATCATCAAAATAAAGGATCCCTCATTAGAAGCGCGGACTATATATGTATGAGTGAGCTTCTAATAAGGGATCCCCTATTTTGCTACGGTGTGGACCTCCTACTTCTTGATCAAATTATGATGATCTGAACCGTTCAATGTGTTTAAAACGTGTTTTTAAGGGTACCCGTAAGAGATCGGCTCAAAATAATATCCGGAAAGTCTTTGATCCGTTCAATTTTTCATAAAACTGTTCCTGTCAGCATTTATCAAAAACTGTTTAGATCAAGCTCTTCTCGATATTATTTCGAGCCGATTTCTTGTAGGTACCCTTAAAAACATGTTTTAAACATAATGAACGGTTCAGATCATCAAAATAAAGGATCCCTCATTAGAAGCGCGGACTATATATGTATGAGTGAGCTTCTAATAAGGGATCCCCTATTTTGCTACGGTGTGGACCTCCTACTTCTTGATCAAATTATGATCATCTGAACCGTTCAATGTGTTTAAAACGTGTTTTTAAGGGTACCCGTAAGAGATCGGCTCAAAATAATATCCGGAAAGTCTTTGATCCGTTCAATTTTTCATAAAACTGTTCCTGTCAGCATTTATCAAAAACTGTTTAGATCAAGCTCTTCTCGATATTATTTCGAGCCGATTTCTTGCAGGTACCCTTAAAAACATGTTTCAAACATAATGAACGGTTCAGATCATCAAAATAAAGGATCCCTCATTAGAAGCGCGGACTATATATGTATGAGTGAGCTTCTAATAAGGGATCCCCTATTTTGCTACGGTGTGGACCTCCTACTTCTTGATCAAATTATGATGATCTGAACCGTTCAATGTGTTTAAAACGTGTTTTTAAGGGTACCCGTAAGAGATCGGCTCAAAATAATATCCGGAAAGTCTTTGATCCGTTCAATTTTTCATAAAACTGTTCCTGTCAGCATTTATCAAAAACTGTTTCGATCAAGCTCTTCTCGATATTATTTCGAGCCGATTTCTTGCAGGTACCCTTAAAAACATGTTTTAAACATAATGAACGGTTCAGATCATCAAAATAAAGGATCCCTCATTAGAAGCGCGGACTATATATGTATGAGTGAGCTTCTAATAAGGGATCCCCTATTTTGCTACGGTGTGGACCTCCTACTTCTTGATCAAATTATGATGATCTGAACCGTTCAATGTGTTTAAAACGTGTTTTTAAGGGTACCCGTAAGAGATCGGCTCAAAATAATATCCGGAAAGTCTTTGATCCGTTCAATTTTTCATAAAACTGTTCCTGTCAGCATTTATCAAAAACTGTTTAGATCAAGCTCTTCTCGATATTATTTCGAGCCGATTTCTTGCAGGTACCCTTAAAAACATGTTTTAAACATAATGAACGGTTCAGATCATCAAAATAAAGGATCCCTCATTAGAAGCGCGGACTATATATGTATGAGTGAGCTTTTAATAAGGGATCCCCTATTTTGCTACGGTGTGGACCTCCTACTTCTTGATCAAATTATGATGATCTGAACCGTTCAATGTGTGATCGGCTCAAAATAATATCCGGAAAGTCTTTGATCCGTTCAATTTTTCATAAAACTGTTCCTGTCAGCATTTATCAAAAACTGTTTAGATCAAGCTCTTCTCGATATTATTTCGAGCCGATTTCTTGCAGGTACCCTTAAAAACATGTTTTAAACATAATGAACGGTTCAGATCATCAAAATAAAGGATCCCTCATTAGAAGCGCGGACTATATATGTATGAGTGAGCTTCTAATAAGGGATCCCCTATTTTGCTACGGTGTGGACCTCCTACTTCTTGATCAAATTATGATGATCTGAACCGTTCAATGTGTTTAAAACGTGTTTTTAAGGGTACCCGTAAGAGATCGGCTCAAAATAATATCCGGAAAGTCTTTGATCCGTTCAATTTTTCATAAAACTGTTCCTGTCAGCATTTATCAAAAACTGTTTAGATCAAGCTCTTCTCGATATTATTTCGAGCCGATTTCTTGCAGGTACCCTTAAAAACATGTTTTAAACATAATGAACGGTTCAGATCATCAAAATAAAGGATCCCTCATTAGAAGCGCGGACTATATATGTATGAGTGAGCTTCTAATAAGGGATCCCCTATTTTGCAACGGTGTGGACCTCCTACTTCTTGATCAAATTATGATGATCTGAACCGTTCAATGTGTTTAAAACGTGTTTTTAAGGGTACCCGTAAGAGATCGGCTCAAAATAATATCCGGAAAGTCTTTGATCCGTTCAATTTTTCATAAAACTGTTCCTGTCAGCATTTATCAAAAACTGTTTAGATCAAGCTCTTCTCGATATTATTTCGAGCCGATTTCTTGCAGGTACCCTTAAAAACATGTTTTAAACATAATGAACGGTTCAGATCATCAAAATAAAGGATCCCTCATTAGAAGCGCGGACTATATATGTATGATTGAGCTTCTAATAAGGGATCCCCTATTTTGCTACGGTGTGGACCTCCTACTTCTTGATCAAATTATGATGATCTGAACCGTTCAATGTGTTTAAAACGTGTTTTTAAGGGTACCCGTAAGAGATCGGCTCAAAATAATATCCGGAAAGTCTTTGATCCGTTCAATTTTTCATAAAACTGTTCCTGTCAGCATTTATCAAAAACTGTTTAGATCAAGCTCTTCTCGATATTATTTCGAGCCGATTTCTTGCAGGTACCCTTAAAAACATGTTTTAAACATAATGAACGGTTCAGATCATCAAAATAAAGGATCCCTCATTAGAAGCGCGGACTATATATGTATGAGTGAGCTTCTAATAAGGGATCCCCTATTTTGCTACGGTGTGGACCTCCTACTTCTTGATCAAATTATGATGATCTGAACCGTTCAATGTGTTTAAAACGTGTTTTTAAGGGTACCCGTAAGAGATCGGCTCAAAATAATATCCGGAAAGTCTTTGATCCGTTCAATTTTTCATAAAACTGTTCCTGTCAGCATTTATCAAAAACTGTTTAGATCAAGCTCTTCTCGATATTATTTCGAGCCGATTGCTTGCAGGTACCCTTAAAAACATGTTTTAAACATAATGAACGGTTCAGATCATCAAAATAAAGGATCCCTCATTAGAAGCGCGGACTATATATGTATGAGTGAGCTTCTAATAAGGGATCCCCTATTTTGCTACGGTGTGGACCTCCTACTTCTTGATCAAATTATGATGATCTGAACCGTTCAATGTGTTTAAAACGTGTTTTTAAGGGTACCCGTAAGAGATCGGCTCAAAATAATATCCGGAAAGTCTTTGATCCGTTCAATTTTTCATAAAACTGTTCCTGTCAGCATTTATCAAAAACTGTTTAGATCAAGCTCTTCTCGATATTATTTCGAGCCGATTGCTTGCAGGTAGGGGTGTAAGGCTAAACCGGAAACCCGGACCAAACCGGTAAACCGGACCAAACCGTCGGTCCGGTCCGGTTTTGGGAGCAGATCGGTCCGGTTCGGTCCGGTTTGATTTTTTTTTAATTGTTTCGGTTTGGTTTTCGGTTTTTGAGTTTTTGAGGCCGGACCGGACCGGACCAGACCGGTTTTAACCCTAAGTCATTTTATACTTTATAGTTTTAAGTATTTAGGTTCTTTATGTCTCACTCCCTCTGATTTTGTATTTTTTTTCTTGAGTTCGTATACTTATTTTAGTGATTTCTGAGTTTTCGTCTTCATATACTAAGTTATGGTTTTAAGTTATTTGTTTACTAATTTCGCATTTGATTTGTGCGTTCATATACTAAGTTATTTTTCTGATTTCAGAGTTATTTTTTACATTTTTTGATGATTTTGGCCCAAGACCACCCAAACCGGAAACCGGACCAAACCGGAGCCAAAACCGGCCGAGCCAAACCGGACCAAACCGAACACCATCGGTCCGGTTTTCGGTTTACGTTTTTCTCAAACCGGTCAACCGGTTTGGTCCGAGTTTATAGGGCAAACCGGACCAAACCGGACCGGTTACACCCCTACTTGCAGGTACCCTTAAAAACATGTTTTAAACATAATGAACGGTTCAGATCATCAAAATAAAGGATCCCTCATTAGAAGCGCGGACTATATATGTATGAGTGAGCTTCTAATAAGGGATCCCCTATTTTGCTACGGTGTGGACCTCCTACTTCTTGATCAAATTATGATGATCTGTACCGTTCAATGTGTTTAAAACGTGTTTTTAAGGGTACCCGTAAGAGATCGGCTCAAAATAATATCCGGAAAGTCTTTGATCCGTTCAATTTTTCATAAAACTGTTCCTGTCAGCATTTATCAAAAACTGTTTAGATCAAGCTCTTCTCGATATTATTTCGAGCCGATTACTTGCAGGTACCCTTAAAAACATGTTTTAAACATAATGAACGGTTCAGATCATCAAAATAAAGGATCCCTCATTAGAAGCGCGGACTATATATGTATGAGTGAGCTTCTAATAAGGGATCCCCTATTTTGCTACGGTGTGGACCTCCTACTTCTTGATCAAATTATGATGATCTGAACCGTTCAATGTGTTTAAAACGTGTTTTTAAGGGTACCCGTAAGAGATCGGCTCAAAATAATATCCGGAAAGTCTTTGATCCGTTCAATTTTTCATAAAACTGTTCCTGTCAGCATTTATCAAAAACTGTTTAGATCAAGCTCTTCTCGATATTATTTCGAGCCGATTTCTTGCAGGTACCCTTAAAAACATGTTTTAAACATAATGAACGGTTCAGATCATCAAAATAAAGGATCCCTCATTAGAAGCGCGGACTATATATGTATGAGTGAGCTTCTAATAAGGGATCCCCTATTTTGCTACGGTGTGGACCTCCTACTTCTTGATCAAATTATGATGATCTGAACCGTTCAATGTGTTTAAAACGTGTTTTTAAGGGTACCCGTAAGAGATCGGCTCAAAATAATATCCGGAAAGTCTTTGATCCGTTCAATTTTTCATAAAACTGTTCCTGTCAGCATTTATCAAAAACTGTTTAGATCAAGCTCTTCTCGATATTATTTCGAGCCGATTGCTTGCAGGTACCCTTAAAAACATGTTTTAAACATAATGAACGGTTCAGATCATCAAAATAAAGGATCCCTCAATAGAAGCGCGGACTATATATGTATGAGTGAGCTTCTAATAAGGGATCCCCTATTTTGCTACGGTGTGGACCTCCTACTTCTTGATCAAATTATGATGATCTGAACCGTTCAATGTGTTTAAAACGTGTTTTTAAGGGTACCCGTAAGAGATCGGCTCAAAATAATATCCGGAAAGTCTTTGATCCGTTCAATTTTTCATAAAACTGTTCCTGTCAGCATTTATCAAAAACTGTTTAGATCAAGCTCTTCTCGATATTATTTCGAGCCGATTGCTTGCAGGTACCCTTAAAAACATGTTTTAAACATAATGAACGGTTCAGATCATCAAAATAAAGGATCCCTCATTAGAAGCGCGGACTATATATGTATGAGTGAGCTTCTAATAAGGGATCCCCTATTTTGCTACGGTGTGGACCTCCTACTTCTTGATCAAATTATGATGATCTGTACCGTTCAATGTGTTTAAAACGTGTTTTTAAGGGTACCCGTAAGAGATCGGCTCAAAATAATATCCGGAAAGTCTTTGATCCGTTCAATTTTTCATAAAACTGTTCCTGTCAGCATTTATCAAAAACTGTTTCGATCAAGCTCTTCTCGATATTATTTCGAGGCGATTTCTTGCAGGTACCCTTAAAAACATGTTTTAAACATAATGAACGGTTCAGATCATCAAAATAAAGGATCCCTCATTAGAAGCGCGGACTATATATGTATGAGTGAGCTTCTAATAAGGGATCCCCTATTTTGCTACGGTGTGGACCTCCTACTTCTTGATCAAATTATGATGATCTGAACCGTTCAATGTGTTTAAAACGTGTTTTTAAGGGTACCCGTAAGAGATCGGCTCAAAATAATATCCGGAAAGTCTTTGATCCGTTCAATTTTTCATAAAACTGTTCCTGTCAGCATTTATCAAAAACTGTTTAGATCAAGCTCTTCTCGATATTATTTCGAGCCGATTTCTTGTAGGTACCCTTAAAAACATGTTTTAAACATAATGAACGGTTCAGATCATCAAAATAAAGGATCCCTCATTAGAAGCGCGGACTATATATGTATGAGTGAGCTTCTAATAAGGGATCCCCTATTTTGCTACGGTGTGGACCTCCTACTTCTTGATCAAATTATGATCATCTGAACCGTTCAATGTGTTTAAAACGTGTTTTTAAGGGTACCCGTAAGAGATCGGCTCAAAATAATATCCGGAAAGTCTTTGATCCGTTCAATTTTTCATAAAACTGTTCCTGTCAGCATTTATCAAAAACTGTTTAGATCAAGCTCTTCTCGATATTATTTCGAGCCGATTTCTTGCAGGTACCCTTAAAAACATGTTTCAAACATAATGAACGGTTCAGATCATCAAAATAAAGGATCCCTCATTAGAAGCGCGGACTATATATGTATGAGTGAGCTTCTAATAAGGGATCCCCTATTTTGCTACGGTGTGGACCTCCTACTTCTTGATCAAATTATGATGATCTGAACCGTTCAATGTGTTTAAAACGTGTTTTTAAGGGTACCCGTAAGAGATCGGCTCAAAATAATATCCGGAAAGTCTTTGATCCGTTCAATTTTTCATAAAACTGTTCCTGTCAGCATTTATCAAAAACTGTTTCGATCAAGCTCTTCTCGATATTATTTCGAGCCGATTTCTTGCAGGTACCCTTAAAAACATGTTTTAAACATAATGAACGGTTCAGATCATCAAAATAAAGGATCCCTCATTAGAAGCGCGGACTATATATGTATGAGTGAGCTTCTAATAAGGGATCCCCTATTTTGCTACGGTGTGGACCTCCTACTTCTTGATCAAATTATGATGATCTGAACCGTTCAATGTGTTTAAAACGTGTTTTTAAGGGTACCCGTAAGAGATCGGCTCAAAATAATATCCGGAAAGTCTTTGATCCGTTCAATTTTTCATAAAACTGTTCCTGTCAGCATTTATCAAAAACTGTTTAGATCAAGCTCTTCTCGATATTATTTCGAGCCGATTTCTTGCAGGTACCCTTAAAAACATGTTTTAAACATAATGAACGGTTTAGATCATCAAAATAAAGGATCCCTCATTAGAAGCGCGGACTATATATGTATGAGTGAGCTTCTAATAAGGGATCCCCTATTTTGCTACGGTGTGGACCTCCTACTTCTTGATCAAATTATGATGATCTGAACCGTTCAATGTGTTTAAAACGTGTTTTTAAGGGTACCCGTAAGAGATCGGCTCAAAATAATATCCGGAAAGTCTTTGATCCGTTCAATTTTTCATAAAACTGTTCCTGTCAGCATTTATCAAAAACTGTTTAGATCAAGCTCTTCTCGATATTATTTCGAGCCGATTTCTTGCAGGTACCCTTAAAAACATGTTTTAAACATAATGAACGGTTCAGATCATCAAAATAAAGGATCCCTCATTAGAAGCGCGGACTATATATGTATGAGTGAGCTTCTAATAAGGGATCCCCTATTTTGCAACGGTGTGGACCTCCTACTTCTTGATCAAATTATGATGATCTGAACCGTTCAATGTGTTTAAAACGTGTTTTTAAGGGTACCCGTAAGAGATCGGCTCAAAATAATATCCGGAAAGTCTTTGATCCGTTCAATTTTTCATAAAACTGTTCCTGTCAGCATTTATCAAAAACTGTTTAGATCAAGCTCTTCTCGATATTATTTCGAGCCGATTTCTTGCAGGTACCCTTAAAAACATGTTTTAAACATAATGAACGGTTCAGATCATCAAAATAAAGGATCCCTCATTAGAAGCGCGGACTATATATGTATGATTGAGCTTCTAATAAGGGATCCCCTATTTTGCTACGGTGTGGACCTCCTACTTCTTGATCAAATTATGATGATCTGAACCGTTCAATGTGTTTAAAACGTGTTTTTAAGGGTACCCGTAAGAGATCGGCTCAAAATAATATCCGGAAAGTCTTTGATCCGTTCAATTTTTCATAAAACTGTTCCTGTCAGCATTTATCAAAAACTGTTTAGATCAAGCTCTTCTCGATATTATTTCGAGCCGATTTCTTGCAGGTACCCTTAAAAACATGTTTTAAACATAATGAACGGTTCAGATCATCAAAATAAAGGATCCCTCATTAGAAGCGCGGACTATATATGTATGAGTGAGCTTCTAATAAGGGATCCCCTATTTTGCTACGGTGTGGACCTCCTACTTCTTGATCAAATTATGATGATCTGAACCGTTCAATGTGTTTAAAACGTGTTTTTAAGGGTACCCGTAAGAGATCGGCTCAAAATAATATCCGGAAAGTCTTTGATCCGTTCAATTTTTCATAAAACTGTTCCTGTCAGCATTTATCAAAAACTGTTTAGATCAAGCTCTTCTCGATATTATTTCGAGCCGATTGCTTGCAGGTACCCTTAAAAACATGTTTTAAACATAATGAACGGTTCAGATCATCAAAATAAAGGATCCCTCATTAGAAGCGCGGACTATATATGTATGAGTGAGCTTCTAATAAGGGATCCCCTATTTTGCTACGGTGTGGACCTCCTACTTCTTGATCAAATTATGATGATCTGAACCGTTCAATGTGTTTAAAACGTGTTTTTAAGGGTACCCGTAAGAGATCGGCTCAAAATAATATCCGGAAAGTCTTTGATCCGTTCAATTTTTCATAAAACTGTTCCTGTCAGCATTTATCAAAAACTGTTTAGATCAAGCTCTTCTCGATATTATTTCGAGCCGATTGCTTGCAGGTAGGGGTGTAAGGCTAAACCGGAAACCCGGACCAAACCGGTAAACCGGACCAAACCGTCGGTCCGGTCCGGTTTTGGGAGCAGATCGGTCCGGTTCGGTCCGGTTTGATTTTTTTTTAATTGTTTCGGTTTGGTTTTCGGTTTTTGAGTTTTTGAGGCCGGACCGGACCGGACCAGACCGGTTTTAACCCTAAGTCATTTTATACTTTATAGTTTTAAGTATTTAGGTTCTTTATGTCTCACTCCCTCTGATTTTGTATTTTTTTTCTTGAGTTCGTATACTTATTTTAGTGATTTCTGAGTTTTCGTCTTCATATACTAAGTTATGGTTTTAAGTTATTTGTTTACTAATTTCGCATTTGATTTGTGCGTTCATATACTAAGTTATTTTTCTGATTTCAGAGTTATTTTTTACATTTTTTGATGATTTTGGCCCAAGACCACCCAAACCGGAAACCGGACCAAACCGGAGCCAAAACCGGCCGAGCCAAACCGGACCAAACCGAACACCATCGGTCCGGTTTTCGGTTTACGTTTTTCTCAAACCGGTCAACCGGTTTGGTCCGAGTTTATAGGGCAAACCGGACCAAACCGGACCGGTTACACCCCTACTTGCAGGTACCCTTAAAAACATGTTTTAAACATAATGAACGGTTCAGATCATCAAAATAAAGGATCCCTCATTAGAAGCGCGGACTATATATGTATGAGTGAGCTTCTAATAAGGGATCCCCTATTTTGCTACGGTGTGGACCTCCTACTTCTTGATCAAATTATGATGATCTGTACCGTTCAATGTGTTTAAAACGTGTTTTTAAGGGTACCCGTAAGAGATCGGCTCAAAATAATATCCGGAAAGTCTTTGATCCGTTCAATTTTTCATAAAACTGTTCCTGTCAGCATTTATCAAAAACTGTTTAGATCAAGCTCTTCTCGATATTATTTCGAGCCGATTACTTGCAGGTACCCTTAAAAACATGTTTTAAACATAATGAACGGTTCAGATCATCAAAATAAAGGATCCCTCATTAGAAGCGCGGACTATATATGTATGAGTGAGCTTCTAATAAGGGATCCCCTATTTTGCTACGGTGTGGACCTCCTACTTCTTGATCAAATTATGATGATCTGAACCGTTCAATGTGTTTAAAACGTGTTTTTAAGGGTACCCGTAAGAGATCGGCTCAAAATAATATCCGGAAAGTCTTTGATCCGTTCAATTTTTCATAAAACTGTTCCTGTCAGCATTTATCAAAAACTGTTTAGATCAAGCTCTTCTCGATATTATTTCGAGCCGATTTCTTGCAGGTACCCTTAAAAACATGTTTTAAACATAATGAACGGTTCAGATCATCAAAATAAAGGATCCCTCATTAGAAGCGCGGACTATATATGTATGAGTGAGCTTCTAATAAGGGATCCCCTATTTTGCTACGGTGTGGACCTCCTACTTCTTGATCAAATTATGATGATCTGAACCGTTCAATGTGTTTAAAACGTGTTTTTAAGGGTACCCGTAAGAGATCGGCTCAAAATAATATCCGGAAAGTCTTTGATCCGTTCAATTTTTCATAAAACTGTTCCTGTCAGCATTTATCAAAAACTGTTTAGATCAAGCTCTTCTCGATATTATTTCGAGCCGATTGCTTGCAGGTACCCTTAAAAACATGTTTTAAACATAATGAACGGTTCAGATCATCAAAATAAAGGATCCCTCAATAGAAGCGCGGACTATATATGTATGAGTGAGCTTCTAATAAGGGATCCCCTATTTTGCTACGGTGTGGACCTCCTACTTCTTGATCAAATTATGATGATCTGAACCGTTCAATGTGTTTAAAACGTGTTTTTAAGGGTACCCGTAAGAGATCGGCTCAAAATAATATCCGGAAAGTCTTTGATCCGTTCAATTTTTCATAAAACTGTTCCTGTCAGCATTTATCAAAAACTGTTTAGATCAAGCTCTTCTCGATATTATTTCGAGCCGATTGCTTGCAGGTACCCTTAAAAACATGTTTTAAACATAATGAACGGTTCAGATCATCAAAATAAAGGATCCCTCATTAGAAGCGCGGACTATATATGTATGAGTGAGCTTCTAATAAGGGATCCCCTATTTTGCTACGGTGTGGACCTCCTACTTCTTGATCAAATTATGATGATCTGTACCGTTCAATGTGTTTAAAACGTGTTTTTAAGGGTACCCGTAAGAGATCGGCTCAAAATAATATCCGGAAAGTCTTTGATCCGTTCAATTTTTCATAAAACTGTTCCTGTCAGCATTTATCAAAAACTGTTTAGATCAAGCTCTTCTCGATATTATTTCGAGCCGATTTCTTGCAGGTACCCTTAAAAACATGTTTTAAACATAATGAACGGTTCAGATCATCAAAATAAAGGATCCCTCATTAGAAGCGCGGACTATATATGTATGAGTGAGCTTCTAATAAGGGATCCCCTATTTTGCTACGGTGTGGACCTCCTACTTCTTGATCAAATTATGATGATCTGAACCGTTCAATGTGTTTAAAACGTGTTTTTAAGGGTACCCGTAAGAGATCGGCTCAAAATAATAGCCGGAAAGTCTTTGATCCGTTCAATTTTTCATAAAACTGTTCCTGTCAGCATTTATCAAAAACTGTTTAGATCAAGCTCTTCTCTATATTATTTCGAGCCGATTTTTGCAGGTACCCTTAAAAACATGTTTTAAACATAATGAACGGTTCAGATCATCAAAATAAAGGATCCCTCATTAGAAGCGCGGACTATATATGTATGAGTGAGCTTCTAATAAGGGATCCCCTATTTTGCTACGGTGTGGACCTCCTACTTCTTGATCAAATTATGATGATCTGAACCGTTCAATGTGTTTAAAACGTGTTTTTAAGGGTACCCGTAAGAGATCGGCTCAAAATAATATCCGGAAAGTCTTTGATCCGTTCAATTTTTCATAAAACTGTTCCTGTCAGCATTTATCAAAAACTGTTTAGATCAAGCTCTTCTCGATATTATTTCGAGCCGATTTCTTGCAGGTACCCTTAAAAACATGTTTTAAACATAATGAACGGTTCAGATCATCAAAATAAAGGATCCCTCATTAGAAGCGCGGACTATATATGTATGAGTGAGCTTCTAATAAGGGATCCCCTATTTTGCTACGGTGTGGACCTCCTACTTCTTGATCAAATTATGATGATCTGAACCGTTCAATGTGTTTAAAACGTGTTTTTAAGGGTACCCGTAAGAGATCGGCTCAAAATAATATCCGGAAAGTCTTTGATCCGTTCAATTTTTCATAAAACTGTTCCTGTCAGCATTTATCAAAAACTGTTTAGATCAAGCTCTTCTCGATATTATTTCGAGCCGATTGCTTGCAGGTACCCTTAAAAACATGTTTTAAACATAATGAACGGTTCAGATCATCAAAATAAAGGATCCCTCATTAGAAGCGCGGACTATATATGTATGAGTGAGCTTCTAATAAGGGATCCCCTATTTTGCTACGGTGTGGACCTCCTACTTCTTGATCAAATTATGATGATCTGAACCGTTCAATGTGTTTAAAACGTGTTTTTAAGGGTACCCGTAAGAGATCGGCTCAAAATAATATCCGGAAAGTCTTTGATCCGTTCAATTTTTCATAAAACTGTTCCTGTCAGCATTTATCAAAAACTGTTTAGATCAAGCTCTTCTCGATATTATTTCGAGCCGATTGCTTGCAGGTAGGGGTGTAAGGCTAAACCGGAAAACCGGACCAAACCGGTAAGCCGGACCAAACCGTCGGTCCGGTCCGGTTTTGGGAGCAGATCGGTCCGATTCGGTCCGGTTTGATTTTTTTTTAATTGTTTCGGTTTGGTTTTCGGTTTTTGAGTTTTTGAGGCCGGACCGGACCGGACCAGACCGGTTTTAACCCTAAGTCATTTTATATTTTATAGTTTTAAGTATTTAGGTTCTTTATGTCTCACTCCCTCTGATTTTGTATTTTTTTTCTTGAGTTCGTATACTTATTTTAGTGATTTCTGAGTTTTCGTCTTCATATACTAAGTTATGGTTTTAAGTTATTTGTTTACTAATTTCGCATTTGATTTGTGCGTTCATATACTAAGTTATTTTTCTGATTTCAGAGTTATTTTTTACATTTTTTGATGATTTTGGCCCAAGACCACCCAAACCGGAAACCGGACCAAACCGGAGCCAAAACCGGCCGAGCCAAACCGGACCAAACCGAACACCATCGGTCCGGTTTTCGGTTTACGTTTTTCTCAAACCGGTCAACCGGTTTGGTCCGAGTTTATAGGGCAAACCGGACCAAACCGGACCGGTTACACCCCTACTTGCAGGTACCCTTAAAAACATGTTTTAAACATAATGAACGGTTCAGATCATCAAAATAAAGGATCCCTCATTAGAAGCGCGGACTATATATGTATGAGTGAGCTTCTAATAAGGGATCCCCTATTTTGCTACGGTGTGGACCTCCTACTTCTTGATCAAATTATGATGATCTGTACCGTTCAATGTGTTTAAAACGTGTTTTTAAGGGTACCCGTAAGAGATCGGCTCAAAATAATATCCGGAAAGTCTTTGATCCGTTCAATTTTTCATAAAACTGTTCCTGTCAGCATTTATCAAAAACTGTTTAGATCAAGCTCTTCTCGATATTATTTCGAGCCGATTACTTGCAGGTACCCTTAAAAACATGTTTTAAACATAATGAACGGTTCAGATCATCAAAATAAAGGATCCCTCATTAGAAGCGCGGACTATATATGTATGAGTGAGCTTCTAATAAGGGATCCCCTATTTTGCTACGGTGTGGACCTCCTACTTCTTGATCAAATTATGATGATCTGAACCGTTCAATGTGTTTAAAACGTGTTTTTAAGGGTACCCGTAAGAGATCGGCTCAAAATAATATCCGGAAAGTCTTTGATCCGTTCAATTTTTCATAAAACTGTTCCTGTCAGCATTTATCAAAAACTGTTTAGATCAAGCTCTTCTCGATATTATTTCGAGCCGATTTCTTGCAGGAACCCTTAAAAACATGTTTTAAACATAATGAACGGTTCAGATCATCAAAATAAAGGATCCCTCATTAGAAGCGCGGACTATATATGTATGAGTGAGCTTCTAATAAGGGATCCCCTATTTTGCTACGGTGTGGACCTCCTACTTCTTGATCAAATTATGATGATCTGAACCGTTCAATGTGTTTAAAACGTGTTTTTAAGGGTACCCGTAAGAGATCGGCTCAAAATAATATCCGGAAAGTCTTTGATCCGTTCAATTTTTCATAAAACTGTTCCTGTCAGCATTTATCAAAAACTGTTTAGATCAAGCTCTTCTCGATATTATTTCGAGCCGATTGCTTGCAGGTACCCTTAAAAACATGTTTTAAACATAATGAACGGTTCAGATCATCAAAATAAAGGATCCCTCAATAGAAGCGCGGACTATATATGTATGAGTGAGCTTCTAATAAGGGATCCCCTATTTTGCTACGGTGTGGACCTCCTACTTCTTGATCAAATTATGATGATCTGAACCGTTCAATGTGTTTAAAACGTGTTTTTAAGGGTACCCGTAAGAGATCGGCTCAAAATAATATCCGGAAAGTCTTTGATCCGTTCAATTTTTCATAAAACTGTTCCTGTCAGCATTTATCAAAAACTGTTTAGATCAAGCTCTTCTCGATATTATTTCGAGCCGATTGCTTGCAGGTACCCTTAAAAACATGTTTTAAACATAATGAACGGTTCAGATCATCAAAATAAAGGATCCCTCATTAGAAGCGCGGACTATATATGTATGAGTGAGCTTCTAATAAGGGATCCCCTATTTTGCTACGGTGTGGACCTCCTACTTCTTGATCAAATTATGATGATCTGTACCGTTCAATGTGTTTAAAACGTGTTTTTAAGGGTACCCGTAAGAGATCGGCTCAAAATAATATCCGGAAAGTCTTTGATCCGTTCAATTTTTCATAAAACTGTTCCTGTCAGCATTTATCAAAAACTGTTTAGATCAAGCTCTTCTCGATATTATTTCGAGCCGATTTCTTGCAGGTACCCTTAAAAACATGTTTTAAACATAATGAACGGTTCAGATCATCAAAATAAAGGATCCCTCATTAGAAGCGCGGACTATATATGTATGAGTGAGCTTCTAATAAGGGATCCCCTATTTTGCTACGGTGTGGACCTCCTACTTCTTGATCAAATTATGATGATCTGAACCGTTCAATGTGTTTAAAACGTGTTTTTAAGGGTACCCGTAAGAGATCGGCTCAAAATAATAGCCGGAAAGTCTTTGATCCGTTCAATTTTTCATAAAACTGTTCCTGTCAGCATTTATCAAAAACTGTTTAGATCAAGCTCTTCTCTATATTATTTCGAGCCGATTTCTTGCAGGTACCCTTAAAAACATGTTTTAAACATAATGAACGGTTCAGATCATCAAAATAAAGGATCCCTCATTAGAAGCGCGGACTATATATGTATGAGTGAGCTTCTAATAAGGGATCCCCTATTTTGCTACGGTGTGGACCTCCTACTTCTTGATCAAATTGTGATGATCTGAACCGTTCAATGTGTTTAAAACGTGTTTTTAAGGGTACCCGTAAGAGATCGGCTCAAAATAATATCCGGAAAGTCTTTGATCCGTTCAATTTTTCATAAAACTGTTCCTGTCAGCATTTATCAAAAACTGTTTAGATCAAGCTCTTCTCGATATTATTTCGAGCCGATTTCTTGCAGGTACCCTTAAAAACATGTTTTAAACATAATGAACGGTTCAGATCATCAAAATAAAGGATCCCTCATTAGAAGCGCGGACTATATATGTATGAGTGAGCTTCTAATAAGGGATCCCCTATTTTGCTACGGTGTGGACCTCCTACTTCTTGATCAAATTATGATGATCTGAACCGTTCAATGTGTTTAAAACGTGTTTTTAAGGGTACCCGTAAGAGATCGGCTCAAAATAATATCCGGAAAGTCTTTGATCCGTTCAATTTTTCATAAAACTGTTCCTGTCAGCATTTATCAAAAACTGTTTAGATCAAGCTCTTCTCGATATTATTTCGAGCCGATTTCTTGCAGGTACCCTTAAAAACATGTTTTAAACATAATGAACGGTTCAGATCATCAAAATAAAGGATCCCTCATTAGAAGCGCGGACTATATATGTATGAGTGAGCTTCTAATAAGGGATCCCCTATTTTGCTACGGTGTGGACCTCCTACTTCTTGATCAAATTATGATGATCTGAACCGTTCAATGTGTTTAAAACGTGTTTTTAAGGGTACCCGTAAGAGATCGGCTCAAAATAATATCCGGAAAGTCTTTGATCCGTTCAATTTTTCATAAAACTGTTCCTGTCAGCATTTATCAAAAACTGTTTAGATCAAGCTCTTCTCGATATTATTTCGAGCCGATTTCTTGCAGGTACCCTTAAAAACATGTTTTAAACATAATGAACGGTTCAGATCATCAAAATAAAGGATCCCTCATTAGAAGCGCGGACTATATATGTATGAGTGAGCTTCTAATAAGGGATCCCCTATTTTGCTACGGTGTGGACCTCCTACTTCTTGATCAAATTATGATGATCTGAACCGTTCAATGTGTTTAAAACGTGTTTTTAAGGGTACCCGTAAGAGATCGGCTCAAGATAATATCCGGAAAGTCTTTGATCCGTTCAATTTTTCATAAAACTGTTCCTGTCAGCATTTATCAAAAACTGTTTAGATCAAGCTCTTCTCGATATTATTTCGAGCCGCTTTCTTGCAGGTACCCTTAAAAACATGTTTTAAACATAATGAACGGTTCAGATCATCAAAATAAAGGATCCCTCATTAGAAGCGCGGACTATATATGTATGAGTGAGCTTCTAATAAGGGATCCCCTATTTTCCTACGGTGTGGACCTCCTACTTCTTGATCAAATTATGATGATCTGAACCGTTCAATGTGTTTAAAACGTGTTTTTAAGGGTACCCGTAAGAGATCGGCTCAAAATAATATCCGGAAAGTCTTTGATCCGTTCAATTTTTCATAAAACTGTTCCTGTCAGCATTTATCAAAAACTGTTTAGATCAAGCTCTTCTCGATATTATTTCGAGCCGATTTCTTGCAGGTACCCTTAAAAACATGTTTTAAACATAATGAACGGTTCAGATCATCAAAATAAAGGATCCCTCATTAGAAGCGCGGACTATATATGTATGAGTGAGCTTCTAATAAGGGATCCCCTATTTTGCTACGGTGTGGACCTCCTACTTCTTGATCAAATTGTGATGATCTGAACCGTTCAATGTGTTTAAAACGTGTTTTTAAGGGTACCCGTAAGAGATCGGCTCAAAATAATATCCGGAAAGTCTTTGATCCGTTCAATTTTTCATAAAACTGTTCCTGTCAGCATTTATCAAAAACTGTTTAGATCAAGCTCTTCTCGATATTATTTCGAGCCGATTGCTTGCAGGTACCCTTAAAAACATGTTTTAAACATAATGAACGGTTCAGATCATCAAAATAAAGGATCCCTCATTAGAAGCGCGGACTATATATGTATGAGTGAGCTTCTAATAAGGGATCCCCTATTTTGCTACGGTGTGGACCTCCTACTTCTTGATCAAATTATGATGATCTGAACCGTTCAATGTGTTTAAAACGTGTTTTTAAGGGTACCCGTAAGAGATCGGCTCAAAATAATATCCGGAAAGTCTTTGATCCGTTCAATTTTTCATAAAACTGTTCCTGTCAGCATTTATCAAAAACTGTTTAGATCAAACTCTTCTCGATATTATTTCGAGCCGATTTCTTGCAGGTACCCTTAAAAACATGTTTTAAACATAATGAACGGTTCAGATCATCAAAATAAAGGATCCCTCATTAGAAGCGCGGACTATATATGTATGAGTGAGCTTCTAATAAGGGATCCCCTATTTTGCTACGGTGTGGACCTCCTACTTCTTGATCAAATTATGATGATCTGAACCGTTCAATGTGTTTAAAACGTGTTTTTAAGGGTACCCGTAAGAGATCGGCTCAAAATAATATCCGGAAAGTCTTTGATCCGTTCAATTTTTCATAAAACTGTTCCTGTCAGCATTTATCAAAAAATGTTTAGATCAAGCTCTTCTCGATATTATTTCGAGCCGATTTCTTGCAGGTACCCTTAAAAACATGTTTTAAACATAATGAACGGTTCAGATCATCAAAATAAAGGATCCCTCATTAGAAGCGCGGACTATATATGTATGAGTGAGCTTCTAATAAGGGATCCCCTATTTTGCTACGGTGTGGACCTCCTACTTCTTGATCAAATTATGATGATCTGAACCGTTCAATGTGTTTAAAACGTGTTTTTAAGGGTACCCGTAAGAGATCGGCTCAAAATAATATCCGGAAAGTCTTTGATCCGTTCAATTTTTCATAAAACTGTTCCTGTCAGCATTTATCAAAAACTGTTTAGATCAAGCTCTTCTCGATATTATTTCGAGCCGATTTCTTGCAGGTACCCTTAAAAACATGTTTTAAACATAATGAACGGTTCAGATCATCAAAATAAAGGATCCCTCATTAGAAGCGCGGACTATATATGTATGAGTGAGCTTCTAATAAGGGATCCCCTATTTTGCTACGGTGTGGACCTCCTCCTTCTTGATCAAATTATGATGATCTGAACCGTTCAATGTGTTTAAAACGTGTTTTTAAGGGTACCCGTAAGAGATCGGCTCAAAATAATATCCGGAAAGTCTTTGATCCGTTCAATTTTTCATAAAACTGTTCCTGTCAGCATTTATCAAAAACTGTTTAGATCAAGCTCTTCTCGATATTATTTCGAGCCGATTTCTTGCAGGTACCCTTAAAAACATGTTTTAAACATAATGAACGGTTCAGATCATCAAAATAAAGGATCCCTCATTAGAAGCGCGGACTATATATGTATGAGTGAGCTTCTAATAAGGGATCCCCTATTTTGCTACGGTGTGGACCTCCTACTTCTTGATCAAATTATGATGATCTGAACCGTTCAATGTGTTTAAAACGTGTTTTTAAGGGTACCCGTAAGAGATCGGCTCAAAATAATATCCGGAAAGTCTTTGATCCGTTCAATTTTTCATAAAACTGTTCCTGTCAGCATTTATCAAAAACTGTTTAGATCAAGCTCTTCTCGATATTATTTCGAGCCGATTTCTTGCAGGTACCCTTAAAAACATGTTTTAAACATAATGAACGGTTCAGATCATCAAAATAAAGGATCCCTCATTAGAAGCGCGGACTATATATGTATGAGTGAGCTTCTAATAAGGGATCCCCTATTTTGCTACGGTGTGGACCTCCTACTTCTTGATCAAATTATGATGATCTGAACCGTTCAATGTGTTTAAAACGTGTTTTTAAGGGTACCCGTAAGAGATCGGCTCAAAATAATATCCGGAAAGTCTTTGATCCGTTCAATTTTTCATAAAACTGTTCCTGTCAGCATTTATCAAAAACTGTTTAGATCAAGCTCTTCTCGATATTATTTCGAGCCGATTTCTTGCAGGTACCCTTAAAAACATGTTTTAAACATAATGAACGGTTCAGATCATCAAAATAAAGGATCCCTCATTAGAAGCGCGGACTATATATGTATGAGTGAGCTTCTAATAAGGGATCCCCTATTTTGCTACGGTGTGGACCTCCTACTTCTTGATCAAATTATGATGATCTGAACCGTTCAATGTGTTTAAAACGTGTTCTTAAGGTTACCCGTAAGAGATCGGCTCAAAATAATATCCGGAAAGTCTTTGATCCGTTCAATTTTTCATAAAACTGTTCCTGTCAGCATTTATCAAAAACTGTTTAGATCAAGCTCTTCTCGATATTATTTCGAGCCGATTTCTTGCAGGTATCCTTAAAAACATGTTTTAAACATAATGAACGGTTCAGATCATCAAAATAAAGGATCCCTCATTAGAAGCGCGGACTATATATGTATGAGTGAGCTTCTAATAAGGGATCCCCTATTTTGCTACGGTGTGGACCTCCTACTTCTTGATCAAATTATGATGATCTGAACCGTTCAATGTGTTTAAAACGTGTTCTTAAGGTTACCCGTAAGAGATCGGCTCAAAATAATATCCGGAAAGTCTTTGATCCGTTCAATTTTTCATAAAACTGTTCCTGTCAGCATTTATCAAAAAATGTTTAGATCAAGCTCTTCTCGATATTATTTCGAGCCGATTTCTTGCAGGTACCCTTAAAAACATGTTTTAAACATAATGAACGGTTCAGATCATCAAAATAAAGGATCCCTCATTAGAAGCGCGGACTATATATGTATGAGTGAGCTTCTAATAAGGGATCCCCTATTTTGCTACGGTGTGGACCTCCTACTTCTTGATCAAATTATGATGATCTGAACCGTTCAATGTGTTTAAAACGTGTTTTTAAGGGTACCCGTAAGAGATCGGCTCAAAATAATATCCGGAAAGTCTTTGATCCGTTCAATTTTTCATAAAACTGTTCCTGTCAGCATTTATCAAAAACTGTTTAGATCAAGCTCTTCTCGATATTATTTCGAGCCGATTTCTTGCAGGTACCCTTAAAAACATGTTTTAAACATAATGAACGGTTCAGATCATCAAAATAAAGGATCCCTCATTAGAAGCGCGGACTATATATGTATGAGTGAGCTTCTAATAAGGGATCCCCTATTTTGCTACGGTGTGGACCTCCTCCTTCTTGATCAAATTATGATGATCTGAACCGTTCAATGTGTTTAAAACGTGTTTTTAAGGGTACCCGTAAGAGATCGGCTCAAAATAATATCCGGAAAGTCTTTGATCCGTTCAATTTTTCATAAAACTGTTCCTGTCAGCATTTATCAAAAACTGTTTAGATCAAGCTCTTCTCGATATTATTTCGAGCCGATTTCTTGCAGGTACCCTTAAAAACATGTTTTAAACATAATGAACGGTTCAGATCATCAAAATAAAGGATCCCTCATTAGAAGCGCGGACTATATATGTATGAGTGAGCTTCTAATAAGGGATCCCCTATTTTGCTACGGTGTGGACCTCCTACTTCTTGATCAAATTATGATGATCTGAACCGTTCAATGTGTTTAAAACGTGTTTTTAAGGGTACCCGTAAGAGATCGGCTCAAAATAATATCCGGAAAGTCTTTGATCCGTTCAATTTTTCATAAAACTGTTCCTGTCAGCATTTATCAAAAACTGTTTAGATCAAGCTCTTCTCGATATTATTTCGAGCCGATTTCTTGCAGGTACCCTTAAAAACATGTTTTAAACATAATGAACGGTTCAGATCATCAAAATAAAGGATCCCTCATTAGAAGCGCGGACTATATATGTATGAGTGAGCTTCTAATAAGGGATCCCCTATTTTGCTACGGTGTGGACCTCCTACTTCTTGATCAAATTATGATGATCTGAACCGTTCAATGTGTTTAAAACGTGTTTTTAAGGGTACCCGTAAGAGATCGGCTCAAAATAATATCCGGAAAGTCTTTGATCCGTTCAATTTTTCATAAAACTGTTCCTGTCAGCATTTATCAAAAACTGTTTAGATCAAGCTCTTCTCGATATTATTTCGAGCCGATTTCTTGCAGGTACCCTTAAAAACATGTTTTAAACATAATGAACGGTTCAGATCATCAAAATAAAGGATCCCTCATTAGAAGCGCGGACTATATATGTATGAGTGAGCTTCTAATAAGGGATCCCCTATTTTGCTACGGTGTGGACCTCCTACTTCTTGATCAAATTATGATGATCTGAACCGTTCAATGTGTTTAAAACGTGTTCTTAAGGTTACCCGTAAGAGATCGGCTCAAAATAATATCCGGAAAGTCTTTGATCCGTTCAATTTTTCATAAAACTGTTCCTGTCAGCATTTATCAAAAACTGTTTAGATCAAGCTCTTCTCGATATTATTTCGAGCCGATTTCTTGCAGGTATCCTTAAAAACATGTTTTAAACATAATGAACGGTTCAGATCATCAAAATAAAGGATCCCTCATTAGAAGCGCGGACTATATATGTATGAGTGAGCTTCTAATAAGGGATCACCTATTTTGCTACGGTGTGGACCTCCTACTTCTTGATCAAATTATGATGATCTGAACCGTTCAATGTGTTTAAAACGTGTTCTTAAGGGTACCCTTAAGAGATCGGCTCAAAATAATATCCGGAAAGTCTTTGATCCGTTCAATTTTTCATAAAACTGTTCCTGTCAGCATTTATCAAAAACTGTTTAGATCAAGCTCTTCTCGATATTATTTCGAGCCGATTTCTTGCAGGTACCCTTAAAAACATGTTTTAAACATAATGAACGGTTCAGATCATCAAAATAAAGGATCCCTCATTAGAAGCGCGGACTATATATGTATGAGTGAGCTTCTAATAAGGGATCCCCTATTTTGCTACGGTGTGGACCTCCTACTTCTTGATCAAATTATGATGATCTGAACCGTTCAATGTGTTTAAAACGTGTTCTTAAGGGTACCCGTAAGAGATCGGCTCAAAATAATATCCGGAAAGTCTTTGATCCGTTCAATTTTTCATAAAACTGTTCCTGTCAGCATTTATCAAAAACTGTTTAGATCAAGCTCTTCTCGATATTATTTCGAGCCGATTTCTTGCAGGTACCCTTAAAAACATGTTTTAAACATAATGAACGGTTCAGATCATCAAAATAAAGGATCCCTCATTAGAAGCGCGGACTATATATGTATGAGTGAGCTTCTAATAAGGGATCACCTATTTTGCTACGGTGTGGACCTCCTACTTCTTGATCAAATTATGATGATCTGAACCGTTCAATGTGTTTAAAACGTGTTCTTAAGGGTACCCGTAAGAGATCGGCTCAAAATAATATCCGGAAAGTCTTTGATCCGTTCAATTTTTCATAAAACTGTTCCTGTCAGCATTTATCAAAAACAGTTTAGATCAAGCTCTTCTCGATATTATTTCGAGCCGATTTCTTGCAGGTACCCTTAAAAACATGTTTTAAACATAATGAACGGTTCAGATCATCAAAATAAAGGATCCCTCATTAGAAGCGCGGACTATATATGTATGAGTGAGCTTCTAATAAGGGATCCCCTATTTTGCTACGGTGTGGACCTCCTACTTCTTGATCAAATTATGATGATCTGAACCGTTCAATGTGTTTAAAACGTGTTTTTAAGGGTACCCGTAAGAGATCGGCTCAAAATAATATCCGGAAAGTCTTTGATCCGTTCAATTTTTCATAAAACTGTTCCTGTCAGCATTTATCAAAAACTGTTTAGATCAAGCTCTTCTCGATATTATTTCGAGCCGATTTCTTGCAGGTACCCTTAAAAACATGTTTTAAACATAATGAACGGTTCAGATCATCAAAATAAAGGATCCCTCATTAGAAGCGCGGACTATATATGTATGAGTGAGCTTCTAATAAGGGATCCCCTATTTTGCTACGGTGTGGACCTCCTACTTCTTGATCAAATTATGATGATCTGAACCGTTCAATGTGTTTAAAACGTGTTCTTAAGGTTACCCGTAAGAGATCGGCTCAAAATAATATCCGGAAAGTCTTTGATCCGTTCAATTTTTCATAAAACTGTTCCTGTCAGCATTTATCAAAAACTGTTTAGATCAAGCTCTTCTCGATATTATTTCGAGCCGATTTCTTGCAGGTACCCTTAAAAACATGTTTTAAACATAATGAACGGTTCAGATCATCAAAATAAAGGATCCCTCATTAGAAGCGCGGACTATATATGTATGAGTGAGCTTCTAATAAGGGATCACCTATTTTGCTACGGTGTGGACCTCCTACTTCTTGATCAAATTATGATGATCTGAACCGTTCAATGTGTTTAAAACGTGTTCTTAAGGGTACCCTTAAGAGATCGGCTCAAAATAATATCCGGAAAGTCTTTGATCCGTTCAATTTTTCATAAAACTGTTCCTGTCAGCATTTATCAAAAACTGTTTAGATCAAGCTCTTCTCGATATTATTTCGAGCCGATTTCTTGCAGGTACCCTTAAAAACATGTTTTAAACATAATGAACGGTTCAGATCATCAAAATAAAGGATCCCTCATTAGAAGCGCGGACTATATATGTATGAGTGAGCTTCTAATAAGGGATCCCCTATTTTGCTACGGTGTGGACCTCCTACTTCTTGATCAAATTATGATGATCTGAACCGTTCAATGTGTTTAAAACGTGTTCTTAAGGGTACCCGTAAGAGATCGGCTCAAAATAATATCCGGAAAGTCTTTGATCCGTTCAATTTTTCATAAAACTGTTCCTGTCAGCATTTATCAAAAACTGTTTAGATCAAGCTCTTCTCGATATTATTTCGAGCCGATTTCTTGCAGGTACCCTTAAAAACATGTTTTAAACATAATGAACGGTTCAGATCATCAAAATAAAGGATCCCTCATTAGAAGCGCGGACTATATATGTATGAGTGAGCTTCTAATAAGGGATCACCTATTTTAGTACGGTGTGGACCTCCTACTTCTTGATCAAATTATGATGATCTGAACCGTTCAATGTGTTTAAAACGTGTTCTTAAGGGTACCCGTAAGAGATCGGCTCAAAATAATATCCGGAAAGTCTTTGATCCGTTCAATTTTTCATAAAACTGTTCCTGTCAGCATTTATCAAAAACTGTTTAGATCAAGCTCTTCTCGATATTATTTCGAGCCGATTTCTTGCAGGTACCCTTAAAAACATGTTTTAAACATAATGAACGGTTCAGATCATCAAAATAAAGGATCCCTCATTAGAAGCGCGGACTATATATGTATGAGTGAGCTTCTAATAAGGGATCCCCTATTTTGCTACGGTGTGGACCTCCTACTTCTTGATCAAATTATGATGATCTGAACCGTTCAATGTGTTTAAAACGTGTTTTTAAGGGTACCCGTAAGAGATCGGCTCAAAATAATATCCGGAAAGTCTTTGATCCGTTCAATTTTTCATAAAACTGTTCCTGTCAGCATTTATCAAAAACTGTTTAGATCAAGCTCTTCTCGATATTATTTCGAGCCGATTTCTTGCAGGTACCCTTAAAAACATGTTTTAAACATAATGAACGGTTCAGATCATCAAAATAAAGGATCCCTCATTAGAAGCGCGGACTATATATGTATGAGTGAGCTTCTAATAAGGGATCCCCTATTTTGCTACGGTGTGGACCTCCTACTTCTTGATCAAATTATGATGATCTGAACCGTTCAATGTGTTTAAAACGTGTTTTTAAGGGTACCCGTAAGAGATCGGCTCAAAATAATATCCGGAAAGTCTTTGATCCGTTCAATTTTTCATAAAACTGTTCCAGTCAGCATTTATCAAAAACTGTTTAGATCAAGCTCTTCTCGATATTATTTCGAGCCGATTTCTTGCAGGTACCCTTAAAAACATGTTTTAAACATAATGAACGGTTCAGATCATCAAAATAAAGGATCCCTCATTAGAAGCGCGGACTATATATGTATGAGTGAGCTTCTAATAAGGGATCCCCTATTTTGCTACGGTGTGGACCTCCTACTTCTTGATCAAAATATGATGATCTGAACCGTTCAATGTGTTTAAAACGTGTTTTTAAGGGTACCCGTAAGAGATCGGCTCAAAATAATATCCGGAAAGTCTTTGATCCGTTCAATTTTTCATAAAACTGTTCCTGTCAGCATTTATCAAAAACTGTTTAGATCAAGCTCTTCTCGATATTATTTCGAGCCGATTTCTTGCAGGTACCCTTAAAAACATGTTTTAAACATAATGAACGGTTCAGATCATCAAAATAAAGGATCCCTCATTAGAAGCGCGGACTATATATGTATGAGTGAGCTTCTAATAAGGGATCACCTATTTTGCTACGGTGTGGACCTCCTACTTCTTGATCAAATTATGATGATCTGAACCGTTCAATGTGTTTAAAACGTGTTCTTAAGGGTACCCGTAAGAGATCGGCTCAAAATAATATCCGGAAAGTCTTTGATCCGTTCAATTTTTCATAAAACTGTTCCTGTCAGCATTTATCAAAAACTGTTTAGATCAAGCTCTTCTCGATATTATTTCGAGCCGATTTCTTGCAGGTACCCTTAAAAACATGTTTTAAACATAATGAACGGTTCAGATCATCAAAATAAAGGATCCCTCATTAGAAGCGCGGACTATATATGTATGAGTGAGCTTCTAATAAGGGATCCCCTATTTTGCTACGGTGTGGACCTCCTACTTCTTGATCAAATTATGATGATCTGAACCGTTCAATGTGTTTAAAACGTGTTTTTAAGGGTACCCGTAAGAGATCGGCTCAAAATAATATCCGGAAAGTCTTTGATCCGTTCAATTTTTCATAAAACTGTTCCTGTCAGCATTTATCAAAAACTGTTTAGATCAAGCTCTTCTCGATATTATTTCGAGCCGATTTCTTGCAGGTACCCTAAAAAACATGTTTTAAACATAATGAACGGTTCAGATCATCAAAATAAAGGATCCCTCATTAGAAGCGCGGACTATATATGTATGAGTGAGCTTCTAATAAGGGATCCCCTATTTTGCTACGGTGTGGACCTCCTACTTCTTGATCAAATTATGATGATCTGAACCGTTCAATGTGTTTAAAACGTGTTCTTAAGGTTACCCGTAAGAGATCGGCTCAAAATAATATCCGGAAAGTCTTTGATCCGTTCAATTTTTCATAAAACTGTTCCTGTCAGCATTTATCAAAAACTGTTTAGATCAAGCTCTTCTCGATATTATTTCGAGCCGATTTCTTGCAGGTACCCTTAAAAACATGTTTTAAACATAATGAACGGTTCAGATCATCAAAATAAAGGATCCCTCATTAGAAGCGCGGACTATATATGTATGAGTGAGCTTCTAATAAGGGATCACCTATTTTGCTACGGTGTGGACCTCCTACTTCTTGATCAAATTATGATGATCTGAACCGTTCAATGTGTTTAAAACGTGTTCTTAAGGGTACCCGTAAGAGATCGGCTCAAAATAATATCCGGAAAGTCTTTGATCCGTTCAATTTTTCATAAAACTGTTCCTGTCAGCATTTATCAAAAACTGTTTAGATCAAGCTCTTCTCGATATTATTTCGAGCCGATTTCTTGCAGGTACCCTTAAAAACATGTTTTAAACATAATGAACGGTTCAGATCATCAAAATAAAGGATCCCTCATTAGAAGCGCGGACTATATATGTATGAGTGAGCTTCTAATAAGGGATCCCCTATTTTGCTACGGTGTGGACCTCCTACTTCTTGATCAAATTATGATGATCTGAACCGTTCAATGTGTTTAAAACGTGTTCTTAAGGGTACCCGTAAGAGATCGGCTCAAAATAATATCCGGAAAGTCTTTGATCCGTTCAATTTTTCATAAAACTGTTCCTGTCAGCATTTATCAAAAACTGTTTAGATCAAGCTCTTCTCGATATTATTTCGAGCCGATTTCTTGCAGGTACCCTTAAAAACATGTTTTAAACATAATGAACGGTTCAGATCATCAAAATAAAGGATCCCTCATTAGAAGCGCGGACTATATATGTATGAGTGAGCTTCTAATAAGGGATCACCTATTTTGCTACGGTGTGGACCTCCTACTTCTTGATCAAATTATGATGATCTGAACCGTTCAATGTGTTTAAAACGTGTTCTTAAGGGTACCCGTAAGAGATCGGCTCAAAATAATATCCGGAAAGTCTTTGATCCGTTCAATTTTTCATAAAACTGTTCCTGTCAGCATTTATCAAAAACTGTTTAGATCAAGCTCTTCTCGATATTATTTCGAGCCGATTTCTTGCAGGTACCCTTAAAAACATGTTTTAAACATAATGAACGGTTCAGATCATCAAAATAAAGGATCCCTCATTAGAAGCGCGGACTATATATGTATGAGTGAGCTTCTAATAAGGGATCCCCTATTTTGCTACGGTGTGGACCTCCTACTTCTTGATCAAATTATGATGATCTGAACCGTTCAATGTGTTTAAAACGTGTTTTTAAGGGTACCCGTAAGAGATCGGCTCAAAATAATATCCGGAAAGTCTTTGATCCGTTCAATTTTTCATAAAACTGTTCCTGTCAGCATTTATCAAAAACTGTTTAGATCAAGCTCTTCTCGATATTATTTCGAGCCGATTTCTTGCAGGTACCCTTAAAAACATGTTTTAAACATAATGAACGGTTCAGATCATCAAAATAAAGGATCCCTCATTAGAAGCGCGGACTATATATGTATGAGTGAGCTTCTAATAAGGGATCCCCTATTTTGCTACGGTGTGGACCTCCTACTTCTTGATCAAATTATGATGATCTGAACCGTTCAATGTGTTTAAAACGTGTTTTTAAGGGTACCCGTAAGAGATCGGCTCAAAATAATATCCGGAAAGTCTTTGATCCGTTCAATTTTTCATAAAACTGTTCCTGTCAGCATTTATCAAAAACTGTTTAGATCAAGCTCTTCTCGATATTATTTCGAGCCGATTTCTTGCAGGTACCCTTAAAAACATGTTTTAAACATAATGAACGGTTCAGATCATCAAAATAAAGGATCCCTCATTAGAAGCGCGGACTATATATGTATGAGTGAGCTTCTAATAAGGGATCCCCTATTTTGCTACGGTGTGGACCTCCTACTTCTTGATCAAATTATGATGATCTGAACCGTTCAATGTGTTTAAAACGTGTTCTTAAGGTTACCCGTAAGAGATCGGCTCAAAATAATATCCGGAAAGTCTTTGATCCGTTCAATTTTTCATAAAACTGTTCCTGTCAGCATTTATCAAAAACTGTTTAGATCAAGCTCTTCTCGATATTATTTCGAGCCGATTTCTTGCAGGTACCCTTAAAAACATGTTTTAAACATAATGAACGGTTCAGATCATCAAAATAAAGGATCCCTCATTAGAAGCGCGGACTATATATGTATGAGTGAGCTTCTAATAAGGGATCACCTATTTTGCTACGGTGTGGACCTCCTACTTCTTGATCAAATTATGATGATCTGAACCGTTCAATGTGTTTAAAACGTGTTCTTAAGGGTACCCGTAAGAGATCGGCTCAAAATAATATCCGGAAAGTCTTTGATCCGTTCAATTTTTCATAAAACTGTTCCTGTCAGCATTTATCAAAAACTGTTTAGATCAAGCTCTTCTCGATATTATTTCGAGCCGATTTCTTGCAGGTACCCTTAAAAACATGTTTTAAACATAATGAACGGTTCAGATCATCAAAATAAAGGATCCCTCATTAGAAGCGCGGACTATATATGTATGAGTGAGCTTCTAATAAGGGATCCCCTATTTTGCTACGGTGTGGACCTCCTACTTCTTGATCAAATTATGATGATCTGAACCGTTCAATGTGTTTAAAACGTGTTCTTAAGGGTACCCGTAAGAGATCGGCTCAAAATAATATCCGGAAAGTCTTTGATCCGTTCAATTTTTCATAAAACTGTTCCTGTCAGCATTTATCAAAAACTGTTTAGATCAAGCTCTTCTCGATATTATTTCGAGCCGATTTCTTGCAGGTACCCTTAAAAACATGTTTTAAACATAATGAACGGTTCAGATCATCAAAATAAAGGATCCCTCATTAGAAGCGCGGACTATATATGTATGAGTGAGCTTCTAATAAGGGATCACCTATTTTGCTACGGTGTGGACCTCCTACTTCTTGATCAAATTATGATGATCTGAACCGTTCAATGTGTTTAAAACGTGTTCTTAAGGGTACCCGTAAGAGATCGGCTCAAAATAATATCCGGAAAGTCTTTGATCCGTTCAATTTTTCATAAAACTGTTCCTGTCAGCATTTATCAAAAACTGTTTAGATCAAGCTCTTCTCGATATTATTTCGAGCCGATTTCTTGCAGGTACCCTTAAAAACATGTTTTAAACATAATGAACGGTTCAGATCATCAAAATAAAGGATCCCTCATTAGAAGCGCGGACTATATATGTATGAGTGAGCTTCTAATAAGGGATCCCCTATTTTGCTACGGTGTGGACCTCCTACTTCTTGATCAAATTATGATGATCTGAACCGTTCAATGTGTTTAAAACGTGTTTTTAAGGGTACCCGTAAGAGATCGGCTCAAAATAATATCCGGAAAGTCTTTGATCCGTTCAATTTTTCATAAAACTGTTCCTGTCAGCATTTATCAAAAACTGTTTAGATCAAGCTCTTCTCGATATTATTTCGAGCCGATTTCTTGCAGGTACCCTTAAAAACATGTTTTAAACATAATGAACGGTTCAGATCATCAAAATAAAGGATCCCTCATTAGAAGCGCGGACTATATATGTATGAGTGAGCTTCTAATAAGGGATCCCCTATTTTGCTACGGTGTGGACCTCCTACTTCTTGATCAAATTATGATGATCTGAACCGTTCAATGTGTTTAAAACGTGTTTTTAAGGGTACCCGTAAGAGATCGGCTCAAAATAATATCCGGAAAGTCTTTGATCCGTTCAATTTTTCATAAAACTGTTCCTGTCAGCATTTATCAAAAACTGTTTAGATCAAGCTCTTCTCGATATTATTTCGAGCCGATTTCTTGCAGGTACCCTTAAAAACATGTTTTAAACATAATGAACGGTTCAGATCATCAAAATAAAGGATCCCTCATTAGAAGCGCGGACTATATATGTATGAGTGAGCTTCTAATAAGGGATCCCCTATTTTGCTACGGTGTGGACCTCCTACTTCTTGATCAAAATATGATGATCTGAACCGTTCAATGTGTTTAAAACGTGTTTTTAAGGGTACCCGTAAGAGATCGGCTCAAAATAATATCCGGAAAGTCTTTGATCCGTTCAATTTTTCATAAAACTGTTCCTGTCAGCATTTATCAAAAACTGTTTAGATCAAGCTCTTCTCGATATTATTTCGAGCCGATTTCTTGCAGGTACCCTTAAAAACATGTTTTAAACATAATGAACGGTTCAGATCATCAAAATAAAGGATCCCTCATTAGAAGCGCGGACTATATATGTATGAGTGAGCTTCTAATAAGGGATCCCCTATTTTGCTACGGTGTGGACCTCCTACTTCTTGATCAAATTATGATGATCTGAACCGTTCAATGTGTTTAAAACGTGTTTTTAAGGGTACCCGTAAGAGATCGGCTGAAAATAATATCCGGAAAGTCTTTGATCCGTTCAATTTTTCATAAAACTGTTCCTGTCAGCATTTATCAAAAACTGTTTAGATCAAGCTCTTCTCGATATTATTTCGAGCCGATTTCTTGCAGGTACCCTTAAAAACATGTTTTAAACATAATGAACGGTTCAGATCATCAAAATAAAGGATCCCTCATTAGAAGCGCGGACTATATATGTATGAGTGAGCTTCTAATAAGGGATCCCCTATTTTGCTACGGTGTGGACCTCCTACTTCTTGATCAAATTATGATGATCTGAACCGTTCAATGTGTTTAAAACGTGTTTTTAAGGGTACCCGTAAGAGATCGGCTCAAAATAATATCCGGAAAGTCTTTGATCCGTTCAATTTTTCATAAAACTGTTCCTGTCAGCATTTATCAAAAACTGTTTAGATCAAGCTCTTCTCGATATTATTTCGAGCCGATTTCTTGCAGGTACCCTTAAAAACATGTTTTAAACATAATGAACGGTTCAGATCATCAAAATAAAGGATCCCTCATTAGAAGCGCGGACTATATATGTATGAGTGAGCTTCTAATAAGGGATCCCCTATTTTGCTACGGTGTGGACCTCCTACTTCTTGATCAAATTATGATGATCTGAACCGTTCAATGTGTTTAAAACGTGTTTTTAAGGGTACCCGTAAGAGATCGGCTCAAAATAATATCCGGAAAGTCTTTGATCCGTTCAATTTTTCATAAAACTGTTCCTGTCAGCATTTATCAAAAACTGTTTAGATCAAGCTCTTCTCGATATTATTTCGAGCCGATTTCTTGCAGGTACCCTTAAAAACATGTTTTAAACATAATGAACGGTTCAGATCATCAAAATAAAGGATCCCTCATTAGAAGCGCGGACTATATATGTATGAGTGAGCTTCTAATAAGGGATCCCCTATTTTGCTACGGTGTGGACCTCCTCCTTCTTGATCAAATTATGATGATCTGAACCGTTCAATGTGTTTAAAACGTGTTTTTAAGGGTACCCGTAAGAGATCGGCTCAAAATAATATCCGGAAAGTCTTTGATCCGTTCAATTTTTCATAAAACTGTTCCTGTCAGCATTTATCAAAAACTGTTTAGATCAAGCTCTTCTCGATATTATTTCGAGCCGATTTCTTGCAGGTACCCTTAAAAACATGTTTTAAACATAATGAACGGTTCAGATCATCAAAATAAAGGATCCCTCATTAGAAGCGCGGACTATATATGTATGAGTGAGCTTCTAATAAGGGATCCCCTATTTTGCTACGGTGTGGACCTCCTACTTCTTGATCAAATTATGATGATCTGAACCGTTCAATGTGTTTAAAACGTGTTTTTAAGGGTACCCGTAAGAGATCGGCTCAAAATAATATCCGGAAAGTCTTTGATCCGTTCAATTTTTCATAAAACTGTTCCTGTCAGCATTTATCAAAAACTGTTTAGATCAAGCTCTTCTCGATATTATTTCGAGCCGATTTCTTGCAGGTACCCTTAAAAACATGTTTTAAACATAATGAACGGTTCAGATCATCAAAATAAAGGATCCCTCATTAGAAGCGCGGACTATATATGTATGAGTGAGCTTCTAATAAGGGATCCCCTATTTTGCTACGGTGTGGACCTCCTACTTCTTGATCAAATTATGATGATCTGAACCGTTCAATGTGTTTAAAACGTGTTTTTAAGGGTACCCGTAAGAGATCGGCTCAAAATAATATCCGGAAAGTCTTTGATCCGTTCAATTTTTCATAAAACTGTTCCTGTCAGCATTTATCAAAAACTGTTTAGATCAAGCTCTTCTCGATATTATTTCGAGCCGATTTCTTGCAGGTACCCTTAAAAACATGTTTTAAACATAATGAACGGTTCAGATCATCAAAATAAAGGATCCCTCATTAGAAGCGCGGACTATATATGTATGAGTGAGCTTCTAATAAGGGATCCCCTATTTTGCTACGGTGTGGACCTCCTACTTCTTGATCAAATTATGATGATCTGAACCGTTCAATGTGTTTAAAACGTGTTTTTAAGGGTACCCGTAAGAGATCGGCTCAAAATAATATCCGGAAAGTCTTTGATCCGTTCAATTTTTCATAAAACTGTTCCTGTCAGCATTTATCAAAAACTGTTTAGATCAAGCTCTTCTCGATATTATTTCGAGCCGATTTCTTGCAGGTACCCTTAAAAACATGTTTTAAACATAATGAACGGTTCAGATCATCAAAATAAAGGATCCCTCATTAGAAGCGCGGACTATATATGTATGAGTGAGCTTCTAATAAGGGATCCCCTATTTTGCTACGGTGTGGACCTCCTACTTCTTGATCAAATTATGATGATCTGAACCGTTCAATGTGTTTAAAACGTGTTTTTAAGGGTACCCGTAAGAGATCGGCTCAAAATAATATCCGGAAAGTCTTTGATCCGTTCAATTTTTCATAAAACTGTTCCTGTCAGCATTTATCAAAAACTGTTTAGATCAAGCTCTTCTCGATATTATTTCGAGCCGATTTCTTGCAGGTACCCTTAAAAACATGTTTTAAACATAATGAACGGTTCAGATCATCAAAATAAAGGATCCCTCATTAGAAGCGCGGACTATATATGTATGAGTGAGCTTCTAATAAGGGATCCCCTATTTTGCTACGGTGTGGACCTCCTACTTCTTGATCAAATTATGATGATCTGAACCGTTCAATGTGTTTAAAACGTGTTCTTAAGGGTACCCGTAAGAGATCGGCTCAAAATAATATCCGGAAAGTCTTTGATCCGTTCAATTTTTCATAAAACTGTTCCTGTCAGCATTTATCAAAAACTGTTTAGATCAAGCTCTTCTCGATATTATTTCGAGCCGATTTCTTGCAGGTACCCTTAAAAACATGTTTTAAACATAATGAACGGTTCAGATCATCAAAATAAAGGATCCCTCATTAGAAGCGCGGACTATATATGTATGAGTGAGCTTCTAATAAGGGATCCCCTATTTTGCTACGGTGTGGACCTCCTACTTCTTGATCAAATTATGATGATCTGAACCGTTCAATGTGTTTAAAACGTGTTTTTAAGGGTACCCGTAAGAGATCGGCTCAAAATAATATCCGGAAAGTCTTTGATCCGTTCAATTTTTCATAAAACTGTTCCTGTCAGCATTTATCAAAAACTGTTTAGATCAAGCTCTTCTCGATATTATTTCGAGCCGATTTCTTGCAGGTACCCTTAAAAACATGTTTTAAACATAATGAACGGTTCAGATCATCAAAATAAAGGATCCCTCATTAGAAGCGCGGACTATATATGTATGAGTGAGCTTCTAATAAGGGATCCCCTATTTTGCTACGGTGTGGACCTCCTACTTCTTGATCAAATTATGATGATCTGAACCGTTCAATGTGTTTAAAACGTGTTTTTAAGGGTACCCGTAAGAGATCGGCTCAAAATAATATCCGGAAAGTCTTTGATCCGTTCAATTTTTCATAAAACTGTTCCTGTCAGCATTTATCAAAAACTGTTTAGATCAAGCTCTTCTCGATATTATTTCGAGCCGATTTCTTGCAGGTACCCTTAAAAACATGTTTTAAACATAATGAACGGTTCAGATCATCAAAATAAAGGATCCCTCATTAGAAGCGCGGACTATATATGTATGAGTGAGCTTCTAATAAGGGATCCCCTATTTTGCTACGGTGTGGACCTCCTACTTCTTGATCAAATTATGATGATCTGAACCGTTCAATGTGTTTAAAACGTGTTTTTAAGGGTACCCGTCAGAGATCGGCTCAAAATAATATCCGGAAAGTCTTTGATCCGTTCAATTTTTCATAAAACTGTTCCTGTCAGCATTTATCAAAAACTGTTTAGATCAAGCTCTTCTCGATATTATTTCGAGCCGATTTCTTGCAGGTACCCTTAAAAACATGTTTTAAACATAATGAACGGTTCAGATCATCAAAATAAAGGATCCCTCATTAGAAGCGCGGACTATATATGTATGAGTGAGCTTCTAATAAGGGATCCCCTATTTTGCTACGGTGTGGACCTCCTACTTCTTGATCAAATTATGATGATCTGAACCGTTCAATGTGTTTAAAACGTGTTTTTAAGGGTACCCGTAAGAGATCGGCTCAAAATAATATCTGGAAAGTCTTTGATCCGTTCAATTTTTCATAAAACTGTTCCTGTCAGCATTTATCAAAAACTGTTTAGATCAAGCTCTTCTCGATATTATTTCGAGCCGATTTCTTGCAGGTACCCTTAAAAACATGTTTTAAACATAATGAACGGTTCAGATCATCAAAATAAAGGATCCCTCATTAGAAGCGCGGACTATATATGTATGAGTGAGCTTCTAATAAGGGATCCCCTATTTTGCTACGGTGTGGACCTCCTACTTCTTGATCAAATTATGATGATCTGAACCGTTCAATGTGTTTAAAACGTGTTTTTAAGGGTACCCGTAAGAGATCGGCTCAAAATAATATCCGGAAAGTCTTTGATCCGTTCAATTTTTCATAAAACTGTTCCTGTCAGCATTTATCAAAAACTGTTTAGATCAAGCTCTTCTCGATATTATTTCGAGCCGATTTCTTGCAGGTACCCTTAAAAACATGTTTTAAACATAATGAACGGTTCAGATCATCAAAATAAAGGATCTCTCATTAGAACCGCGGACTATATATGTATGAGTGAGCTTCTAATAAGGGATCCCCTATTTTGCTACGGTGTGGACCTCCTACTTCTTGATCAAATTATGATGATCTGAACCGTTCAATGTGTTTAAAACGTGTTTTTAAGGGTACCCGTAAGAGATCGGCTCAAAATAATATCCGGAAAGTCTTTGATCCGTTCAATTTTTCATAAAACTGTTCCTGTCAGCATTTAGCAAAAACTGTTTAGATCAAGCTCTTATCGATATTATTTCGAGCCGATTTCTTGCAGGTACCCTTAAAAACATGTTTTAAACATAATGAACGGTTCAGATCATCAAAATAAAGGATCCCTCATTAGAAGCGCGGACTATATATGTATGAGTGAGCTTCTAATAAGGGATCCCCTATTTTGCTACGGTGTGGACCTCCTACTTCTTGATCAAATTATGATGATCTGAACCGTTCAATGTGTTTAAAACGTGTTTTTAAGGGTACCCGTAAGAGATCGGCTCAAAATAATATCCGGAAAGTCTTTGATCCGTTCAATTTTTCATAAAACTGTTCCTGTCAGCATTTATCAAAAACTGTTTAGATCAAGCTCTTCTCGATATTATTTCGAGCCGATTTCTTGCAGGTACCCTTAAAAACATGTTTTAAACATAATGAACGGTTCAGATCATCAAAATAAAGGATCCCTCATTAGAAGCGCGGACTATATATGTATGAGTGAGCTTCTAATAAGGGATCCCCTATTTTGCTACGGTGTGGACCTCCTACTTCTTGATCAAATTATGATGATCTGAACCGTTCAATGTGTTTAAAACGTGTTTTTAAGGGTACCCGTAAGAGATCGGCTCAAAATAATATCCGGAAAGTCTTTGATCCGTTCAATTTTTCATAAAACTGTTCCTGTCAGCATTTATCAAAAACTGTTTAGATCAAGCTCTTCTCGATATTATTTCGAGCCGATTTCTTGCAGGTACCCTTAAAAACATGTTTTAAACATAATGAACGGTTCAGATCATCAAAATAAAGGATCCCTCATTAGAAGCGCGGACTATATATGTATGAGTGAGCTTCTAATAAGGGATCCCCTATTTTGCTACGGTGTGGACCTCCTACTTCTTGATCAAATTATGATGATCTGAACCGTTCAATGTGTTTAAAACGTGTTTTTAAGGGTACCCGTAAGAGATCGGCTCAAAATAATATCCGGAAAGTCTTTGATCCGTTCAATTTTTCATAAAACTGTTCCTGTCAGCATTTATCAAAAACTGTTTAGATCAAGCTCTTCTCGATATTATTTCGAGCCGATTTCTTGCAGGTACCCTTAAAAACATGTTTTAAACATAATGAACGGTTCAGATCATCAAAATAAAAGATCCCTCATTAGAAGCGCGGACTATATATGTATGAGTGAGCTTCTAATAAGGGATCCCCTATTTTGCTACGGTGTGGACCTCCTACTTCTTGATCAAATTATGATGATCTGAACCGTTCAATGTGTTTAAAACGTGTTTTTAAGGGTACCCGTAAGAGATCGGCTCAAAATAATATCCGGAAAGTCTTTGATCCGTTCAATTTTTCATAAAACTGTTCCTGTCAGCATTTATCAAAAACTGTTTAGATCAAGCTCTTCTCGATATTATTTCGAGCCGATTTCTTGCAGGTACCCTTAAAAACATGTTTTAAACATAATGAATGGTTCAGATCATCAAAATAAAGGATCCCTCACTAGAAGCGCGGACTATATATGTATGAGTGAGCTTCTAATAAGGGATCCCCTATTTTGCTACGGTGTGGACCTCCTACTTCTTGATCAAATTATGATGATCTGAACCGTTCAATGTGTTTAAAACGTGTTTTTAAGGGTACCCGTAAGAGATCGGCTCAAAATAATATCCGGAAAGTCTTTGATCCGTTCAATTTTTCATAAAACTGTTCCTGTCAGCATTTATCAAAAACTGTTTAGATCAAGCTCTTCTCGATATTATTTCGAGCCGATTTCTTGCAGGTACCCTTAAAAACATGTTTTAAACATAATGAACGGTTCAGATCATCAAAATAAAGGATCCCTCATTAGAAGCGCGGACTATATATGTATGAGTGAGCTTCTAATAAGGGATCCCCTATTTTGCTACGGTGTGGACCTCCTACTTCTTGATCAAATTATGATGATCTGAACCGTTCAATGTGTTTAAAACGTGTTTTTAAGGGTACCCGTAAGAGATCGGCTCAAAATAATATCCGGAAAGTCTTTGATCCGTTCAATTTTTCATAAAACTGTTCCTGTCAGCATTTATCAAAAACTGTTTAGATCAAGCTCTTCTCGATATTATTTCGAGCCGATTTCTTGCAGGTACCCTTAAAAACATGTTTTAAACATAATGAACGGTTCAGATCATCAAAATAAAGGATCCCTCATTAGAAGCGCGGACTATATATGTATGAGTGAGCTTCTAATAAGGGATCCCCTATTTTGCTACGGTGTGGACCTCCTACTTCTTGATCAAATTATGATGATCTGAACCGTTCAATGTGTTTAAAACGTGTTTTTAAGGGTACCCGTAAGAGATCGGCTCAAAATAATATCCGGAAAGTCTTTGATCCGTTCAATTTTTCATAAAACTGTTCCTGTCAGCATTTATCAAAAACTGTTTAGATCAAGCTCTTCTCGATATTATTTCGAGCCGATTTCTTGCAGGTACCCTTAAAAACATGTTTTAAACATAATGAATGGTTCAGATCATCAAAATAAAGGATCCCTCACTAGAAGCGCGGACTATATATGTATGAGTGAGCTTCTAATAAGGGATCCCCTATTTTGCTACGGTGTGGACCTCCTACTTCTTGATCAAATTATGATGATCTGAACCGTTCAATGTGTTTAAAACGTGTTTTTAAGGGTACCCGTAAGAGATCGGCTCAAAATAATATCCGGAAAGTCTTTGATCCGTTCAATTTTTCATAAAACTGTTCCTGTCAGCATTTATCAAAAACTGTTTAGATCAAGCTCTTCTCGATATTATTTCGAGCCGATTTCTTGCAGGTACCCTTAAAAACATGTTTTAAACATAATGAACGGTTCAGATCATCAAAATAAAGGATCCCTCATTAGAAGCGCGGACTATATATGTATGAGTGAGCTTCTAATAAGGGATCCCCTATTTTGCTACGGTGTGGACCTCCTACTTCTTGATCAAATTATGATGATCTGAACCGTTCAATGTGTTTAAAACGTGTTTTTAAGGGTACCCGTAAGAGATCGGCTCAAAATAATATCCGGAAAGTCTTTGATCCGTTCAATTTTTCATAAAACTGTTCCTGTCAGCATTTATCAAAAACTGTTTAGATCAAGCTCTTCTCGATATTATTTCGAGCCGATTTCTTGCAGGTACCCTTAAAAACATGTTTTAAACATAATGAACGGTTCAGATCATCAAAATAAAGGATCCCTCATTAGAAGCGCGGACTATATATGTATGAGTGAGCTTCTAATAAGGGATCCCCTATTTTGCTACGGTGTGGACCTCCTACTTCTTGATCAAATTATGATGATCTGAACCGTTCAATGTGTTTAAAACGTGTTTTTAAGGGTACCCGTAAGAGATCGGCTCAAAATAATATCCGGAAAGTCTTTGATCCGTTCAATTTTTCATAAAACTGTTCCTGTCAGCATTTATCAAAAACTGTTTAGATCAAGCTCTTCTCGATATTATTTCGAGCCGATTTCTTGCAGGTACCCTTAAAAACATGTTTTAAACATAATGAACGGTTCAGATCATCAAAATAAAGGATCCCTCATTAGAAGCGCGGACTATATATGTATGAGTGAGCTTCTAATAAGGGATCCCCTATTTTGCTACGGTGTGGACCTCCTACTTCTTGATCAAATTATGATGATCTGAACCGTTCAATGTGTTTAAAACGTGTTTTTAAGGGTACCCGTAAGAGATCGGCTCAAAATAATATCCGGAAAGTCTTTGATCCGTTCAATTTTTCATAAAACTGTTCCTGTCAGCATTTATCAAAAACTGTTTAGATCAAGCTCTTCTCGATATTATTTCGAGCCGATTTCTTGCAGGTACCCTTAAAAACATGTTTTAAACATAATGAACGGTTCAGATCATCAAAATAAAGGATCCCTCATTAGAAGCGCGGACTATATATGTATGAGTGAGCTTCTAATAAGGGATCCCCTATTTTGCTACGGTGTGGACCTCCTACTTCTTGATCAAATTATGATGATCTGAACCGTTCAATGTGTTTAAAACGTGTTTTTAAGGGTACCCGTAAGAGATCGGCTCAAAATAATATCCGGAAAGTCTTTGATCCGTTCAATTTTTCATAAAACTGTTCCTGTCAGCATTTATCAAAAACTGTTTAGATCAAGCTCTTCTCGATATTATTTCGAGCCGATTTCTTGCAGGTACCCTTAAAAACATGTTTTAAACATAATGAACGGTTCAGATCATCAAAATAAAGGATCCCTCATTAGAAGCGCGGACTATATATGTATGAGTGAGCTTCTAATAAGGGATCCCCTATTTTGCTACGGTGTGGACCTCCTACTTCTTGATCAAATTATGATGATCTGAACCGTTCAATGTGTTTAAAACGTGTTTTTAAGGGTACCCGTAAGAGATCGGCTCAAAATAATATCCGGAAAGTCTTTGATCCGTTCAATTTTTCATAAAACTGTTCCTGTCAGCATTTATCAAAAACTGTTTCGATCAAGCTCTTCTCGATATTATTTCGAGCCGATTTCTTGCAGGTACCCTTAAAAACATGTTTTAAACATAATGAACGGTTCAGATCATCAAAATAAAGGATCCCTCATTAGAAGCGCGGACTAGCTTCTAATAAGGGATCCCCTATTTTGCTACCGGTGTGGACCTCCTACTTCTTGATCAAATTATGATGATCTGAACCGTTCAATGTGTTTAAAACGTGTTTTTAAGGGTACCCGTAAGAGATCGGCTCAAAATAATATCCGGAAAGTCTTTGATCCGTTCAATTTTTCATAAAACTGTTCCTGTCAGCATTTATCAAAAACTGTTTAGATCAAGCTCTTCTCGATATTATTTCGAGCCGATTTCTTGCAGGTACCCTTAAAAACATGTTTTAAACATAATGAACGGTTCAGATCATCAAAATAAAGGATCCCTCATTAGAAGCGCGGACTATATATGTATGAGTGAGCTTCTAATAAGGGATCCCCTATTTTGCTACGGTGTGGACCTCCTACTTCTTGATCAAATTATGATGATCTGAACCGTTCAATGTGTTTAAAACGTGTTTTTAAGGGTACCCGTAAGAGATCGGCTCAAAATAATATCCGGAAAGTCTTTGATCCGTTCAATTTTTCATAAAACTGTTCCTGTCAGCATTTATCAAAAACTGTTTAGATCAAGCTCTTCTCGATATTATTTCGAGCCGATTTCTTGCAGGTACCCTTAAAAACATGTTTTAAACATAATGAACGGTTCAGATCATCAAAATAAAGGATCCCTCATTAGAAGCGCGGACTATATATGTATGAGTGAGCTTCTAATAAGGGATCCCCTATTTTGCTACGGTGTGGACCTCCTACTTCTTGATCAAATTATGATGATCTGAACCGTTCAATGTGTTTAAAACGTGTTTTTAAGGGTACCCGTAAGAGATCGGCTCAAAATAATATCCGGAAAGTCTTTGATCCGTTCAATTTTTCATAAAACTGTTCCTGTCAGCATTTATCAAAAACTGTTTCGATCAAGCTCTTCTCGATATTATTTCGAGCCGATTTCTTGCAGGTACCCTTAAAAACATGTTTTAAACATAATGAACGGTTCAGATCATCAAAATAAAGGATCCCTCATTAGAAGCGCGGACTAGCTTCTAATAAGGGATCCCCTATTTTGCTACGGTGTGGACCTCCTACTTCTTGATCAAATTATGATGATCTGAACCGTTCAATGTGTTTAAAACGTGTTTTTAAGGGTACCAGTAAGAGATCGGCTCAAAATAATATCCGGAAAGTCTTTGATCCGTTCAATTTTTCATAAAACTGTTCCTGTCAGCATTTATCAAAAACTGTTTAGATCAAGCTCTTCTCGATATTATTTCGAGCCGATTTCTTGCAGGTACCCTTAAAAACATGTTTTAAACATAATGAACGGTTCAGATCATCAAAATAAAGGATCCCTCATTAGAAGCGCGGACTATATATGTATGAGTGAGCTTCTAATAAGGGATCCCCTATTTTGCTACGGTGTGGACCTCCTACTTCTTGATCAAATTATGATGATCTGAACCGTTCAATGTGTTTAAAACGTGTTTTTAAGGGTACCCGTAAGAGATCGGCTCAAAATAATATCCGGAAAGTCTTTGATCCGTTCAATTTTTCATAAAACTGTTCCTGTCAGCATTTATCAAAAACTGTTTAGATCAAGCTCTTCTCGATATTATTTCGAGCCGATTTCTTGCAGGTACCCTTAAAAACATGTTTTAAACATAATGAACGGTTCAGATCATCAAAATAAAGGATCCCTCATTAGAAGCGCGGACTATATATGTATGAGTGAGCTTCTAATAAGGGATCCCCTATTTTGCTACGGCGTGGACCTCCTACTTCTTGATCAAATTATGATGATCTGAACCGTTCAATGTGTTTAAAACGTGTTTTTAAGGGTACCCGTAAGAGATCGGCTCAAAATAATATCCGGAAAGTCTTTGATCCGTTCAATTTTTCATAAAACTGTTCCTGTCAGCATTTATCAAAAACTGTTTAGATCAAGCTCTTCTCGATATTATTTCGAGCCGATTTCTTGCAGGTACCCTTAAAAACATGTTTTAAACATAATGAACGGTTCAGATCATCAAAATAAAGGATCCCTCATTAGAAGCGCGGACTATATATGTATGAGTGAGCTTCTAATAAGGGATCCCCTATTTTGCTACGGTGTGGACCTCCTACTTCTTGATCAAATTATGATGATCTGAACCGTTCAATGTGTTTAAAACGTGTTTTTAAGGGTACCCGTAAGAGATCGGCTCAAAATAATATCCGGAAAGTCTTTGATCCGTTCAATTTTTCATAAAACTGTTCCTGTCAGCATTTATCAAAAACTGTTTCGATCAAGCTCTTCTCGATATTATTTCGAGCCGATTTCTTGCAGGTACCCTTAAAAACATGTTTTAAACATAATGAACGGTTCAGATCATCAAAATAAAGGATCCCTCATTAGAAGCGCGGACTAGCTTCTAATAAGGGATCCCCTATTTTGCTACCGGTGTGGACCTCCTACTTCTTGATCAAATTATGATGATCTGAACCGTTCAATGTGTTTAAAACGTGTTTTTAAGGGTACCCGTAAGAGATCGGCTCAAAATAATATCCGGAAAGTCTTTGATCCGTTCAATTTTTCATAAAACTGTTCCTGTCAGCATTTATCAAAAACTGTTTAGATCAAGCTCTTCTCGATATTATTTCGAGCCGATTTCTTGTAGGTACCCTTAAAAACATGTTTTAAACATAATGAACGGTTCAGATCATCAAAATAAAGGATCCCTCATTAGAAGCGCGGACTATATATGTATGAGTGAGCTTCTAATAAGGGATCCCCTATTTTGCTACGGTGTGGACCTCCTACTTCTTGATCAAATTATGATGATCTGAACCGTTCAATGTGTTTAAAACGTGTTTTTAAGGGTACCCGTAAGAGATCGGCTCAAAATAATATCCAGAAAGTCTTTGATCCGTTCAATTTTTCATAAAACTGTTCCTGTCAGCATTTATCAAAAACTGTTTAGATCAAGCTCTTCTCGATATTATTTCGAGCCGATTTCTTGCAGGTACCCTTAAAAACATGTTTTAAACATAATGAACGGTTCAGATCATCAAAATAAAGGATCCCTCATTAGAAGCGCGGACTATATATGTATGAGTGAGCTTCTAATAAGGGATCCCCTATTTTGCTACGGTGTGGACCTCCTACTTCTTGATCAAATTATGATGATCTGAACCGTTCAATGTGTTTAAAACGTGTTTTTAAGGGTACCCGTAAGAGATCGGCTCAAAATAATATCCGGAAAGTCTTTGATCCGTTCAATTTTTCATAAAACTGTTCCTGTCAGCATTTATCAAAAACTGTTTCGATCAAGCTCTTCTCGATATTATTTCGAGCCGATTTCTTGCAGGTACCCTTAAAAACATGTTTTAAACATAATGAACGGTTCAGATCATCAAAATAAAGGATCCCTCATTAGAAGCGCGGACTAGCTTCTAATAAGGGATCCCCTATTTTGCTATTGTGTGGACCTCCTACTTCTTGATCAAATTATGATGATCTGAACCGTTCAATGTGTTTAAAACGTGTTTTTAAGGGTACCAGTAAGAGATCGGCTCAAAATAATATCCGGAAAGTCTTTGATCCGTTCAATTTTTCATAAAACTGTTCCTGTCAGCATTTATCAAAAACTGTTTAGATCAAGCTCTTCTCGATATTATTTCGAGCCGATTTCTTGCAGGTACCCTTAAAAACATGTTTTAAACATAATGAACGGTTCAGATCATCAAAATAAAGGATCCCTCATTAGAAGCGCGGACTATATATGTATGAGTGAGCTTCTAATAAGGGATCCCCTATTTTGCTACGGTGTGGACCTCCTACTTCTTGATCAAATTATGATGATCTGAACCGTTCAATGTGTTTAAAACGTGTTTTTAAGGGTACCCGTAAGAGATCGGCTCAAAATAATATCCGGAAAGCCTTTGATCCGTTCAATTTTTCATAAAACTGTTCCTGTCAGCATTTATCAAAAACTGTTTAGATCAAGCTCTTCTCGATATTATTTCGAGCCGATTTCTTGCAGGTACCCTTAAAAACATGTTTTAAACATAATGAACGGTTCAGATCATCAAAATAAAGGATCCCTCATTAGAAGCGCGGACTATATATGTATGAGTGAGCTTCTAATAAGGGATCCCCTATTTTGCTACGGTGTGGACCTCCTACTTCTTGATCAAATTATGATGATCTGAACCGTTCAATGTGTTTAAAACGTGTTTTTAAGGGTACCCGTAACAGATCGGCTCAAAATAATATCCGGAAAGTCTTTGATCCGTTCAATTTTTCATAAAACTGTTCCTGTCAGCATTTATCAAAAACTGTTTAGATCAAGCTCTTCTCGATATTATTTCGAGCCGATTTCTTGCAGGTACCCTTAAAAACATGTTTTAAACATAATGAACGGTTCAGATCATCAAAATAAAGGATCCCTCATTAGAAGCGCGGACTATATATGTATGAGTGAGCTTCTAATAAGGGATCCCCTATTTTGCTACGGTGTGGACCTCCTACTTCTTGATCAAATTATGATGATCTGAACCGTTCAATGTGTTTAAAACGTGTTTTTAAGGGTACCCGTAAGAGATCGGCTCAAAATAATATCCGGAAAGTCTTTGATCCGTTCAATTTTTCATAAAACTGTTCCTGTCAGCATTTATCAAAAACTGTTTAGATCAAGCTCTTCTCGATATTATTTCGAGCCGATTTCTTGCAGGTACCCTTAAAAACATGTTTTAAACATAATGAACGGTTCAGATCATCAAAATAAAGGATCCCTCATTAGAAGCGCGGACTATATATGTATGAGTGAGCTTCTAATAAGGGATCCCCTATTTTGCTACGGTGTGGACCTCCTACTTCTTGATCAAATTATGATGATCTGAACCGTTCAATGTGTTTAAAACGTGTTTTTAAGGGTACCCGTAAGAGATCGGCTCAAAATAATATCCGGAAAGTCTTTGATCCGTTCAATTTTTCATAAAACTGTTCCTGTCAGCATTTATCAAAAACTGTTTCGATCAAGCTCTTCTCGATATTATTTCGAGCCGATTTCTTGCAGGTACCCTTAAAAACATGTTTTAAACATAATGAACGGTTCAGATCATCAAAATAAAGGATCCCTCATTAGAAGCGCGGACTAGCTTCTAATAAGGGATCCCCTATTTTGCTACGGTGTGGACCTCCTACTTCTTGATCAAATTATGATGATCTGAACCGTTCAATGTGTTTAAAACGTGTTTTTAAGGGTACCCGTAAGAGATCGGCTCAAAATAATATCCGGAAAGTCTTTGATCCGTTCAATTTTTCATAAAACTGTTCCTGTCAGCATTTATCAAAAACTGTTTAGATCAAGCTCTTCTCGATATTATTTCGAGCCGATTTCTTGCAGGTACCCTTAAAAACATGTTTTAAACATAATGAACGGTTCAGATCATCAAAATAAAGGATCCCTCATTAGAAGCGCGGACTATATATGTATGAGTGAGCTTCTAATAAGGGATCCCCTATTTTGCTACGGTGTGGACCTCCTACTTCTTGATCAAATTATGATGATCTGAACCGTTCAATGTGTTTAAAACGTGTTTTTAAGGGTACCCGTAAGAGATCGGCTCAAAATAATATCCGGAAAGTCTTTGATCCGTTCAATTTTTCATAAAACTGTTCCTGTCAGCATTTATCAAAAACTGTTTAGATCAAGCTCTTCTCGATATTATTTCGAGCCGATTTCTTGCAGGTACCCTTAAAAACATGTTTTAAACATAATGAACGGTTCAGATCATCAAAATAAAGGATCCCTCATTAGAAGCGCGGACTATATATGTATGAGTGAGCTTCTAATAAGGGATCCCCTATTTTGCTACGGTGTGGACCTCCTACTTCTTGATCAAATTATGATGATCTGAACCGTTCAATGTGTTTAAAACGTGTTTTTAAGGGTACCCGTAAGAGATCGGCTCAAAATAATATCCGGAAAGTCTTTGATCCGTTCAATTTTTCATAAAACTGTTCCTGTCAGCATTTATCAAAAACTGTTTCGATCAAGCTCTTCTCGATATTATTTCGAGCCGATTTCTTGCAGGTACCCTTAAAAACATGTTTTAAACATAATGAACGGTTCAGATCATCAAAATAAAGGATCCCTCATTAGAAGCGCGGACTAGCTTCTAATAAGGGATCCCCTATTTTGCTACGGTGTGGACCTCCTACTTCTTGATCAAATTATGATGATCTGAACCGTTCAATGTGTTTAAAACGTGTTTTTAAGGGTACCAGTAAGAGATCGGCTCAAAATAATATCCGGAATGTCTTTGATCCGTTCAATTTTTCATAAAACTGTTCCTGTCAGCATTTATCAAAAACTGTTTAGATCAAGCTCTTCTCGATATTATTTCGAGCCGATTTCTTGCAGGTACCCTTAAAAACATGTTTTAAACATAATGAACGGTTCAGATCATCAAAATAAAGGATCCCTCATTAGAAGCGCGGACTATATATGTATGAGTGAGCTTCTAATAAGGGATCCCCTATTTTGCTACGGTGTGGACCTCCTACTTCTTGATCAAATTATGATGATCTGAACCGTTCAATGTGTTTAAAACGTGTTTTTAAGGGTACCCGTAAGAGATCGGCTCAAAATAATATCCGGAAAGTCTTTGATCCGTTCAATTTTTCATAAAACTGTTCCTGTCAGCATTTATCAAAAACTGTTTAGATCAAGCTCTTCTCGATATTATTTCGAGCCGATTTCTTGCAGGTACCCTTAAAAACATGTTTTAAACATAATGAACGGTTCAGATCATCAAAATAAAGGATCCCTCATTAGAAGCGCGGACTATATATGTATGAGTGAGCTTCTAATAAGGGATCCCCTATTTTGCTACGGTGTGGACCTCCTACTTCTTGATCAAATTATGATGATCTGAACCGTTCAATGTGTTTAAAACGTGTTTTTAAGGGTACCCGTAAGAGATCGGCTCAAAATAATATCCGGAAAGTCTTTGATCCGTTCAATTTTTCATAAAACTGTTCCTGTCAGCATTTATCAAAAACTGTTTCGATCAAGCTCTTCTCGATATTATTTCGAGCCGATTTCTTGCAGGTACCCTTAAAAACATGTTTTAAACATAATGAACGGTTCAGATCATCAAAATAAAGGATCCCTCATTAGAAGCGCGGACTAGCTTCTAATAAGGGATCCCCTATTTTGCTACGGTGTGGACCTCCTACTTCTTGATCAAATTATGATGATCTGAACCGTTCAATGTGTTTAAAACGTGTTTTTAAGGGTACCCGTAAGAGATCGGCTCAAAATAATATCCGGAAAGTCTTTGATCCGTTCAATTTTTCATAAAACTGTTCCTGTCAGCATTTATCAAAAACTGTTTAGATCAAGCTCTTCTCGATATTATTTCGAGCCGATTTCTTGCAGGTACCCTTAAAAACATGTTTTAAACATAATGAACGGTTCAGATCATCAAAATAAAGGATCCCTCATTAGAAGCGCGGACTATATATGTATGAGTGAGCTTCTAATAAGGGATCCCCTATTTTGCTACGGTGTGGACCTCCTACTTCTTGATCAAATTATGATGATCTGAACCGTTCAATGTGTTTAAAACGTGTTTTTAAGGGTACCCGTAAGAGATCGGCTCAAAATAATATCCGGAAAGTCTTTGATCCGTTCAATTTTTCATAAAACTGTTCCTGTCAGCATTTATCAAAAACTGTTTAGATCAAGCTCTTCTCGATATTATTTCGAGCCGATTTCTTGCAGGTACCCTTAAAAACATGTTTTAAACATAATGAACGGTTCAGATCATCAAAATAAAGGATCCCTCATTAGAAGCGCGGACTATATATGTATGAGTGAGCTTCTAATAAGGGATCCCCTATTTTGCTACGGTGTGGACCTCCTACTTCTTGATCAAATTATGATGATCTGAACCGTTCAATGTGTTTAAAACGTGTTTTTAAGGGTACCCGTAAGAGATCGGCTCAAAATAATATCCGGAAAGTCTTTGATCCGTTCAATTTTTCATAAAACTGTTCCTGTCAGCATTTATCAAAAACTGTTTCGATCAAGCTCTTCTCGATATTATTTCGAGCCGATTTCTTGCAGGTACCCTTAAAAACATGTTTTAAACATAATGAACGGTTCAGATCATCAAAATAAAGGATCCCTCATTAGAAGCGCGGACTAGCTTCTAATAAGGGATCCCCTATTTTGCTACGGTGTGGACCTCCTACTTCTTGATCAAATTATGATGATCTGAACCGTTCAATGTGTTTAAAACGTGTTTTTAAGGGTACCAGTAAGAGATCGGCTCAAAATAATATCCGGAAAGTCTTTGATCCGTTCAATTTTTCATAAAACTGTTCCTGTCAGCATTTATCAAAAACTGTTTAGATCAAGCTCTTCTCGATATTATTTCGAGCCGATTTCTTGCAGGTACCCTTAAAAACATGTTTTAAACATAATGAACGGTTCAGATCATCAAAATAAAGGATCCCTCATTAGAAGCGCGGACTATATATGTATGAGTGAGCTTCTAATAAGGGATCCCCTATTTTGCTACGGTGTGGACCTCCTACTTCTTGATCAAATTATGATGATCTGAACCGTTCAATGTGTTTAAAATGTGTTTTTAAGGGTACCCGTAAGAGATCGGCTCAAAATAATATCCGGAAAGTCTTTGATCCGTTCAATTTTTCATAAAACTGTTCCTGTCAGCATTTATCAAAAACTGTTTAGATCAAGCTCTTCTCGATATTATTTCGAGCCGATTTCTTGCAGGTACCCTTAAAAACATGTTTTAAACATAATGAACGGTTCAGATCATCAAAATAAAGGATCCCTCATTAGAAGCGCGGACTATATATGTATGAGTGAGCTTCTAATAAGGGATCCCCTATTTTGCTACGGTGTGGACCTCCTACTTCTTGATCAAATTATGATGATCTGAACCGTTCAATGTGTTTAAAACGTGTTTTTAAGGGTACCCGTAAGAGATCGGCTCAAAATAATATCCGGAAAGTCTTTGATCCGTTCAATTTTTCATAAAACTGTTCCTGTCAGCATTTATCAAAAACTGTTTAGATCAAGCTCTTCTCGATATTATTTCGAGCCGATTTCTTGCAGGTACCCTTAAAAACATGTTTTAAACATAATGAACGGTTCAGATCATCAAAATAAAGGATCCCTCATTAGAAGCGCGGACTATATATGTATGAGTGAGCTTCTAATAAGGGATCCCCTATTTTGCTACGGTGTGGACCTCCTACTTCTTGATCAAATTATGATGATCTGAACCGTTCAATGTGTTTAAAACGTGTTTTTAAGGGTACCCGTAAGAGATCGGCTCAAAATAATATCCGGAAAGTCTTTGATCCGTTCAATTTTTCATAAAACTGTTCCTGTCAGCATTTATCAAAAACTGTTTAGATCAAGCTCTTCTCGATATTATTTCGAGCCGATTTCTTGCAGGTACCCTTAAAAACATGTTTTAAACATAATGAACGGTTCAGATCATCAAAATAAAGGATCCCTCATTAGAAGCGCGGACTATATATGTATGAGTGAGCTTCTAATAAGGGATCCCCTATTTTGCTACGGTGTGGACCTCCTACTTCTTGATCAAATTATGATGATCTGAACCGTTCAATGTGTTTAAAACGTGTTTTTAAGGGTACCCGTAAGAGATCGGCTCAAAATAATATCCGGAAAGTCTTTGATCCGTTCAATTTTTCATAAAACTGTTCCTGTCAGCATTTATCAAAAACTGTTTAGATCAAGCTCTTCTCGATATTATTTCGAGCCGATTTCTTGCAGGTACCCTTAAAAACATGTTTTAAACATAATGAACGGTTCAGATCATCAAAATAAAGGATCCCTCATTAGAAGCGCGGACTATATATGTATGAGTGAGCTTCTAATAAGGGATCCCCTATTTTGCTACGGTGTGGACCTCCTACTTCTTGATCAAATTATGATGATCTGAACCGTTCAATGTGTTTAAAACGTGTTTTTAAGGGTACCCGTAAGAGATCGGCTCAAAATAATATCCGGAAAGTCTTTGATCCGTTCAATTTTTCATAAAACTGTTCCTGTCAGCATTTATCAAAAACTGTTTAGATCAAGTTCTTCTCGATATTATTTCGAGCCGATTTCTTGCAGGTACCCTTAAAAACATGTTTTAAACATAATGAACGGTTCAGATCATCAAAATAAAGGATCCCTCATTAGAAGCGCGGACTATATATGTATGAGTGAGCTTCTAATAAGGGATCCCCTATTTTGCTACGGTGTGGACCTCCTACTTCTTGATCAAATTATGATGATCTGAACCGTTCAATGTGTTTAAAACGTGTTTTTAAGGGTACCCGTAAGAGATCGGCTCAAAATAATATCCGGAAAGTCTTTGATCCGTTCAATTTTTCATAAAACTGTTCCTGTCAGCATTTATCAAAAACTGTTTAGATCAAGCTCTTCTCGATATTATTTCGAGCCGATTTCTTGCAGGTACCCTTAAAAACATGTTTTAAACATAATGAACGGTTCAGATCATCAAAATAAAGGATCCCTCATTAGACGCGCGGACTATATATGTATGAGTGAGCTTCTAATAAGGGATCCCCTATTTTGCTACGGTGTGGACCTCCTACTTCTTGATCAAATTATGATGATCTGAACCGTTCAATGTGTTTAAAACGTGTTTTTAAGGGTACCCGTAAGAGATCGGCTCAAAATAATATCCGGAAAGTCTTTGATCCGTTCAATTTTTCATAAAACTGTTCCTGTCAGCATTTATCAAAAACTGTTTAGATCAAGCTCTTCTCGATATTATTTCGAGCCGATTTCTTGCAGGTACCCTTAAAAACATGCTTTAAACATAATGAACGGTTCAGATCATCAAAATAAAGGATCCCTCATTAGAAGCGCGGACTATATATGTATGAGTGAGCTTCTAATAAGGGATCCCCTATTTTGCTACGGTGTGGACCTCCTACTTCTTGATCAAATTATGATGATCTGAACCGTTCAATGTGTTTAAAACGTGTTTTTAAGGGTACCCGTAAGAGATCGGCTCAAAATAATATCCGGAAAGTCTTTGATCCGTTCAATTTTTCATAAAACTGTTCCTGTCAGCATTTATCAAAAACTGTTTAGATCAAGCTCTTCTCGATATTATTTCGAGCCGATTTCTTGCAGGTACCCTTAAAAACATGTTTTAAACATAATGAACGGTTCAGATCATCAAAATAAAGGATCCCTCATTAGAAGCGCGGACTATATATGTATGAGTGAGCTTCTAATAAGGGATCCCCTATTTTGCTACGGTGTGGACCTCCTACTTCTTGATCAAATTATGATGATCTGAACCGTTCAATGTGTTTAAAACGTGTTTTTAAGGGTACCCGTAAGAGATCGGCTCAAAATAATATCCGGAAAGTCTTTGATCCGTTCAATTTTTCATAAAACTGTTCCTGTCAGCATTTATCAAAAACTGTTTAGATCAAGCTCTTCTCGATATTATTTCGAGCCGATTTCTTGCAGGTACCCTTAAAAACATGCTTTAAACATAATAAACGGTTCAGATCATCAAAATAAAGGATCCCTCATTAGAAGCGCGGACTATATATGTATGAGTGAGCTTCTAATAAGGGATCCCCTATTTTGCTACGGTGTGGACCTCCTACTTCTTGATCAAATTATGATGATCTGAACCGTTCAATGTGTTTAAAACGTGTTTTTAAGGGTACCCGTAAGAGATCGGCTCAAAATAATATCCGGAAAGTCTTTGATCCGTTCAATTTTTCATAAAACTGTTCCTGTCAGCATTTATCAAAAACTGTTTAGATCAAGCTCTTCTCGATATTATTTCGAGCCGATTTCTTGCAGGTACCCTTAAAAACATGTTTTAAACATAATGAACGGTTCAGATCATCAAAATAAAGGATCCCTCATTAGAAGCGCGGACTATATATGTATGAGTGAGCTTCTAATAAGGGATCCCCTATTTTGCTACGGTGTGGACCTCCTACTTCTTGATCAAATTATGATGATCTGAACCGTTCAATGTGTTTAAAACGTGTTTTTAAGGGTACCCGTAAGAGATCGGCTCAAAATAATATCCGGAAAGTCTTTGATCCGTTCAATTTTTCATAAAACTGTTCCTGTCAGCATTTATCAAAAACTGTTTAGATCAAGCTCTTCTCGATATTATTTCGAGCCGATTTCTTGCAGGTACACTTAAAAACATGTTTTAAACATAATGAACGGTTCAGATCATCAAAATAAAGGATCCCTCATTAGAAGCGCGGACTATATATGTATGAGTGAGCTTCTAATAAGGGATCCCCTATTTTGCTACGGTGTGGACCTCCTACTTCTTGATCAAATTATGATGATCTGAACCGTTCAATGTGTTTAAAACGTGTTTTTAAGGGTACCCGTAAGAGATCGGCTCAAAATAATATCCGGAAAGTCTTTGATCCGTTCAATTTTTCATAAAACTGTTCCTGTCAGCATTTATCAAAAACTGTTTAGATCAAGCTCTTCTCGATATTATTTCGAGCCGATTTCTTGCAGGTACCCTTAAAAACATGTTTTAAACATAATGAACGGTTCAGATCATCAAAATAAAGGATCCCTCATTAGAAGCGCGGACTATATATGTATGAGTGAGCTTCTAATAAGGGATCCCCTATTTTGCTACGGTGTGGACCTCCTACTTCTTGATCAAATTATGATGATCTGAACCGTTCAATGTGTTTAAAACGTGTTTTTAAGGGTACCCGTAAGAGATCGGCTCAAAATAATATTCGGAAAGTCTTTGATCCGTTCAATTTTTCATAAAACTGTTCCTGTCAGCATTTATCAAAAACTGTTTAGATCAAGCTCTTCTCGATATTATTTCGAGCCGATTTCTTGCAGGTACCCTTAAAAACATGTTTTAAACATAATGAACGGTTCAGATCATCAAAATAAAGGATCCCTCATTAGAAGCGCGGACTATATATGTATGAGTGAGCTTCTAATAAGGGATCCCCTATTTTGCTACGGTGTGGACCTCCTACTTCTTGATCAAATTATGATGATCTGAACCGTTCAATGTGTTTAAAACGTGTTTTTAAGGGTACCCGTAAGAGATCGGCTCAAAATAATATCCGGAAAGTCTTTGATCCGTTCAATTTTTCATAAAACTGTTCCTGTCAGCATTTATCAAAAACTGTTTAGATCAAGCTCTTCTCGATATTATTTCGAGCCGATTTCTTGCAGGTACCCTTAAAAACATGTTTTAAACATAATGAACGGTTCAGATCATCAAAATAAAGGATCCCTCATTAGAAGCGCGGACTATATATGTATGAGTGAGCTTCTAATAAGGGATCCCCTATTTTGCTACGGTGTGGACCTCCTACTTCTTGATCAAATTATGATGATCTGAACCGTTCAATGTGTTTAAAACGTGTTTTTAAGGGTACCCGTAAGAGATCGGCTCAAAATAATATCCGGAAAGTCTTTGATCCGTTCAATTTTTCATAAAACTATTCCTGTCAGCATTTATCAAAAACTGTTTCGATCAAGCTCTTCTCGATATTATTTCGAGCCGATTTCTTGCAGGTACCCTTAAAAACATGTTTTAAACATAATGAACGGTTCAGATCATCAAAATAAAGGATCCCTCATTAGAAGCGCGGACTAGCTTCTAATAAGGGATCCCCTATTTTGCTACGGTGTGGACCTCCTACTTCTTGATCAAATTATGATGATCTGAACCGTTCAATGTGTTTAAAACGTGTTTTTAAGGGTACCCGTAAGAGATCGGCTCAAAATAATATCCGGAAAGTCTTTGATCCGTTCAATTTTTCATAAAACTGTTCCTGTCAGCATTTATCAAAAACTGTTTAGATCAAGCTCTTCTCGATATTATTTCGAGCCGATTTCTTGCAGGTACCCTTAAAAACATGTTTTAAACATAATGAACGGTTCAGATCATCAAAATAAAGGATCCCTCATTAGAAGCGCGGACTATATATGTATGAGTGAGCTTCTAATAAGGGATCCCCTATTTTGCTACGGTGTGGACCTCCTACTTCTTGATCAAATTATGATGATCTGAACCGTTCAATGTGTTTAAAACGTGTTTTTAAGGGTACCCGTAAGAGATCGGCTCAAAATAATATCCGGAAAGTCTTTGATCCGTTCAATTTTTCATAAAACTGTTCCTGTCAGCATTTATCAAAAACTGTTTAGATCAAGCTCTTCTCGATATTATTTCGAGCCGATTTCTTGCAGGTACCCTTAAAAACATGTTTTAAACATAATGAACGGTTCAGATCATCAAAATAAAGGATCCCTCATTAGAAGCGCGGACTATATATGTATGAGTGAGCTTCTAATAAGGGATCCCCTATTTTGCTACGGTGTGGACCTCCTACTTCTTGATCAAATTATGATGATCTGAACCGTTCAATGTGTTTAAAACGTGTTTTTAAGGGTACCCGTAAGAGATCGGCTCAAAATAATATCCGGAAAGTCTTTGATCCGTTCAATTTTTCATAAAACTGTTCCTGTCAGCATTTATCAAAAACTGTTTCGATCAAGCTCTTCTCGATATTATTTCGAGCCGATTTCTTGCAGGTACCCTTAAAAACATGTTTTAAACATAATGAACGGTTCAGATCATCAAAATAAAGGATCCCTCATTAGAAGCGCGGACTAGCTTCTAATAAGGGATCCCCTATTTTGCTATTGTGTGGACCTCCTACTTCTTGATCAAATTATGATGATCTGAACCGTTCAATGTGTTTAAAACGTGTTTTTAAGGGTACCCGTAAGAGATCGGCTCAAAATAATATCCGGAAAGTCTTTGATCCGTTCAATTTTTCATAAAACTGTTCCTGTCAGCATTTATCAAAAACTGTTTAGATCAAGCTCTTCTCGATATTATTTCGAGCCGATTTCTTGCAGGTACCCTTAAAAACATGTTTTAAACATAATGAACGGTTCAGATCATCAAAATAAAGGATCCCTCATTAGAAGCGCGGACTATATATGTATGAGTGAGCTTCTAATAAGGGATCCCCTATTTTGCTACGGTGTGGACCTCCTACTTCTTGATCAAATTATGATGATCTGAACCGTTCAATGTGTTTAAAACGTGTTTTTAAGGGTACCCGTAAGAGATCGGCTCAAAATAATATCCGGAAAGTCTTTGATCCGTTCAATTTTTCATAAAACTGTTCCTGTCAGCATTTATCAAAAACTGTTTAGATCAAGCTCTTCTCGATATTATTTCGAGCCGATTTCTTGCAGGTACCCTTAAAAACATGTTTTAAACATAATGAACGGTTCAGATCATCAAAATAAAGGATCCCTCATTAGAAGCGCGGACTATATATGTATGAGTGAGCTTCTAATAAGGGATCCCCTATTTTGCTACGGTGTGGACCTCCTACTTCTTGATCAAATTATGATGATCTGAACCGTTCAATGTGTTTAAAACGTGTTTTTAAGGGTACCCGTAAGAGATCGGCTCAAAATAATATCCGGAAAGTCTTTGATCCGTTCAATTTTTCATAAAACTGTTCCTGTCAGCATTTATCAAAAACTGTTTAGATCAAGCTCTTCTCGATATTATTTCGAGCCGATTTCTTGCAGGTACCCTTAAAAACATGTTTTAAACATAATGAACGGTTCAGATCATCAAAATAAAGGATCCCTCATTAGAAGCGCGGACTATATATGTATGAGTGAGCTTCTAATAAGGGATCCCCTATTTTGCTACGGTGTGGACCTCCTACTTCTTGATCAAATTATGATGATCTGAACCGTTCAATGTGTTTAAAACGTGTTTTTAAGGGTACCCGTAAGAGATCGGCTCAAAATAATATCCGGAAAGTCTTTGATCCGTTCAATTTTTCATAAAACTGTTCCTGTCAGCATTTATCAAAAACTGTTTAGATCAAGCTCTTCTCGATATTATTTCGAGCCGATTTCTTGCAGGTACCCTTAAAAACATGTTTTAAACATAATGAACGGTTCAGATCATCAAAATAAAGGATCCCTCATTAGAAGCGCGGACTATATATGTATGAGTGAGCTTCTAATAAGGGATCCCCTATTTTGCTACGGTGTGGACCTCCTACTTCTTGATCAAATTATGATGATCTGAACCGTTCAATGTGTTTAAAACGTGTTTTTAAGGGTACCCGTAAGAGATCGGCTCAAAATAATATCCGGAAAGTCTTTGATCCGTTCAATTTTTCATAAAACTGTTCCTGTCAGCATTTATCAAAAACTGTTTAGATCAAGCTCTTCTCGATATTATTTCGAGCCGATTTCTTGCAGGTACCCTTAAAAACATGTTTTAAACATAATGAACGGTTCAGATCATCAAAATAAAGGATCCCTCATTAGAAGCGCGGACTATATATGTATGAGTGAGCTTCTAATAAGGGATCCCCTATTTTGCTACGGTGTGGACCTCCTACTTCTTGATCAAATTATGATGATCTGAACCGTTCAATGTGTTTAAAACGTGTTTTTAAGGGTACCCGTAAGAGATCGGCTCAAAATAATATCCGGAAAGTCTTTGATCCGTTCAATTTTTCATAAAACTGTTCCTGTCAGCATTTATCAAAAACTGTTTAGATCAAGCTCTTCTCGATATTATTTCGAGCCGATTTCTTGCAGGTACCCTTAAAAACATGTTTTAAACATAATGAACGGTTCAGATCATCAAAATAAAGGATCCCTCATTAGAAGCGCGGACTATATATGTATGAGTGAGCTTCTAATAAGGGATCCCCTATTTTGCTACGGTGTGGACCTCCTACTTCTTGAACAAATTATGATGATCTGAACCGTTCAATGTGTTTAAAACGTGTTTTTAAGGGTACCCGTAAGAGATCGGCTCAAAATAATATCCGGAAAGTCTTTGATCCGTTCAATTTTTCATAAAACTGTTCCTGTCAGCATTTATCAAAAACTGTTTAGATCAAGCTCTTCTCGATATTATTTCGAGCCGATTTCTTGCAGGTACCCTTAAAAACATGTTTTAAACATAATGAACGGTTCAGATCATCAAAATAAAGGATCCCTCATTAGAAGCGCGGACTATAAATGTATGAGTGAGCTTCTAATAAGGGATCCCCTATTTTGCTACGGTGTGGACCTCCTACTTCTTGATCAAATTATGATGATCTGAACCGTTCAATGTGTTTAAAACGTGTTTTTAAGGGTACCCGTAAGAGATCGGCTCAAAATAATATCCGGAAAGTCTTTGATCCGTTCAATTTTTCATAAAACTGTTCCTGTCAGCATTTATCAAAAACTGTTTAGATCAAGCTCTTCTCGATATTATTTCGAGCCGATTTCTTGCAGGTACCCTTAAAAACATGTTTTAAACATAATGAACGGTTCAGATCATCAAAATAAAGGATCCCTCATTAGAAGCGCGGACTAGCTTCTAATAAGGGATCCCCTATTTTGCTACGGTGTGGACCTCCTACTTCTTGATCAAATTATGATGATCTGAACCGTTCAATGTGTTTAAAACGTGTTTTTAAGGGTACCCGTAAGAGATCGGCTCAAAATAATATCCGGAAAGTCTTTGATCCGTTCAATTTTTCATAAAACTGTTCCTGTCAGCATTTATCAAAAACTGTTTAGATCAAGCTCTTCTCGATATTATTTCGAGCCGATTTCTTGCAGGTACCCTTAAAAACATGTTTTAAACATAATGAACGGTTCAGATCATCAAAATAAAGGATCCCTCATTAGAAGCGCGGACTATATATGTATGAGTGAGCTTCTAATAAGGGATCCCTTATTTTGCTACGGTGTGGACCTCCTACTTCTTGATCAAATTATGATGATCTGAACCGTTCAATGTGTTTAAAACGTGTTTTTAAGGGTACCCGTAAGAGATCGGCTCAAAATAATATCCGGAAAGTCTTTGATCCGTTCAATTTTTCATAAAACTGTTCCTGTCAGCATTTATCAAAAATTGTTTAGATCAAGCTCTTCTCGATATTATTTCGAGCCGATTTCTTGCAGGTACCCTTAAAAACATGTTTTAAACATAATGAACGGTTCAGATCATCAAAATAAAGGATCCCTCATTAGAAGCGCGGACTATATATGTATGAGTGAGCTTCTAATAAGGGATCCCCTATTTTGCTACGGTGTGGACCTCCTACTTCTTGATCAAATTATGATGATCTGAACCGTTCAATGTGTTTAAAACGTGTTTTTAAGGGTACCCGTAAGAGATCGGCTCAAAATAATATCCGCAAAGTCTTTGATCCGTTCAATTTTTCATAAAACTGTTCCTGTCAGCATTTATCAAAAACTGTTTAGATCAAGCTCTTCTCGATATTATTTCGAGCCGATTTCTTGCAGGTACCCTTAAAAACATGTTTTAAACATAATGAACGGTTCAGATCATCAAAATAAAGGATCCCTCATTAGAAGCGCGGACTATATATGTATGAGTGAGCTTCTAATAAGGGATCCCCTATTTTGCTACGGTGTGGACCTCCTACTTCTTGATCAAATTATGATGATCTGAACCGTTCAATGTGTTTAAAACGTGTTTTTAAGGGTACCCGTAAGAGATCGGCTCAAAATAATATCCGGAAAGTCTTTGATCCGTTCAATTTTTCATAAAACTGTTCCTGTCAGCATTTATCAAAAACTGTTTAGATCAAGCTCTTCTCGATATTATTTCGAGCCGATTTCTTGCAGGTACCCTTAAAAACATGTTTTAAACATAATGAACGGTTCAGATCATCAAAATAAAGGATCCCTCATTAGAAGCGCGGACTATATATGTATGAGTGAGCTTCTAATAAGGGATCCCCTATTTTGCTACGGTGTGGACCTCCTACTTCTTGATCAAATTATGATGATCTGAACCGTTCAATGTGTTTAAAACGTGTTTTTAAGGGTACCCGTAAGAGATCGGCTCAAAATAATATCCGGAAAGTCTTTGATTCGTTTAATTTTTCATAAAACTGTTCCTGTCAGCATTTATCAAAAACTGTTTAGATCAAGCTCTTCTCGATATTATTTCGAGCCGATTTCTTGCAGGTACCCTTAAAAACATGTTTTAAACATAATGAACAGTTCAGATCATCAAAATAAAGGATCCCTCATTAGAAGCGCGGACTATATATGTATGATTGAGCTTCTAATAAGGGATCCCCTATTTTGCTACGGTGTGGACCTCCTACTTCTTGATCAAATTATGATGATCTGAACCGTTCAATGTGTTTAAAACGTGTTTTTAAGGGTACCCGTAAGAGATCGGCTCAAAATAATATCCGGAAAGTCTTTGATCCGTTCAATTTTTCATAAAACTGTTCCTGTCAGCATTTATCAAAAACTGTTTCGATCAAGCTCTTCTCGATATTATTTCGAGCCGATTTCTTGCAGGTACCCTTAAAAACATGTTTTAAACATAATGAACGGTTCAGATCATCAAAATAAAGGATCCCTCATTAGAAGCGCGGACTATATATGTATGAGTGAGCTTCTAATAAGGGATCCCCTATTTTGCTACGGTGTGGACCTCCTACTTCTTGATCAAATTATGATGATCTGAACCGTTCAATGTGTTTAAAACGTGTTTTTAAGGGTACCCGTAAGAGATCGGCTCAAAATAATATCCGGAAAGTCTTTGATCCGTTCAATTTTTCATAAAACTGTTCCTGTCAGCATTTATCAAAAACTGTTTAGATCAAGCTCTTCTCGATATTATTTCGAGCCGATTTCTTGCAGGTACCCTTAAAAACACGTTTTAAACATAATGAACGGTTCAGATCATCAAAATAAAGGATCCCTCATTAGAAGCGCGGACTATATATGTATGAGTGAGCTTCTAATAAGGGATCCCCTATTTTGCTACGGTGTGGACCTCCTACTTCTTGATCAAATTATGATGATCTGAACCGTTCAATGTGTTTAAAACGTGTTTTTAAGGGTACCCGTAAGAGATCGGCTCAAAATAATATCCGGAAAGCCTTTGATCCGTTCAATTTTTCATAAAACTGTTCCTGTCAGCATTTATCAAAAACTATTTAGATCAAGCTCTTCTCGATATTATTTCGAGCCGATTTCTTGCAGGTACCCTTAAAAACACGTTTTAAACATAATGAACGGTTCAGATCATCAAAATAAAGGATCCCTCATTAGAAGCGCGGACTATATATGTATGAGTGAGCTTCTAATAAGGGATCCCCTATTTTGCTACGGTGTGGACCTCCTACTTCTTGATCAAATTATGATGATCTGAACCGTTCAATGTGTTTAAAACGTGTTTTTAAGGGTACCCGTAAGAGATCGGCTCAAAATAATATCCGGAAAGCCTTTGATCCGTTCAATTTTTCAAAAAACTGTTCCTGTCAGCATTTATCAAAAACTGTTTAGATCAAGCTCTTCTCGATATTATTTCGAGCCGATTTCTTGCAGGTACCCTTAAAAACACGTTTTAAACATAATGAACGGTTCAGATCATCAAAATAAAGGATCCCTCATTAGAAGCGCGGACTATATATGTATGAGTGAGCTTCTAATAAGGGATCCCCTATTTTGCTACGGTGTGGACCTCCTACTTCTTGATCAAATTATGATGATCTGAACCGTTCAATGTGTTTAAAACGTGTTTTTAAGGGTACCCGTAAGAGATCGGCTCAAAATAGTATCCGGAAAGCCTTTGATCCGTTCAATTTTTCATAAAACTGTTCCTGTCAGCATTTATCAAAAACTGTTTAGATCAAGCTCTTCTCGATATTATTTCGAGCCGATTTCTTGCAGGTACCCTTAAAAACACGTTTTAAACATAATGAACGGTTCAGATCATCAAAATAAAGGATCCCTCATTAGAAGCGCGGACTATATATGTATGAGTGAGCTTCTAATAAGGGATCCCCTATTTTGCTACGGTGTGGACCTCCTACTTCTTGATCAAATTATGATGATCTGAACCGTTCAATGTGTTTAAAACGTGTTTTTAAGGGTACCCGTAAGAGATCGGCTCAAAATAGTATCCGGAAAGCCTTTGATCCGTTCAATTTTTCATAAAACTGTTCCTGTCAGCATTTATCAAAAACTGTTTAGATCAAGCTCTTCTCGATATTATTTCGAGCCGATTTCTTGCAGGTACCCTTAAAAACACGTTTTAAACATAATGAACGGTTCAGATCATCAAAATAAAGGATCCCTCATTAGAAGCGCGGACTATATATGTATGAGTGAGCTTCTAATAAGGGATCCCCTATTTTGCTACGGTGTGGACCTCCTACTTCTTGATCAAATTATGATGATCTGAACCGTTCAATGTGTTTAAAACGTGTTTTTAAGGGTACCCGTAAGAGATCGGCTCAAAATAGTATCCGGAAAGCCTTTGATCCGTTCAATTTTTCATAAAACTGTTCCTGTCAGCATTTATCAAAAACTGTTTAGATCAAGCTCTTCTCGATATTATTTCGAGCCGATTTCTTGCAGGTACCCTTAAAAACACGTTTTAAACATAATGAACGGTTCAGATCATCAAAATAAAGGATCCCTCATTAGAAGCGCGGACTATATATGTATGAGTGAGCTTCTAATAAGGGATCCCCTATTTTGCTACGGTGTGGACCTCCTACTTCTTGATCAAATTATGATGATCTGAACCGTTCAATGTGTTTAAAACGTGTTTTTAAGGGTACCCGTAAGAGATCGGCTCAAAATAGTATCCGGAAAGCCTTTGATCCGTTCAATTTTTCATAAAACTGTTCCTGTCAGCATTTATCAAAAACTGTTTAGATCAAGCTCTTCTCGATATTATTTCGAGCCGATTTCTTGCAGGTACCCTTAAAAACATGTTTTAAACATAATGAACGGTTCAGATCATCAAAATAAAGGATCCCTCATTAGAAGCGCGGACTATATATGTATGAGTGAGCTTCTAATAAGGGATCCCCTATTTTGCTACGGTGTGGACCTCCTACTTCTTGATCAAATTATGATGATCTGAACCGTTCAATGTGTTTAAAACGTGTTTTTAAGGGTACCCGTAAGAGATCGGCTCAAAATAATATCCGGAAAACCTTTGATCCGTTCAATTTTTCATAAAACTGTTCCTGTCAGCATTTATCAAAAACTGTTTAGATCAAGCTCTTCTCGATATTATTTCGAGCCGATTTCTTGCAGGTACCCTTAAAAACATGTTTTAAGCATAATGAACGGTTCAGATCATCAAAATAAAGGATCCCTCATTAGAAGCGCGGACTATATATGTATGAGTGAGCTTCTAATAAGGGATCCCCTATTTTGCTACGGTGTGGACCTCCTACTTCTTGATCAAATTATGATGATCTGAACCGTTCAATGTGTTTAAAACGTGTTTTTAAGGGTACCCGTAAGAGATCGGCTCAAAATAATATCCGGAAAGTCTTTGATCCGTTCAATTTTTCATAAAACTGTTCCTGTCAGCATTTATCAAAAACTGTTTAGATCAAGCTCTTCTCGATATTATTTCGAGCCGATTTCTTGCAGGTACCCTTAAAAACATGTTTTAAGCATAATGAACGGTTCAGATCATCAAAATAAAGGATCCCTCATTAGAAGCGCGGACTATATATGTATGAGTGAGCTTCTAATAAGGGATCCCCTATTTTGCTACGGTGTGGACCTCCTACTTCTTGATCAAATTATGATGATCTGAACCGTTCAATGTGTTTAAAACGTGTTTTTAAGGGTACCCGTAAGAGATCGGCTCAAAATAATATCCGGAAAGCCTTTGATCCGTTCAATTTTTCATAAAACTGTTCCTGTCAGCATTTATCAAAAACCGTTTAGATCAAGCTCTTCTCGATATTATTTCGAGCCGATTTCTTGCAGGTACCCTTAAAAACATGTTTTAAGCATAATGAACGGTTCAGATCATCAAAATAAAGGATCCCTCATTAGAAGCGCGGACTATATATGTATGAGTGAGCTTCTAATAAGGGATCCCCTATTTTGCTACGGTGTGGACCTCCTACTTCTTGATCAAATTATGATGATCTGAACCGTTCAATGTGTTTAAAACGTGTTTTTAAGGGTACCCGTAAGAGATCGGCTCAAAATAATATCCGGAAAGCCTTTGATCCGTTCAATTTTTCATAAAACTGTTCCTGTCAGCATTTATCAAAAACTGTTTAGATCAAGCTCTTCTCGATATTATTTCGAGCCGATTTCTTGCAGGTACCCTTAAAAACATGTTTTAAACATAATGAACGGTTCAGATCATCAAAATAAAGGATCCCTCATTAGAAGCGCGGACTATATATGTATGAGTGAGCTTCTAATAAGGGATCCCCTATTTTGCTACGGTGTGGACCTCCTACTTCTTGATCAAATTATGATGATCTGAACCGTTCAATGTGTTTAAAACGTGTTTTTAAGGGTACCCGTAAGAGATCGGCTCAAAATAATATCCGGAAAGCCTTTGATCCGTTCAATTTTTCATAAAACTGTTCCTGTCAGCATTTATCAAAAACTGTTTAGATCAAGCTCTTCTCGATATTATTTCGAGCCGATTTCTTGCAGGTACCCTTAAAAACATGTTTTAAGCATAATGAACGGTTCAGATCATCAAAATAAAGGATCCCTCATTAGAAGCGCGGACTATATATGTATGAGTGAGCTTCTAATAAGGGATCCCCTATTTTGCTACGGTGTGGACCTCCTACTTCTTGATCAAATTATGATGATCTGAACCGTTCAATGTGTTTAAAACGTGTTTTTAAGGGTACCCGTAAGAGATCGGCTCAAAATAATATCCGGAAAGTCTTTGATCCGTTCAATTTTTCATAAAACTGTTCCTGTCAGCATTTATCAAAAACTGTTTAGATCAAGCTCTTCTCGATATTATTTCGAGCCGATTTCTTGCAGGTACCCTTAAAAACATGTTTTAAGCATAATGAACGGTTCAGATCATCAAAATAAAGGATCCCTCATTAGAAGCGCGGACTATATATGTATGAGTGAGCTTCTAATAAGGGATCCCCTATTTTGCTACGGTGTGGACCTCCTACTTCTTGATCAAATTATGATGATCTGAACCGTTCAATGTGTTTAAAACGTGTTTTTAAGGGTACCCGTAAGAGATCGGCTCAAAATAATATCCGGAAAGTCTTTGATCCGTTCAATTTTTCATAAAACTGTTCCTGTCAGCATTTATCAAAAACTGTTTAGATCAAGCTCTTCTCGATATTATTTCGAGCCGATTTCTTGCAGGTACCCTTAAAAACATGTTTTAAGCATAATGAACGGTTCAGATCATCAAAATAAAGGATCCCTCATTAGAAGCGCGGACTATATATGTATGAGTGAGCTTCTAATAAGGGATCCCCTATTTTGCTACGGTGTGGACCTCCTACTTCTTGATCAAATTATGATGATCTGAACCGTTCAATGTATTTAAAACGTGTTTTTAAGGGTACCCGTAAGAGATCGGCTCAAAATAATATCCGGAAAGCCTTTGATCCGTTCAATTTTTCATAAAACTGTTCCTGTCAGCATTTATCAAAAACTGTTTAGATCAAGCTCTTCTCGATATTATTTCGAGCCGATTTCTTGCAGGTACCCTTAAAAACATGTTTTAAACATAATGAACGGTTCAGATCATCAAAATAAAGGATCCCTCATTAGAAGCGCGGACTATAAATGTATGAGTGAGCTTCTAATAAGGGATCCCCTATTTTGCTACGGTGTGGACCTCCTACTTCTTGATCAAATTATGATGATCTGAACCGTTCAATGTGTTTAAAACGTGTTTTTAAGGGTACCCGTAAGAGATCGGCTCAAAATAATATCCGGAAAGTCTTTGATCCGTTCAATTTTTCATAAAACTGTTCCTGTCAGCATTTATCAAAAACTGTTTAGATCAAGCTCTTCTCGATATTATTTCGAGCCGATTTCTTGCAGGTACCCTTAAAAACATGTTTTAAACATAATGAACGGTTCAGATCATCAAAATAAAGGATCCCTCATTAGAAGCGCGGACTAGCTTCTAATAAGGGATCCCCTATTTTGCTACGGTGTGGACCTCCTACTTCTTGATCAAATTATGATGATCTGAACCGTTCAATGTGTTTAAAACGTGTTTTTAAGGGTACCCGTAAGAGATCGGCTCAAAATAATATCCGGAAAGTCTTTGATCCGTTCAATTTTTCATAAAACTGTTCCTGTCAGCATTTATCAAAAACTGTTTAGATCAAGCTCTTCTCGATATTATTTCGAGCCGATTTCTTGCAGGTACCCTTAAAAACATGTTTTAAACATAATGAACGGTTCAGATCATCAAAATAAAGGATCCCTCATTAGAAGCGCGGACTATATATGTATGAGTGAGCTTCTAATAAGGGATCCCTTATTTTGCTACGGTGTGGACCTCCTACTTCTTGATCAAATTATGATGATCTGAACCGTTCAATGTGTTTAAAACGTGTTTTTAAGGGTACCCGTAAGAGATCGGCTCAAAATAATATCCGGAAAGTCTTTGATCCGTTCAATTTTTCATAAAACTGTTCCTGTCAGCATTTATCAAAAATTGTTTAGATCAAGCTCTTCTCGATATTATTTCGAGCCGATTTCTTGCAGGTACCCTTAAAAACATGTTTTAAACATAATGAACGGTTCAGATCATCAAAATAAAGGATCCCTCATTAGAAGCGCGGACTATATATGTATGAGTGAGCTTCTAATAAGGGATCCCCTATTTTGCTACGGTGTGGACCTCCTACTTCTTGATCAAATTATGATGATCTGAACCGTTCAATGTGTTTAAAACGTGTTTTTAAGGGTACCCGTAAGAGATCGGCTCAAAATAATATCCGCAAAGTCTTTGATCCGTTCAATTTTTCATAAAACTGTTCCTGTCAGCATTTATCAAAAACTGTTTAGATCAAGCTCTTCTCGATATTATTTCGAGCCGATTTCTTGCAGGTACCCTTAAAAACATGTTTTAAACATAATGAACGGTTCAGATCATCAAAATAAAGGATCCCTCATTAGAAGCGCGGACTATATATGTATGAGTGAGCTTCTAATAAGGGATCCCCTATTTTGCTACGGTGTGGACCTCCTACTTCTTGATCAAATTATGATGATCTGAACCGTTCAATGTGTTTAAAACGTGTTTTTAAGGGTACCCGTAAGAGATCGGCTCAAAATAATATCCGGAAAGTCTTTGATCCGTTCAATTTTTCATAAAACTGTTCCTGTCAGCATTTATCAAAAACTGTTTAGATCAAGCTCTTCTCGATATTATTTCGAGCCGATTTCTTGCAGGTACCCTTAAAAACATGTTTTAAACATAATGAACGGTTCAGATCATCAAAATAAAGGATCCCTCATTAGAAGCGCGGACTATATATGTATGAGTGAGCTTCTAATAAGGGATCCCCTATTTTGCTACGGTGTGGACCTCCTACTTCTTGATCAAATTATGATGATCTGAACCGTTCAATGTGTTTAAAACGTGTTTTTAAGGGTACCCGTAAGAGATCGGCTCAAAATAATATCCGGAAAGTCTTTGATTCGTTTAATTTTTCATAAAACTGTTCCTGTCAGCATTTATCAAAAACTGTTTAGATCAAGCTCTTCTCGATATTATTTCGAGCCGATTTCTTGCAGGTACCCTTAAAAACATGTTTTAAACATAATGAACAGTTCAGATCATCAAAATAAAGGATCCCTCATTAGAAGCGCGGACTATATATGTATGATTGAGCTTCTAATAAGGGATCCCCTATTTTGCTACGGTGTGGACCTCCTACTTCTTGATCAAATTATGATGATCTGAACCGTTCAATGTGTTTAAAACGTGTTTTTAAGGGTACCCGTAAGAGATCGGCTCAAAATAATATCCGGAAAGTCTTTGATCCGTTCAATTTTTCATAAAACTGTTCCTGTCAGCATTTATCAAAAACTGTTTCGATCAAGCTCTTCTCGATATTATTTCGAGCCGATTTCTTGCAGGTACCCTTAAAAACATGTTTTAAACATAATGAACGGTTCAGATCATCAAAATAAAGGATCCCTCATTAGAAGCGCGGACTATATATGTATGAGTGAGCTTCTAATAAGGGATCCCCTATTTTGCTACGGTGTGGACCTCCTACTTCTTGATCAAATTATGATGATCTGAACCGTTCAATGTGTTTAAAACGTGTTTTTAAGGGTACCCGTAAGAGATCGGCTCAAAATAATATCCGGAAAGTCTTTGATCCGTTCAATTTTTCATAAAACTGTTCCTGTCAGCATTTATCAAAAACTGTTTAGATCAAGCTCTTCTCGATATTATTTCGAGCCGATTTCTTGCAGGTACCCTTAAAAACACGTTTTAAACATAATGAACGGTTCAGATCATCAAAATAAAGGATCCCTCATTAGAAGCGCGGACTATATATGTATGAGTGAGCTTCTAATAAGGGATCCCCTATTTTGCTACGGTGTGGACCTCCTACTTCTTGATCAAATTATGATGATCTGAACCGTTCAATGTGTTTAAAACGTGTTTTTAAGGGTACCCGTAAGAGATCGGCTCAAAATAATATCCGGAAAGCCTTTGATCCGTTCAATTTTTCATAAAACTGTTCCTGTCAGCATTTATCAAAAACTATTTAGATCAAGCTCTTCTCGATATTATTTCGAGCCGATTTCTTGCAGGTACCCTTAAAAACACGTTTTAAACATAATGAACGGTTCAGATCATCAAAATAAAGGATCCCTCATTAGAAGCGCGGACTATATATGTATGAGTGAGCTTCTAATAAGGGATCCCCTATTTTGCTACGGTGTGGACCTCCTACTTCTTGATCAAATTATGATGATCTGAACCGTTCAATGTGTTTAAAACGTGTTTTTAAGGGTACCCGTAAGAGATCGGCTCAAAATAATATCCGGAAAGCCTTTGATCCGTTCAATTTTTCAAAAAACTGTTCCTGTCAGCATTTATCAAAAACTGTTTAGATCAAGCTCTTCTCGATATTATTTCGAGCCGATTTCTTGCAGGTACCCTTAAAAACACGTTTTAAACATAATGAACGGTTCAGATCATCAAAATAAAGGATCCCTCATTAGAAGCGCGGACTATATATGTATGAGTGAGCTTCTAATAAGGGATCCCCTATTTTGCTACGGTGTGGACCTCCTACTTCTTGATCAAATTATGATGATCTGAACCGTTCAATGTGTTTAAAACGTGTTTTTAAGGGTACCCGTAAGAGATCGGCTCAAAATAGTATCCGGAAAGCCTTTGATCCGTTCAATTTTTCATAAAACTGTTCCTGTCAGCATTTATCAAAAACTGTTTAGATCAAGCTCTTCTCGATATTATTTCGAGCCGATTTCTTGCAGGTACCCTTAAAAACACGTTTTAAACATAATGAACGGTTCAGATCATCAAAATAAAGGATCCCTCATTAGAAGCGCGGACTATATATGTATGAGTGAGCTTCTAATAAGGGATCCCCTATTTTGCTACGGTGTGGACCTCCTACTTCTTGATCAAATTATGATGATCTGAACCGTTCAATGTGTTTAAAACGTGTTTTTAAGGGTACCCGTAAGAGATCGGCTCAAAATAGTATCCGGAAAGCCTTTGATCCGTTCAATTTTTCATAAAACTGTTCCTGTCAGCATTTATCAAAAACTGTTTAGATCAAGCTCTTCTCGATATTATTTCGAGCCGATTTCTTGCAGGTACCCTTAAAAACACGTTTTAAACATAATGAACGGTTCAGATCATCAAAATAAAGGATCCCTCATTAGAAGCGCGGACTATATATGTATGAGTGAGCTTCTAATAAGGGATCCCCTATTTTGCTACGGTGTGGACCTCCTACTTCTTGATCAAATTATGATGATCTGAACCGTTCAATGTGTTTAAAACGTGTTTTTAAGGGTACCCGTAAGAGATCGGCTCAAAATAGTATCCGGAAAGCCTTTGATCCGTTCAATTTTTCATAAAACTGTTCCTGTCAGCATTTATCAAAAACTGTTTAGATCAAGCTCTTCTCGATATTATTTCGAGCCGATTTCTTGCAGGTACCCTTAAAAACACGTTTTAAACATAATGAACGGTTCAGATCATCAAAATAAAGGATCCCTCATTAGAAGCGCGGACTATATATGTATGAGTGAGCTTCTAATAAGGGATCCCCTATTTTGCTACGGTGTGGACCTCCTACTTCTTGATCAAATTATGATGATCTGAACCGTTCAATGTGTTTAAAACGTGTTTTTAAGGGTACCCGTAAGAGATCGGCTCAAAATAGTATCCGGAAAGCCTTTGATCCGTTCAATTTTTCATAAAACTGTTCCTGTCAGCATTTATCAAAAACTGTTTAGATCAAGCTCTTCTCGATATTATTTCGAGCCGATTTCTTGCAGGTACCCTTAAAAACATGTTTTAAACATAATGAACGGTTCAGATCATCAAAATAAAGGATCCCTCATTAGAAGCGCGGACTATATATGTATGAGTGAGCTTCTAATAAGGGATCCCCTATTTTGCTACGGTGTGGACCTCCTACTTCTTGATCAAATTATGATGATCTGAACCGTTCAATGTGTTTAAAACGTGTTTTTAAGGGTACCCGTAAGAGATCGGCTCAAAATAATATCCGGAAAACCTTTGATCCGTTCAATTTTTCATAAAACTGTTCCTGTCAGCATTTATCAAAAACTGTTTAGATCAAGCTCTTCTCGATATTATTTCGAGCCGATTTCTTGCAGGTACCCTTAAAAACATGTTTTAAGCATAATGAACGGTTCAGATCATCAAAATAAAGGATCCCTCATTAGAAGCGCGGACTATATATGTATGAGTGAGCTTCTAATAAGGGATCCCCTATTTTGCTACGGTGTGGACCTCCTACTTCTTGATCAAATTATGATGATCTGAACCGTTCAATGTGTTTAAAACGTGTTTTTAAGGGTACCCGTAAGAGATCGGCTCAAAATAATATCCGGAAAGTCTTTGATCCGTTCAATTTTTCATAAAACTGTTCCTGTCAGCATTTATCAAAAACTGTTTAGATCAAGCTCTTCTCGATATTATTTCGAGCCGATTTCTTGCAGGTACCCTTAAAAACATGTTTTAAGCATAATGAACGGTTCAGATCATCAAAATAAAGGATCCCTCATTAGAAGCGCGGACTATATATGTATGAGTGAGCTTCTAATAAGGGATCCCCTATTTTGCTACGGTGTGGACCTCCTACTTCTTGATCAAATTATGATGATCTGAACCGTTCAATGTGTTTAAAACGTGTTTTTAAGGGTACCCGTAAGAGATCGGCTCAAAATAATATCCGGAAAGCCTTTGATCCGTTCAATTTTTCATAAAACTGTTCCTGTCAGCATTTATCAAAAACCGTTTAGATCAAGCTCTTCTCGATATTATTTCGAGCCGATTTCTTGCAGGTACCCTTAAAAACATGTTTTAAGCATAATGAACGGTTCAGATCATCAAAATAAAGGATCCCTCATTAGAAGCGCGGACTATATATGTATGAGTGAGCTTCTAATAAGGGATCCCCTATTTTGCTACGGTGTGGACCTCCTACTTCTTGATCAAATTATGATGATCTGAACCGTTCAATGTGTTTAAAACGTGTTTTTAAGGGTACCCGTAAGAGATCGGCTCAAAATAATATCCGGAAAGCCTTTGATCCGTTCAATTTTTCATAAAACTGTTCCTGTCAGCATTTATCAAAAACTGTTTAGATCAAGCTCTTCTCGATATTATTTCGAGCCGATTTCTTGCAGGTACCCTTAAAAACATGTTTTAAACATAATGAACGGTTCAGATCATCAAAATAAAGGATCCCTCATTAGAAGCGCGGACTATATATGTATGAGTGAGCTTCTAATAAGGGATCCCCTATTTTGCTACGGTGTGGACCTCCTACTTCTTGATCAAATTATGATGATCTGAACCGTTCAATGTGTTTAAAACGTGTTTTTAAGGGTACCCGTAAGAGATCGGCTCAAAATAATATCCGGAAAGCCTTTGATCCGTTCAATTTTTCATAAAACTGTTCCTGTCAGCATTTATCAAAAACTGTTTAGATCAAGCTCTTCTCGATATTATTTCGAGCCGATTTCTTGCAGGTACCCTTAAAAACATGTTTTAAGCATAATGAACGGTTCAGATCATCAAAATAAAGGATCCCTCATTAGAAGCGCGGACTATATATGTATGAGTGAGCTTCTAATAAGGGATCCCCTATTTTGCTACGGTGTGGACCTCCTACTTCTTGATCAAATTATGATGATCTGAACCGTTCAATGTGTTTAAAACGTGTTTTTAAGGGTACCCGTAAGAGATCGGCTCAAAATAATATCCGGAAAGTCTTTGATCCGTTCAATTTTTCATAAAACTGTTCCTGTCAGCATTTATCAAAAACTGTTTAGATCAAGCTCTTCTCGATATTATTTCGAGCCGATTTCTTGCAGGTACCCTTAAAAACATGTTTTAAGCATAATGAACGGTTCAGATCATCAAAATAAAGGATCCCTCATTAGAAGCGCGGACTATATATGTATGAGTGAGCTTCTAATAAGGGATCCCCTATTTTGCTACGGTGTGGACCTCCTACTTCTTGATCAAATTATGATGATCTGAACCGTTCAATGTGTTTAAAACGTGTTTTTAAGGGTACCCGTAAGAGATCGGCTCAAAATAATATCCGGAAAGTCTTTGATCCGTTCAATTTTTCATAAAACTGTTCCTGTCAGCATTTATCAAAAACTGTTTAGATCAAGCTCTTCTCGATATTATTTCGAGCCGATTTCTTGCAGGTACCCTTAAAAACATGTTTTAAGCATAATGAACGGTTCAGATCATCAAAATAAAGGATCCCTCATTAGAAGCGCGGACTATATATGTATGAGTGAGCTTCTAATAAGGGATCCCCTATTTTGCTACGGTGTGGACCTCCTACTTCTTGATCAAATTATGATGATCTGAACCGTTCAATGTATTTAAAACGTGTTTTTAAGGGTACCCGTAAGAGATCGGCTCAAAATAATATCCGGAAAGCCTTTGATCCGTTCAATTTTTCATAAAACTGTTCCTGTCAGCATTTATCAAAAACTGTTTAGATCAAGCTCTTCTCGATATTATTTCGAGCCGATTTCTTGCAGGTACCCTTAAAAACATGTTTTAAGCATAATGAACGGTTCAGATCATCAAAATAAAGGATCCCTCATTAGAAGCGCGGACTATATATGTATGAGTGAGCTTCTAATAAGGGATCCCCTATTTTGCTACGGTGTGGACCTCCTACTTCTTGATCAAATTATGATGATCTGAACCGTTCAATGTGTTTAAAACGTGTTTTTAAGGGTACCCGTAAGAGATCGACTCAAAATAATATCCGGAAAGTCTTTGATCCGTTCAATTTTTCATAAAACTGTTCCTGTCAGCATTTATCAAAAACTGTTTAGATCAAGCTCTTCTCGATATTATTTCGAGCCGATTTCTTGCAGGTACCCTTAAAAACATGTTTTAAACATAATGAACGGTTCAGATCATCAAAATAAAGGATCCCTCATTAGAAGCGCGGACTATATATGTATGAGTGAGCTTCTAATAAGGGATCCCCTATTTTGCTACGGTGTGGACCTCCTACTTCTTGATCAAATTATGATGATCTGAACCGTTCAATGTGTTTAAAACGTGTTTTTAAGGGTACCCGTAAGAGATCGGCTCAAAATAATATCCGGAAAGCCTTTGATTCGTTCAATTTTTCATAAAACTGTTCCTGTCAGCATTTATCAAAAACTGTTTAGATCAAGCTCTTCTCGATATTATTTCGAGCCGATTTCTTGCAGGTACCCTTAAAAACATGTTTTAAGCATAATGAACGGTTCAGATCATCAAAATAAAGGATCCCTCATTAGAAGCGCGGACTATATATGTATGAGTGAGCTTCTAATAAGGGATCCCCTATTTTGCTACGGTGTGGACCTCCTACTTCTTGATCAAATTATGATGATCTGAACCGTTCAATGTGTTTAAAACGTGTTTTTAAGGGTACCCGTAAGAGATCGGCTCAAAATAATATCCGGAAAGCCTTTGATCCGTTCAATTTTTCATAAAACTGTTCCTGTCAGCATTTATCAAAAACTGTTTAGATCAAGCTCTTCTCGATATTATTTCGAGCCGATTTCTTGCAGGTACCCTTAAAAACATGTTTTAAGCATAATGAACGGTTCAGATCATCAAAATAAAGGATCCCTCATTAGAAGCGCGGACTATATATGTATGAGTGAGCTTCTAATAAGGGATCCCCTATTTTGCTACGGTGTGGACCTCCTACTTCTTGATCAAATTATGATGATCTGAACCGTTCAATGTGTTTAAAACGTGTTTTTAAGGGTACCCGTAAGAGATCGACTCAAAATAATATCCGGAAAGTCTTTGATCCGTTCAATTTTTCATAAAACTGTTCCTGTCAGCATTTATCAAAAACTGTTTAGATCAAGCTCTTCTCGATATTATTTCGAGCCGATTTCTTGCAGGTACCCTTAAAAACATGTTTTAAACATAATGAACGGTTCAGATCATCAAAATAAAGGATCCCTCATTAGAAGCGCGGACTACATATGTATGAGTGAGCTTCTAATAAGGGATCCCCTATTTTGCTACGGTGTGGACCTCCTACTTCTTGATCAAATTATGATGATCTGAACCGTTCAATGTGTTTAAAACGTGTTTTTAAGGGTACCCGTAAGAGATCGGCTCAAAATAATATCCGGAAAGCCTTTGATTCGTTCAATTTTTCATAAAACTGTTCCTGTCAGCATTTATCAAAAACTGTTTAGATCAAGCTCTTCTCGATATTATTTCGAGCCGATTTCTTGCAGGTACCCTTAAAAACATGTTTTAAGCATAATGAACGGTTCAGATCATCAAAATAAAGGATCCCTCATTAGAAGCGCGGACTATATATGTATGAGTGAGCTTCTAATAAGGGATCCCCTATTTTGCTACGGTGTGGACCTCCTACTTCTTGATCAAATTATGACGATCTGAACCGTTCAATGTGTTTAAAACGTGTTTTTAAGGGTACCCGTAAGAGATCGGCTCAAAATAATATCCGGAAAGTCTTTGATCCGTTCAATTTTTCATAAAACTGTTCCTGTCAGCATTTATCAAAAACTGTTTAGATCAAGCTCTTCTCGATATTATTTCGAGCCGATTTCTTGCAGGTACCCTTAAAAACATGTTTTAAACATAATGAACGGTTCAGATCATCAAAATAAAGGATCCCTCATTAGAAGCGCGGACTATATATGTATGAGTGAGCTTCTAATAAGGGATCCCCTATTTTGCTACGGTGTGGACCTCCTACTTCTTGATCAAATTATGATGATCTGAACCGTTCAATGTGTTTAAAACGTGTTTTTAAGGGTACCCATAAGAGATCGGCTCAAAATAGTATCCGGAAAGCCTTTGATCCGTTCAATTTTTCATAAAACTGTTCCTGTCAGCATTTATCAAAAACTGTTTAGATCAAGCTCTTCTCGATATTATTTCGAGCCGATTTCTTGCAGGTACCCTTAAAAACACGTTTTAAACATAATGAACGGTTCAGATCATCAAAATAAAGGATCCCTCATTAGAAGCGCGGACTATATATGTATGAGTGAGCTTCTAATAAGGGATCCCCTATTTTGCTACGGTGTGGACCTCCTACTTCTTGATCAAATTATGATGATCTGAACCGTTCAATGTGTTTAAAACGTGTTTTTAAGGGTACCCGTAAGAGATCGGCTCAAAATAGTATCCGGAAAGCCTTTGATCCGTTCAATTTTTCATAAAACTGTTCCTGTCAGCATTTATCAAAAACTGTTTAGATCAAGCTCTTCTCGATATTATTTCGAGCCGATTTCTTGCAGGTACCCTTAAAAACACGTTTTAAACATAATGAACGGTTCAGATCATCAAAATAAAGGATCCCTCATTAGAAGCGCGGACTATATATGTATGAGTGAGCTTCTAATAAGGGATCCCCTATTTTGCTACGGTGTGGACCTCCTACTTCTTGATCAAATTATGATGATCTGAACCGTTCAATGTGTTTAAAACGTGTTTTTAAGGGTACCCGTAAGAGATCGGCTCAAAATAGTATCCGGAAAGCCTTTGATCCGTTCAATTTTTCATAAAACTGTTCCTGTCAGCATTTATCAAAAACTGTTTAGATCAAGCTCTTCTCGATATTATTTCGAGCCGATTTCTTGCAGGTACCCTTAAAAACACGTTTTAAACATAATGAACGGTTCAGATCATCAAAATAAAGGATCCCTCATTAGAAGCGCGGACTATATATGTATGAGTGAGCTTCTAATAAGGGATCCCCTATTTTGCTACGGTGTGGACCTCCTACTTCTTGATCAAATTATGATGATCTGAACCGTTCAATGTGTTTAAAACGTGTTTTTAAGGGTACCCGTAAGAGATCGGCTCAAAATAGTATCCGGAAAGCCTTTGATCCGTTCAATTTTTCATAAAACTGTTCCTGTCAGCATTTATCAAAAACTGTTTAGATCAAGCTCTTCTCGATTTTATTTCGAGCCGATTTCTTGCAGGTACCCTTAAAAACACGTTTTAAACATAATGAACGGTTCAGATCATCAAAATAAAGGATCCCTCATTAGAAGCGCGGACTATATATGTATGAGTGAGCTTCTAATAAGGGATCCCCTATTTTGCTACGGTGTGGACCTCCTACTTCTTGATCAAATTATGATGATCTGAACCGTTCAATGTGTTTAAAACGTGTTTTTAAGGGTACCCGTAAGAGATCGGCTCAAAATAATATCCGGAAAACCTTTGATCCGTTCAATTTTTCATAAAACTGTTCCTGTCAGCATTTATCAAAAACTGTTTAGATCAAGCTCTTCTCGATATTATTTCGAGCCGATTTCTTGCAGGTACCCTTAAAAACACGTTTTAAACATAATGAACGGTTCAGATCATCAAAATAAAGGATCCCTCATTAGAAGCGCGGACTATATATGTATGAGTGAGCTTCTAATAAGGGATCCCCTATTTTGCTATGGTGTGGACCTCCTACTTCTTGATCAAATTATGATGATCTGAACCGTTCAATGTGTTTAAAACGTGTTTTTAAGGGTACCCGTAAGAGATCGGCTCAAAATAATATCCGGAAAGTCTTTGATCCGTTCAATTTTTCATAAAACTGTTCCTGTCAGCATTTATCAAAAACTGTTTAGATCAAGCTCTTCTCGATATTATTTCGAGCCGATTTCTTGCAGGTACCCTTAAAAACATGTTTTAAACATAATGAACGGTTCAGATCATCAAAATAAAGGATCCCTCATTAGAAGCGCGGACTATATATGTATGAGTGAGCTTCTAATAAGGGATCCTCTATTTTGCTACGGTGTGGACCTCCTACTTCTTGATCAAATTATGATGATCTGAACCGTTCAATGTGTTTAAAACGTGTTTTTAAGGGTACCCGTAAGAGATCGGCTCAAAATAATATCCGGAAAGCCTTTGATCCGTTCAATTTTTCATAAAACTGTTCCTGTCAGCATTTATCAAAAACTGTTTAGATCAAGCTCTTCTCGATATTATTTCGAGCCGATTTCTTGCAGGTACCCTTAAAAACATGTTTTAAGCATAATGAACGGTTCAGATCATCAAAATAAAGGATCCCTCATTAGAAGCGCGGACTATATATGTATGAGTGAGCTTCTAATAAGGGATCCCCTATTTTGCTACGGTGTGGACCTCCTACTTCTTGATCAAATTATGATGATCTGAACCGTTCAATGTGTTTAAAACGTGTTTTTAAGGGTACCCGTAAGAGATCGGCTCAAAATAATATCCGGAAAGTCTTTGATCCGTTCAATTTTTCATAAAACTGTTCCTGTCAGCATTTATCAAAAACTGTTTAGATCAAGCTCTTCTCGATATTATTTCGAGCCGATTTCTTGCAGGTACCCTTAAAAACATGTTTTAAGCATAATGAACGGTTCAGATCATCAAAATAAAGGATCCCTCATTAGAAGCGCGGACTATATATGTATGAGTGAGCTTCTAATAAGGGATCCCCTATTTTGCTACGGTGTGGACCTCCTACTTCTTGATCAAATTATGATGATCTGAACCGTTCAATGTGTTTAAAACGTGTTTTTAAGGGTACCCGTAAGAGATCGGCTCAAAATAATATCCGGAAAGCCTTTGATCCGTTCAATTTTTCATAAAACTGTTCCTGTCAGCATTTATCAAAAACTGTTTAGATCAAGCTCTTCTCGATATTATTTCGAGCCGATTTCTTGCAGGTACCCTTAAAAACATGTTTTAAGCATAATGAACGGTTCAGATCATCAAAATAAAGGATCCCTCATTAGAAGCGCGGACTATATATGTATGAGTGAGCTTCTAATAAGGGATCCCCTATTTTGCTACGGTGTGGACCTCCTACTTCTTGATCAAATTATGATGATCTGAACCGTTCAATGTGTTTAAAACGTGTTTTTAAGGGTACCCGTAAGAGATCGGCTCAAAATAATATCCGGAAAGCCTTTGATCCGTTCAATTTTTCATAAAACTGTTCCTGTCAGCATTTATCAAAAACTATTTAGATCAAGCTCTTCTCGATATTATTTCGAGCCGATTTCTTGCAGGTACCCTTAAAAACACGTTTTAAACATAATGAACGGTTCAGATCATCAAAATAAAGGATCCCTCATTAGAAGCGCGGACTATATATGTATGAGTGAGCTTCTAATATGGGATCCCCTATTTTGCTACGGTGTGGACCTCCTACTTCTTGATCAAATTATGATGATCTGAACCGTTCAATGTGTTTAAAACGTGTTTTTAAGGGTACCCGTAAGAGATCGGCTCAAAATAATATCCGGAAAGCCTTTGATCCGTTCAATTTTTCATAAAACTGTTCCTGTCAGCATTTATCAAAAACTGTTTAGATCAAGCTCTTCTCGATATTATTTCGAGCCGATTTCTTGCAGGTACCCTTAAAAACATGTTTTAAACATAATGAACGGTTCAGATCATCAAAATAAAGGATCCCTCATTAGAAGCGCGGACTATATATGTATGAGTGAGCTTCTAATAAGGGATCCCCTATTTTGCTACGGTGTGGACCTCCTACTTCTTGATCAAATTATGATGATCTGAACCGTTCAATGTGTTTAAAACGTGTTTTTAAGGGTACCCGTAAGAGATCGGCTCAAAATAATATCCGGAAAGTCTTTGATCCGTTCAATTTTTCATAAAACTGTTCCTGTCAGCATTTATCAAAAACTGTTTAGATCAAGCTCTTCTCGATATTATTTCGAGCCGATTTCTTGCAGGTACCCTTAAAAACATGTTTTAAACATAATGAACGGTTCAGATCATCAAAATAAAGGATCCCTCATTAGAAGCGCGGACTATATATGTATGAGTGAGCTTCTAATAAGGGATCCTCTATTTTGCTACGGTGTGGACCTCCTACTTCTTGATCAAATTATGATGATCTGAACCGTTCAATGTGTTTAAAACGTGTTTTTAAGGGTACCCGTAAGAGATCGGCTCAAAATAATATCCGGAAAGCCTTTGATCCGTTCAATTTTTCATAAAACTGTTCCTGTCAGCATTTATCAAAAACTGTTTAGATCAAGCTCTTCTCGATATTATTTCGAGCCGATTTCTTGCAGGTACCCTTAAAAACATGTTTTAAGCATAATGAACGGTTCAGATCATCAAAATAAAGGATCCCTCATTAGAAGCGCGGACTATATATGTATGAGTGAGCTTCTAATAAGGGATCCCCTATTTTGCTACGGTGTGGACCTCCTACTTCTTGATCAAATTATGATGATCTGAACCGTTCAATGTGTTTAAAACGTGTTTTTAAGGGTACCCGTAAGAGATCGGCTCAAAATAATATCCGGAAAGTCTTTGATCCGTTCAATTTTTCATAAAACTGTTCCTGTCAGCATTTATCAAAAACTGTTTAGATCAAGCTCTTCTCGATATTATTTCGAGCCGATTTCTTGCAGGTACCCTTAAAAACATGTTTTAAGCATAATGAACGGTTCAGATCATCAAAATAAAGGATCCCTCATTAGAAGCGCGGACTATATATGTATGAGTGAGCTTCTAATAAGGGATCCCCTATTTTGCTACGGTGTGGACCTCCTACTTCTTGATCAAATTATGATGATCTGAACCGTTCAATGTGTTTAAAACGTGTTTTTAAGGGTACCCGTAAGAGATCGGCTCAAAATAATATCCGGAAAGCCTTTGATCCGTTCAATTTTTCATAAAACTGTTCCTGTCAGCATTTATCAAAAACTGTTTAGATCAAGCTCTTCTCGATATTATTTCGAGCCGATTTCTTGCAGGTACCCTTAAAAACATGTTTTAAGCATAATGAACGGTTCAGATCATCAAAATAAAGGATCCCTCATTAGAAGCGCGGACTATATATGTATGAGTGAGCTTCTAATAAGGGATCCCCTATTTTGCTACGGTGTGGACCTCCTACTTCTTGATCAAATTATGATGATCTGAACCGTTCAATGTGTTTAAAACGTGTTTTTAAGGGTACCCGTAAGAGATCGGCTCAAAATAATATCCGGAAAGCCTTTGATCCGTTCAATTTTTCATAAAACTGTTCCTGTCAGCATTTATCAAAAACCGTTTAGATCAAGCTCTTCTCGATATTATTTCGAGCCGATTTCTTGCAGGTACCCTTAAAAACATGTTTTAAGCATAATGAACGGTTCAGATCATCAAAATAAAGGATCCCTCATTAGAAGCGCGGACTATATATGTATGAGTGAGCTTCTAATAAGGGATCCCCTATTTTGCTACGGTGTGGACCTCCTACTTCTTGATCAAATTATGATGATCTGAACCGTTCAATGTGTTTAAAACGTGTTTTTAAGGGTACCCGTAAGAGATCGGCTCAAAATAATATCCGGAAAGCCTTTGATCCGTTCAATTTTTCATAAAACTGTTCCTGTCAGCATTTATCAAAAACTGTTTAGATCAAGCTCTTCTCGATATTATTTCGAGCCGATTTCTTGCAGGTACCCTTAAAAACATGTTTTAAACATAATGAACGGTTCAGATCATCAAAATAAAGGATCCCTCATTAGAAGCGCGGACTATATATGTATGAGTGAGCTTCTAATAAGGGATCCCCTATTTTGCTACGGTGTGGACCTCCTACTTCTTGATCAAATTATGATGATCTGAACCGTTCAATGTGTTTAAAACGTGTTTTTAAGGGTACCCGTAAGAGATCGGCTCAAAATAATATCCGGAAAGCCTTTGATCCGTTCAATTTTTCATAAAACTGTTCCTGTCAGCATTTATCAAAAACTGTTTAGATCAAGCTCTTCTCGATATTATTTCGAGCCGATTTCTTGCAGGTACCCTTAAAAACATGTTTTAAGCATAATGAACGGTTCAGATCATCAAAATAAAGGATCCCTCATTAGAAGCGCGGACTATATATGTATGAGTGAGCTTCTAATAAGGGATCCCCTATTTTGCTACGGTGTGGACCTCCTACTTCTTGATCAAATTATGATGATCTGAACCGTTCAATGTGTTTAAAACGTGTTTTTAAGGGTACCCGTAAGAGATCGGCTCAAAATAATATCCGGAAAGTCTTTGATCCGTTCAATTTTTCATAAAACTGTTCCTGTCAGCATTTATCAAAAACTGTTTAGATCAAGCTCTTCTCGATATTATTTCGAGCCGATTTCTTGCAGGTATCCTTAAAAACATGTTTTAAGCATAATGAACGGTTCAGATCATCAAAATAAAGGATCCCTCATTAGAAGCGCGGACTATATATGTATGAGTGAGCTTCTAATAAGGGATCCCCTATTTTGCTACGGTGTGGACCTCCTACTTCTTGATCAAATTATGATGATCTGAACCGTTCAATGTGTTTAAAACGTGTTTTTAAGGGTACCCGTAAGAGATCGGCTCAAAATAATATCCGGAAAGTCTTTGATCCGTTCAATTTTTCATAAAACTGTTCCTGTCAGCATTTATCAAAAACTGTTTAGATCAAGCTCTTCTCGATATTATTTCGAGCCGATTTCTTGCAGGTACCCTTAAAAACATGTTTTAAGCATAATGAACGGTTCAGATCATCAAAATAAAGGATCCCTCATTAGAAGCGCGGACTATATATGTATGAGTGAGCTTCTAATAAGGGATCCCCTATTTTGCTACGGTGTGGACCTCCTACTTCTTGATCAAATTATGATGATCTGAACCGTTCAATGTATTTAAAACGTGTTTTTAAGGGTACCCGTAAGAGATCGGCTCAAAATAATATCCGGAAAGCCTTTGATCCGTTCAATTTTTCATAAAACTGTTCCTGTCAGCATTTATCAAAAACTGTTTAGATCAAGCTCTTCTCGATATTATTTCGAGCCGATTTCTTGCAGGTACCCTTAAAAACATGTTTTAAGCATAATGAACGGTTCAGATCATCAAAATAAAGGATCCCTCATTAGAAGCGCGGACTATATATGTATGAGTGAGCTTCTAATAAGGGATCCCCTATTTTGCTACGGTGTGGACCTCCTACTTCTTGATCAAATTATGATGATCTGAACCGTTCAATGTGTTTAAAACGTGTTTTTAAGGGTACCCGTAAGAGATCGACTCAAAATAATATCCGGAAAGTCTTTGATCCGTTCAATTTTTCATAAAACTGTTCCTGTCAGCATTTATCAAAAACTGTTTAGATCAAGCTCTTCTCGATATTATTTCGAGCCGATTTCTTGCAGGTACCCTTAAAAACATGTTTTAAACATAATGAACGGTTCAGATCATCAAAATAAAGGATCCCTCATTAGAAGCGCGGACTATATATGTATGAGTGAGCTTCTAATAAGGGATCCCCTATTTTGCTACGGTGTGGACCTCCTACTTCTTGATCAAATTATGATGATCTGAACCATTCAATGTGTTTAAAACGTGTTTTTAAGGGTACCCGTAAGAGATCGGCTCAAAATAATATCCGGAAAGCCTTTGATTCGTTCAATTTTTCATAAAACTGTTCCTGTCAGCATTTATCAAAAACTGTTTAGATCAAGCTCTTCTCGATATTATTTCGAGCCGATTTCTTGCAGGTACCCTTAAAAACATGTTTTAAGCATAATGAACGGTTCAGATCATCAAAATAAAGGATCCCTCATTAGAAGCGCGGACTATATATGTATGAGTGAGCTTCTAATAAGGGATCCCCTATTTTGCTACGGTGTGGACCTCCTACTTCTTGATCAAATTATGATGATCTGAACCGTTCAATGTGTTTAAAACGTGTTTTTAAGGGTACCCGTAAGAGATCGGCTCAAAATAATATCCGGAAAGCCTTTGATCCGTTCAATTTTTCATAAAACTGTTCCTGTCAGCATTTATCAAAAACTGTTTAGATCAAGCTCTTCTCGATATTATTTCGAGCCGATTTCTTGCAGGTACCCTTAAAAACATGTTTTAAGCATAATGAACGGTTCAGATCATCAAAATAAAGGATCCCTCATTAGAAGCGCGGACTATATATGTATGAGTGAGCTTCTAATAAGGGATCCCCTATTTTGCTACGGTGTGGACCTCCTACTTCTTGATCAAATTATGATGATCTGAACCGTTCAATGTGTTTAAAACGTGTTTTTAAGGGTACCCGTAAGAGATCGACTAAAAATAATATCCGGAAAGTCTTTGATCCGTTCAATTTTTCATAAAACTGTTCCTGTCAGCATTTATCAAAAACTGTTTAGATCAAGCTCTTCTCGATATTATTTCGAGCCGATTTCTTGCAGGTACCCTTAAAAACATGTTTTAAACATAATGAACGGTTCAGATCATCAAAATAAAGGATCCCTCATTAGAAGCGCGGACTATATATGTATGAGTGAGCTTCTAATAAGGGATCCCCTATTTTGCTACGGTGTGGACCTCCTACTTCTTGATCAAATTATGATGATCTGAACCGTTCAATGTGTTTAAAACGTGTTTTTAAGGGTACCCGTAAGAGATCGGCTCAAAATAATATCCGGAAAGCCTTTGATTCGTTCAATTTTTCATAAAACTATTCCTGTCAGCATTTATCAAAAACTGTTTAGATCAAGCTCTTCTCGATATTATTTCGAGCCGATTTCTTGCAGGTACCCTTAAAAACATGTTTTAAGCATAATGAACGGTTCAGATCATCAAAATAAAGGATCCCTCATTAGAAGCGCGGACTATATATGTATGAGTGAGCTTCTAATAAGGGATCCCCTATTTTGCTACGGTGTGGACCTCCTACTTCTTGATCAAATTATGATGATCTGAACCGTTCAATGTGTTTAAAACGTGTTTTTAAGGGTACCCGTAAGAGATCGGCTCAAAATAATATCCGGAAAGTCTTTGATCCGTTCAATTTTTCATAAAACTGTTCCTGTCAGCATTTATCAAAAACTGTTTAGATCAAGCTCTTCTCGATATTATTTCGAGCCGATTTCTTGCAGGTACCCTTAAAAACACGTTTTAAACATAATGAACGGTTCAGATCATCAAAATAAAGGATCCCTCATTAGAAGCGCGGACTATATATGTATGAGTGAGCTTCTAATAAGGGATCCCCTATTTTGCTACGGTGTGGACCTCCTACTTCTTGATCAAATTATGATGATCTGAACCGTTCAATGTGTTTAAAACGTGTTTTTAAGGGTACCCGTAAGAGATCGGCTCAAAATAATATCCGGAAAGCCTTTGATCCGTTCAATTTTTCATAAAACTGTTCCTGTCAGCATTTATCAAAAACTGTTTAGATCAAGCTCTTCTCGATATTATTTCGAGCCGATTTCTTGCAGGTACCCTTAAAAACACGTTTTAAACATAATGAACGGTTCAGATCATCAAAATAAAGGATCCCTCATTAGAAGCGCGGATTATATATGTATGAGTGAGCTTCTAATAAGGGATCCCCTATTTTGCTACGGTGTGGACCTCCAACTTCTTGATCAAATTATGATGATCTGAACCGTTCAATGTGTTTAAAACGTGTTTTTAAGGGTACCCGTAAGAGATCGGCTCAAAATAATATCCGGAAAGCCTTTGATCCGTTCAATTTTTCATAAAACTGTTCCTGTCAGCATTTATCAAAAACTGTTTAGATCAAGCTCTTCTCGATATTATTTCGAGCCGATTTCTTGCAGGTACCCTTAAAAACACGTTTTAAACATAATGAACGGTTCAGATCATCAAAATAAAGGATCCCTCATTAGAAGCGCGGACTATATATGTATGAGTGAGCTTCTAATAAGGGATCCCCTATTTTGCTACGGTGTGGACCTCCTACTTCTTGATCAACTTATGATGATCTGAACCGTTCAATGTGTTTAAAACGTGTTTTTAAGGGTACCCGTAAGAGATCGGCTCAAAATAATATCCGGAAAGTCTTTGATCCGTTCAATTTTTCATAAAACTGTTCCTGTCAGCATTTATCAAAAACTGTTTAGATCAAGCTCTTCTCGATATTATTTCGAGCCGATTTCTTGCAGGTACCCTTAAAAACACGTTTTAAACATAATGAACGGTTCAGATCATCAAAATAAAGGATCCCTCATTAGAAGCGCGGACTATATATGTATGAGTGAGCTTCTAATAAGGGATCCCCTATTTTGCTACGGTGTGGACCTCCTACTTCTTGATCAACTTATGATGATCTGAACCGTTCAATGTGTTTAAAACGTGTTTTTAAGGGTACCCGTAAGAGATCGGCTCAAAATAATATCCGGAAAGTCTTTGATCCGTTCAATTTTTCATAAAACTGTTCCTGTCAGCATTTATCAAAAACTGTTTAGATCAAGCTCTTCTCGATATTATTTCGAGCCGATTTCTTGCAGGTACCCTTAAAAACACGTTTTAAACATAATGAACGGTTCAGATCATCAAAATAAAGGATCCCTCATTAGAAGCGCGGACTATATATGTATGAGTGAGCTTCTAATAAGGGATCCCCTATTTTGCTACGGTGTGGACCTCCTACTTCTTGATCAAATTATGATGATCTGAACCGTTCAATGTGTTTAAAACGTGTTTTTAAGGGTACCCGTAAGAGATCGGCTCAAAATAATATCCGGAAAGCCTTTGATCCGTTCAATTTTTCATAAAACTGTTCCTGTCAGCATTTATCAAAAACTGTTTAGATCAAGCTCTTCTCGATATTATTTCGAGCCGATTTCTTGCAGGTACCCTTAAAAACACGTTTTAAACATAATGAACGGTTCAGATCATCAAAATAAAGGATCCCTCATTAGAAGCGCGGACTATATATGTATGAGTGAGCTTCTAATAAGGGATCCCCTATTTTGCTACGGTGTGGACCTCCTACTTCTTGATCAACTTATGATGATCTGAACCGTTCAATGTGTTTAAAACGTGTTTTTAAGGGTACCCGTAAGAGATCGGCTCAAAATAATATCCGGAAAGTCTTTGATCCGTTCAATTTTTCATAAAACTGTTCCTGTCAGCATTTATCAAAAACTGTTTAGATCAAGCTCTTCTCGATATTATTTCGAGCCGATTTCTTGCAGGTACCCTTAAAAACACGTTTTAAACATAATGAACGGTTCAGATCATCAAAATAAAGGATCCCTTATTAGAAGCGCGGACTATATATGTATGAGTGAGCTTCTAATAAGGGATCCCCTATTTTGCTACGGTGTGGACCTCCTACTTCTTGATCAAATTATGATGATCTGAACCGTTCAATGTGTTTAAAACGTGTTTTTAAGGGTACCCGTAAGAGATCGGCTCAAAATAATATCCGGAAAGCCTTTGATCCGTTCAATTTTTCATAAAACTGTTCCTGTCAGCATTTATCAAAAACTGTTTAGATCAAGCTCTTCTCGATATTATTTCGAGCCGATTTCTTGCAGGTACCCTTAAAAACACGTTTTAAACATAATGAACGGTTCAGATCATCAAAATAAAGGATCCCTCATTAGAAGCGCGGACTATATATGTATGAGTGAGCTTCTAATAAGGGATCCCCTATTTTGCTACGGTGTGGACCTCCTACTTCTTGATCAAATTATGATGATCTGAACCGTTCAATGTGTTTAAAACGTGTTTTTAAGGGTACCCGTAAGAGATCGGCTCAAAATAATATCCGGAAAGCCTTTGATCCGTTCAATTTTTCATAAAACTGTTCCTGTCAGCATTTATCAAAAACTGTTTAGATCAAGCTCTTCTCGATATTATTTCGAGCCGATTTCTTGCAGGTACCCTTAAAAACACGTTTTAAACATAATGAACGGTTCAGATCATCAAAATAAAGGATCCCTCATTAGAAGCGCGGACTATATATGTATGAGTGAGCTTCTAATAAGGGATCCCCTATTTTGCTACGGTGTGGACCTCCTACTTCTTGATCAAATTATGATGATCTGAACCGTTCAATGTGTTTAAAACGTGTTTTTAAGGGTACCCGTAAGAGATCGGCTCAAAATAATATCCGGAAAGTCTTTGATCCGTTCAATTTTTCATAAAACTGTTCCTGTCAGCATTTATCAAAAACTGTTTAGATCAAGCTCTTCTCGATATTATTTCGAGCCGATTTCTTGCAGGTACCCTTAAAAACATGTTTTAAACATAATGAACGGTTCAGATCATCAAAATAAAGGATCCCTCATTAGAAGCGCGGACTATATATGTATGAGTGAGCTTCTAATAAGGGATCTCCTATTTTGCTACGGTGTGGACCTCCTACTTCTTGATCAAATTATGATGATCTGAACCGTTCAATGTGTTTAAAACGTGTTTTTAAGGGTACCCGTAAGAGATCGGCTCAAAATAATATCCGGAAAGTCTTTGATCCGTTCAATTTTTCATAAAACTGTTCCTGTCAGCATTTATCAAAAACTGTTTAGATCAAGCTCTTCTCGATATTATTTCGAGCCGATTTCTTGCAGGTACCCTTAAAAACATGTTTTAAACATAATGAACGGTTCAGATCATCAAAATAAAGGATCCCTCATTAGAAGCGCGGACTATATATGTATGAGTGAGCTTCTAATAAGGGATCCCCTATTTTGCTACGGTGTGGACCTCCTACTTCTTGATCAAATTATGATGATCTGAACCGTTCAATGTGTTTAAAACGTGTTTTTAAGGGTACCCGTAAGAGATCGGCTCAAAATAATATCCGGAAAGCCTTTGATCCGTTCAATTTTTCATAAAACTGTTCCTGTCAGCATTTATCAAAAACTGTTTAGATCAAGCTCTTCTCGATATTATTTCGAGCCGATTTCTTGCAGGTACCCTTAAAAACACGTTTTAAACATAATGAACGGTTCAGATCATCAAAATAAAGGATCCCTCATTAGAAGCGCGGACTATATATGTATGAGTGAGCTTCTAATAAGGGATCCCCTATTTTGCTACGGTGTGGACCTCCTACTTCTTGATCAACTTATGATGATCTGAACCGTTCAATGTGTTTAAAACGTGTTTTTAAGGGTACCCGTAAGAGATCGGCTCAAAATAATATCCGGAAAGTCTTTGATCCGTTCAATTTTTCATAAAACTGTTCCTGTCAGCATTTATCAAAAACTGTTTAGATCAAGCTCTTCTCGATATTATTTCGAGCCGATTTCTTGCAGGTACCCTTAAAAACACGTTTTAAACATAATGAACGGTTCAGATCATCAAAATAAAGGATCCCTCATTAGAAGCGCGGACTATATATGTATGAGTGAGCTTCTAATAAGGGATCCCCTATTTTGCTACGGTGTGGACCTCCTACTTCTTGATCAAATTATGATGATCTGAACCGTTCAATGTGTTTAAAACGTGTTTTTAAGGGTACCCGTAAGAGATCGGCTCAAAATAATATCCGGAAAGCCTTTGATCCGTTCAATTTTTCATAAAACTGTTCCTGTCAGCATTTATCAAAAACTGTTTAGATCAAGCTCTTCTCGATATTATTTCGAGCCGATTTCTTGCAGGTACCCTTAAAAACACGTTTTAAACATAATGAACGGTTCAGATCATCAAAATAAAGGATCCCTCATTAGAAGCGCGGACTATATATGTATGAGTGAGCTTCTAATAAGGGATCCCCTATTTTGCTACGGTGTGGACCTCCTACTTCTTGATCAAATTATGATGATCTGAACCGTTCAATGTGTTTAAAACGTGTTTTTAAGGGTACCCGTAAGAGATCGGCTCAAAATAATATCCGGAAAGCCTTTGATCCGTTCAATTTTTCATAAAACTGTTCCTGTCAGCATTTATCAAAAACTGTTTAGATCAAGCTCTTCTCGATATTATTTCGAGCCGATTTCTTGCAGGTACCCTTAAAAACACGTTTTAAACATAATGAACGGTTCAGATCATCAAAATAAAGGATCCCTCATTAGAAGCGCGGACTATATATGTATGAGTGAGCTTCTAATAAGGGATCCCCTATTTTGCTACGGTGTGGACCTCCTACTTCTTGATCAAATTATGATGATCTGAACCGTTCAATGTGTTTAAAACGTGTTTTTAAGGGTACCCGTAAGAGATCGGCTCAAAATAATATCCGGAAAGTCTTTGATCCGTTCAATTTTTCATAAAACTGTTCCTGTCAGCATTTATCAAAAACTGTTTAGATCAAGCTCTTCTCGATATTATTTCGAGCCGATTTCTTGCAGGTACCCTTAAAAACATGTTTTAAACATAATGAACGGTTCAGATCATCAAAATAAAGGATCCCTCATTAGAAGCGCGGACTATATATGTATGAGTGAGCTTCTAATAAGGGATCTCCTATTTTGCTACGGTGTGGACCTCCTACTTCTTGATCAAATTATGATGATCTGAACCGTTCAATGTGTTTAAAACGTGTTTTTAAGGGTACCCGTAAGAGATCGGCTCAAAATAATATCCGGAAAGTCTTTGATCCGTTCAATTTTTCATAAAACTGTTCCTGTCAGCATTTATCAAAAACTGTTTAGATCAAGCTCTTCTCGATATTATTTCGAGCCGATTTCTTGCAGGTACCCTTAAAAACATGTTTTAAACATAATGAACGGTTCAGATCATCAAAATAAAGGATCCCTCATTAGAAGCGCGGACTATATATGTATGAGTGAGCTTCTAATAAGGGATCCCCTATTTTGCTACGGTGTGGACCTCCTACTTCTTGATCAAATTATGATGATCTGAACCGTTCAATGTGTTTAAAACGTGTTTTTAAGGGTACCCGTAAGAGATCGGCTCAAAATAATATCCGGAAAGCCTTTGATCCGTTCAATTTTTCATAAAACTGTTCCTGACAGCATTTATCAAAAACTGTTTAGATCAAGCTCTTCTCGATATTATTTCGAGCCGATTTCTTGCAGGTACCCTTAAAAACACGTTTTAAACATAATGAACGGTTCAGATCATCAAAATAAAGGATCCCTCATTAGAAGCGCGGACTATATATGTATGAGTGAGCTTCTAATAAGGGATCCCCTATTTTGCTACGGTGTGGACCTCCTACTTCTTGATCAAATTATGATGATCTGAACCGTTCAATGTGTTTAAAACGTGTTTTTAAGGGTTCCCGTAAGAGATCGGCTCAAAATAATATCCGGAAAGCCTTTGATCCGTTCAATTTTTCATAAAACTGTTCCTGTCAGCATTTATCAAAAACTGTTTAGATCAAGCTCTTCTCGATATTATTTCGAGCCGATTTCTTGCAGGTACCCTTAAAAACACGTTTTAAACATAATGAACGGTTCAGATCATCAAAATAAAGGATCCCTCATTAGAAGCGCGGACTATATATGTATGAGTGAGCTTCTAATAAGGGATCCCCTATTTTGCTACGGTGTGGACCTCCTACTTCTTGATCAAATTATGATGATCTGAACCGTTCAATGTGTTTAAAACGTGTTTTTAAGGGTACCCGTAAGAGATCGGCTCAAAATAATATCCGGAAAGTCTTTGATCCGTTCAATTTTTCATAAAACTGTTCCTGTCAGCATTTATCAAAAACTGTTTAGATCAAGCTCTTCTCGATATTATTTCGAGCCGATTTCTTGCAGGTACCCTTAAAAACATGTTTTAAGCATAATGAACGGTTCAGATCATCAAAATAAAGGATCCCTCATTAGAAGCGCGGACTATATATGTATGAGTGAGCTTCTAATAAGGGATCCCCTATTTTGCTACGGTGTGGACCTCCTACTTCTTGATCAAATTATGATGATCTGAACCGTTCAATGTGTTTAAAACGTGTTTTTAAGGGTACCCGTAAGAGATCGGCTCAAAATAATATCCGGAAAGTCTTTGATCCGTTCAATTTTTCATAAAACTGTTCCTGTCAGCATTTATCAAAAACTGTTTAGATCAAGCTCTTCTCGATATTATTTCGAGCCGATTTCTTGCAGGTACCCTTAAAAACATGTTTTAAACATAATGAACGGTTCAGATCATCAAAATAAAGGATCCCTCATTGGAAGCGCGGACTATATATGTATGAGTGAGCTTCTAATAAGGGATCCCCTATTTTGCTACGGTGTGGACCTCCTACTTCTTGATCAAATTATGATGATCTGAACCGTTCAATGTGTTTAAAACGTGTTTTTAAGGGTACCCGTAAGAGATCGGCTCAAAATAATATCCGGAAAGCCTTTGATCCGTTCAATTTTTCATAAAACTGTTCCTGTCAGCATTTATCAAAAACTGTTTAGATCAAACTCTTCTCGATATTATTTCGAGCCGATTTCTTGTAGGTACCCTTAAAAACATGTTTTAAGCATAATGAACGGTTCAGATCATCAAAATAAAGGATCCCTCATTAGAAGCGCGGACTATATATGTATGAGTGAGCTTCTAATAAGGGATCCCCTATTTTGCTACGGTGTGGACCTCCTACTTCTTGATCAAATTATGATGATCTGAACCGTTCAATGTGTTTAAAACGTGTTTTTAAGGGTACCCGTAAGAGATCGGCTCAAAATAATATCCGGAAAGTCTTTGATCCGTTCAATTTTTCATAAAACTGTTCCTGTCAGCATTTATCAAAAACTGTTTAGATCAAGCTCTTCTCGATATTATTTCGAGCCGATTTCTTGCAGGTACCCTTAAAAACATGTTTTAAACATAATGAACGGTTCAGATCATCAAAATAAAGGATCCCTCATTAGAAGCGCGGACTATATATGTATGAGTGAGCTTCTAATAAGGGATCCCCTATTTTGCTACGGTGTGGACCTCCTACTTCTTGATCAAATTATGATGATCTGAACCGTTCAATGTGTTTAAAACGTGTTTTTAAGGGTACCCGTAAGAGATCGGCTCAAAATAATATCCGGAAAGCCTTTGATCCGTTCAATTTTTCATAAAACTGTTCCTGTCAGCATTTATCAAAAACTGTTTAGATCAAGCTCTTCTCGATATTATTTCGAGCCGATTTCTTTCAGGTACCCTTAAAAACATGTTTTAAGCATAATGAACGGTTCAGATCATCAAAATAAAGGATCCCTCATTAGAAGCGCGGACTATATATGTATGAGTGAGCTTCTAATAAGGGATCCCCTATTTTGCTACGGTGTGGACCTCCTACTTCTTGATCAAATTATGATGATCTGAACCGTTCAATGTGTTTAAAACGTGTTTTTAAGGGTACCCGTAAGAGATCGGCTCAAAATAATATCCGGAAAGTCTTTGATCCGTTCAATTTTTCATAAAACTGTTCCTGTCAGCATTTATCAAAAACTGTTTAGATCAAGCTCTTCTCGATATTATTTCGAGCCGATTTCTTGCAGGTACCCTTAAAAACATGTTTTAAACATAATGAACGGTTCAGATCATCAAAATAAAGGATCCCTCATTAGAAGCGCGGACTATATATGTATGAGTGAGCTTCTAATAAGGGATCCCCTATTTTGCTACGGTGTGGACCTCCTACTTCTTGATCAAATTATGATGATCTGAACCGTTCAATGTGTTTAAAATGTGTTTTTAAGGGTACCCGTAAGAGATCGGCTCAAAATAATATCCGGAAAGCCTTTGATCCGTTCAATTTTTCATAAAACTGTTCCTGTCAGCATTTATCAAAAACTGTTTAGATCAAGCTCTTCTCGATATTATTTCGAGCCGATTTCTTGCAGGTACCCTTAAAAACACGTTTTAAACGTAATGAACGGTTCAGATCATCAAAATAAAGGATCCCTCGTTAGAAGCGCGGACTATATATGTATGAGTGAGCTTCTAATAAGGGATCCCCTATTTTGCTACGGTGTGGACCTCCTACTTCTTGATCAAATTATGATGATCTGAACCGTTCAATGTGTTTAAAACGTGTTTTTAAGGGTACCCGTAAGAGATCGGCTCAAAATAATATCCGGAAAGCCTTTGGTCCGTTCAATTTTTCATAAAACTGTTCCTGTCAGCATTTATCAAAAACTGTTTAGATCAAGCTCTTCTCGATATTATTTCGAGCCGATTTCTTGCAGGTACCCTTAAAAACACGTTTTAAACATAATGAACGGTTCAGATCATCAAAATAAAGGATCCCTCATTAGAAGCGCGGACTATATATGTATGAGTGAGCTTCTAATAAGGGATCCCCTATTTTGCTACGGTGTGGACCTCCTACTTCTTGATCAAATTATGATGATCTGAACCGTTCAATGTGTTTAAAACGTGTTTTTAAGGGTACCCGTAAGAGATCGGCTCAAAATAATATCCGGAAAGCCTTTGATCCGTTCAATTTTTCATAAAACTGTTCCTGTCAGCATTTATCAAAAACTGTTTAGATCAAGCTCTTCTCGATATTATTTCGAGCCGATTTCTTGCAGGTACCCTTAAAAACACGTTTTAAACATAATGAACGGTTCAGATCATCAAAATAAAGGATCCCTCATTAGAAGCGCGGACTATATATGTATGAGTGAGCTTCTAATAAGGGATCCCCCTATTTTGCTACGGTGTGGACCTCCTACTTCTTGATCAAATTATGATGATCTGAACCGTTCAATGTGTTTAAAACGTGTTTTTAAGGGTACCCGTAAGAGATCGGCTCAAAATAATATCCGGAAAGCCTTTGATCCGTTCAATTTTTCATAAAACTGTTCCTGTCAGCATTTATCAAAAACTGTTTAGATCAAGCTCTTCTCGATATTATTTCGAGCCGATTTCTTGCAGGTACCCTTAAAAACACGTTTTAAACATAATGAACGGTTCAGATCATCAAAATAAAGGATCCCTCATTAGAAGCGCGGACTATATATGTATGAGTGAGCTTCTAATAAGGGATCCCCTATTTTGCTACGGTGTGGACCTCCTACTTCTTGATCAAATTATGATGATCTGAACCGTTCAATGTGTTTAAAACGTGTTTTTAAGGGTACCCGTAAGAGATCGGCTCAAAATAATATCCGGAAAGCCTTTGATCCGTTCAATTTTTCATAAAACTGTTCCTGACAGCATTTATCAAAAACTGTTTAGATCAAGCTCTTCTCGATATTATTTCGAGCCGATTTCTTGCAGGTACCCTTAAAAACACGTTTTAAACATAATGAACGGTTCAGATCATCAAAATAAAGGATCCCTCATTAGAAGCGCGGACTATATATGTATGAGTGAGCTTCTAATAAGGGATCCCCTATTTTGCTACGGTGTGGACCTCCTACTTCTTGATCAAATTATGATGATCTGAACCGTTCAATGTGTTTAAAACGTGTTTTTAAGGGTTCCCGTAAGAGATCGGCTCAAAATAATATCCGGAAAGCCTTTGATCCGTTCAATTTTTCATAAAACTGTTCCTGTCAGCATTTATCAAAAACTGTTTAGATCAAGCTCTTCTCGATATTATTTCGAGCCGATTTCTTGCAGGTACCCTTAAAAACACGTTTTAAACATAATGAACGGTTCAGATCATCAAAATAAAGGATCCCTCATTAGAAGCGCGGACTATATATGTATGAGTGAGCTTCTAATAAGGGATCCCCTATTTTGCTACGGTGTGGACCTCCTACTTCTTGATCAAATTATGATGATCTGAACCGTTCAATGTGTTTAAAACGTGTTTTTAAGGGTACCCGTAAGAGATCGGCTCAAAATAATATCCGGAAAGTCTTTGATCCGTTCAATTTTTCATAAAACTGTTCCTGTCAGCATTTATCAAAAACTGTTTAGATCAAGCTCTTCTCGATATTATTTCGAGCCGATTTCTTGCAGGTACCCTTAAAAACATGTTTTAAGCATAATGAACGGTTCAGATCATCAAAATAAAGGATCCCTCATTAGAAGCGCGGACTATATATGTATGAGTGAGCTTCTAATAAGGGATCCCCTATTTTGCTACGGTGTGGACCTCCTACTTCTTGATCAAATTATGATGATCTGAACCGTTCAATGTGTTTAAAACGTGTTTTTAAGGGTACCCGTAAGAGATCGGCTCAAAATAATATCCGGAAAGTCTTTGATCCGTTCAATTTTTCATAAAACTGTTCCTGTCAGCATTTATCAAAAACTGTTTAGATCAAGCTCTTCTCGATATTATTTCGAGCCGATTTCTTGCAGGTACCCTTAAAAACATGTTTTAAACATAATGAACGGTTCAGATCATCAAAATAAAGGATCCCTCATTGGAAGCGCGGACTATATATGTATGAGTGAGCTTCTAATAAGGGATCCCCTATTTTGCTACGGTGTGGACCTCCTACTTCTTGATCAAATTATGATGATCTGAACCGTTCAATGTGTTTAAAACGTGTTTTTAAGGGTACCCGTAAGAGATCGGCTCAAAATAATATCCGGAAAGCCTTTGATCCGTTCAATTTTTCATAAAACTGTTCCTGTCAGCATTTATCAAAAACTGTTTAGATCAAACTCTTCTCGATATTATTTCGAGCCGATTTCTTGTAGGTACCCTTAAAAACATGTTTTAAGCATAATGAACGGTTCAGATCATCAAAATAAAGGATCCCTCATTAGAAGCGCGGACTATATATGTATGAGTGAGCTTCTAATAAGGGATCCCCTATTTTGCTACGGTGTGGACCTCCTACTTCTTGATCAAATTATGATGATCTGAACCGTTCAATGTGTTTAAAACGTGTTTTTAAGGGTACCCGTAAGAGATCGGCTCAAAATAATATCCGGAAAGTCTTTGATCCGTTCAATTTTTCATAAAACTGTTCCTGTCAGCATTTATCAAAAACTGTTTAGATCAAGCTCTTCTCGATATTATTTCGAGCCGATTTCTTGCAGGTACCCTTAAAAACATGTTTTAAACATAATGAACGGTTCAGATCATCAAAATAAAGGATCCCTCATTAGAAGCGCGGACTATATATGTATGAGTGAGCTTCTAATAAGGGATCCCCTATTTTGCTACGGTGTGGACCTCCTACTTCTTGATCAAATTATGATGATCTGAACCGTTCAATGTGTTTAAAACGTGTTTTTAAGGGTACCCGTAAGAGATCGGCTCAAAATAATATCCGGAAAGCCTTTGATCCGTTCAATTTTTCATAAAACTGTTCCTGTCAGCATTTATCAAAAACTGTTTAGATCAAGCTCTTCTCGATATTATTTCGAGCCGATTTCTTTCAGGTACCCTTAAAAACATGTTTTAAGCATAATGAACGGTTCAGATCATCAAAATAAAGGATCCCTCATTAGAAGCGCGGACTATATATGTATGAGTGAGCTTCTAATAAGGGATCCCCTATTTTGCTACGGTGTGGACCTCCTACTTCTTGATCAAATTATGATGATCTGAACCGTTCAATGTGTTTAAAACGTGTTTTTAAGGGTACCCGTAAGAGATCGGCTCAAAATAATATCCGGAAAGTCTTTGATCCGTTCAATTTTTCATAAAACTGTTCCTGTCAGCATTTATCAAAAACTGTTTAGATCAAGCTCTTCTCGATATTATTTCGAGCCGATTTCTTGCAGGTACCCTTAAAAACATGTTTTAAACATAATGAACGGTTCAGATCATCAAAATAAAGGATCCCTCATTAGAAGCGCGGACTATATATGTATGAGTGAGCTTCTAATAAGGGATCCCCTATTTTGCTACGGTGTGGACCTCCTACTTCTTGATCAAATTATGATGATCTGAACCGTTCAATGTGTTTAAAATGTGTTTTTAAGGGTACCCGTAAGAGATCGGCTCAAAATAATATCCGGAAAGCCTTTGATCCGTTCAATTTTTCATAAAACTGTTCCTGTCAGCATTTATCAAAAACTGTTTAGATCAAGCTCTTCTCGATATTATTTCGAGCCGATTTCTTGCAGGTACCCTTAAAAACACGTTTTAAACGTAATGAACGGTTCAGATCATCAAAATAAAGGATCCCTCGTTAGAAGCGCGGACTATATATGTATGAGTGAGCTTCTAATAAGGGATCCCCTATTTTGCTACGGTGTGGACCTCCTACTTCTTGATCAAATTATGATGATCTGAACCGTTCAATGTGTTTAAAACGTGTTTTTAAGGGTACCCGTAAGAGATCGGCTCAAAATAATATCCGGAAAGCCTTTGATCCGTTCAATTTTTCATAAAACTGTTCCTGTCAGCATTTATCAAAAACTGTTTAGATCAAGCTCTTCTCGATATTATTTCGAGCCGATTTCTTGCAGGTACCCTTAAAAACACGTTTTAAACATAATGAACGGTTCAGATCATCAAAATAAAGGATCCCTCATTAGAAGCGCGGACTATATATGTATGAGTGAGCTTCTAATAAGGGATCCCCCTATTTTGCTACGGTGTGGACCTCCTACTTCTTGATCAAATTATGATGATCTGAACCGTTCAATGTGTTTAAAACGTGTTTTTAAGGGTACCCGTAAGAGATCGGCTCAAAATAATATCCGGAAAGCCTTTGATCCGTTCAATTTTTCATAAAACTGTTCCTGTCAGCATTTATCAAAAACTGTTTAGATCAAGCTCTTCTCGATATTATTTCGAGCCGATTTCTTGCAGGTACCCTTAAAAACACGTTTTAAACATAATGAACGGTTCAGATCATCAAAATAAAGGATCCCTCATTAGAAGCGCGGACTATATATGTATGAGTGAGCTTCTAATAAGGGATCCCCTATTTTGCTACGGTGTGGACCTCCTACTTCTTGATCAAATTATGATGATCTGAACCGTTCAATGTGTTTAAAACGTGTTTTTAAGGGTACCCGTAAGAGATCGGCTCAAAATAATATCCGGAAAGCCTTTGATCCGTTCAATTTTTCATAAAACTGTTCCTGTCAGCATTTATCAAAAACTGTTTAGATCAAGCTCTTCTCGATATTATTTCGAGCCGATTTCTTGCAGGTACCCTTAAAAACACGTTTTAAACATAATGAACGGTTCAGATCATCAAAATAAAGGATCCCTCATTAGAAGCGCGGACTATATATGTATGAGTGAGCTTCTAATAAGGGATCCCCTATTTTGCTACGGTGTGGACCTCCTACTTCTTGATCAAATTATGATGATCTGAACCGTTCAATGTGTTTAAAACGTGTTTTTAAGGGTACCCGTAAGAGATCGGCTCAAAATAATATCCGGAAAGCCTTTGATCCGTTCAATTTTTCATAAAACTGTTCCTGTCAGCATTTATCAAAAACTGTTTAGATCAAGCTCTTCTCGATATTATTTCGAGCCGATTTCTTGCAGGTACCCTTAAAAACACGTTTTAAACATAATGAACGGTTCAGATCATCAAAATAAAGGATCCCTCATTAGAAGCGCGGACTATATATGTATGAGTGAGCTTCTAATAAGGGATCCCCTATTTTGCTACGGTGTGGACCTCCTACTTCTTGATCAAATTATGATGATCTGAACCGTTCAATGTGTTTAAAACGTGTTTTTAAGGGTACCCGTAAGAGATCGGCTCAAAATAATATCCGGAAAGCCTTTGATCCGTTCAATTTTTCATAAAACTGTTCCTGTCAGCATTTATCAAAAACTGTTTAGATCAAGCTCTTCTCGATATTATTTCGAGCCGATTTCTTGCAGGTACCCTTAAAAACACGTTTTAAACATAATGAACGGTTCAGATCATCAAAATAAAGGATCCCTCATTAGAAGCGCGGACTATATATGTATGAGTGAGCTTCTAATAAGGGATCCCCTATTTTGCTACGGTGTGGACCTCCTACTTCTTGATCAAATTATGATGATCTGAACCGTTCAATGTGTTTAAAACGTGTTTTTAAGGGTACCCGTAAGAGATCGGCTCAAAATAATATCCGGAAAGTCTTTGATCCGTTCAATTTTTCATAAAACTGTTCCTGTCAGCATTTATCAAAAACTGTTTAGATCAAGCTCTTCTCGATATTATTTCGAGCCGATTTCTTGCAGGTACCCTTAAAAACATGTTTTAAACATAATGAACGGTTCAGATCATCAAAATAAAGGATCCCTCATTAGAAGCGCGGACTATATATGTATGAGTGAGCTTCTAATAAGGGATCCCCTATTTTGCTACGGTGTGGACCTCCTACTTCTTGATCAAATTATGATGATCTGAACCGTTCAATGTGTTTAAAACGTGTTTTTAAGGGTACCCGTAAGAGATCGGCTCAAAATAATATCCGGAAAGTCTTTGATCCGTTCAATTTTTCATAAAACTGTTCCTGTCAGCATTTATCAAAAACTGTTTAGATCAAGCTCTTCTCGATATTATTTCGAGCCGATTTCTTGCAGGTACCCTTAAAAACATGTTTTAAACATAATGAACGGTTCAGATCATCAAAATAAAGGATCCCTCATTAGAAGCGGCGGACTATATATGTATGAGTGAGTTTCTAATAAGGGATCCCCTATTTTGCTACGGTGTGGACCTCCTACTTCTTGATCAAATTATGATGATCCGAACCGTACAATGTGTTTAAAACGTGTTTTTAAGGGTACCCGTAAGAGATCGGCTCAAAATAATATCCGGAAAGTCTTTGATCCGTTCAATTTTTCATAAAACTGTTCCTGTCAGCATTTATCAAAAACTGTTTAGATCAAGCTCTTCTCGATATTATTTCGAGCCGATTTCTTGCAGGTACCCTTAAAAACATGTTTTAAACATAATGAACGGTTCAGATCATCAAAATAAAGGATCCCACATTAGAAGCGGCGGACTATATATGTATGAGTGAGCTTCTAATAAGGGATCCCCTATTTTGCTACGGTATGGACCTCCTACTTCTTGATCAAATTATGATGATCTGAACCGTTCAATGTGTTTAAAACGTGTTTTTAAGGGTACCCGTAAGAGATCGGCTCAAAATAATATCCAGAAAGTCTTTGATCCGTTCAATTTTTCATAAAACTGTTTAGATCAAGCTCTTCTCGATATTATTTCGAGCCGATTTCTTGCAGGTACCCTTAAAAACATGTTTTAAACATAATGAACGGTTCAGATCATCAAAATAAAGGATCCCTCATTAGAAACGGCGGACTATATATGTATGAGTGAGCTTCTAATAAGGGATCCCCTATTTTGCTACGGTGTGGACCTCCTACTTCTTGATAAAATAATGATGATCTGAACCGTTCAATGTGTTTAAAACGTGTTTTTAAGGGTACCCGTAAAAGATCGGCTCAAAATAATATCCGGAAAGTCTTTGATCCGTTCAATTTTTCATAAAACTGTTCCTGTCAGCATTTATCAAAAACTGTTTAGATCAAGCTCTTCTCGATATTATTTCGAGCCGATTTCTTGCAGGTACCCTTAAAAACATGATTTAAACATAATGAACGGTTCAGATCATCAAAATAAAGGATCCCTCATTAGAAGCGCGGACTATATATGTATGAGTGAGCTTCTAATAAGGGATCCCCTATTTTGCTACGGTGTGGACCTCCCACTTCTTGATCAAATTATGATGATCTGAACCGTTCAATGTGTTTAAAACGTGTTTTTAAGGGTACCCGTAAGAGATCGGCTCAAAATAATATCCGGAAAGTCTTTGATCCGTTCAATTTTTCATAAAACTGTTCCTGTCAGCATTTATCAAAAACTGTTTAGATCAAGCTCTTCTCGATATTATTTCGAGCCGATTTCTTGCAGGTACCCTTAAAAACATGTTTTAAACATAATGAACGGTTCAGATCATCAAAATAAAGGATCCCTCATTAGAAGCGCGGACTATATATGTATGAGTGAGCTTCTAATAAGGGATCCCCTATTTTGCTACGGTGTGGACCTCCTACTTCTTGATCAAATTATGATGATCTGAACCGTTCAATGTGTTTAAAACGTGTTTTTAAGGGTACCCGTAAGAGATCGGCTCAAAATAATATCCGGAAAGTCTTTGATCCGTTCAATTTTTCATAAAACTGTTCCTGTCAGCATTTATCAAAAACTGTTTAGATCAAGCTCTTCTCGATATTATTTCGAGCCGATTTCTTGCAGGTACCCTTAAAAACATGTTTTAAACATAATGAACGGTTCAGATCATCAAAATAAAGGATCCCTCATTAGAAGCGCGGACTATATATGTATGAGTGAGCTTCTAATAAGGGATCCCCTATTTTGCAACGGTGTGGACCTCCTACTTCTTGATCAAATTATGACGATCTGAACCGTTCAATGTGTTTAAAACGTGTTTTTAAGGGTACCCGTAAGAGATCGGCTCAAAATAATATCCGGAAAGTCTTTGATCCGTTCAATTTTTCATAAAACTGTTCCTGTCAGCATTTATCAAAAACTGTTTAGATCAAGCTCTTCTCGATATTATTTCGAGCCGATTTCTTGCAGGTACCCTTAAAAACTTGTTTTAAACATAATGAACGGTTCAGATCATCAAAATAAAGGATCCCTCATTAGAAGCGCGGACTATATATGTATGAGTGAGCTTCTAATAAGGGATCCCCTATTTTGCTACGGTGTGGACCTCCTACTTCTTGATCAAATTATGATGATCTGAACCGTTCAATGTGTTTAAAACGTGTTTTTAAGGGTACCCGTAAGAGATCGGCTCAAAATAATATCCGGAAAGTCTTTGATCCGTTCAATTTTTCATAAAACTGTTCCTGTCAGCATTTATCAAAAACTGTTTAGATCAAGCTCTTCTCGATATTATTTCGAGCCGATTTCTTGCAGGTACCCTTAAAAACATGTTTTAAACATAATGAACGGTTCAGATCATCAAAATAAAGGATCCCTCATTAGAAGCGCGGACTATATATGTATGAGTGAGCTTCTAATAAGGGATCCCCTATTTTGCAACGGTGTGGACCTCCTACTTCTTGATCAAATTATGACGATCTGAACCGTTCAATGTGTTTAAAACGTGTTTTTAAGGGTACCCGTAAGAGATCGGCTCAAAATAATATCCGAAAAGTCTTTGATCCGTTCAATTTTTCATAAAACTGTTCCTGTCAGCATTTATCAAAAACTGTTTAGATCAAGCTCTTCTCGATATTATTTCGAGCCGATTTCTTGCAGGTACCCTTAAAAACTTGTTTTAAACATAATGAACGGTTCAGATCATCAAAATAAAGGATCCCTCATTAGAAGCGCGGACTATATATGTATGAGTGAGCTTCTAATAAGGGATCCCCTATTTTGCTACGGTGTGGACCTCCTACTTCTTGATCAAATTATGATGATCTGAACCGTTCAATGTGTTTAAAACGTGTTTTTAAGGGTACCCGTAAGAGATCGGCTCAAAATAATATCCGGAAAGTCTTTGATCCGTTCAATTTTTCATAAAACTGTTCCTGTCAGCATTTATCAAAAACTGTTTAGATCAAGCTCTTCTCGATATTATTTCGAGCCGATTTCTTGCAGGTACCCTTAAAAACATGTTTTAAACATAATGAACGGTTCAGATCATCAAAATAAAGGATCCCTCATTAGAAGCGCGGACTATATATGTATGAGTGAGCTTCTAATAAGGGATCCCCTATTTTGCTACGGTGTGGACCTCCTACTTCTTGATCAAATTATGATGATCTGAACCGTTCAATGTGTTTAAAACGTGTTTTTAAGGGTACCCGTAAGAGATCGGCTCAAAATAATATCTGGAAAGTCTTTGATCCGTTCAATTTTTCATAAAACTGTTCCTGTCAGCATTTATCAAAAACTGTTTAGATCAAGCTCTTCTCGATATTATTTCGAGCCGATTTCTTGCAGGTACCCTTAAAAACATGTTTTAAACATAATGAACGGTTCAGATCATCAAAATAAAGGATCCCTCATTAGAAGCGGCGGACTATATATGTATGAGTGAGCTTCTAATAAGGGATCCCCTATTTTGCTACAGTGTGGACCTCCTACTTCTTGATCAAATTATGATGATCTGAACCGTTCAATGTGTTTAAAACGTGTTTTTAAGGGTACCCGTAAGAGATCGGCTCAAAATAATATCCGGAAAGTCTTTGATCCGTTCAATTTTTCATAAAACTGTTCCTGTCAGCATTTATCAAAAACTGTTTAGATCAAGCTCTTCTCGATATTATTTCGAGCCGATTTCTTGCAGGTACCCTTAAAAACATGTTTTAAACATAATGAACGGTTCAGATCATCAAAATAAAGGATCCCTCATTAGAAGCGCGGACTATATATGTATGAGTGAGCTTCTAATAAGGGATCCCCTATTTTGCTACGGTGTGGACCTCCTACTTCTTGATCAAATTATGATGATCTGAACCGTTCAATGTGTTTAAAACGTGTTTTTAAGGGTACCCGTAAGAGATCGGCTCAAAATAATATCCGGAAAGTCTTTGATCCGTTCAATTTTTCATAAAACTGTTCCTGTCAGCATTTATCAAAAACTGTTTAGATCAAGCTCTTCTCGATATTATTTCGAGCCGATTTCTTGCAGGAACCCTTAAAAACATGTTTTAAACATAATGAACGGTTCAGATCATCAAAATAAAGGATCCCTCATTAGAAGCGGCGGACTATATATGTATGAGTGAGCTTCTAATAAGGGATCCCCTATTTTGCTACGGTGTGGACCTCCTACTTCTTGATCAAATTATGATGATCTGAACCGTTCAATGTGTTTAAAACGTGTTTTTAAGGGTACCCGTAAGAGATCGGCTCAAAATAATATCCGGAAAGTCTTTGATCCGTTCAATTTTTCATAAAACTGTTCCTGTGAGCATTTATCAAAAACTGTTTAGATCAAGCTCTTCTCGATAATATTTCGAGCCGATTTCTTGCAGGTACCCTTAAAAACATGTTTTAAACATAATGAACGGTTCAGATCATCAAAATAAAGGATCCCTCATTAGAAGCGCGGACTATATATGTATGAGTGAGCTTCTAATAAGGGATCCCCTATTTTGCTACGGTGTGGACCTCCTACTTCTTGATCAAATTATGATGATCTGAACCGTTCAATGTGTTTAAAACGTGTTTTTAAGGGTACCCGTAAGAGATCGGCTCAAAATAATATCCGGAAAGTCTTTGATCCGTTCAATTTTTCATAAAACTGTTCCTGTCAGCATTTATCAAAAACTGTTTAGATCAAGCTCTTCTCGATATTATTTCGAGCCGATTTCTTGCAGGTACCCTTAAAAACATGTTTTAAACAAAATGAACGGTTCAGATCATCAAAATAAAGGATCCCTCATTAGAAGCGCGGACTATATATGTATGAGTGAGCTTCTAATAAGGGATCCCCTATTTTGCTACGGTGTGGACCTCCTACTTCTTGATCAAATTATGATGATCTGAACCGTTCAATGTGTTTAAAACGTGTTTTTAAGGGTACCCGTAAGAGATCGGCTCAAAATAATATCCGGAAAGTCTTTGATCCGTTCAATTTTTCATAAAACTGTTCCTGTCAGCATTTATCAAAAACTGTTTAGATCAAGCTCTTCTCGATATTATTTCGAGCCGATTTCTTGCAGGAACCCTTAAAAACATGTTTTAAACATAATGAACGGTTCAGATCATCAAAATAAAGGATCCCTCATTAGAAGCGGCGGACTATATATGTATGAGTGAGCTTCTAATAAGGGATCCCCTATTTTGCTACGGTGTGGACCTCCTACTTCTTGATCAAATTATGATGATCTGAACCGTTCAATGTGTTTAAAACGTGTTTTTAAGGGTACCCGTAAGAGATCGGCTCAAAATAATATCCGGAAAGTCTTTGATCCGTTCAATTTTTCATAAAACTGTTCCTGTGAGCATTTATCAAAAACTGTTTAGATCAAGCTCTTCTCGATATTATTTCGAGCCGATTTCTTGCAGGTACCCTTAAAAACATGTTTTAAACATAATGAACGGTTCAGATCATCAAAATAAAGGATCCCTCATTAGAAGCGGCGGACTATATATGTATGAGTGAGCTTCTAATAAGGGATCCCCTATTTTGCTACGGTGTGGACCTCCTACTTCTTGATCAAATTATGATGATCTGAACCGTTCAATGTGTTTAAAACGTGTTTTTAAGGGTACCCGTAAGAGATCGGCTCAAAATAATATCCGGAAAGTCTTTGATCCGTTCAATTTTTCATAAAACTGTTCCTGTCAGCATTTATCAAAAACTGTTTAGATCAAGCTCTTCTCGATATTATTTCGAGCCGATTTCTTGTAGGTACCCTTAAAAACATGTTTTAAACATAATGAACGGTTCAGATCATCAAAATAAAGGATCCCTCATTAGAAGCGGCGGACTATATATGTATGAGTGAGCTTCTAATAAGGGATCCCCTATTTTGCTACGGTGTGGACCTCCTACTTCTTGATCAAATTATGATGATCTGAACCGTTCAATGTGTTTAAAACGTGTTTTTAAGGGTACCCGTAAGAGATCGGCTCAAAATAATATCCGGAAAGTCTTCGATCCGTTCAATTTTTCATAAAACTGTTCCTGTCAGCATTTATCAAAAACTGTTTAGATCAAGCTCTTCTCGATATTATTTCGAGCCGATTTCTTGCAGGTACCCTTAAAAACATGTTTTAAACATAATGAACGGTTCAGATCATCAAAATAAAGGATCTCTCATTAGAAGCGGCAGACTATATATGTATGAGTGAGCTTCTAATAAGGGATCCCCTATTTTGCTACGGTGTAGACCTCCTACTTCTTGATCAAATTATGATGATCTGAACCGTTCAATGTGTTTAAAACGTGTTTTTAAGGGTACCCGTAAGAGATCGGCTCAAAATAATATCCGGAAAGTCTTTGATCCGTTCAATTTTTCATAAAACTGTTCCTGTCAGCATTTATCAAAAACTGTTTAGACCAAGCTCTTCTCGATATTATTTCGAGCCGATTTCTTGCAGGTACCCTTAAAAACATGTTTTAAACATAATGAACGGTTCAGATCATCAAAATAAAGGATCCCTCATTAGAAGCGGCGGACTATATATGTATGAGTAAGCTTCTAATAAGGGATCCCCTATTTTGATACGGTGTGGACCTCCTACTTCTTGATCAAATTATGATGATCTGAACCGTTCAATGTGTTTAAAACGTGTTTTTAAGGGTACCCGTAAGAGATCGGCTCAAAATAATATCCGGAAAGTCTTTGATCCGTTCAATTTTTCATAAAACTGTTCCTGTCAGCATTTATCAAAAACTGTTTAGATCAAGCTCTTCTCGATATTATTTCGAGCCGATTTCTTGCAGGTACCCTTAAAAACATGTTTTAAACATAATGAACGGTTCAGATCATCAAAATAAAGGATCCCTCATTAGAAGCGCGGACTATATATGTATGAGTGAGCTTCTAATAAGGGATCCCCTATTTTGCTACGGTGTGGACCTCCTACTTCTTGATCAAATTATGATGATCTGAACCGTAAAATGTGTTTAAAACGTGTTTTTAAGGGTACCCGTAAGAGATCGGCTCAAAATAATATCCGGAAAGTCTTTGATCCGTTCAATTTTTCATAAAACTGTTCCTGTCAGCATTTATCAAAAACTGTTTAGATCAAGCTCTTCTCGATATTATTTCGAGCCGATTTCTTGCAGGTACCCTTAAAAACATGTTTTAAACATAATGAACGGTTCAGATCATCAAAATAAAGGATCCCTCATTAGAAGCGGCGGACTATATATGTATGAGTGAGCTTCTAATAAGGGATCCCCTATTTTGCTACGGTGTGGACCTCCTACTTCTTGATCAAATTATGATGATCTGAACCGTTCAATGTGTTTAAAACGTGTTTTTAAGGGTACCCGTAAGAGATCGGCTCAAAATAATATCCGGAAAGTCTTTGATCCGTTCAATTTTTCATAAAACTGTTCCTGTCAGCATTTATCAAAAACTGTTTAGATCAAGCTCTTCTCGATATTATTTCGAGCCGATTTCTTGCAGGTACCCTTAAAAACATGTTTTAAACATAATGAACGGTTCAGATCATCAAAATAAAGGATCCCTCATTAGAAGCGCGGACTATATATGTCTGAGTGAGCTTCTAATAAGGGATCCCCTATTTTGCTACGGTGTGGACCTCCTACTTCTTGATCAAATTATGATGATCTGAACCGTTCAATGTGTTTAAAACGTGTTTTTAAGGGTACCCGTAAGAGATCGGCTCAAAATAATATCCGGAAAGTCTTTGATCCGTTCAATTTTTCATAAAACTGTTCCTGTCAGCATTTATCAAAAACTGTTTAGATCAAGCTCTTCTCGATATTATTTCGAGCCGATTTCTTGCAGGTACCCTTAAAAACATGTTTTAAACATAATGAACGGTTCAGATCATCAAAATAAAGGATCCATTATTAGAAGCGCGGACTATATATGTATGAGTGAGCTTCTAATAAGGGATCCCCTATTTTGCTACGGTGTGGACCTCCTACTTCTTGATCAAATTATGATGATCTGAACCGTTCAATGTGTTTAAAACGTGTTTTTAAGGGTACCCGTAAGAGATCGGCTCAAAATAATATCCGGAAAGTCTTTGATCCGTTCAATTTTTCATAAAACTGTTCCTGTCAGCATTTATCAAAAACTGTTTAGATCAAGCTCTTCTCGATATTATTTCGAGCCGATTTCTTGCAGGTACCCTTAAAAACATGTTTTAAACATAATGAACGGTTCAGATCATCAAAATAAAGGATCCCTCATTAGAAGCGGCGGACTATATATGTATGAGTGAGCTTCTAATAAGGGATCCCCTATTTTGCTACTGTGTGGACCTCCTACTTCTTGATCAAATTATGATGATCTGAACCGTTCAATGTGTTTAAAACGTGTTTTTAAGGGTACCCGTAAGAGATCGGCTCAAAATAATATCCGGAAAGTCTTTGATCCGTTCAATTTTCATAAAACTGTTCCTGTCAGCATTTATCAAAAACTGTTTAGATCAAGCTCTTCTCGATATTATTTCGAGCCGATTTTTGCAGGTACCCTTAAAAACATGTTTTAAACATAATGAACGGTTCAGATCATCAAAATAAAGGATCCCTCATTAGAAGCGGCGGACTATATATGTATGAGTGAGCTTCTAATAAGGGATCCCCTATTTTGCTACGGTGTGGACCTCCTACTTCTTGATCATATTATGATGATCTGAACCGTTCAATGTGTTTAAAACGTGTTTTTAAGCGTACCCGTAAGAGATCGGCTCAAAATAATATCCGGAAAGTCTTTGATCCGTTCAATTTTTCATAAAACTGTTCCTGTCAGCATTTATCAAAAACTGTTTAGATCAAGCTCTTCTCGATATTATTTCGAGCCGATTTTCTTGCAGGTACCCTTAAAAACATGTTTTAAACATAATGAACGGTTCAGATCATCAAAATAAAGGATCCCTCATTAGAAGCGGCGGACTATATATGTATGAGTGAGCTTCTAATAAGGGATCCCCTATTTTGCTACGGTGTGGACCTCCTACTTCTTGATCAAATTATGATGATCTGAACCGTTCAATGTGTTTAAAACGTGTTTTTAAGGGTACCCGTAAGAGATCGGCTCAAAATAATATCCGGAAAGTCTTTGATCCGTTCAATTTTTCATAAAACTGTTCCTGTCAGCATTTATCAAAAACTGTTTAGATCAAGCTCTTCTCGATATTATTTCGAGCCGATTTCTTCCAGGTACCCTTAAAAACATGTTTTAAACATAATGAACGGTTCAGATCATCAAAATAAAGGATCCCTCATTAGAAGCGGCGGACTATATATGTATGAGTGAGCTTCCAATAAGGGATCCCCTATTTTGCTACGGTGTGGACCTCCTACTTCTTGATCAAATTATGATGATCTGAACCGTTCAATGTGTTTAAAACGTGTTTTTAAGGGTACCCGTAAGAGATCGGCTCAAAATAATATCCGGAAAGTCTTTGATCCGTTCAATTTTTCATAAAACTGTTCCTGTCAGCATTTATCAAAAACTGTTTAGATCAAGCTCTTCTCGATATTATTTCGAGCCGATTTCTTCCAGGTACCCTTAAAAACATGTTTTAAACGTAATGAACGGTTCAGATCATCAAAATAAAGGATCCCTCATTAGAAGCGGCGGACTATATATGTATGAGTGAGCTTCTAATAAGGGATCCCCTATTTTGCTACGGTGTGGACCTCCTACTTCTTGATCAAATTATGATGATCTGAACCGTTCAATGTGTTTAAAACGTGTTTTTAAGGATACCCGTAAGAGATCGGCTCAAAATAATATCCGGAAAGTCTTTGATCCGTTCAATTTTTCATAAAACTGTTCCTGTCAGCATTTATCAAAAACTGTTTAGATCAAGCTCTTCTCGATATTATTTCGAGCCGATTTCTTGCAGGTACCGTTAAAAACATGTTTTAAACATAATGAACGGTTCAGATCATCAAAATAAAGGATCCCTCATTAGAAGCGGCGGACTATATATGTATGAGTGAGCTTCTAATAAGGGATCCCCTATTTTGCTACGGTGTGGACCTCCTACTTCTTGATCAAATTATGATGATCTGAACCGTTCAATGTGTTTAAAACGTGTTTTTAAGGGTACCCGTAAGAGATCGGCTCAAAATAATATCCGGAAAGTCTTTGATCCGTTCAATTTTTCATAAAACTCTTCCTGTCAGCATTTATCAAAAACTGTTTAGTTCAAGCTCTTCTCGATATTATTTCGAGCCGATTTCTTGCAGGTACCCTTAAAAACATGTTTTAAACATAATGAACGGTTCAGATCATCAAAATAAAGGATCCCTCATTAGAAGCGGCGGACTATATATGTATGAGTGAGCTTCTAATAAGGGATCCCCTATTTTGCTATGGTGTGGACCTCCTACTTCTTGATCATATTATGATGATCTGAACCGTTCAATGTGTTTAAAACGTGTTTTTAAGGGTACCCGTAGGAGATCGGCTCAAAATAATATCCGGAAAGTCTTTGATCCGTTCAATTTTTCATAAAACTGTTTCTGTCAGCATTTATCAAAAACTGTTTAGATCAAGATCTTCTCGATATTATTTCGAGCCAATTTCTTGCAGGTACCCTTAAAAACATGTTTTGAACATAATGAACGGTTCAGATCATCAAAATAAAGGATCCCTCATTAGAAGCGGCGGACTATATATGTATGAGTGAGCTTCTAATAAGGGATCCCCTATTTTGCTACGGTGTGGACCTCCTACTTCTTGATCAAATTATGATGATCTGAACCGTTCAATGTGTTTAAAACGTGTTTTTAAAGGTACCCGTAGGAGATCGGCTCAAAATAATATCCGGAAAGTCTTTGATCCGTTCAATTTTTCATAAAACTGTTCCTGTCAGCATTTATCAAAAACTGTTTAGATCAAGCTCTTCTCGATATTATTTCGAGCCGATTTCTTGCAGGTACCCTTAAAAACATGTTTTAAACATAATGAACGGTTCAGATCATCAAAATAAAGGATCCCTCATTAGAAGCGGCGGACTATATATGTATGAGTGAGCTTCTAATAAGGGATCCCCTATTTTGCTACGGTGTGGACCTCCTACTTCTTGATCAAATTATGATGATCTGAACCATTCAATGTGTTTAAAACGTGTTTTTAAGGGTACCCGTAGGAGATCGGCTCAAAATAATATCCGGAAAGTCTTTGATCCGTTCAATTTTTCATAAAACTGTTCCTGTCAGCATTTATCAAAAACTGTTTAGATCAAGCTCTTCTCGATATTATTTCGAGCCGATTTCTTGCAGGTACCCTTAAAAACATGTTTTAAACATAATGAACGGTTCAGATCATCAAAATAAAGGATCCCTCATTAGAAGCGGCGGACTATATATGTATGAGTGAGCTTCTAATAAGGGATCCCCTATTTTGCTACGGTGTGGACCTCCTACTTCTTGATCAAATTATGATGATCTGAACCGTTCAATGTGTTTAAAACGTGTTTTTAAGGGTACCCGTAGGAGATCGGCTCAAAATAATATCCGGAAAGTCTTTGATCCGTTCAATTTTTCATAAAACTGTTCCTGTCAGCATTTATCAAAAACTGTTTAGATCAAGCTCTTCTCGATATTATTTCGAGCCGATTTCTTGCAGGTACCCTTAAAAACATGTTTTAAACATAATGAACGGTTCAGATCATCAAAATAAAGGATCCCTCATTAGAAGCGGCGGACTATATATGTATGAGTGAGCTTCTAATAAGGGATCCCCTATTTTGCTACGGTGTGGACCTCCTACTTCTTGATCAAATTATGATGATCTGAACCGTTCAATGTGTTTAAAACGTGTTTTTAAGGGTACCCGTAGGAGATCGGCTCAAAATAATATCCGGAAAGTCTTTGATCCGTTCAATTTTTCATAAAACTGTTCCTGTCAGCATTTATCAAAAACTGTTTAAATCAAGCTCTTCTCGATATTATTTCGAGCCGATTTCTTGCAGGTACCCTTAAAAACATGTTTTAAACATAATGAACGGTTCAGATCATCAAAATAAAGGATCCCTCATTAGAAGCGCGGACTATATATGTATGAGTGAGCTTCTAATAAGGGATCCCCTATTTTGCTACGGTGTGGACCTCCTACTTCTTGATCAAATTATGATGATCTGAACCGTTCAATGTGTTTAAAACGTGTTTTCAAGGGTACCCGTAGGAGATCGGCTCAAAATAATATCCGGAAAGTCTTTGATCCGTTCAATTTTTCATAAAACTGTTCCTGTCAGCATTTATCAAAAACTGTTTAGATCAAGCTCTTCTCGATATTATTTCGAGCCGATTTCTTCCAGGTACCCTTAAAAACATGTTTTAAACGTAATGAACGGTTCAGATCATCACAATAAAGGATCCCTCATTAGAAGCGGCGGACTATATATGTATGAGTGAGCTTCTAATAAGGGATCCCCTATTTTGCTACGGTGTGGACCTCCTACTTCTTGATCAAATTATGATGATCTGAACCGTTCAATGTGTTTAAAACGTGTTTTTAAGGATACCCGTAAGAGATCGGCTCAAAATAATATCCGGAAAGTCTTTGATCCGTTCAATTTTTCATAAAACTGTTCCTGTCAGCATTTATCAAAAACTGTTTAGATCAAGCTCTTCTCGATATTATTTCGAGCCGATTTCTTGCAGGTACCGTTAAAAACATGTTTTAAACATAATGAACGGTTCAGATCATCAAAATAAAGGATCCCTCATTAGAAGCGGCGGACTATATATGTATGAGTGAGCTTCTAATAAGGGATCCCCTATTTTGCTACGGTGTGGACCTCCTACTTCTTGATCAAATTATGATGATCTGAACCGTTCAATGTGTTTAAAACGTGTTTTTAAGGGTACCCGTAAGAGATCGGCTCAAAATAATATCCGGAAAGTCTTTGATCCGTTCAATTTTTCATAAAACTGTTGCTGTCAGCATTTATCAAAAACTGTTTAGTTCAAGCTCTTCTCGATATTATTTCGAGCCGATTTCTTGCAGGTACCCTTAAAAACATGTTTTAAACATAATGAACGGTTCAGATCATCAAAATAAAGGATCCCTCATTAGAAGCGGCGGACTATATATGTATGAGTGAGCTTCTAATAAGGGATCCCCTATTTTGCTACGGTGTGGACCTCCTACTTCTTGATCATATTATGATGATCTGAACCGTTCAATGTGTTTAAAACGTGTTTTTAAGGGTACCCGTAGGAGATCGGCTCAAAATAATATCCGGAAAGTCTTTGATCCGTTCAATTTTTCATAAAACTGTTCCTGTCAGCATTTATCAAAAACTGTTTAGATCAAGATCTTCTCGATATTATTTCGAGCCAATTTCTTGCAGGTACCCTTAAAAACATGTTTTAAACATAATGAACGGTTCAGATCATCAAAATAAAGGATCCCTCATTAGAAGCGGCGGACTATATATGTATGAGTGAGCTTCTAATAAGGGATCCCCTATTTTGCTACGGCGTGGACCTCCTACTTCTTGATCAAATTATGATGATCTGAACCGTTCAATGTGTTTAAAACGTGTTTTTAAGGGTACCCGTAGGAGATCGGCTCAAAATAATATCCGGAAAGTCTTTGATCCGTTCAATTTTTCATAAAACTGTTCCTGTCAGCATTTATCAAAAACTGTTTAGATCAAGCTCTTCTCGATATTATTTCGAGCCGATTTCTTGCAGGTACCCTTAAAAACATGTTTTAAACATAATGAACGGTTCAGATCATCAAAATAAAGGATCCCTCATTAGAAGCGGCGGACTATATATGTATGAGTGAGCTTCTAATAAGGGATCCCCTATTTTGCTACGGTGTGGACCTCCTACTTCTTGATCAAATTATGATGATCTGAACCATTCAATGTGTTTAAAACGTGTTTTTAAGGGTACCCGTAGGAGATCGGCTCAAAATAATATCCGGAAAGTCTTTGATCCGTTCAATTTTTCATAAAACTGTTCCTGTCAGCATTTATCAAAAACTGTTTAGATCAAGCTCTTCTCGATATTATTTCGAGCCGATTTCTTGCAGGTACCCTTAAAAACATGTTTTAAACATAATGAACGGTTCAGATCATCAAAATAAAGGATCCCTCATTAGAAGCGGCGGACTATATATGTATGAGTGAGCTTCTAATAAGGGATCCCCTATTTTGCTACGGTGTGGACCTCCTACTTCTTGATCAAATTATGATGATCTGAACCGTTCAATGTGTTTAAAACGTGTTTTTAAGGGTACCCGTAGGAGATCGGCTCAAAATAATATCCGGAAAGTCTTTGATCCGTTCAATTTTTCATAAAACTGTTCCTGTCAGCATTTATCAAAAACTGTTTAGATCAAGCTCTTCTCGATATTATTTCGAGCCGATTTCTTGCAGGTACCCTTAAAAACATGTTTTAAACATAATGAACGGTTCAGATCATCAAAATAAAGGATCCCTCATTAGAAGCGGCGGACTATATATGTATGAGTGAGCTTCTAATAAGGGATCCCCTATTTTGCTACGGTGTGGACCTCCTACTTCTTGATCAAATTATGATGATCTGAACCGTTCAATGTGTTTAAAACGTGTTTTTAAGGGTACCCGTAGGAGATCGGCTCAAAATAATATCCGGAAAGTCTTTGATCCGTTCAATTTTTCATAAAACTGTTCCTGTCAGCATTTATCAAAAACTGTTTAGATCAAGCTCTTCTCGATATTATTTCGAGCCGATTTCTTGCAGGTACCCTTAAAAACATGTTTTAAACATAATGAACGGTTCAGATCATCAAAATAAAGGATCCCTCATTAGAAGCGCGGACTATATATGTATGAGTGAGCTTCTAATAAGGGATCCCCCATTTTGCTACGGTGTGGACCTCCTACTTCTTGATCAAATTATGATGATCTGAACCGTTCAATGTGTTTAAAACGTGTTTTTAAGGGTACCCGTAGGAGATCGGCTCAAAATAATATCCGGAAAGTCTTTGATCCGTTCAATTTTTCATAAAACTGTTCCTGTCAGCATTTATCAAAAACTGTTTAGATCAAGCTCTTCTCGATATTATTTCGAGCCGATTTCTTGCAGGTACCCTTAAAAACATGTTTTAAACATAATGAACGGTTCAAATCATCAAAATAAAGGATCCCTCATTAGAAGCGGCGGACTATATATGTATGAGTGAGCTTCTAATAAGGGATCCCCTATTTTGCTACGGTGTGGACCTCCTACTTCTTGATCAAATTATGATGATCTGAACCGTTCAATGTGTTTAAAACGTGTTTTTAAGGGTACCCGTAGGAGATCGGCTCAAAATAATATCCGGAAAGTCTTTGATCCGTTCAATTTTTCATAAAACTGTTCCTGTCAGCATTTATCAAAAACTGTTTAGATCAAGCTCTTCTCGATATTATTTCGAGCCGATTTCTTGCAGGTACCCTTAAAAACATGTTTTAAACATAATGAACGGTTCAGATCATCAAAATAAAGGATCCCTCATTAGAAGCGGCGGACTATATATGTATGAGTGAGCTTCTAATAAGGGATCCCCTATTTTGCTACGGTGTGGACCTCCTACTTCTTGATCAAATTATGATGATCTGAACCGTTCAATGTGTTTAAAACGTGTTTTTAAGGGTACCCGTAGGAGATCGGCTCAAAATAATATCCGGAAAGTCTTTGATCCGTTCAATTTTTCATAAAATTGTTCCTGTCAGCATTTATCAAAAACTGTTTAGATCAAGCTCTTCTCGATATTATTTCGAGCCGATTTCTTGCAGGTACCCTTAAAAACATGTTTTAAACATAATGAACGGTTCAGATCATCAAAATAAAGGATCCCTCATTAGAAGCGGCGGACTATATATGTATGAGTGAGCTTCTAATAAGGGATCCCCTATTTTGCTACGGTGTGGACCTCCTACTTCTTGATCAAATTATGATGATCTGAACCGTTCAATGTGTTTAAAACGTGTTTTTAAGGGTACCCGTAGGAGATCGGCTCAAAATAATATCCGGAAAGTCTTTGATCCGTTCAATATTTCATAAAACTGTTCCTGTCAGCATTTATCAAAAACTGTTTAGATCAAGCTCTTCTCGATATTATTTCGAGCCGATTTCTTGCAGGTACCCTTAAAAACATGTTTTAAACATAATGAACGGTTCAGATCATCAAAATAAAGGATCCCTCATTAGAAGCGGCGGACTATATATGTATGAGTGAGCTTCTAATAAGGGATCCCCTATTTTGCTACGGTGTGGACCTCCTACTTCTTGATCAAATTATGATGATCTGAACCGTTCAATGTGTTTAAAACGTGTTTTTAAGGGTACCCGTAGGAGATCGGCTCAAAATAATATCCGGAAAGTCTTTGATCCGTTCAATTTTTCATAAAACTGTTCCTGTCAGCATTTATCAAAAACTGTTTAGATCAAGCTCTTCTCGATATTATTTCGAGCCGATTTCTTGCAGGTACCCTTAAAAACATGTTTTAAACATAATGAACGGTTCAGATCATCAAAATAAAGGATCCCTCATTAGAAGCGCGGACTATATATGTATGAGTGAGCTTCTAATAAGGGATCCCCTATTTTGCTACGGTGTGGACCTCCTACTTCTTGATCAAATTATGATGATCTGAACCGTTCAATGTGTTTAAAACGTGTTTTTAAGGGTACCCGTAGGAGATCGGCTCAAAATAATATCCGGAAAGTATTTGATCCGTTCAATTTTTCATAAAACTGTTCCTGTCAGCATTTATCAAAAACTGTTTAGATCAAGCTCTTCTCGATATTATTTCGAGCCGATTTCTTGCAGGTACCCTTAAAAACATGTTTTAAACATAATGAACGGTTCAGATCATCAAAATAAAGGATCCCTCATTAGAAGCGCGGACTATATATGTATGAGTGAGCTTCTAATAAGGGATCCCCTATTTTGCTACGGTGTGGACCTCCTACTTCTTGATCAAATTATGATGATCTGAACCGTTCAATGTGTTTAAAACGTGTTTTTAAGGGTACCCGTAGGAGATCGGCTCAAAATAATATCCGGAAAGTCTTTGATCCGTTCAATTTTTCATAAAACTGTTCCTGTCAGCATTTATCAAAAACTGTTTAGATCAAGCTCTTCTCGATATTATTTCGAGCCGATTTCTTGCAGGTACCCTTAAAAACATGTTTTAAACATAATGAACGGTTCAGATCATCAAAATAAATGATCCCTCATTAGAAGCGCGGACTATATATGTATGAGTGAGCTTCTAATAAGGGATCCTCTATTTTGCTACGGTGTGGACCTCCTACTTCTTGATCAAATTATGATGATCTGAACCGTTCAATGTGTTTAAAACGTGTTTTTAAGGGTACCCGTAGGAGATCGGCTCAAAATAATATCCGGAAAGTCTTTGATCCGTTCAATTTTTCATAAAACTGTTCCTGTCAGCATTTATCAAAAACTGTTTAGATCAAGCTCTTCTCGATATTATTTCGAGCCGATTTCTTGCAGGTACCCTTAAAAACATGTTTTAAACATAATGAACGGTTCAGATCATCAAAATAAAGGATCCCTCATTAGAAGCGCGGACTATATATGTATGAGTGAGCTTCTAATAAGGGATCCCCTATTTTGCTACGGTGTGGACCTCCTACTTCTTGATCAAATTATGATGATCTGAACCGTTCAATGTGTATAAAACGTGTTTTTAAGGGTACCCGTAAGAGATCGGCTCAAAATAATATCCGGAAAGTCTTTGATCCGTTCAATTTTTCATAAAACTGTTCCTGTCAGCATTTATCAAAAACTGTTTAGATCAAGCTCTTCTCGATATTATTTCGAGCCGATTTCTTGCAGGTACTCTTAAAAACATGTTTTAAACATAATGAACGGTTCAGATCATCAAAATAAAGGATCCCTCATTAGAAGCGCGGACTATATATGTATGAGTGAGCTTCTAATAAGGGATCCCCTATTTTGCTACGGTGTGGACCTCCTACTTCTTGATCAAATTATGATGATCTGAACCGTTCAATGTGTTTAAAACGTGTTTTTAAGGGTACCCGTAAGAGATCGGCTCAAAATAATATCCGGAAAGTCTTTGATCCGTTCAATTTTTCATAAAACTGTTCCTGTCAGCATTTATCAAAAACTGTTTAGATCAAGCTCTTCTCGATATTATTTCGAGCCGATTTCTTGCAGGTACCCTTAAAAACATGTTTTAAACATAATGAACGGTTCAGATCATCAAAATAAAGGATCCCTCATTAGAAGCGCGGACTATATATGTATGAGTGAGCTTCTAATAAGGGATCCCCTATTTTGCTACGGTGTGGACCTCCTACTTCTTGATCAAATTATGATGATCTGAACCGTTCAATGTGTATAAAACGTGTTTTTAAGGGTACCCGTAAGAGATCGGCTCAAAATAATATCCGGAAAGTCTTTGATCCGTTCAATTTTTCATAAAACTGTTCCTGTCAGCATTTATCAAAAACTGTTTAGATCAAGCTCTTCTCGATATTATTTCGAGCCGATTTCTTGCAGGTACTCTTAAAAACATGTTTTAAACATAATGAACGGTTCAGATCATCAAAATAAAGGATCCCTCATTAGAAGCGCGGACTATATATGTATGAGTGAGTTTCTAATAAGGGATCCCCTATTTTGCTACGGTGTCGACCTCCTAATTCTTGATCAAATTATGATGATCTGAACCGTTCAATGTGTTTAAAACGTGTTTTTAAGGGTACCCGTAAGAGATCGGCTCAAAATAATATCCGAAAAGTCTTTGATCCGTTCAATTTTTCATAAAACTGTTCCTGTCAGCATTTATCAAAAACTGTTTAGATCAAGCTCTTCTCGATATTATTTCGAGCCGATTTCTTGCAGGTACCCTTAAAAACATGTTTTAAACATAATGAACGGTTCAGATCATCAAAATAAAGGATCCCTCATTAGAAGCGCGGACTATATATGTATGAGTGAGCTTCTAATAAGGGATCCCCTATTTTGCTACGGTGTGGACCTCCTACTTCTTGATCAAATTATGATGATCTGAACCGTTTCAATGTGTTTAAAACGTGTTTTTAAGGGTACCCGTAAGAGATCGGCTCAAAATAATATCCGGAAAGTTTTTGATCCGTTCAATTTTTCATAAAACTGTTCCTGTCAGCATTTATCAAAAACTGTTTAGATCAAGCTCTTCTCGATATTATTTCGAGCCGATTTCTTGCAGGTACCCTTAAAAACATGTTTTAAACATAATGAACGGTTCAGATCATCAAAATAAAGGATCCCTCATTAGAAGCGCGGACTATATATGTATGAGTGAGCTTCTAATAAGGGATCCCCTATTTTGCTACGGTGTGGACCTCCTACTTCTTGATCAAATTATGATGATATGAACCGTTCAATGTGTTTAAAACGTGTTTTTAAGGGTACCCGTAAGAGATCGGCTCAAAATAATATCCGGAAAGTCTTTGATCCGTTCAATTTTTCATAAAACTGTTCCTGTCAGCATTTATCAAAAACTGTTTAGATCAAGCTCTTCTCGATATTATTTCGAGCCGATTTCTTGCAGGTACCCTTAAAAACATGTTTTAAACATAATGAACGGTTCAGATCATCAAAATAAAGGATCCCTCATTAGAAGCGCGGACTATATATGTATGAGTGAGTTTCTAATAAGGGATCCCCTATTTTGCTACGGTGTGGACCTCCTACTTCTTGATCAAATTATGATGATCTGAACCGTTCAATGTGTTTAAAACGTGTTTTTAAGGGTACCCGTAGGAGATCGGCTCAAAATAATATCCGGAAAGTCTTTGATCCGTTCAATTTTTCATAAAATTGTTCCTTCAGCATTTATCAAAAACTGTTTAGATCAAGCTCTTCTCGATATTATTTCGAGCCGATTTCTTGCAGCTACCCTTAAAAACATGTTTTAAACATAATGAACGGTTCAGATCATCAAAATAAAGGATCCCTCATTAGAAGCGGCGGACTATATATGTATGAGTGAGCTTCTAATAAGGGATCCCCTATTTTGCTACGGTGTGGACCTCCTACTTCTTGATCAAATTATGATGATCTGAACCGTTCAATGTGTTTAAAACGTGTTTTTAAGGGTACCCGTAGGAGATCGGCTCAAAATAATATCCGGAAAGTCTTTGATCCGTTCAATTTTTCATAAAACTGTTCTTGTCAGCATTTATCAAAAACTGTTTAGATCAAGCTCTTCTCGATATTATTTCGAGCCGATTTCTTGCAGGTACCCTTAAAAACATGTTTTAAACATAATGAACGGTTCAGATCATCAAAATAAAGGATCCCTCATTAGAAGCGGCGGACTATATATGTATGAGTGAGCTTCTAATAAGGGATCCCCTATTTTGCTACGGTGTGGACCTCCTACTTCTTGATCAAATTATGATGATCTGAACCGTTCAATGTGTTTAAAACGTGTTTTTAAGGGTACCCGTAGGAGATCGGCTCAAAATAATATCCGGAAAGTCTTTGATCCGTTCAATTTTTCATAAAACTGTTCCTGTCAGCATTTATCAAAAACTGTTTAGATCAAGCTCTTCTCGATATTATTTCGAGCCGATTTCTTGCAGGTACCCTTAAAAACATGTTTTAAACATAATGAACGGTTCAGATCATCAAAATAAAGGATCCCTCATTAGAAGCGGCGGACTATATATGTATGAGTGAGCTTCTAATAAGGGATCCCCTATTTTGCTACGGTGTGGACCTCCTACTTCTTGATCAAATTATGATGATCTGAACCGTTCAATGTGTTTAAAACGTGTTTTTAAGGGTACCCGTAGGAGATCGGCTCAAAATAATATCCGGAAAGTCTTTGATCCGTTCAATTTTTCATAAAACTGTTCCTGTCAGCATTTATCAAAAACTGTTTAAATCAAGCTCTTCTCGATATTATTTCGAGCCGATTTCTTGCAGGTACCCTTAAAAACATGTTTTAAACATAATGAACGGTTCAGATCATCAAAATAAAGGATCCCTCATTAGAAGCGCGGACTATATATGTATGAGTGAGCTTCTAATAAGGGATCCCCTATTTTGCTACGGTGTGGACCTCCTACTTCTTGATCAAATTATGATGATCTGAACCGTTCAATGTGTTTAAAACGTGTTTTTAAGGGTACCCGTAGGAGATCGGCTCAAAATAATATCCGGAAAGTCTTTGATCCGTTCAATTTTTCATAAAACTGTTCCTGTCAGCATTTATCAAAAACTGTTTAGATCAAGCTCTTCTCGATATTATTTCGAGCCGATTTCTTGCAGGTACCCTTAAAAACATGTTTTAAACATAATGAACGGTTCAGATCATCAAAATAAAGGATCCCTCATTAGAAGCGGCGGACTATATATGTATGAGTGAGCTTCTAATAAGGGATCCCCTATTTTGCTACGGTGTGGACCTCCTACTTCTTGATCAAATTATGATGATCTGAACCGTTCAATGTGTTTAAAACGTGTTTTTAAGGGTACCCGTAGGAGATCGGCTCAAAATAATATCCGGAAAGTCTTTGATCCGTTCAATTTTTCATAAAACTGTTCCTGTCAGCATTTATCAAAAACTGTTTAGATCAAGCTCTTCTCGATATTATTTCGAGCCGATTTCTTGCAGGTACCCTTAAAAACATGTTTTAAACATAATGAACGGTTCAGATCATCAAAATAAAGGATCCCTCATTAGAAGCGGCGGACTATATATGTATGAGTGAGCTTCTAATAAGGGATCCCCTATTTTGCTACGGTGTGGACCTCCTACTTCTTGATCAAATTATGATGATCTGAACCGTTCAATGTGTTTAAAACGTGTTTTTAAGGGTACCCGTAGGAGATCGGCTCAAAATAATATCCGGAAAGTCTTTGATCCGTTCAATTTTTCATAAAACTGTTCCTGTCAGCATTTATCAAAAACTGTTTAGATCAAGCTCTTCTCGATATTATTTTGAGCCGATTTCTTGCAGGTACCCTTAAAAACATGTTTTAAACATAATGAACGGTTCAGATCATCAAAATAAAGGATCCCTCATTAGAAGCGGCGGACTATATATGTATGAGTGAGCTTCTAATAAGGGATCCCCTATTTTGCTACGGTGTGGACCTCCTACTTCTTGATCAAATTATGATGATCTGAACCGTTCAATGTGTTTAAAACGTGTTTTTAAGGGTACCCGTAGGAGATCGGCTCAAAATAATATCCGGAAAGTCTTTGATCCGTTCAATTTTTCATAAAACTGTTCCTGTCAGCATTTATCAAAAACTGTTTAGATCAAGCTCTTCTCGATATTATTTCGAGCCGATTTCTTACAGGTACCCTTAAAAACATGTTTTAAACATAATGAACGGTTCAGATCATCAAAATAAAGGATCCCTCATTAGAAGCGCGGACTATATATGTATGAGTGAGCTTCTAATAAGGGATCCCCTATTTTGCTACGGTGTGGACCTCCTACTTCTTGATCAAATTATGATGATCTGAACCGTTCAATGTGTTTAAAACGTGTTTTTAAGGGTACCCGTAGGAGATCGGCTCAAAATAATATCCGGAAAGTCTTTGATCCGTTCAATTTTTCATAAAACTGTTCCTGTCAGCATTTATCAAAAACTGTTTAGATCAAGCTCTTCTCGATATTATTTCGAGCCGATTTCTTGCAGGTACCCTTAAAAACATGTTTTAAACATAATGAACGGTTCAGATCATCAAAATAAAGGATCCCTCATTAGAAGCGCGGACTATATATGTATGAGTGAGCTTCTAATAAGGGATCCCCTATTTTGCTACGGTGTGGACCTCCTACTTCTTGATCAAATTATGATGATCTGAACCGTTCAATGTGTTTAAAACGTGTTTTTAAGGGTACCCGTAGGAGATCGGCTCAAAATAATATCCGGAAAGTCTTTGATCCGTTCAATTTTTCATAAAACTGTTCCTGTCAGCATTTATCAAAAACTATTTAGATCAAGCTCTTCTCGATATTATTTCGAGCCGATTTCTTGCAGGTACCCTTAAAAACATGTTTTAAACATAATGAACGGTTCAGATCATCAAAATAAAGGATCCCTCATTAGAAGCGCGGACTATATATGTATGAGTGAGCTTCTAATAAGGGATCCCCTATTTTGCTACGGTGTGGACCTCCTACTTCTTGATCAAATTATGATGATCTGAACCGTTCAATGTGTTTAAAACGTGTTTTTAAGGGTACCCGTAGGAGATCGGCTCAAAATAATATCCGGAAAGTCTTTGATCCGTTCAATTTTTCATAAAACTGTTCCTGTCAGCATTTATCAAAAACTGTTTAGATCAAGCTCTTCTCGATATTATTTCGAGCCGATTTCTTGCAGGTACCCTTAAAAACATGTTTTAAACATAATGAACGGTTCAGATCATCAAAATAAAGGATCCCTCATTAGAAGCGCGGACTATATATGTATGAGTGAGCTTCTAATAAGGGATCCCCTATTTTGCTACGGTGTGGACCTCCTACTTCTTGATCAAATTATGATGATCTGAACCGTTCAATGTGTTTAAAACGTGTTTTTAAGGGTACCCGTAGGAGATCGGCTCAAAATAATATCCGGAAAGTCTTTGATCCGTTCAATTTTTCATAAAACTGTTCCTGTCAGCATTTATCAAAAACTGTTTAGATCAAGCTCTTCTCGATATTATTTCGAGCCGATTTCTTGCAGGTACCCTTAAAAACATGTTTTAAACATAATGAACGGTTCAGATCATCAAAATAAAGGATCCCTCTTTAGAAGCGCGGACTATATATGTATGAGTGAGCTTCTAATAAGGGATCCCCTATTTTGCTACGGTGTGGACCTCCTACTTCTTGATCAAATTATGATGATCTGAACCGTTCAATGTGTTTAAAACGTGTTTTTAAGGGTACCCGTAGGAGATCGGCTCAAAATAATATCCGGAAAGTCTTTGATCCGTTCAATTTTTCATAAAACTGTTCCTGTCAGCATTTATCAAAAACTGTTTAGATCAAGCTCTTCTCGATATTATTTCGAGCCGATTTCTTGCAGGTACCCTTAAAAACATGTTTTAAACATAATGAACGGTTCAGATCATCAAAATAAAGGATCCCTCATTAGAAGCGCGGACTATATATGTATGAGTGAGCTTCTAATAAGGGATCCCCTATTTTGCTACGGTGTGGACCTCCTACTTCTTGATCAAATTATGATGATCTGAACCGTTCAATGTGTTTAAAACGTGTTTTTAAGGGTACCCGTAGGAGATCGGCTCAAAATAATATCCGGAAAGTCTTTGATCCGTTCAATTTTTCATAAAACTGTTCCTGTCAGCATTTATCAAAAACTGTTTAGATCAAGCTCTTCTCGATATTATTTCGAGCCGATTTCTTGCAGGTACCCTTAAAAACATGTTTTAAACATAATGAACGGTTCAGATCATCAAAATAAAGGATCCCTCATTAGAAGCGCGGACTATATATGTATGAGTGAGCTTCTAATAAGGGATCCCCTATTTTGCTACGGTGTGGACCTCCTACTTCTTGATCAAATTATGATGATCTGAACCGTTCAATGTGTTTAAAACGTGTTTTTAAGGGTACCCGTAGGAGATCGGCTCAAAATAATATCCGGAAAGTCTTTGATCCGTTCAATTTTTCATAAAACTGTTCCTGTCAGCATTTATCAAAAACTGTTTAGATCAAGCTCTTCTCGATATTATTTCGAGCCGATTTCTTGCAGGTACCCTTAAAAACATGTTTTAAACATAATGAACGGTTCAGATCATCAAAATAAAGGATCCCTCATTAGAAGCGCGGACTATATATGTATGAGTGAGCTTCTAATAAGGGATCCTCTATTTTGCTACGGTGTGGACCTCCTACTTCTTGATCAAATTATGATGATCTGAACCGTTCAATGTGTTTAAAACGTGTTTTTAAGGGTACCCGTAGGAGATCGGCTCAAAATAATATCCGGAAAGTCTTTGATCCGTTCAATTTTTCATAAAACTGTTCCTGTCAGCATTTATCAAAAACTGTTTAGATCAAGCTCTTCTCGATATTATTTCGAGCCGATTTCTTGCAGGTACTCTTAAAAACATGTTTTAAACATAATGAACGGTTCAGATCATCAAAATAAAGGATCCCTCATTAGAAGCGCGGACTATATATGTATGAGTGAGCTTCTAATAAGGGATCCCCTATTTTGCTACGGTGTGGACCTCCTACTTCTTGATCAAATTATGATGATCTGAACCGTTCAATGTGTTTAAAACGTGTTTTTAAGGGTACCCGTAAGAGATCGGCTCAAAATAATATCCGGAAAGTCTTTGATCCGTTCAATTTTTCATAAAACTGTTCCTGTCAGCATTTATCAAAAACTGTTTAGATCAAGCTCTTCTCGATATTATTTCGAGCCGATTTCTTGCAGGTACCCTTAAAAACATGTTTTAAACATAATGAACGGTTCAGATCATCAAAATAAAGGATCCCTCATTAGAAGCGCGGACTATATATGTATGAGTGAGCTTCTAATAAGGGATCCTCTATTTTGCTACGGTGTGGACCTCCTACTTCTTGATCAAATTATGATGATCTGAACCGTTCAATGTGTTTAAAACGTGTTTTTAAGGGTACCCGTAGGAGATCGGCTCAAAATAATATCCGGAAAGTCTTTGATCCGTTCAATTTTTCATAAAACTGTTCCTGTCAGCATTTATCAAAAACTGTTTAGATCAAGCTCTTCTCGATATTATTTCGAGCCGATTTCTTGCAGGTACCCTTAAAAACATGTTTTAAACATAATGAACGGTTCAGATCATCAAAATAAAGGATCCCTCATTAGAAGCGCGGACTATATATGTATGAGTGAGCTTCTAATAAGGGATCCCCTATTTTGCTACGGTGTGGACCTCCTACTTCTTGATCAAATTATGATGATCTGAACCGTTCAATGTGTTTAAAACGTGTTTTTAAGGGTACCCGTAGGAGATCGGCTCAAAATAATATCCGGAAAGTCTTTGATCCGTTCAATTTTTCATAAAACTGTTCCTGTCAGCATTTATCAAAAACTGTTTAGATCAAGCTCTTCTCGATATTATTTCGAGCCGATTTCTTGCAGGTACCCTTAAAAACATGTTTTAAACATAATGAACGGTTCAGATCATCAAAATAAAGGATCCCTCATTAGAAGCGCGGACTATATATGTATGAGTGAGCTTCTAATAAGGGATCCCCTATTTTGCTACGGTGTGGACCTCCTACTTCTTGATCAAATTATGATGATCTGAACCGTTCAATGTGTTTAAAACGTGTTTTTAAGGGTACCCGTAGGAGATCGGCTCAAAATAATATCCGGAAAGTCTTTGATCCGTTCAATTTTTCATAAAACTGTTCCTGTCAGCATTTATCAAAAACTGTTTAGATCAAGCTCTTCTCGATATTATTTCGAGCCGATTTCTTGCAGGTACCCTTAAAAACATGTTTTAAACATAATGAACGGTTCAGATCATCAAAATAAAGGATCCCTCATTAGAAGCGCGGACTATATATGTATGAGTGAGCTTCTAATAAGGGATCCTCTATTTTGCTACGGTGTGGACCTCCTACTTCTTGATCAAATTATGATGATCTGAACCGTTCAATGTGTTTAAAACGTGTTTTTAAGGGTACCCGTAGGAGATCGGCTCAAAATAATATCCGGAAAGTCTTTGATCCGTTCAATTTTTCATAAAACTGTTCCTGTCAGCATTTATCAAAAACTGTTTAGATCAAGCTCTTCTCGATATTATTTCGAGCCGATTTCTTGCAGGTACTCTTAAAAACATGTTTTAAACATAATGAACGGTTCAGATCATCAAAATAAAGGATCCCTCATTAGAAGCGCGGACTATATATGTATGAGTGAGCTTCTAATAAGGGATCCCCTATTTTGCTACGGTGTGGACCTCCTACTTCTTGATCAAATTATGATGATCTGAACCGTTCAATGTGTTTAAAACGTGTTTTTAAGGGTACCCGTAAGAGATCGGCTCAAAATAATATCCGGAAAGTCTTTGATCCGTTCAATTTTTCATAAAACTGTTCCTGTCAGCATTTATCAAAAACTGTTTAGATCAAGCTCTTCTCGATATTATTTCGAGCCGATTTCTTGCAGGTACCCTTAAAAACATGTTTTAAACATAATGAACGGTTCAGATCATCAAAATAAAGGATCCCTCATTAGAAGCGCGGACTATATATGTATGAGTGAGCTTCTAATAAGGGATCCTCTATTTTGCTACGGTGTGGACCTCCTACTTCTTGATCAAATTATGATGATCTGAACCGTTCAATGTGTTTAAAACGTGTTTTTAAGGGTACCCGTAGGAGATCGGCTCAAAATAATATCCGGAAAGTCTTTGATCCGTTCAATTTTTCATAAAACTGTTCCTGTCAGCATTTATCAAAAACTGTTTAGATCAAGCTCTTCTCGATATTATTTCGAGCCAATTTCTTGCAGGTACCCTTAAAAACATGTTTTAAACATAATGAACGGTTCAGATCATCAAAATAAAGGATCCCTCATTAGAAGCGCGGACTATATATGTATGAGTGAGCTTCTAATAAGGGATCCCCTATTTTGCTACGGTGTGGACCTCCTACTTCTTGATCAAATTATGATGATCTGAACCGTTCAATGTGTATAAAACGTGTTTTTAAGGGTACCCGTAAGAGATCGGCTCAAAATAATATCCGGAAAGTCTTTGATCCGTTCAATTTTTCATAAAACTGTTCCTGTCAGCATTTATCAAAAACTGTTTAGATCAAGCTCTTCTCGATATTATTTCGAGCCGATTTCTTGCAGGTACTCTTAAAAACATGTTTTAAACATAATGAACGGTTCAGATCATGAAAATAAAGGATCCCTCATTAGAAGCGCGGACTATATATGTATGAGTGAGCTTCTAATAAGGGATCCCCTATTTTGCTACGGTGTGGACCTCCTACTTCTTGATCAAATTATGATGATCTGAACCGTTCAATGTGTTTAAAACGTGTTTTTAAGGGTACCCGTAAGAGATCGGCTCAAAATAATATCCGGAAAGTCTTTGATCCGTTCAATTTTTCATAAAACTGTTCCTGTCAGCATTTATCAAAAACTGTTTAGATCAAGCTCTTCTCGATATTATTTCGAGCCGATTTCTTGCAGGTACCCTTAAAAACATGTTTTAAACATAATGAACGGTTCAGATCATCAAAATAAAGGATCCCTCATTAGAAGCGCGGACTATATATGTATGAGTGAGCTTCTAATAAGGGATCCCCTATTTTGCTACGGTGTGGACCTCCTACTTCTTGATCAAATTATGATGATCTGAACCGTTCAATGTGTATAAAACGTGTTTTTAAGGGTACCCGTAAGAGATCGGCTCAAAATAATATCCGGAAAGTCTTTGATCCGTTCAATTTTTCATAAAACTGTTCCTGTCAGCATTTATCAAAAACTGTTTAGATCAAGCTCTTCTCGATATTATTTCGAGCCGATTTCTTGCAGGTACTCTTAAAAACATGTTTTAAACATAATGAACGGTTCAGATCATCAAAATAAAGGATCCCTCATTAGAAGCGCGGACTATATATGTATGAGTGAGCTTCTAATAAGGGATCCCCTATTTTGCTACGGTGTGGACCTCCTACTTCTTGATCAAATTATGATGATCTGAACCGTTCAATGTGTTTAAAACGTGTTTTTAAGGGTACCCGTAAGAGATCGGCTCAAAATAATATCCGGAAAGTCTTTGATCCGTTCAATTTTTCATAAAACTGTTCCTGTCAGCATTTATCAAAAACTGTTTAGATCAAGCTCTTCTCGATATTATTTCGAGCCGATTTCTTGCAGGTACCCTTAAAAACATGTTTTAAACATAATGAACGGTTCAGATCATCAAAATAAAAGATCCCTCATTAGAAGCGCGGACTATATATGTATGAGTGAGCTTCTAATAAGGGATCCCCTATTTTGCTACGGTGTGGACCTCCTACTTCTTGATCAAATTATGATGATCTGAACCGTTCAATGTGTTTAAAACGTGTTTTTAAGGGTACCCGTAAGAGATCGGCTCAAAATAATATCCGGAAAGTCTTTGATCCGTTCAATTTTTCATAAAACTGTTCCTGTCAGCATTTATCAAAAACTGTTTAGATCAAGCTCTTCTCGATATTATTTCGAGCCGATTTCTTGCAGGTACCCTTAAAAACATGTTTTAAACATAATGAACGGTTCAGATCATCAAAATAAAGGATCCCTCATTAGAAGCGCGGACTATATATGTATGAGTGAGCTTCTAATAAGGGATCCCCTATTTTGCTACGGTGTGGACCTCCTACTTCTTGATCAAATTATGATGATATGAACCGTTCAATGTGTATAAAACGTGTTTTTAAGGGTACCCGTAAGAGATCGGCTCAAAATAATATCCGGAAAGTCTTTGATCCGTTCAATTTTTCATAAAACTGTTCCTGTCAGCATTTATCAAAAACTGTTTAGATCAAGCTCTTCTCGATATTATTTCGAGCCGATTTCTTGCAGGTACCCTTAAAAACATGTTTTAAACATAATGAACGGTTCAGATCATCAAAATAAAGGATCCCTCATTAGAAGCGCGGACTCTATATGTATGAGTGAGCTTCTAATAAGGGATCCCCTATTTTGCTACGGTGTGGACCTCCTACTTCTTGATCAAATTATGATGATCTGAACCGTTCAATGTGTTTAAAACGTGTTTTTAAGGGTACCCGTAAGAGATCGGCTCAAAATAATATCCGGAAAGTCTTTGATCCGTTCAATTTTTCATAAAACTGTTCCTGTCAGCATTTATCAAAAACTGTTTAGATCAAGCTCTTCTCGATATTATTTCGAGCCGATTTCTTGCAGGTACTCTTAAAAACATGTTTTAAACATAATGAACGGTTCAGATCATGAAAATAAAGGATCCCTCATTAGAAGCGCGGACTATATATGTATGAGTGAGCTTCTAATAAGGGATCCCCTATTTTGCTACGGTGTGGACCTTCTACTTCTTGATCAAATTATGATGATCTGAACCGTTCAATGTGTTTAAAACGTGTTTTTAAGGGTACCCGTAAGAGATCGGCTCAAAATAATATCCGGAAAGTCTTTGATCCGTTCAATTTTTCATAAAACTGTTCCTGTCAGCATTTATCAAAAACTGTTTAGATCAAGCTCTTCTCGATATTATTTCGAGCCGATTTCTTGCAGGTACCCTTAAAAACATGTTTTAAACATAATGAACGGTTCAGATCATCAAAATAAAGGATCCCTCATTAGAAGCGCGGACTATATATGTATGAGTGAGCTTCTAATAAGGGATCCCCTATTTTGCTACGGTGTGGACCTCCTACTTCTTGATCAAATTATGATGATCTGAACCGTTCAATGTGTTTAAAACGTGTTTTTAAGGGTACCCGTAAGAGATCGGCTCAAAATAATATCCGGAAAGTCTTTGATCCGTTCAATTTTTCATAAAACTGTTCCTGTCAGCATTTATCAAAAACTGTTTAGATCAAGCTCTTCTCGATATTATTTCGAGCCGATTTCTTGCAGGTACCCTTAAAAACATGTTTTAAACATAATTAACGGTTCAGATCATCAAAATAAAGGATCCCTCATTAGAAGCGCGGACTATATATGTATGAGTGAGCTTCTAATAAGGGATCCCCTATTTTGCTACGGTGTGGACCTCCTACTTCTTGATCAAATTATGATGATATGATCCGTTCAATGTGTTTAAAACGTGTTTTTAAGGGTACCCGTAAGAGATCGGCTCAAAATAATATCCGGAAAGTCTTTGATCCGTTCAATTTTTCATAAAACTGTTCCTGTCAACATTTATCAAAAACTGTTTAGATCAAGCTCTTCTCGATATTATTTCGAGCCGATTTCTTGCAGGTACCCTTAAAAACATGTTTTAAACATAATGAACGGTTCAGATCATCAAAATAAAGGATCCCTCATTAGAAGCGCGGACTATATATGTACGAGTGAGCTTCTAATAAGGGATCCCCTATTTTGCTACGGTGTGAACCTCCTACTTCTTGATCAAATTATGATGATCTGAACCGTTCAATGTGTTTAAAACGTGTTTTTAAGGGTACCCGTAAGAGATCGGCTCAAAATAATATCCGGAAAGTCTTTGATCCGTTCAATTTTTCATAAAACTGTTCCTGTCAGCATTTATCAAAAACTGTTTAGATCAAGCTCTTCTCGATATTATTCCGAGCCGATTTATTGCAGGTACCCTTAAAAACATGTTTTAAACATAATGAACGGTTCAGATCATCAAAATAAAGGATCCCTCATTAGAAGCGCGGACTATATATGTATGAGTGAGCTTTTAATAAGGGATCCCCTATTTTGCTACGGTGTGGACCTCCTACTTCTTGATCAAATTATGATGATCTGAACCGTTCAATGTGTTTAAAACGTGTTTTTAAGGGTACCCGTAAGAGATCGGCTCAAAATAATATCCGGAAAGTCTTTGATCCGTTCAATTTTTCATAAAACTGTTCCTGTCAGCATTTATCAAAAACTGTTTAGATCAAGCTCTTCTCGATATTATTTCGAGCCGATTTCTTGCAGGTACCCTTAAAAACATGTTTTAAACATAATGAACGGTTCAGATCATCAAAATAAAGGATCCCTCATTAGAAGCGCGGACTATATATGTACGAGTGAGCTTCTAATAAGGGATCCCCTATTTTGCTACGGTGTGGACCTCCTACTTCTTGATCAAATTATGATGATCTGAACCGTTCAATGTGTTTAAAACGTGTTTTTAAGGGTACCCGTAAGAGATCGGCTCAAAATAATATCCAGAAAGTCTTTGATCCGTTCAATTTTTCATAAAACTGTTCCTGTCAGCATTTATCAAAAACTGTTTAGATCAAGCTCTTCTCGATATTATTCCGAGCCGATTTATTGCAGGTACCCTTAAAAACATGTTTTAAACATAATGAACGGTTCAGATCATCAAAATAAAGGATCCCTCATTAGAAGCGCGGACTATATATGTATGAGTGAGCTTCTAATAAGGGATCCCCTATTTTGCTACGGTGTGGACCTCCTACTTCTTGATCAAATTATGATGATCTGGACCGTTCAATGTGTTTAAAACGTGTTTTTAAGGGTACCCGTAAGAGATCGGCTCAAAATAATATCCGGAAAGTCTTTGATCCGTTCAATTTTTCATAAAACTGTTCCTGTCAGCATTTATCAAAAACTGTTTAGATCAAGCTCTTCTCGATATTATTTCGAGCCGATTTCTTGCAGGTACCCTTAAAAACATGTTTTAAACATAATGAACGGTTCAGATCATCAAAATAAAGGATCCCTCATTAGAAGCGCGGACTATATATGTATGAGTGAGCTTCTAATAAGGGATCCCCTATTTTGCTACGGTGTAGACCTCCTACTTCTTGATCAAATTATGATGATCTGAACCGTTGAATGTGTTTAAAACGTGTTTTTAAGGGTACCCGTAAGAGATCGGCTCAAAATAATATCCGGAAAGTCTTTGATCCGTTCAATTTTTCATAAAACTGTTCCTGTCAGCATTTATCAAAAACTGTTTAGATCAAGCTCTTCTCGATATTATTTCGAGCCGATTTCTTGCAGGTACCCTTAAAAACATGTTTTAAACATAATGAACGGTTCAGATCATCAAAATAAAGGATCCCTCATTAGAAGCGCGGACTATATATGTATGAGTGAGCTTCTAATAAGGGATCCCCTATTTTGCTACGGTGTGGACCTCCTACTTCTTGATCAAATTATGATGATCTGAACCGTTCAATGTGTTTAAAACGTGTTTTTAAGGGTACCCGTAAGAGATCGGCTCAAAATAATATCCGGAAAGTCTTTGATCCGTTCAATTTTTCATAAAACTGTTCCTGTCAGCATTTATCAAAAACTGTTTAGATCAAGCTCTTCTCGATATTATTTTGAGCCGATTTCTTGCAGGTACCCTTAAAAACATGTTTTAAACATAATGAACGGTTCAGATCATCAAAATAAAGGATCCCTCATTAGAAGCGCGGACTATATATGTATGAGTGAGCTTCTAATAAGGGATCCCCTATTTTGCTACGGTGTGGACCTCCTACTTCTTGATCAAATTATGATGATCTGAACCGTTCAATGTGTTTAAAACGTGTTTTTAAGGGTACCCGTAAGAGATCGGCTCAAAATAATATCCGGAAAGTCTTTGATCCGTTCAATTTTTCATAAAACTGTTCCTGTCAGCATTTATCAAAAACTGTTTAGATCAAGCTTTTCTCGATATTATTTCGAGCCGATTTCTTGCAGGTACCCTTAAAAACATGTTTTAAACATAATGAACGGTTCAGATCATCAAAATAAAGGATCCCTCATTAGAAGCGCGGACTATATATGTACGAGTGAGCTTCTAATAAGGGATCCCCTATTTTGCTACGGTGTGGACCTCCTACTTCTTGATCAAATTATGATGATCTGAACCGTTCAATGTGTTTAAAACGTGTTTTTAAGGGTACCCGTAAGAGATCGGCTCAAAATAATATCCGGAAAGTCTTTGATCCGTTCAATTTTTCATAAAACTGTTCCTGTCAGCATTTATCAAAAACTGTTTAGATCAAGCTCTTCTCGATATTATTTCGAGCCGATTTATTGCAGGTACCCTTAAAAACATTTTTTAAACATAATGAACGGTTCAGATCATCAAAATAAAGGATCCCTCATTAGAAGCGCGGACTATATATGTATGAGTGAGCTTCTAATAAGGGATCCCCTATTTTGCTACGGTGTGGACCTCCTACTTCTTGATCAAATTATGATGATCTGAACCGTTCAATGTGTTTAAAACGTGTTTTTAAGGGTACCCGTAAGAGATCGGCTCAAAATAATATCCGGAAAGTCTTTGATCCGTTCAATTTTTCATAAAACTGTTCCTGTCAGCATTTATCAAAAACTGTTTAGATCAAGCTCTTCTCGATATTATTTCGAGCCGATTTCTTGCAGGTACCCTTAAAAACATGTTTTAAACATAATGAACGGTTCAGATCATCAAAATAAAGGATCCCTCATTAGAAGCGCGGACTATATATGTATGAGTGAGCTTCTAATAAGGGATCCCCTATTTTGCTACGGTGTGGACCTCCTACTTCTTGATCAAATTATGATGATCTGAACCGTTCAATGTGTTTAAAACGTGTTTTTAAGGGTACCCGTAAGAGATCGGCTCAAAATAATATCCGGAAAGTCTTTGATCCGTTCAATTTTTCATAAAACTGTTCCAGTCAGCATTTATCAAAAACTGTTTAGATCAAGCTCTTCTCGATATTATTTCGAGCCGATTTCTTGCAGGTACCCTTAAAAACATGTTTTAAACATAATGAACGGTTCAGATCATCAAAATAAAGGATCCCTCATTAGAAGCGCGGACTATATATGTATGAGTGAGCTTCTAATAAGGGATCCCCTATTTTGCTACGGTGTGGACCTCCTACTTCTTGATCAAATTATGATGATCTGAACCGTTCAATGTGTTTAAAACGTGTTTTTAAGGGTACCCGTAAGAGATCGGCTCAAAATAATATCCGGAAAGTCTTTGATCCGTTCAATTTTTCATAAAACTGTTCCTGTCAGCATTTATCAAAAACTGTTTAGATCAAGCTCTTCTCGATATTATTTCGAGCCGATTTCTTGCAGGTACCCTTAAAAACATGTTTTAAACATAATGAACGGTTCAGATCATCAAAATAAAGGATCCCTCATTAGAAGCGCGGACTATATATGTATGAGTGAGCTTCTAATAAGGGATCCCCTATTTTGCTACGGTGTGGACCTCCTACTTCTTGATCAAATTATGATGATCTGAACCGTTGAATGTGTTTAAAACGTGTTTTTAAGGGTACCCGTAAGAGATCGGCTCAAAATAATATCCGGAAAGTCTTTGATCCGTTCAATTTTTCATAAAACTGTTCCTGTCAGCATTTATCAAAAACTGTTTAGATCAAGCTCTTCTCGATATTATTTCGAGCCGATTTCTTGCAGGTACCCTTAAAAACATGTTTTAAACATAATGAACGGTTCAGATCATCAAAATAAAGGATCCCTCATTAGAAGCGCGGACTATATATGTATGAGTGAGCTTCTAATAAGGGATCCCCTATTTTGCTACGGTGTGGACCTCCTACTTCTTGATCAAATTATGATGATCTGAACCGTTCAATGTGTTTAAAACGTGTTTTTAAGGGTACCCGTAAGAGATCGGCTCAAAATAATATCCGGAAAGTCTTTGATCCGTTCAATTTTTCATAAAACTGTTCCTGTCAGCATTTATCAAAAACTGTTTAGATCAAGCTCTTCTCGATATTATTTTGAGCCGATTTCTTGCAGGTACCCTTAAAAACATGTTTTAAACATAATGAACGGTTCAGATCATCAAAATAAAGGATCCCTCATTAGAAGCGCGGACTATATATGTATGAGTGAGCTTCTAATAAGGGATCCCCTATTTTGCTACGGTGTGGACCTCCTACTTCTTGATCAAATTATGATGATCTGAACCGTTCAATGTGTTTAAAACGTGTTTTTAAGGGTACCCGTAAGAGATCGGCTCAAAATAATATCCGGAAAGTCTTTGATCCGTTCAATTTTTCATAAAACTGTTCCTGTCAGCATTTATCAAAAACTGTTTAGATCAAGCTTTTCTCGATATTATTTCGAGCCGATTTCTTGCAGGTACCCTTAAAAACATGTTTTAAACATAATGAACGGTTCAGATCATCAAAATAAAGGATCCCTCATTAGAAGCGCGGACTATATATGTACGAGTGAGCTTCTAATAAGGGATCCCCTATTTTGCTACGGTGTGGACCTCCTACTTCTTGATCAAATTATGATGATCTGAACCGTTCAATGTGTTTAAAACGTGTTTTTAAGGGTACCCGTAAGAGATCGGCTCAAAATAATATCCGGAAAGTCTTTGATCCGTTCAATTTTTCATAAAACTGTTCCTGTCAGCATTTATCAAAAACTGTTTAGATCAAGCTCTTCTCGATATTATTTCGAGCCGATTTATTGCAGGTACCCTTAAAAACATTTTTTAAACATAATGAACGGTTCAGATCATCAAAATAAAGGATCCCTCTTTAGAAGCGCGGACTATATATGTATGAGTGAGCTTCTAATAAGGGATCCCCTATTTTGCTACGGTGTGGACCTCCTACTTCTTGATCAAATTATGATGATCTGAACCGTTGAATGTGTTTAAAACGTGTTTTTAAGGGTACCCGTAAGAGATCGGCTCAAAATAATATCCGGAAAGTCTTTGATCCGTTCAATTTTTCATAAAACTGTTCCTGTCAGCATTTATCAAAAACTGTTTAGATCAAGCTCTTCTCGATATTATTTCGAGCCGATTTCTTGCAGGTACCCTTAAAAACATGTTTTAAACATAATGAACGGTTCAGATCATCAAAATAAAGGATCCCTCATTAGAAGCGCGGACTATATATGTATGAGTGAGCTTCTAATAAGGGATCCCCTATTTTGCTACGGTGTGGACCTCCTACTTCTTGATCAAATTATGATGATCTGAACCGTTCAATGTGTTTAAAACGTGTTTTTAAGGGTACCCGTAAGAGATCGGCTCAAAATAATATCCGGAAAGTCTTTGATCCGTTCAATTTTTCATAAAACTGTTCCTGTCAGCATTTATCAAAAACTGTTTAGATCAAGCTCTTCTCGATATTATTTCGAGCCGATTTGTTGCAGGTACCCTTAAAAACATGTTTTAAACATAATGAACGGTTCAGATCATCAAAATAAAGGATCCCTCATTAGAAGCGCGGACTATATATGTATGAGTGAGCTTTTCTAATAAGGGATCCCCTATTTTGCTACGGTGTGGACCTCCTACTTCTTGATCAAATTATGATGATCTGAACCGTTCAATGTGTTTAAAACGTGTTTTTAAGGGTACCCGTAAGAGATCGGCTCAAAATAATATCCGGAAAGTCTTTGATCCGTTCAATTTTTCATAAAACTGTTCCTGTCAGCATTTATCAAAAACTGTTTAGATCAAGCTCTTCTGGATATTATTTCGAGCCGATTTATTGCAGGTACCCTTAAAAACATGTTTTAAACATAATGAACGGTTCAGATCATCAAAATAAAGGATCCCTCATTAGAAGCGCGGACTATATATGTATGAGTGAGCTTCTAATAAGGGATCCCCTATTTTGCTACGGTGTGGACCTCCTACTTCTTGATCAAATTATGATGATCTGAACCGTTCAATGTGTTTAAAACGTGTTTTTAAGGGTACCCGTAAGAGATCGGCTCAAAATAATATCCGGAAAGTCTTTGATCCGTTCAATTTTTCATAAAACTGTTCCAGTCAGCATTTATCAAAAACTGTTTAGATCAAGCTCTTCTCGATATTATTTCGAGCCGATTTCTTGCAGGTACCCTTAAAAACATGTTTTAAACATAATGAACGGTTCAGATCATCAAAATAAAGGATCCCTCATTAGAAGCGCGGACTATATATGTATGAGTGAGCTTCTAATAAGGGATCCCCTATTTTGCTACGGTGTGAACCTCCTACTTCTTGATCAAATTATGATGATCTGAACCGTTCAATGTGTTTAAAACGTGTTTTTAAGGGTACCCGTAAGAGATCGGCTCAAAATAATATCCGGAATGTCTTTGATCCGTTCAATTTTTCATAAAACTGTTCCTGTCAGCATTTATCAAAAACTGTTTAGATCAAGCTCTTCTCGATATTATTTCGAGCCGATTTCTTGCAGGTACCCTTAAAAACATGTTTTAAACATAATGAACGGTTCAGATCATCAAAATAAAGGATCCCTCATTAGAAGCGCGGACTATATATGTATGAGTGAGCTTCTAATAAGGGATCCCCTATTTTGCTACGGTGTGGACCTCCTACTTCTTGATCAAATTATGATGATCTGAACCGTTCAATGTGTTTAAAACGTGTTTTTAAGGGTACCCGTAAGAGATCGGCTCAAAATAATATCCGGAAAGTCTTTGATCCGTTCAATTTTTCATAAAACTGTTCCTGTCAGCATTTATCAAAAACTGTTTAGATCAAGCTCTTCTCGATATTATTTCGAGCCGATTTCTTGCAGGTACCCTTAAAAACATGTTTTAAACATAATGAACGGTTCAGATCATCAAAATAAAGGATCCCTCATTAGAAGCGCGGACTATATATGTATGAGTGAGCTTCTAATAAGGGATCCCCTATTTTGCTACGGTGTGGACCTCCTACTTCTTGATCAAATTATGATGATCTGAACCGTTCAATGTGTTTAAAACGTGTTTTTAAGGGTACCCGTAAGAGATCGGCTCAAAATAATATCCGGAAAGTCTTTGATCCGTTCAATTTTTCATAAAACTGTTCCTGTCAGCATTTATCAAAAACTGTTTAGATCAAGCTCTTCTCGATATTATTTCGAGCCGATTTCTTGCAGGTACCCTTAAAAACATGTTTTAAACATAATGAACGGTTCAGATCATCAAAATAAAGGATCCCTCATTAGAAGCGCGGACTATATATGTATGAGTGAGCTTCTAATAAGGGATCCCCTATTTTGCTACGGTGTGGACCTCCTACTTCTTGATCAAATTATGATGATCTGAACCGTTGAATGTGTTTAAAACGTGTTTTTAAGGGTACCCGTAAGAGATCGGCTCAAAATAATATCCGGAAAGTCTTTGATCCGTTCAATTTTTCATAAAACTGTTCCTGTCAGCATTTATCAAAAACTGTTTAGATCAAGCTTTTCTCGATATTATTTCGAGCCGATTTCTTGCAGGTACCCTTAAAAACATGTTTTAAACATAATGAACGGTTCAGATCATCAAAATAAAGGATCCCTCATTAGAAGCGCGGACTATATATGTACGAGTGAGCTTCTAATAAGGGATCCCCTATTTTGCTACGGTGTGGACCTCCTACTTCTTGATCAAATTATGATGATCTGAACCGTTCAATGTGTTTAAAACGTGTTTTTAAGGGTACCCGTAAGAGATCGGCTCAAAATAATATCCGGAAAGTCTTTGATCCGTTCAATTTTTCATAAAACTGTTCCTGTCAGCATTTATCAAAAACTGTTTAGATCAAGCTCTTCTCGATATTATTTCGAGCCGATTTATTGCAGGTACCCTTAAAAACATTTTTTAAACATAATGAACGGTTCAGATCATCAAAATAAAGGATCCCTCATTAGAAGCGCGGACTATATATGTATGAGTGAGCTTCTAATAAGGGATCCCCTATTTTGCTACGGTGTGGACCTCCTACTTCTTGATCAAATTATGATGATCTGAACCGTTCAATGTGTTTAAAACGTGTTTTTAAGGGTACCCGTAAGAGATCGGCTCAAAATAATATCCGGAAAGTCTTTGATCCGTTCAATTTTTCATAAAACTGTTCCTGTCAGCATTTATCAAAAACTGTTTAGATCAAGCTCTTCTCGATATTATTTCGAGCCGATTTCTTGCAGGTACCCTTAAAAACATGTTTTAAACATAATGAACGGTTCAGATCATCAAAATAAAGGATCCCTCATTAGAAGCGCGGACTATATATGTATGAGTGAGCTTCTAATAAGGGATCCCCTATTTTGCTACGGTGTGGACCTCCTACTTCTTGATCAAATTATGATGATCTGAACCGTTCAATGTGTTTAAAACGTGTTTTTAAGGGTACCCGTAAGAGATCGGCTCAAAATAATATCCGGAAAGTCTTTGATCCGTTCAATTTTTCATAAAACTGTTCCTGTCAGCATTTATCAAAAACTGTTTAGATCAAGCTCTTCTCGATATTATTTCGAGCCGATTTCTTGCAGGTACCCTTAAAAACATGTTTTAAACATAATGAACGGTTCAGATCATCAAAATAAAGGATCCCTCATTAGAAGCGCGGACTATATATGTATGAGTGAGCTTCTAATAAGGGATCCCCTATTTTGCTACGGTGTGGACCTCCTACTTCTTGATCAAATTATGATGATCTGAACCGTTCAATGTGTTTAAAACGTGTTTTTAAGGGTACCCGTAAGAGATCGGCTCAAAATAATATCCGGAAAGTCTTTGATCCGTTCAATTTTTCATAAAACTGTTCCTGTCAGCATTTATCAAAAACTGTTTAGATCAAGCTCTTCTCGATATTATTTCGAGCCGATTTCTTGCAGGTACCCTTAAAAACATGTTTTAAACATAATGAACGGTTCAGATCATCAAAATAAAGGATCCCTCATTAGAAGCGCGGACTATATATGTATGAGTGAGCTTCTAATAAGGGATCCCCTATTTTGCTACGGTGTGGACCTCCTACTTCTTGATCAAATTATGATGATCTGAACCGTTCAATGTGTTTAAAACGTGTTTTTAAGGGTACCCGTAAGAGATCGGCTCAAAATAATATCCGGAAAGTCTTTGATCCGTTCAATTTTTCATAAAACTGTTCCTGTCAGCATTTATCAAAAACTGTTTAGATCAAGCTCTTCTCGATATTATTTCGAGCCGATTTCTTGCAGGTACCCTTAAAAACATGTTTTAAACATAATGAACGGTTCAGATCATCAAAATAAAGGATCCCTCATTAGAAGCGCGGACTATATATGTATGAGTGAGCTTCTAATAAGGGATCCCCTATTTTGCTACGGTGTGGACCTCCTACTTCTTGATCAAATTATGATGATCTGAACCGTTCAATGTGTTTAAAACGTGTTTTTAAGGGTACCCGTAAGAGATCGGCTCAAAATAATATCCGGAAAGTCTTTGATCCGTTCAATTTTTCATAAAACTGTTCCTGTCAGCATTTATCAAAAACTGTTTAGATCAAGCTCTTCTCGATATTATTTCGAGCCGATTTCTTGCAGGTACCCTTAAAAACATGTTTTAAACATAATGAACGGTTCAGATCATCAAAATAAAGGATCCCTCATTAGAAGCGCGGACTATATATGTATGAGTGAGCTTCTAATAAGGGATCCCCTATTTTGCTACGGTGTGGACCTCCTACTTCTTGATCAAATTATGATGATCTGAACCGTTGAATGTGTTTAAAACGTGTTTTTAAGGGTACCCGTAAGAGATCGGCTCAAAATAATATCCGGAAAGTCTTTGATCCGTTCAATTTTTCATAAAACTGTTCCTGTCAGCATTTATCAAAAACTGTTTAGATCAAGCTTTTCTCGATATTATTTCGAGCCGATTTCTTGCAGGTACCCTTAAAAACATGTTTTAAACATAATGAACGGTTCAGATCATCAAAATAAAGGATCCCTCATTAGAAGCGCGGACTATATATGTACGAGTGAGCTTCTAATAAGGGATCCCCTATTTTGCTACGGTGTGGACCTCCTACTTCTTGATCAAATTATGATGATCTGAACCGTTCAATGTGTTTAAAACGTGTTTTTAAGGGTACCCGTAAGAGATCGGCTCAAAATAATATCCGGAAAGTCTTTGATCCGTTCAATTTTTCATAAAACTGTTCCTGTCAGCATTTATCAAAAACTGTTTAGATCAAGCTCTTCTCGATATTATTTCGAGCCGATTTATTGCAGGTACCCTTAAAAACATTTTTTAAACATAATGAACGGTTCAGATCATCAAAATAAAGGATCCCTCATTAGAAGCGCGGACTATATATGTATGAGTGAGCTTCTAATAAGGGATCCCCTATTTTGCTACGGTGTGGACCTCCTACTTCTTGATCAAATTATGATGATCTGAACCGTTCAATGTGTTTAAAACGTGTTTTTAAGGGTACCCGTAAGAGATCGGCTCAAAATAATATCCGGAAAGTCTTTGATCCGTTCAATTTTTCATAAAACTGTTCCTGTCAGCATTTATCAAAAACTGTTTAGATCAAGCTCTTCTCGATATTATTTCGAGCCGATTTCTTGCAGGTACCCTTAAAAACATGTTTTAAACATAATGAACGGTTCAGATCATCAAAATAAAGGATCCCTCATTAGAAGCGCGGACTATATATGTATGAGTGAGCTTCTAATAAGGGATCCCCTATTTTGCTACGGTGTGGACCTCCTACTTCTTGATCAAATTATGATGATCTGAACCGTTCAATGTGTTTAAAACGTGTTTTTAAGGGTACCCGTAAGAGATCGGCTCAAAATAATATCCGGAAAGTCTTTGATCCGTTCAATTTTTCATAAAACTGTTCCTGTCAGCATTTATCAAAAACTGTTTAGATCAAGCTCTTCTCGATATTATTTCGAGCCGATTTCTTGCAGGTACCCTTAAAAACATGTTTTAAACATAATGAACGGTTCAGATCATCAAAATAAAGGATCCCTCATTAGAAGCGCGGACTATATATGTATGAGTGAGCTTCTAATAAGGGATCCCCTATTTTGCTACGGTGTGGACCTCCTACTTCTTGATCAAATTATGATGATCTGAACCGTTCAATGTGTTTAAAACGTGTTTTTAAGGGTACCCGTAAGAGATCGGCTCAAAATAATATCCGGAAAGTCTTTGATCCGTTCAATTTTTCATAAAACTGTTCCTGTCAGCATTTATCAAAAACTGTTTAGATCAAGCTCTTCTCGATATTATTTCGAGCCGATTTCTTGCAGGTACCCTTAAAAACATGTTTTAAACATAATGAACGGTTTAGATCATCAAAATAAAGGATCCCTCATTAGAAGCGCGGACTATATATGTATGAGTGAGCTTCTAATAAGGGATCCCCTATTTTGCTACGGTGTGGACCTCCTACTTCTTGATCAAATTATGATGATCTGAACCGTTCAATGTGTTTAAAACGTGTTTTTAAGGGTACCCGTAAGAGATCGGCTCAAAATAATATCCGGAAAGTCTTTGATCCGTTCAATTTTTCATAAAACTGTTCCTGTCAGCATTTATCAAAAACTGTTTAGATCAAGCTCTTCTCGATATTATTTCGAGCCGATTTCTTGCAGGTACCCTTAAAAACATGTTTTAAACATAATGAACGGTTCAGATCATCAAAATAAAGGATCCCTCATTAGAAGCGCGGACTATATATGTATGAGTGAGCTTCTAATAAGGGATCCCCTATTTTGCTACGGTGTGGACCTCCTACTTCTTGATCAAATTATGATGATCTGAACCGTTCAATGTGTTTAAAACGTGTTTTTAAGGGTACCCGTAAGAGATCGGCTCAAAATAATATCCGGAAAGTCTTTGATCCGTTCAATTTTTCATAAAACTGTTCCTGTCAGCATTTATCAAAAACTGTTTAGATCAAGCTCTTCTCGATATTATTTCGAGCCGATTTCTTGCAGGTACCCTTAAAAACATGTTTTAAACATAATGAACGGTTCAGATCATCAAAATAAAGGATCCCTCATTAGAAGCGCGGACTATATATGTATGAGTGAGCTTCTAATAAGGGATCCCCTATTTTGCTACGGTGTGGACCTCCTACTTCTTGATCAAATTATGATGATCTGAACCGTTCAATGTGTTTAAAACGTGTTTTTAAGGGTACCCGTAAGAGATCGGCTCAAAATAATATCCGGAAAGTCTTTGATCCGTTCAATTTTTCATAAAACTGTTCCTGTCAGCATTTATCAAAAACTGTTTAGATCAAGCTCTTCTCGATATTATTTCGAGCCGATTTCTTGCAGGTACCCTTAAAAACATGTTTTAAACATAATGAACGGTTTAGATCATCAAAATAAAGGATCCCTCATTAGAAGCGCGGACTATATATGTATGAGTGAGCTTCTAATAAGGGATCCCCTATTTTGCTACGGTGTGGACCTCCTACTTCTTGATCAAATTATGATGATCTGAACCGTTGAATGTGTTTAAAACGTGTTTTTAAGGGTACCCGTAAGAGATCGGCTCAAAATAATATCCGGAAAGTCTTTGATCCGTTCAATTTTTCATAAAACTGTTCCTGTCAGCATTTATCAAAAACTGTTTAGATCAAGCTCTTCTCGATATTATTTCGAGCCGATTTCTTGCAGGTACCCTTAAAAACATGTTTTAAACATAATGAACGGTTCAGATCATCAAAATAAAGGATCCCTCATTAGAAGCGCGGACTATATATGTATGAGTGAGCTTCTAATAAGGGATCCCCTATTTTGCTACGGTGTGGACCTCCTACTTCTTGATCAAATTATGATGATCTGAACCGTTCAATGTGTTTAAAACGTGTTTTTAAGGGTACCCGTATGAGATCGGCTCAAAATAATATCCGGAAAGTCTTTGATCCGTTCAATTTTTCATAAAACTGTTCCTGTCAGCATTTATCAAAAACTGTTTAGATCAAGCTCTTCTCGATATTATTTCGAGCCGATTTCTTGCAGGTACCCTTAAAAACATGTTTTAAACATAATGAACGGTTCAGATCATCAAAATAAAGGATCCCTCATTAGAAGCGCGGACTATATATGTATGAGTGAGCTTTTCTAATAAGGGATCCCCTATTTTGCTACGGTGTGGACCTCCTACTTCTTGATCAAATTATGATGATCTGAACCGTTCAATGTGTTTAAAACGTGTTTTTAAGGGTACCCGTAAGAGATCGGCTCAAAATAATATCCGGAAAGTCTTTGATCCGTTCAATTTTTCATAAAACTGTTCCTGTCAGCATTTATCAAAAACTGTTTAGATCAAGCTCTTCTGGATATTATTTCGAGCCGATTTATTGCAGGTACCCTTAAAAACATGTTTTAAACATAATGAACGGTTCAGATCATCAAAATAAAGGATCCCTCATTAGAAGCGCGGACTATATATGTATGAGTGAGCTTCTAATAAGGGATCCCCTATTTTGCTACGGTGTGGACCTCCTACTTCTTGATCAAATTATGATGATCTGAACCGTTCAATGTGTTTAAAACGTGTTTTTAAGGGTACCCGTAAGAGATCGGCTCAAAATAATATCCGGAAAGTCTTTGATCCGTTCAATTTTTCATAAAACTGTTCCTGTCAGCATTTATCAAAAACTGTTTAGATCAAGCTCTTCTCGATATTATTTCGAGCCGATTTCTTGCAGGTACCCTTAAAAACATGTTTTAAACATAATGAACGGTTCAGATCATCAAAATAAAGGATCCCTCATTAGAAGCGCGGACTATATATGTATGAGTGAGCTTCTAATAAGGGATCCCCTATTTTGCTACGGTGTGGACCTCCTACTTCTTGATCAAATTATGATGATCTGAACCATTCAATGTGTTTAAAACGTGTTTTTAAGGGTACCCGTAAGAGATCGGCTCAAAATAATATCCGGAAAGTCTTTGATCCGTTCAATTTTTCATAAAACTGTTCCAGTCAGCATTTATCAAAAACTGTTTAGATCAAGCTCTTCTCGATATTATTTCGAGCCGATTTCTTGCAGGTACCCTTAAAAACATGTTTTAAACATAATGAACGGTTCAGATCATCAAAATAAAGGATCCCTCATTAGAAGCGCGGACTATATATGTATGAGTGAGCTTCTAATAAGGGATCCCCTATTTTGCTACGGTGTGGACCTCCTACTTCTTGATCAAATTATGATGATCTGAACCGTTCAATGTGTTTAAAACGTGTTTTTAAGGGTACCCGTAAGAGATCGGCTCAAAATAATATCCGGAAAGTCTTTGATCCGTTCAATTTTTCATAAAACTGTTCCTGTCAGCATTTATCAAAAACTGTTTAGATCAAGCTCTTCTCGATATTATTTCGAGCCGAATTCTTGCAGGTACCCTTAAAAACATGTTTTAAACATAATGAACGGTTCAGATCATCAAAATAAAGGATCCCTCATTAGAAGCGCGGACTATATATGTATGAGTGAGCTTCTAATAAGGGATCCCCTATTTTGCTACGGTGTGGACCTCCTACTTCTTGATCAAATTATGATGATCTGAACCGTTCAATGTGTTTAAAACGTGTTTTTAAGGGTACCCGTAAGAGATCGGCTCAAAATAATATCCGGAAAGTCTTTGATCCGTTCAATTTTTCATAAAACTGTTCCTGTCAGCATTTATCAAAAACTGTTTAGATCAAGTTCTTCTCGATATTATTTCGAGCCGATTTCTTGCAGGTACCCTTAAAAACATGTTTTAAACATAATGAACGGTTCAGATCATCAAAATAAAGGATCCCTCATTAGAAGCGCGGACTATATATGTATGAGTGAGCTTCTAATAAGGGATCCCCTATTTTGCTACGGTGTGGACCTCCTACTTCTTGATCAAATTATGATGATCTGAACCGTTCAATGTGTTTAAAACGTGTTTTTAAGGGTACCCGTAAGAGATCGGCTCAAAATAATATCCGGAAAGTCTTTGATCCGTTCAATTTTTCATAAAACTGTTCCTGTCAGCATTTATCAAAAACTGTTTAGATCAAGCTCTTCTCGATATTATTTCGAGCCGATTTCTTGCAGGTACCCTTAAAAACATGTTTTAAACATAATGAACGGTTCAGATCATCAAAATAAAGGATCCCTCATTAGAAGCGCGGACTATATATGTATGAGTGAGCTTCTAATAAGGGATCCCCTATTTTGCTACGGTGTGGACCTCCTACTTCTTGATCAAATTATGATGATCTGAACCGTTCAATGTGTTTAAAACTTGTTTTTAAGGGTACCCGTAAGAGATCGGCTCAAAATAATATCCGGAAAGTCTTTGATCCGTTCAATTTTTCATAAAACTGTTCCTGTCAGCATTTATCAAAAACTGTTTAGATCAAGCTCTTCTCGATATTATTTCGAGCCGATTTCTTGCAGGTACCCTTAAAAACATGTTTTAAACATAATGAACGGTTCAGATCATCAAAATAAAGGATCCCTCATTAGAAGCGCGGACTATATATGTATGAGTGAGCTTCTAATAAGGGATCCCCTATTTTGCTACGGTGTGGACCTCCTACTTCTTGATCAAATTATGATGATCTGAACCGTTCAATGTGTTTAAAACGTGTTTTTAAGGGTACCCGTAAGAGATCGGCTCAAAATAATATCCGGAAAGTCTTTGATCCGTTCAATTTTTCATAAAACTGTTCCTTTCAGCATTTATCAAAAACTGTTTAGATCAAGCTCTTCTCGATATTATTTCGAGCCGATTTCTTGCAGGTACCCTTAAAAACATGTTTTAAACATAATGAACGGTTCAGATCATCAAAATAAAGGATCCCTCATTAGAAGCGCGGACTATATATGTATGAGTGAGCTTCTAATAAGGGATCCCCTATTTTGCTACGGTGTGGACCTCCTACTTCTTGATCAAATTATGATGATCTGAACCGTTCAATGTGTTTAAAACGTGTTTTTAAGGGTACCCGTAAGAGATCGGCTCAAAATAATATCCGGAAAGTCTTTGATCCGTTCAATTTTTCATAAAACTGTTCCTGTCAGCATTTATCAAAAACTGTTTAGATCAAGCTCTTCTCGATATTATTTCGAGCCGATTTCTTGCAGGTACCCTTAAAAACATGTTTTAAACATAATGAACGGTTCAGATCATCAAAATAAAGGATCCCTCATTAGAAGCGCGGACTATATATGTATGAGTGAGCTTCTAATAAGGGATCCCCTATTTTGCTACGGTGTGGACCTCCTACTTCTTGATCAAATTATGATGATTTGAACCGTTCAATGTGTTTAAAACGTGTTTTTAAGGGTACCCGTAAGAGATCGGCTCAAAATAATATCCGGAAAGTCTTTGATCCGTTCAATTTTTCATAAAACTGTTCCTGTCAGCATTTATCAAAAACTGTTTAGATCAAGCTCTTCTCGATATTATTTCGAGCCGATTTCTTGCAGGTACCCTTAAAAACATGTTTTAAACATAATGAACGGTTCAGATCATCAAAATAAAGGATCCCTCATTAGAAGCGCGGACTATATATGTATGAGTGAGCTTCTAATAAGGGATCCCCTATTTTGCTACGGTGTGGACCTCCTACTTCTTGATCAAATTATGATGATCTGAACCGTTCAATGTGTTTAAAACGTGTTTTTAAGGGTACCCGTAAGAGATCGGCTCAAAATAATATCCGGAAAGTCTTTGATCCGTTCAATTTTTCATAAAACTGTTCCTGTCAGCATTTATCAAAAACTGTTTAGATCAAGCTCTTCTCGATATTATTTCGAGCCGATTTCTTGTAGGTACCCTTAAAAACATGTTTTAAACATAATGAACGGTTCAGATCATCAAAATAAAGGATCCCTCATTAGAAGCGCGGACTATATATGTATGAGTGAGCTTCTAATAAGGGATCCCCTATTTTGCTACGGTGTGGACCTCCTACTTCTTGATCAAATTATGATGATCTGAACCGTTCAATGTGTTTAAAACGTGTTTTTAAGGGTACCCGTAAGAGATCGGCTCAAAATAATATCCGGAAAGTGTTTGATCCGTTCAATTTTTCATAAAACTGTTCCTGTCAGCATTTATCAAAAACTGTTTAGATCAAGCTCTTCTCGATATTATTTCGAGCCGATTTCTTGCAGGTACCCTTAAAAACATGTTGTAAACATAATGAACGGTTCAGATCATCAGAATAAAGGATCCCTCATTAGAAGCGCGGACTATATATGTATGAGTGAGCTTCTAATAAGGGATCCCCTATTTTGCTACGGTGTGGACCTCCTACTTCTTGATCAAATTATGATGATCTGAACCGTTGAATGTGTTTAAAACGTGTTTTTAAGGGTACCCGTAAGAGATCGGCTCAAAATAATATCCGGAAAGTCTTTGATCCGTTCAATTTTTCATAAAACTGTTCCTGTCAGCATTTATCAAAAACTGTTTAGATCAAGCTCTTCTCGATATTATTTCGAGCCGATTTCTTGCAGGTACCCTTAAAAACATGTTTTAAACATAATGAACGGTTCAGATCATCAAAATAAAGGATCCCTCATTAGAAGCGCGGACTATATATGTATGAGTGAGCTTCTAATAAGGGATCCCCTATTTTGCTACGGTGTGGACCTCCTACTTCTTGATCAAATTATGATGATCTGAACCGTTCAATGTGTTTAAAACGTGTTTTTAAGGGTACCCGTAAGAGATCGGCTCAAAATAATATCCGGAAAGTCTTTGATCCGTTCAATTTTTCATAAAACTGTTCCTGTCAGCATTTATCAAAAACTGTTTAGATCAAGCTCTTCTCGATATTATTTCGAGCCGATTTATTGCAGGTACCCTTAAAAACATTTTTTAAACATAATGAACGGTTCAGATCATCAAAATAAAGGATCCCTCATTAGAAGCGCGGACTATATATGTATGAGTGAGCTTCTAATAAGGGATCCCCTATTTTGCTACGGTGTGGACCTCCTACTTCTTGATCAAATTATGATGATCTGAACCGTTCAATGTGTTTAAAACGTGTTTTTAAGGGTACCCGTAAGAGATCGGCTCAAAATAATATCCGGAAAGTCTTTGATCCGTTCAATTTTTCATAAAACTGTTCCTGTCAGCATTTATCAAAAACTGTTTAGATCAAGCTCTTCTCGATATTATTTCGAGCCGATTTCTTGCAGGTACCCTTAAAAACATGTTTTAAACATAATGAACGGTTCAGATCATCAAAATAAAGGATCCCTCATTAGAAGCGCGGACTATATATGTATGAGTGAGCTTCTAATAAGGGATCCCCTATTTTGCTACGGTGTGGACCTCCTACTTCTTGATCAAATTATGATGATCTGAACCGTTCAATGTGTTTAAAACGTGTTTTTAAGGGTACCCGTAAGAGATCGGCTCAAAATAATATCCGGAAAGTCTTTGATCCGTTCAATTTTTCATAAAACTGTTCCTGTCAGCATTTATCAAAAACTGTTTAGATCAAGCTCTTCTCGATATTATTTCGAGCCGATTTCTTGCAGGTACCCTTAAAAACATGTTTTAAACATAATGAACGGTTCAGATCATCAAAATAAAGGATCCCTCATTAGAAGCGCGGACTATATATGTACGAGTGAGCTTCTAATAAGGGATCCCCTATTTTGCTACGGTGTGGACCTCCTACTTCTTGATCAAATTATGATGATCTGAACCGTTCAATGTGTTTAAAACGTGTTTTTAAGGGTACCCGTAAGAGATCGGCTCAAAATAATATCCGGAAAGTCTTTGATCCGTTCAATTTTTCATAAAACTGTTCCTGTCAGCATTTATCAAAAACTGTTTAGATCAAGCTCTTCTCGATATTATTTCGAGCCGATTTCTTGCAGGTACCCTTAAAAACATGTTTTAAACATAATGAACGGTTCAGATCATCAAAATAAAGGATCCCTCATTAGAAGCGCGGACTATATATGTATGAGTGAGCTTCTAATAAGGGATCCCCTATTTTGCTACGGTGTGGACCTCCTACTTCTTGATCAAATTATGATGATCTGAACCGTTCAATGTGTTTAAAACGTGTTTTTAAGGGTACCCGTAAGAGATCGGCTCAAAATAATATCCGGAAAGTCTTTGATGCGTTCAATTTTTCATAAAACTGTTCCTGTCAGCATTTATCAAAAACTGTTTAGATCAAGCTCTTCTCGATATTATTTCGAGCCGATTTCTTGCAGGTACCCTTAAAAACATGTTTTAAACATAATGAACGGTTCAGATCATCAAAATAAAGGATCCCTCATTAGAAGCGCGGACTATATATGTATGAGTGAGCTTCTAATAAGGGATCCCCTATTTTGCTACGGTGTGGACCTCCTACTTCTTGATCAAATTATGATGATCTGAACCGTTCAATGTGTTTAAAACGTGTTTTGAAGGGTACCCGTAAGAGATCGGCTCAAAATAATATCCGGAAAGTCTTTGATCCGTTCAATTTTTCATAAAACTGTTCCTGTCAGCATTTATCAAAAACTGTTTAGATCAAGCTCTTCTCGATATTATTTCGAGCCGATTTCTTGCAGGTACCCTTAAAAACATGTTTTAAACATAATGAACGGTTCAGATCATCAAAATAAAGGATGCCTCATTAGAAGCGCGGACTATATATGTACGAGTGAGCTTCTAATAAGGGATCCCCTATTTTGTTACGGTGTGGACCTCCTACTTCTTGATCAAATTATGATGATCTGAACCGTTCAATGTGTTTAAAACGTGTTTTTAAGGGTACCCGTAAGAGATCGGCTCAAAATAATATCCGGAAAGTCTTTGATCCGTTCAATTTTTCATAAAACTGTTCCTGTCAGCATTTATCAAAAACTGTTTAGATCAAGCTCTTCTCGATATTATTTCGAGCCGATTTCTTGCAGGTACCCTTAAAAACATGTTTTAAACATAATGAACGGTTCAGATCATCAAAATAAAGGATCCCTCATTAGAAGCGCGGACTATATATGTACGAGTGAGCTTCTAATAAGGGATCCCCTATTTTGCTACGGTGTGGACCTCCTACTTCTTGATCAAATTATGATGATCTGAACCGTTCAATGTGTTTAAAACGTGTTTTTAAGGGTACCCGTAAGAGATCGGCTCAAAATAATATCCGGAAAGTCTTTGATCCGTTCAATTTTTCATAAAACTGTTCCTGTCAGCATTTATCAAAAACTGTTTAGATCAAGCTCTTCTCGATATTATTTCGAGCCGATTTCTTGCAGGTACCCTTAAAAACATGTTTTAAACATAATGAACGGTTCAGATCATCAAAATAAAGGATCCCTCATTAGAAGCGCGGACTATATATGTATGAGTGAGCTTCTAATAAGGGATCCCCTATTTTGCTACGGTGTGGACCTCCTACTTCTTGATCAAATTATGATGATCTGAACCGTTCAATGTGTTTAAAACGTGTTTTTAAGGGTACCCGTAAGAGATCAGCTCAAAATAATATCCGGAAAGTCTTTGATCCGTTCAATTTTTCATAAAACTGTTCCTGTCAGCATTTATCAAAAACTGTTTAGATCATGCTCTTCTCGATATTATTTCGAGCCGATTTCTTGCAGGTACCCTTAAAAACATGTTTTAAACATAATGAACGGTTCAGATCATCAAAATAAAGGATCCCTCATTAGAAGCGCGGACTATATATGTACGAGTGAGCTTCTAATAAGGGATCCCCTATTTTGCTACGGTGTGGACCTCCTACTTCTTGATCAAATTATGATGATCTGAACCGTTCAATGTGTTTAAAACGTGTTTTTAAGGGTACCCGTAAGAGATCGGCTCAAAATAATATCCGGAAAGTCTTTGATCCGTTCAATTTTTCATAAAACTGTTCCTGTCAGCATTTATCAAAAACTGTTTAGATCAAGCTCTTCTCGATATTATTTCGAGCCGATTTCTTGCAGGTACCCTTAAAAACATGTTTTAAACATAATGAACGGTTCAGATCATCAAAATAAAGGATCCCTCATTAGAAGCGCGGACTATATATGTATGAGTGAGCTTCTAATAAGGGATCCCCTATTTTGCTACGGTGTGGACCTCCTACTTCTTGATCAAATTATGATGATCTGAACCGTTCAATGTGTTTAAAACGTGTTTTTAAGGGTACCCGTAAGAGATCGGCTCAAAATAATATCCGGAAAGTCTTTGATCCGTTCAATTTTTCATAAAACTGTTCCTGTCAGCATTTATCAAAAACTGTTTAGATCAAGCTCTTCTCGATATTATTTCGAGCCGATTTCTTGCAGGTACCCTTAAAAACATGTTTTAAACATAATGAACGGTTCAGATCATCAAAATAAAGGATCCCTCATTAGAAGCGCGGACTATATATGTATGAGTGAGCTTCTAATAAGGGATCCCCTATTTTGCTACGGTGTGGACCTCCTACTTCTTGATCAAATTATGATGATCTGAACCGTTCAATGTGTTTAAAACGTGTTTTTAAGGGTACCCGTAAGAGATCGGCTCAAAATAATATCCGGAAAGTCTTTGATCCGTTCAAATTTTCATAAAACTGTTCCTGTCAGCATTTATCAAAAACTGTTTAGATCAAGCTCTTCTCGATATTATTTCGAGCCGATTTCTTGCAGGTACCCTTAAAAACATGTTTTAAACATAATGAACGGTTCAGATCATCAAAATAAAGGATCCCTCATTAGAAGCGCGGACTATATATGTATGAGTGAGCTTCTAATAAGGGATCCCCTATTTTGCTACGGTGTGGACCTCCTACTTCTTGATCAAATTATGATGATCTGAACCGTTCAATGTGTTTAAAACGTGTTTTGAAGGGTACCCGTAAGAGATCGGCTCAAAATAATATCCGGAAAGTCTTTGATCCGTTCAATTTTTCATAAAACTGTTCCTGTCAGCATTTATCAAAAACTGTTTAGATCAAGCTCTTCTCGATATTATTTCGAGCCGATTTCTTGCAGGTACCCTTAAAAACATGTTTTAAACATAATGAACGGTTCAGATCATCAAAATAAAGGATGCCTCATTAGAAGCGCGGACTATATATGTACGAGTGAGCTTCTAATAAGGGATCCCCTATTTTGTTACGGTGTGGACCTCCTACTTCTTGATCAAATTATGATGATCTGAACCGTTCAATGTGTTTAAAACGTGTTTTTAAGGGTACCCGTAAGAGATCGGCTCAAAATAATATCCGGAAAGTCTTTGATCCGTTCAATTTTTCATAAAACTGTTCCTGTCAGCATTTATCAAAAACTGTTTAGATCAAGCTCTTCTCGATATTATTTCGAGCCGATTTCTTGCAGGTACCCTTAAAAACATGTTTTAAACATAATGAACGGTTCAGATCATCAAAATAAAGGATCCCTCATTAGAAGCGCGGACTATATATGTACGAGTGAGCTTCTAATAAGGGATCCCCTATTTTGCTACGGTGTGGACCTCCTACTTCTTGATCAAATTATGATGATCTGAACCGTTCAATGTGTTTAAAACGTGTTTTTAAGGGTACCCGTAAGAGATCGGCTCAAAATAATATCCGGAAAGTCTTTGATCCGTTCAATTTTTCATAAAACTGTTCCTGTCAGCATTTATCAAAAACTGTTTAGATCAAGCTCTTCTCGATATTATTTCGAGCCGATTTCTTGCAGGTACCCTTAAAAACATGTTTTAAACATAATGAACGGTTCAGATCATCAAAATAAAGGATCCCTCATTAGAAGCGCGGACTATATATGTATGAGTGAGCTTCTAATAAGGGATCCCCTATTTTGCTACGGTGTGGACCTCCTACTTCTTGATCAAATTATGATGATCTGAACCGTTCAATGTGTTTAAAACGTGTTTTTAAGGGTACCCGTAAGAGATCAGCTCAAAATAATATCCGGAAAGTCTTTGATCCGTTCAATTTTTCATAAAACTGTTCCTGTCAGCATTTATCAAAAACTGTTTAGATCATGCTCTTCTCGATATTATTTCGAGCCGATTTCTTGCAGGTACCCTTAAAAACATGTTTTAAACATAATGAACGGTTCAGATCATCAAAATAAAGGATCCCTCATTAGAAGCGCGGACTATATATGTACGAGTGAGCTTCTAATAAGGGATCCCCTATTTTGCTACGGTGTGGACCTCCTACTTCTTGATCAAATTATGATGATCTGAACCGTTCAATGTGTTTAAAACGTGTTTTTAAGGGTACCCGTAAGAGATCGGCTCAAAATAATATCCGGAAAGTCTTTGATCCGTTCAATTTTTCATAAAACTGTTCCTGTCAGCATTTATCAAAAACTGTTTAGATCAAGCTCTTCTCGATATTATTTCGAGCCGATTTCTTGCAGGTACCCTTAAAAACATGTTTTAAACATAATGAACGGTTCAGATCATCAAAATAAAGGATCCCTCATTAGAAGCGCGGACTATATATGTATGAGTGAGCTTCTAATAAGGGATCCCCTATTTTGCTACGGTGTGGACCTCCTACTTCTTGATCAAATTATGATGATCTGAACCGTTCAATGTGTTTAAAACGTGTTTTTAAGGGTACCCGTAAGAGATCGGCTCAAAATAATATCCGGAAAGTCTTTGATCCGTTCAATTTTTCATAAAACTGTTCCTGTCAGCATTTATCAAAAACTGTTTAGATCAAGCTCTTCTCGATATTATTTCGAGCCGATTTCTTGCAGGTACCCTTAAAAACATGTTTTAAACATAATGAACGGTTCAGATCATCAAAATAAAGGATCCCTCATTAGAAGCGCGGACTATATATGTATGAGTGAGCTTCTAATAAGGGATCCCCTATTTTGCTACGGTGTGGACCTCCTACTTCTTGATCAAATTATGATGATCTGAACCGTTCAATGTGTTTAAAACGTGTTTTTAAGGGTACCCGTAAGAGATCGGCTCAAAATAATATCCGGAAAGTCTTTGATCCGTTCAAATTTTCATAAAACTGTTCCTGTCAGCATTTATCAAAAACTGTTTAGATCAAGCTCTTCTCGATATTATTTCGAGCCGATTTCTTGCAGGTACCCTTAAAAACATGTTTTAAACATAATGAACGGTTCAGATCATCAAAATAAAGGATCCCTCATTAGAAGCGCGGACTATATATGTATGAGTGAGCTTCTAATAAGGGATCCCCTATTTTGCTACGGTGTGGACCTCCTACTTCTTGATCAAATTATGATGATCTGAACCGTTCAATGTGTTTAAAACGTGTTTTTAAGGGTACCCGTAAGAGATCGGCTCAAAATAATATCCGGAAAGTCTTTGATCCGTTCAATTTTTCATAAAACTGTTCCTGTCAGCATTTATCAAAAACTGTTTAGATCAAGCTCTTCTCGATATTATTTCGAGCCGATTTCTTGTAGGTACCCTTAAAAACATGTTTTAAACATAATGAACGGTTCAGATCATCAAAATAAAGGATCCCTCATTAGAAGCGCGGACTATATATGTATGAGTGAGCTTCTAATAAGGGATCCCCTATTTTGCTACGGTGTGGACCTCCTACTTCTTGATCAAATTATGATGATCTGAACCGTTCAATGTGTTTAAAACGTGTTTTTAAGGGTACCCTTAAGAGATCGGCTCAAAATAATATCCGGAAAGTCTTTGATCCGTTCAATTTTTCATAAAACTGTTCCTGTCAGCATTTATCAAAAACTGTTTAGATCAAGCTCTTCTCGATATTATTTCGAGCCGATTTCTTGCAGGTACCCTTAAAAACATGTTTTAAACATAATGAACGGTTCAGATCATCAAAATAAAGGATCCCTCATTAGAAGCGCGGACTATATATGTATGAGTGAGCTTCTAATAAGGGATCCCCTATTTTGCTACGGTGTGGACCTCCTACTTCTTGATCAAATTATGATGATCTGAACCGTTCAATGTGTTTAAAACGAGTTTTTAAGGGTACCCGTAAGAGATCGGCTCAAAATAATATCCGGAAAGTCTTTGATCCGTTCAATTTTTCATAAAACTGTTCCAGTCAGCATTTATCAAAAACTGTTTAGATCAAGCTCTTCTCGATATTATTTCGAGCCGATTTCTTGCAGGTACCCTTAAAAACATGTTTTAAACATAATGAACGGTTTAGATCATCAAAATAAAGGATCCCTCATTAGAAGCGCGGACTATATATGTATGAGTGAGCTTCTAATAAGGGATCCCCTATTTTGCTACGGTGTGGACCTCCTACTTCTTGATCAAATTATAATGATCTGAACCGTTCAATGTGTTTAAAACGTGTTTTTAAGGGTACCCGTAAGAGATCGGCTCAAAATAATATCCGGAAAGTCTTTGATCCGTTCAATTTTTCATAAAACTGTTCCTGTCAGCATTTATCAAAAACTGTTTAGATCAAGCTCTTCTCGATATTATTTCGAGCCGATTTCTTGCAGGTACCCTTAAAAACATGTTTTAAACATAATGAACGGTTCAGATCATCAAAATAAAGGATCCCTCATTAGAAGCGCGGACTATATATGTATGAGTGAGCTTCTAATAAGGGATCCCCTATTTTGCTACGGTGTGGACCTCCTACTTCTTGATCAAATTATGATGATCTGAACCGTTCAATGTGTTTAAAACGTGTTTTTAAGGGTACCCGTAAGAGATCGGCTCAAAATAATATCCGGAAAGTCTTTGATCCGTTCAATTTTTCATAAAACTGTTCCTGTCAGCATTTATCAAAAACTGTTTAGATCAAGCTCTTCTCGATATTATTTCGAGCCGATTTCTTGCAGATACCCTGAAAAACATGTTTTAAACATAATGAACGGTTCAGATCATCAAAATAAAGGATCCCTCATTAGAAGCGCGGACTATATATGTATGAGTGAGCTTCTAATAAGGGATCCCCTATTTTGCTACGGTGTGGACCTCCTACTTCTTGATCAAATTATGATGATCTGAACCGTTCAATGTGTTTAAAACGTGTTTTTAAGGGTACCCGTAAGAGATCGGCTCAAAATAATATCCGGAAAGTCTTTGATCCGATCAATTTTTCATAAAACTGTTCCTGTCAGCATTTATCAAAAACTGTTTAGATCAAGCTCTTCTCGATATTATTTCGAGCCGATTTCTTGCAGGTACCCTGAAAAACATGTTTTAAAAATAATGAACGGTTCAGATCATCAAAAATAAAGGATCCCTCATTAGAAGCGCGGACTATATATGTATGAGTGAGCTTCTAATAAGGGATCCCCTATTTTGCTACGGTGTGGACCTCCTACTTCTTGATCAAATTATGATGATCTGAACCGGTCAATGTGTTTAAAACGTGTTTTTAAGGGTACCCGTAAGAGATCGGCTCAAAATAATATCCGGAAAGTCTTTGATCCGTTCAATTTTTCATAAAACTGTTCCTGTCAGCATTTATCAAAAACTGTTTAGATCAATCTCTTCTCGATATTATTTCGAGCCGATTTCTTGCAGGTACCCTTAAAAACATGTTTTAAACATAATGAACGGTTCAGATCATCAAAATAAAGGATCCCTCATTAGAAGCGCGGACTATATATGTATGAGTGAGCTTCTAATAAGGGATCCCCTATTTTGCTACGGTGTGGACCTCCTACTTCTTGATCAAATTATGATGATCTGAACCGTTCAATGTGTTTAAAACGTGTTTTTAAGGGTACCCGTAAGAGATCGGCTCAAAATAATATCCGGAAAGTCTTTGATCCGTTCAATTTTTCATAAAACTGTTCCTGTCAGCATTTATCAAAAACTGTTTAGATCAAGCTCTTCTCGATATTATTTCGAGCCGATTTCTTGCAGGTACCCTTAAAAACATGTTTTAAACATAATGAACGGTTCAGATCATCAAAATAAAGGATCCCTCATTAGAAGCGCGGACTATATATGTACGAGTGAGCTTCTAATAAGGGATCCCCTATTTTGCTACGGTGTGGACCTCCTACTTCTTGATCAAATTATGATGATCTGAACCGTTCAATGTGTTTAAAACGTGTTTTTAAGGGTACCCGTAAGAGATCGGCTCAAAATAATATCCGGAAAGTCTTTGATCCGTTCAATTTTTCATAAAACTGTTCCTGTCAGCATTTACCAAAAACTGTTTAGATCAAGCTCTTCTCGATATTATTTCGAGCCGATTTCTTGCAGGTACCCTTAAAAACATGTTTTAAACATAATGAACGGTTCAGTTCATCAAAATAAAGGATCCCTCATTAGAAGCGCGGACTATATATGTATGAGTGAGCTTCTAATAAGGCATCCCCTATTTTGCTACGGTGTGGACCTCCTACTTCTTGATCAAATTATGATGATCTGAACCGTTCAATGTGTTTAAAACGTGTTTTTAAGGGTACCCGTAAGAGATCGGCTCAAAATAATATCCGGAAAGTCTTTGATCCGTTCAATTTTTCATAAAACTGTTCCTGTCAGCATTTATCAAAAACTGTTTAGATCAAGCTCTTCTCGATATTATTTCGAGCCGATTTCTTGCAGGTACCCTGAAAAACATGTTTTAAACATAATGAACGGTTCAGATCATCAAAATAAAGGATCCCTGATTAGAAGCGCGGACTATATATGTATGAGTGAGCTTCTAATAAGGGATCCCCTATTTTGCTACGGTGTGGACCTCCTACTTCTTGATCAAATTATGATGATCTGAACCGTTCAATGTGTTTAAAACGTGTTTTTAAGGGTACCCGTAAGAGATCGGCTCAAAATAATATCCGGAAAGTCTTTGATCCGATCAATTTTTCATAAAACTGTTCCTGTCAGCATTTATCAAAAACTGTTTAGATCAAGCTCTTCTCGATATTATTTCGAGCCGATTTCTTGCAGGTACCCTGAAAAACATGTTTTAAACATAATGAACGGTTCAGATCATCAAAAATAAAGGATCCCTCATTAGAAGCGCGGACTATATATGTATGAGTGAGCTTCTAATAAGGGATCCCCTATTTTGCTACGGTGTGGACCTCCTACTTCTTGATCAAATTATGATGATCTGAACCGGTCAATGTGTTTAAAACGTGTTTTTAAGGGTACCCGTAAGAGATCGGCTCAAAATAATATCCGGAAAGTCTTTGATCCGTTCAATTTTTCATAAAACTGTTCCTGTCAGCATTTATCAAAAACTGTTTAGATCAATCTCTTCTCGATATTATTTCGAGCCGATTTCTTGCAGGTACCCTTAAAAACATGTTTTAAACATAATGAACGGTTCAGATCATCAAAATAAAGGATCCCTCATTAGAAGCGCGGACTATATATGTATGAGTGAGCTTCTAATAAGGGATCCCCTATTTTGCTACGGTGTGGACCTCCTACTTCTTGATCAAATTATGATGATCTGAACCGTTCAATGTGTTTAAAACGTGTTTTTAAGGGTACCCGTAAGAGATCGGCTCAAAATAATATCCGGAAAGTCTTTGATCCGATCAATTTTTCATAAAACTGTTCCTGTCAGCATTTATCAAAAACTGTTTAGATCAAGCTCTTCTCGATATTATTTCGAGCCGATTTCTTGCAGGTACCCTGAAAAACATGTTTTAAACATAATGAACGGTTCAGATCATCAAAAATAAAGGATCCCTCATTAGAAGCGCGGACTATATATGTATGAGTGAGCTTCTAATAAGGGATCCCCTATTTTGCTACGGTGTGGACCTCCTACTTCTTGATCAAATTATGATGATCTGAACCGGTCAATGTGTTTAAAACGTGTTTTTAAGGGTACCCGTAAGAGATCGGCTCAAAATAATATCCGGAAAGTCTTTGATCCGTTAAATTTTTCATAAAACTGTTCCTGTCAGCATTTATCAAAAACTGTTTAGATCAAGCTCTTCTCGATATTATTTCGAGCCGATTTCTTGCAGGTACCCTTAAAAACATGTTTTAAACATAATGAACGGTTCAGATCATCAAAATAAAGGATCCCTCATTAGAAGCGCGGACTATATATGTATGAGTGAGCTTCTAATAAGGGATCCCCTATTTTGCTACGGTGTGGACCTCCTACTTCTTGATCAAATTATGATGATCTGAACTGTTCAAAGTGTTTAAAACGTCTTTTTAAGGGTACCCGTAAGAGATCGGCTCAAAATAATATCCGGAAAGTCTTTGATCCGTTCAATTTTTCATAAAACTGTTCCTGTCAGCATTTATCAAAAACTGTTTAGATCAAGCTCTTCTCGATATTATTTCGAGCCGATTTCTTGCAGGTACCCTTAAAAACATGTTTTAAACATAATGAACAGTTCAGATAATCAAAATAAAGGATCCCTCATTAGAAGCGCGGACTATATATGTATGAGTGAGCTTCTAATAAGAGATCCCCTATTTTGCTACGGTGTGGACCTCCTACTTCTTGATCAAATTATGATGATCTGAACCGTTCAATGTGTTTAAAACGTGTTTTTAAGGGTACCCGTAAGAGATCGGCTCAAAATAATATCCGGAAAGTCTTTGATCCGTTCAATTTTTCATAAAACTGTTCCTGTCAGCATTTACCAAAAACTGTTTAGATCAAGCTCTTCTCGATATTATTTCGAGCCGATTTCTTGCAGGTACCCTTAAAAACATGTTTTAAACATAATGAACGGTTCAGATCATCAAAATAAAGGATCCCTCATTAGAAGCGCGGACTATATATGTATGAGTGAGCTTCTAATAAGGGATCCCCTATTTTGCTACGGTGTGGACCTCCTACTTCTTGATCAAATTATGATGATCTGAACCGTTCAATGTGTTTAAAACGTGTTTTTAAGGGTACCCGTAAGAGATCGGCTCAAAATAATATCCGGAAAGTCTTTGATCCGTTCAATTTTTCATAAAACTGTTCCTGTCAGCATTTATCAAAAACTGTTTAGATCAAGCTCTTCTCGATATTATTTCGAGCCGATTTCTTGCAGGTACCCTTAAAAACATGTTTTAAACATAATGAACGGTTCAGATCATCAAAATAAAGGATCCCTCATTAGAAGCGCGGACTATATATGTATGAGTGAGCTTCTAATAAGGGATCCCCTATTTTGCTACGGTGTGGACCTCCTACTTCTTGATCAAATTATGATGATCTGAACCGTTCAATGTGTTTAAAACGTGTTTTTAAGGGTACCCGTAAGAGATCGGCTCAAAATAATATCCGGAAAGTCTTTGATCCGTTCAATTTTTCATAAAACTGTTCCAGTCAGCATTTATCAAAAACTGTTTAGATCAAGCTCTTCTCGATATTATTTCGAGCCGATTTCTTGCAGGTACCCTTAAAAACATGTTTTAAACATAATGAACGGTTCAGATCATCAAAATAAAGGATCCCTCATTAGAAGCGCGGACTATATATGTATGAGTGAGCTTCTAATAAGGGATCCCCTATTTTGCTACGGTGTGGACCTCCTACTTCTTGATCAAATTATGATGATCTGAATTGTTCAATGTGTTTAAAACGTGTTTTTAAGGGTACCCGTAAGAGATCGGCTCAAAATAATATCCGGAAAGTCTTTGATCCGTTCAATTTTTCATAAAACTGTTCCAGTCAGCATTTATTAAAAACTGTTTAGATCAAGCTCTTCTCGATATTATTTCGAGCCGATTTCTTGCAGGTACCCTTAAAAACATGTTTTAAACATAATGAACAGTTCAGATAATCAAAATAAAGGATCCCTCATTAGAAGCGCGGACTATATATGTATGAGTGAGCTTCTAATAAGGGATCCCCTATTTTGCTACGGTGTGGACCTCCAACTTCTTGATCAAATTATGATGATCTGAACCGTTCAATGTGTTTAAAACGTGTTTTTAAGGGTACCCGTAAGAGATCGGCTCAAAATAATATCCGAAAAGTCTTTGATCCGTTTAATTTTTCATAAAACTGTTCCTGTCAGCATTTATCAAAAACTGTTTAGATCAAGCTCTTCTCGATATTATTTCGAGCCGATTTCTTGCAGGTACCCTTAAAAACATGTTCTAAACATAATGAACGGTTCAGATCATCAAAATAAAGGATCCCTCATTAGAAGCGCGGACTATATATGTATGAGTGAGCTTCTAATAAGGGATCCCCTATTTTGATACGGTGTGGACCTCCTACTTCTTGATCAAATTATGATGATCTGAACCGTTCAATGTGTTTAAAACGTGTTTTTAAGGGTACCCGTAAGAGATCGGCTCAAAATAATATCCGGAAAGTCTTTGATCCGTTCAATTTTTCATAAAACTGTTCCAGTCAGCATTTATCAAAAACTGTTTAGATCAAGCTCTTCTCGATATTATTTCGAGCCTTTTTCTTGCAGGTACCCTTAAAAACATGTTCTAAACATAATGAACGGTTCAGATCATCAAAATAAAGGATCCCTCATTAGAAGCGCGGACTATATATGTATGAGTGAGCTTCTAATAAGGGATCCCCTATTTTGATACGGTGTGGACCTCCTACTTCTTGATCAAATTATGATGATCTGAACCGTTCAATGTGTTTAAAACGTGTTTTTAAGGGTACCCGTAAGAGATCGGCTCAAAATAATATCCGGAAAGTCTTTGATCCGTTCAATTTTTCATAAAACTGTTCCAGTCAGCATTTATCAAAAACTGTTTAGATCAAGCTCTTCTCGATATTATTTCGAGCCGATTTCTTGCAGGTACCCTTAAAAACATGTTTTAAACATAATGAACGGTTCAGATCATCAAAATAAAGGATCCCTCATTAGAAGCGCGGACTATATATGTATGAGTGAGCTTCTAATAAGGGATCCCCTATTTTGCTACGGTGTGGACCTCCTACTTCTTGATCAAATTATGATGATCTGAACCGTTCAATGTGTTTAAAACGTGTTTTTAAGGGTACCCGTAAGAGATCGGCTCAAAATAATATCCGGAAAGTCTTTGATCCGTTCAATTTTTCATAAAACTGTTCCTGTCAGCATTTATCAAAAACTGTTTAGATCAAGCTCTTCTCGATATTATTTCGAGCCGATTTCTTGCAGGTACCCTTAAAAACATGTTTTAAACATAATGAACGGTTCAGATCATCAAAATAAAGGATCCCTCATTAGAAGCGCGGACTATATATGTATGAGTGAGCTTCTAATAAGGGATCCCCTATTTTGCTACGGTGTGGACCTCCTACTTCTTGATCAAATTATGATGATCTGAATTGTTCAATGTGTTTAAAACGTGTTTTTAAGGGTACCCGTAAGAGATCGGCTCAAAATAATATCCGGAAAGTCTTTGATCCGTTCAATTTTTCATAAAACTGTTCCAGTCAGCATTTATCAAAAACTGTTTAGATCAAGCTCTTCTCGATATTATTTCGAGCCGATTTCTTGCAGGTACCCTAAAAAACATGTTTTAAACATAATGAACAGTTCAGATAATCAAAATAAAGGATCCCTCATTAGAAGCGCGGACTATATATGTATGAGTGAGCTTCTAATAAGGGATCCCCTATTTTGCTACGGTGTGGACCTCCTACTTCTTGATCAAATTATGATGATCTGAACCGTTCAATGTGTTTAAAACGTGTTTTTAAGGGTACCCGTAAGAGATCGGCTCAAAATAATATCCGAAAAGTCTTTGATCCGTTCAATTTTTCATAAAACTGTTCCTGTCAGCATTTATCAAAAACTGTTTAGATCAAGCTCTTCTCGATATTATTTCGAGCCGATTTCTTGCAGGTACCCTTAAAAACATGTTCTAAACATAATGAACGGTTCAGATCATCAAAATAAAGGATCCCTCATTAGAAGCGCGGACTATATATGTATGAGTGAGCTTCTAATAAGGGATCCCCTATTTTGATACGGTGTGGACCTCCTACTTCTTGATCAAATTATGATGATCTGAACCGTTCAATGTGTTTAAAACGTGTTTTTAAGGGTACCCGTAAGAGATCGGCTCAAAATAATATCCGGAAAGTCTTTGATCCGTTCAATTTTTCATAAAACTGTTCCAGTCAGCATTTATCAAAAACTGTTTAGATCAAGCTCTTCTCGATATTATTTCGAGCCTTTTTCTTGCAGGTACCCTTAAAAACATGTTCTAAACATAATGAACGGTTCAGATCATCAAAATAAAGGATCCCTCATTAGAAGCGCGGACTATATATGTATGAGTGAGCTTCTAATAAGGGATCCCCTATTTTGATACGGTGTGGACCTCCTACTTCTTGATCAAATTATGATGATCTGAACCGTTCAATGTGTTTAAAACGTGTTTTTAAGGGTACCCGTAAGAGATCGGCTCAAAATAATATCCGGAAAGTCTTTGATCCATTCAATTTTTCATAAAACTGTTCCAGTCAGCATTTATCAAAAACTGTTTAGATCAAGCTCTTCTCGATATTATTTCGAGCCGATTTCTTGCAGGTACCCTTAAAAACATGTTTTAAACATAATGAACGGTTCAGATCATCAAAATAAAGGATCCCTCATTAGAAGCGCGGACTATATATGTATGAGTGAGCTTCTAATAAGGGATCCCCTATTTTGCTACGGTGTGGACCTCCTACTTCTTGATCAAATTATGATGATCTGAACCGTTCAATGTGTTTAAAACGTGTTTTTAAGGGTACCCGTAAGAGATCGGCTCAAAATAATATCCGGAAAGTCTTTGATCCGTTCAATTTTTCATAAAACTGTTCCTGTCAGCATTTATCAAAAACTGTTTAGATCAAGCTCTTCTCGATATTATTTCGAGCCGATTTCTTGCAGGTACCCTTAAAAACATGTTTTAAACATAATGAACGGTTCAGATCATCAAAATAAAGGATCCCTCATTAGAAGCGCGGACTATATATGTATGAGTGAGCTTCTAATAAGGGATCCCCTATTTTGCTACGGTGTGGACCTCCTACTTCTTGATCAAATTATGATGATCTGAACCGTTCAATGTGTTTAAAACGTGTTTTTAAGGGTACCCGTAAGAGATCGGCTCAAAATAACATCCGGAAAGTCTTTGATCCGTTCAATTTTTCATAAAACTGTTCCTGTCAGCATTTATCAAAAACTGTTTAGATCAAGCTCTTCTCGATATTATTTCGAGCCGATTTCTTGCAGGTACCCTTAAAAACATGTTTTAAACATAATGAACGGTTCAGATCATCAAAATAAAGGATCCCTCATTAGAAGCGCGGACTATATATGTATGAGTGAGCTTCTAATAAGGGATCCCCTATTTTGCTACGGTGTGGACCTCCTACTTCTTGATCAAATTATGATGATCTGAACCGTTCAATGTGTTTAAAACGTGTTTTTAAGGGTACCCGTAAGAGATCGGCTCAAAATAATATCCGGAAAGTCTTTGATCCGTTCAATTTTTCATAAAACTGTTCCTGTCAGCATTTATCAAAAACTGTTTAGATCAAGCTCTTCTCGATATTATTTCGAGCCGATTTCTTGCAGGTACCCTTAAAAACATGTTTTAAACATAATGAACAGTTCAGATAATCAAAATAAAGGATCCCTCATTAGAAGCGCGGACTATATATGTATGAGTGAGCTTCTAATAAGGGATCCCCTATTTTGCTACGGTGTGGACCTCCTACTTCTTGATCAAATTATGATGATCTGAACCGTTCAATGTGTTTAAAACGTGTTTTTAAGGGTACCCGTAAGAGATCGGCTCAAAATAATATCCGGAAAGTCTTTGATCCGTTCAATTTTTCATAAAACTGTTCCTGTCAGCATTTATCAAAAACTGTTTAGATCAAGCTCTTCTCGATATTATTTCGAGCCGATTTCTTGCAGGTACCCTTAAAAACATGTTCTAAACATAATGAACGGTTCAGATCATCAAAATAAAGGATCCCTCATTAGAAGCGCGGACTATATATGTATGAGTGAGCTTCTAATAAGGGATCCCCTATTTTGATACGGTGTGGACCTCCTACTTCTTGATCAAATTATGATGATCTGAACCGTTCAATGTGTTTAAAACGTGTTTTTAAGGGTACCCGTAAGAGATCGGCTCAAAATAATATCCGGAAAGTCTTTGATCCGTTCAATTTTTCATAAAACTGTTCCAGTCAGCATTTATCAAAAACTGTTTAGATCAAGCTCTTCTCGATATTATTTCGAGCCGATTTCTTGCAGGTACCCTTAAAAACATGTTTTAAACATAATGAACGGTTCAGATCATCAAAATAAAGGATCCCTCATTAGAAGCGCGGACTATATATGTATGAGTGAGCTTCTAATAAGGGATCCCCTATTTTGCTACGGTGTGGACCTCCTACTTCTTGATCAAATTATGATGATCTGAACCGTTCAATGTGTTTAAAACGTGTTTTTAAGGGTACCCGTAAGAGATCGGCTCAAAATAATATCCGGAAAGTCTTTGATCCGTTCAATTTTTCATAAAACTGTTCCTGTCAGCATTTATCAAAAACTGTTTAGATCAAGCTCTTCTCGATATTATTTCGAGCCGATTTCTTGCAGGTACCCTTAAAAACATGTTTTAAACATAATGAACGGTTCAGATCATCAAAATAAAGGATCCCTCATTAGAAGCGCGGACTATATATGTATGAGTGAGCTTCTAATAAGGGATCCCCTATTTTGCTACGGTGTGGACCTCCTACTTCTTGATCAAATTATGATGATCTGAACCGTTCAATGTGTTTAAAACGTGTTTTTAAGGGTACCCGTAAGAGATCGGCTCAAAATAATATCCGGAAAGTCTTTGATCCGTTCAATTTTTCATAAAACTGTTCCTGTCAGCATTTATCAAAAACTGTTTAGATCAAGCTCTTCTCGATATTATTTCGAGCCGATTTCTTGCAGGTACCCTTAAAAACATGTTTTAAACATAATGAACGGTTCAGATCATCAAAATAAAGGATCCCTCATTAGAAGCGCGGACTATATATGTATGAGTGAGCTTCTAATAAGGGATCCCCTATTTTGCTACGGTGTGGACCTCCTACTTCTTGATCAAATTATGATGATCTGAACCGTTCAATGTGTTTAAAACGTGTTTTTAAGGGTACCCGTAAGAGATCGGCTCAAAATAATATCCGGAAAGTCTTTGATCCGTTCAATTTTTCATAAAACTGTTCCTGTCAGCATTTATCAAAAACTGTTTAGATCAAGCTCTTCTCGATATTATTTCGAGCCGATTTCTTGCAGGTACCCTTAAAAACATGTTTTAAACATAATGAACGGTTCAGATCATCAAAATAAAGGATCCCTCATTAGAAGCGCGGACTATATATGTATGAGTGAGCTTCTAATAAGGGATCCCCTATTTTGCTACGGTGTGGACCTCCTACTTCTTGATCAAATTATGATGATCTGAACCGTTCAATGTGTTTAAAACGTGTTTTTAAGGGTACTCGTAAGAGATCGGCTCAAAATAATATCCGGAAAGTCTTTGATCCGTTCAATTTTTCATAAAACTGTTCCTGTCAGCATTTATCAAAAACTGTTTAGATCAAGCTCTTCTCGATATTATTTCGAGCCGATTTCTTGCAGGTACCCTTAAAAACATGTTTTAAACATAATGAACGGTTCAGATCATCAAAATAAAGGATCCCTCATTAGAAGCGCGGACTATATATGTACGAGTGAGCTTCTAATAAGGGATCCCCTATTTTGCTACGGTGTGGACCTCTTACTTCTTGATCAAATTATGATGATCTGAACCGTTCAATGTGTTTAAAACGTGTTTTTAAGGGTACCCGTAAGAGATCGGCTCAAAATAATATCCGGAAAGTCTTTGATCCGTTCAATTTTTCATAAAACTGTTCCTGTCAGCATTCATCAAAAACTGTTTAGATCAAGCTCTTCTCGATATTATTTCGAGCCGATTTCTTGCAGGTACCCTTAAAAACATGTTTTAAACATAATGAACGGTTCAGATCATCAAAATAAAGGATCCCTCATTAGAAGCGCGGACTATATATGTACGAGTGAGCTTCTAATAAGGGATCCCCTATTTTGCTACGGTGTTGACCTCCTACTTCTTGATCAAATTATGATGATCTGAACCGTTCAATGTGTTTAAAACGTGTTTTTAAGGGTACCCGTAAGAGATCGGCTCAAAATAATATCCGGAAAGTCTTTGATCCGTTCAATTTTTCATAAAACTGTTCCTGTCAGCATTTATCAAAAACTGTTTAGATCAAGCACTTCTCGATATTATTTCGAGCCGATTTCTTGCAGGTACCCTTAAAAACATGTTTTAAACATAATGAACGGTTCAGATCATCAAAATAAAGGATCCCTCATTAGAAGCGCGGACTATATATGTATGAGTGAGCTTCTAATAAGGGATCCCCTATTTTGCTACGGTGTGGACCTCCTACTTCTTGATCAAATTATGATGATCTGAACCGTTCAATATGTTTAAAACGTGTTTTTAAGGGTACCCGTAAGAGATCGGCTCAAAATAATATCCGGAAAGTCTTTGATCCGTTCAAATTTTCATAAAACTGTTCCTGTCAGCAATTTATCAAAAACTGTTTAGATCAAGCTCTTCTCGATATTATTTCGAGCCGATTTCTTGCAGGTACCCTTAAAAACATGTTTTAAACATAATGAACGGTTCAGATCATCAAAATAAAGGATCCCTCATTAGAAGCGCGGACTATATATGTATGAGTGAGCTTCTAATAAGGGATCCCCTATTTTGCTACGGTGTGGACCTCCTACTTCTTGATCAAATTATGATGATCTGAACCGTTCAATGTGTTTAAAACGTGTTTTTAAGGGTACCCGTAAGAGATCGGCTCAAAATAATATCCGGAAAGTCTTTGATCCGTTCAATTTTTCATAAAACTGTTCCTGTCAGCATTTATCAAAAACTGTTTAGATCAAGCTCTTCTCGATATTATTTCGAGCCGATTTCTTGCAGGTACCCTTAAAAACATGTTTTAAACATAATGAACGGTTCAGATCATCAAAATAAAGGATCCCTCATTAGAGGCGCGGACTATATATGTATGAGTGAGCTTCTAATAAGGGATCCCCTATTTTGCTACGGTGTGGACCTCCTACTTCTTGATCAAATTATGATGATCTGAACCGTTCAATGTGTTTAAAACGTGTTTTTAAGGGTACCCGTAAGAGATCGGCTCAAAATAATATCCGGAAAGTCTTTGATCCGTTCAATTTTTCATAAAACTGTTCCTGTCAGCATTTATCAAAAACTGTTTAGATCAAGCTCTTCTCGATATTATTTCGAGCCGATTTCTTGCAGGTACCCTTAAAAACATGTTTTAAACATAATGAACGGTTCAGATCATCAAAAAAAAGGATCCCTCATTAGAAGCGCGGACTATATATGTATGAGTGAGCTTCTAATAAGGGATCCCCTATTTTGCTACGGTGTGGACCTCCTACTTCTTGATCAAATTATGATGATCTGAACCGTTCAATGTGTTTAAAACGTGTTTTTAAGGGTACCCGTAAGAGATCGGGTCAAAATAATATCCGGAAAGTCTTTGATCCGTTCAATTTTTCATAAAACTGTTCCTGTCAGCATTTATCAAAAACTGTTTAGATCAAGCTCTTCTCGATATTATTTCGAGCCGATTTCTTGCAGGTACCCTTAAAAACATGTTGTAAACATAATGAACGGTTCAGATCATCAAAATAAAGGATCCCTCGTTAGAAGCGCGGACTATATATGTACGAGTGAGTTTCTAATAAGGGATCCCCTATTTTGCTACGGTGTGGACCTCCTACTTCTTGATCAAATTATGATGATCTGAACCGTTCAATGTGTTTAAAACGTGTTTTTAAGGGTACCCGTAAGAGATCGGCTCAAAATAATATCCGGAAAGTCTTTGATCCGTTCAATTTTTCATAAAACTGTTCCTGTCAGCATTTATCAAAAACTGTTTAGATCAAGCTCTTCTCGATATTATTTCGAGCCGATTTCTTGCAGGTACCCTTAAAAACATGTTTTAAACATAATGAACGGTTCAGATCATCAAAATAAAGGATCCCTCATTAGAAGCGCGGACTATATATGTACGAGTGAGCTTCTAATAAGGGATCCCCTATTTTGCTACGGTGTGGACCTCCTACTTCTTGATCAAATTATGATGATCTGAACCGTTCAATGTGTTTAAAACGTGTTTTTAAGGGTACCCGTAAGAGATCGGCTCAAAATAATATCCGGAAAGTCTTTGATCCGTTCAATTTTTCATAAAACTGTTCCTGTCAGCATTTATCAAAAACTGTTTAGATCAAGCTCTTCTCGATATTATTTCGAGCCGATTTCTTGCAGGTACCCTTAAAAACATGTTTTAAACATAATGAACGGTTCAGATCATCAAAATAAAGGATCCCTCATTAGAAGCGCGGACTATATATGTACGAGTGAGCTTCTAATAAGGGATCCCCTATTTTGCTACGGTGTGGACCTCCTACTTCTTGATCAAATTATGATGATCTGAACCGTTCAATGTGTTTAAAACGTGTTTTTAAGGGTACCCGTAAGAGATCGGCTCAAAATAATATCCGGAAAGTCTTTGATCCGTTCAATTTTTCATAAAACTGTTCCTGTCAGCATTTATCAAAAACTGTTTAGATCAAGCTCTTCTCGATATTATTTCGAGCCGATTTCTTGCAGGTACCCTTAAAAACATGTTTTAAACATAATGAACGGTTCAGATCATCAAAATAAAGGATCCCTCATTAGAAGCGCGGACTATATATGTACGAGTGAGCTTCTAATAAGGGATCCCCTATTTTGCTACGGTGTGGACCTCCTACTTCTTGATCAAATTATGATGATCTGAACCGTTCAATGTGTTTAAAACGTGTTTTTAAGGGTACCCGTAAGAGATCGGCTCAAAATAATATCCGGAAAGTCTTTGATCCGTTCAATTTTTCATAAAACTGTTCCTGTCAGCATTTATCAAAAACTGTTTAGATCAAGCTCTTCTCGATATTATTTCGAGCCGATTTCTTGCAGGTACCCTTAAAAACATGTTTTAAACATAATGAACGGTTCAGATCATCAAAATAAAGGATCTCTCATTAGAAGCGCGGACTATATATGTATGAGTGAGCTTCTAATAAGGGATCCCCTATTTTGCTACGGTGTGGACCTCCTACTTCTTGATCAAATTATGATGATCTGAACCGTTCAATGTGTTTAAAACGTGTTTTTAAGGGTACCCGTAAGAGATCGGCTCAAAATAATATCCGGAAAGTCTTTGATCCGTTCAATTTTTCATAAAACTGTTCCTGTCAGCATTTATCAAAAACTGTTTAGATCAAACTCTTCTCGATATTATTTCGAGCCGATTTCTTGCAGGTACCCTTAAAAACATGTTTTAAACATAATGAACGGTTCAGATCATCAAAATAAAGGATCCCTCATTAGAAGCGCGGACTATATATGTATGAGTGAGCTTCTAATAAGGGATCCCCTATTTTGCTACGGTGTGGACCTCCTACTTCTTGATCAAATTATGATGATCTGAACCGTTCAATGTGTTTAAAACGTGTTTTTAAGGGTACCCGTAAGAGATCGGCTCAAAATAATATCCGGAAAGTCTTTGATCCGTTCAATTTTTCATAAAACTGTTCCTGTCAGCATTTATCAAAAACTGTTTAGATCAAGCTCTTCTCGATATTATTTCGAGCCGATTTCTTGCAGGTACCCTTAAAAACATGTTTTAAACATAATGAACGGTTCAGATCATCAAAATAAAGGATCCCTCATTAGAAGCGCGGACTATATATGTACGAGTGAGCTTCTAATAAGGGATCCCCTATTTTGCTACGGTGTGGACCTCCTACTTCTTGATCAAATTATGATGATCTGAACCGTTCAATGTGTTTAAAACGTGTTTTTAAGGGTACCCGTAAGAGATCGGCTCAAAATAATATCCGGAAAGTCTTTGATCCGTTCAATTTTTCATAAAACTGTTCCTGTCAGCATTTATCAAAAACTGTTTAGATCAAGCTCTTCTCGATATTATTTCGAGCCGATTTCTTGCAGGTACCCTTAAAAACATGTTTTAAACATAATGAACGGTTCAGATCATCAAAATAAAGGATCCCTCATTAGAAGCGCGGACTATATATGTACGAGTGAGCTTCTAATAAGGGATCCCCTATTTTGCTACGGTGTGGACCTCCTACTTCTTGATCAAATTATGATGATCTGAACCGTTCAATGTGTTTAAAACGTGTTTTTAAGGGTACCCGTAAGAGATCGGCTCAAAATAATATCCGGAAAGTCTTTGATCCGTTCAATTTTTCATAAAACTGTTCCTGTCAGCATTTATCAAAAACTGTTTAGATCAAGCTCTTCTCGATATTATTTCGAGCCGATTTCTTGCAGGTACCCTTAAAAACATGTTTTAAACATAATGAACGGTTCAGATCATCAAAATAAAGGATCCCTCATTAGAAGCGCAGACTATATATGTACGAGTGAGCTTCTAATAAGGGATCCCCTATTTTGCTACGGTGTGGACCTCCTACTTCTTGATCAAATTATGATGATCTGAACCGTTCAATGTGTTTAAAACGTGTTTTTAAGGGTACCCGTAAGAGATCGGCTCAAAATAATATCCGGAAAGTCTTTGATCCGTTCAATTTTTCATAAAACTGTTCCTGTCAGCATTTATCAAAAACTGTTTAGATCAAGCTCTTCTCGATATTATTTCGAGCCGATTTCTTGCAGGTACCCTTAAAAACATGTTTTAAACATAATGAACGGTTCAGATCATCAAAATAAAGGATCCCTCATTAGAAGCGCGGACTATATATGTACGAGTGAGCTTCTAATAAGGGATCCCCTATTTTGCTACGGTGTGGACCTCCTACTTCTTGATCAAATTATGATGATCTGAACCGTTCAATGTGTTTAAAACGTGTTTTTAAGGGTACCCGTAAGAGATCGGCTCAAAATAATATCCGGAAAGTCTTTGATCCGTTCAATTTTTCATAAAACTGTTCCTGTCAGCATTTATCAAAAACTGTTTAGATCAAGCTCTTCTCGATATTATTTCGAGCCGATTTCTTGCAGGTACCCTTAAAAACATGTTTTAAACATAATGAACGGTTCAGATCATCAAAATAAAGGATCCCTCATTAGAAGCGCGGACTATATATGTATGAGTGAGCTTCTAATAAGGGATCCCCTATTTTGCTACGGTGTGGACCTCCTACTTCTTGATCAAATTATGATGATCTGAACCGTTCAATGTGTTTAAAACGTGTTTTTAAGGGTACCCGTAAGAGATCGGCTCAAAATAATATCCGGAAAGTCTTTGATCCGTTCAATTTTTCATAAAACTGTTCTTGTCAGCATTTATCAAAAACTGTTTAGATCAAGCTCTTCTCGATATTATTTCGAGCCGATTTCTTGCAGGTACCCTTAAAAACATGTTTTAAACATAATGAACGGTTCAGATCATCAAAATAAAGGATCCCTCATTAGAAGCGCGGACTATATATGTATGAGTGAGCTTCTAATAAGGGATCCCCTATTTTGCTACGGTGTGGACCTCCTACTTCTTGATCAAATTATGATGATCTGAACCGTTCAATGTGTTTAAAACGTGTTTTTAAGGGTACCCGTAAGAGATCGGCTCAAAATAATATCCGGAAAGTCTTTGATCCGTTCAATTTTTCATAAAACTGTTCCTGTCAGCATTTATCAAAAACTGTTTAGATCAAGCTCTTCTCGATATTATTTCGAGCCGATTTCTTGCAGGTACCCTGAAAAACATGTTTTAAACATAATGAACGGTTCAGATCATCAAAAATAAAGGATCCCTCATTAGAAGCGCGGACTATATATGTATGAGTGAGCTTCTAATAAGGGATCCCCTATTTTGCTACGGTGTGGAGCTCCTACTTCTTGATCAAATTATGATGATCTGAACCGTTCAATGTGTTTAAAACGTGTTTTTAAGGGTACCCGTAAGAGATCGGCTCAAAATAATATCCGGAAAGTCTTTGATCCGTTCAATTTTTCATAAAACTGTTCCTGTCAGCATTTATCAAAAACTGTTTAGATCAAGCTCTTCTCGATATTATTTCGAGCCGATTTCTTGCAGGTACCCTTAAAAACATGTTTTAAACATAATGAACGGTTCAGATCATCAAAATAAAGGATCCCTCATTAGAAGCGCGGACTATATATGTATGAGTGAGCTTCTAATAAGGGATCCCCTATTTTGCTACGGTGTGGACCTCCTACTTCTTGATCAAATTATGATGATCTGAACCGTTCAATGTGTTTAAAACGTGTTTTTAAGGGTACCCGTAAGAGATCGGCTCAAAATAATATCCGGAAAGTCTTTGATCCGTTCAATTTTTCATAAAACTGTTCCTGTCAGCATTTATCAAAAACTGTTTAGATCAATCTCTTCTCGATATTATTTCGAGCCGATTTCTTGCAGGTACCCTTAAAAACATGTTTTAAACATAATGAACGGTTCAGATCATCAAAATAAAGGATCCCTCATTAGAAGCGCGGACTATATATGTATGAGTGAGCTTCTAATAAGGGATCCCCTATTTTGCTACGGTGTGGACCTCCTACTTCTTGATCAAATTATGATGATCTGAACCGTTCAATGTGTTTAAAACGTGTTTTTAAGGGTACCCGTAAGAGATCGGCTCAAAATAATATCCGGAAAGTCTTTGATCCGTTCAATTTTTCATAAAACTGTTCCTGTCAGCATTTATCAAAAACTGTTTAGATCAAGCTCTTCTCGATATTATTTCGAGCCGATTTCTTGCAGGTACCCTTAAAAACATGTTTTAAACATAATGAACGGTTCAGATCATCAAAATAAAGGATCCCTCATTAGAAGCGCGGACTATATATGTATGAGTGAGCTTCTAATAAGGGATCCCCTATTTTGCTACGGTGTGGACCTCCTACTTCTTGATCAAATTATGATGATCTGAACCGTTCAATGTGTTTAAAACGTGTTTTTAAGGGTACCCGTAAGAGATCGGCTCAAAATAATATCCGGAAAGTCTTTGATCCGTTCAATTTTTCATAAAACTGTTCCTGTCAGCATTTATCAAAAACTGTTTAGATCAAGCTCTTCTCGATATTATTTCGAGCCGATTTCTTGCAGGTACCCTTAAAAACATGTTTTAAACATAATGAACGGTTCAGATCATCAAAATAAAGGATCCCTCATTAGAAGCGCGGACTATATATGTATGAGTGAGCTTCTAATAAGGGATCCCCTATTTTGCTACGGTGTGGACCTCCTACTTCTTGATCAAATTATGATGATCTGAACCGTTCAATGTGTTTAAAACGTGTTTTTAAGGGTACCCGTAAGAGATCGGCTCAAAATAATATCCGGAAAGTCTTTGATCCGTTCAATTTTTCATAAAACTGTTCCTATCAGCATTTATCAAAAACTGTTTAGATCAAGCTCTCTTCTCGATATTATTTCGAGCCGATTTCTTGCAGGTACCCTTAAAAACATGTTTTAAACATAATGAACGGTTCAGATCATCAAAATAAAGGATCCCTCATTAGAAGCGCGGACTATATATGTATGAGTGAGCTTCTAATAAGGGATCCCCTATTTTGCTACGGTGTGGACCTCCTACTTCTTGATCAAATTATGATGATCTGAACCGTTCAATGTGTTTAAAACGTGTTTTTAAGGGTACCCGTAAGAGATCGGCTCAAAATAATATCCGGAAAGTCTTTGATCCGTTCAATTTTTCATAAAACTGTTCCTGTCAGCATTTATCAAAAACTGTTTAGATCAAGCTCTTCTCGATATTATTTCGAGCCGATTTCTTGCAGGTACCCTTAAAAACATGTTTTAAACATAATGAACGGTTCAGATCATCAAAATAAAGGATCCCTCATTAGAAGCGCGGACTATATATGTATGAGTGAGCTTCTAATAAGGGATCCCCTATTTTGCTACGGTGTGGACCTCCTACTTCTTGATCAAATTATGATGATCTGAACCGTTCAATGTGTTTAAAACGTGTTTTTAAGGGTACCCGTAAGAGATCGGCTCAAAATAATATCCGGAAAGTCTTTGATCCGTTCAATTTTTCATAAAACTGTTCCTGTCAGCATTTATCAAAAACTGTTTAGATCAAGCTCTTCTCGATATTATTTCGAGCCGATTTCTTGCAGGTACCCTTAAAAACATGTTTTAAACATAATGAACGGTTCAGATCATCAAAATAAAGGATCCCTCATTAGAAGCGCGGACTATATATGTATGAGTGAGCTTCTAATAAGGGATCCCCTATTTTGCTACGGTGTGGACCTCCTACTTCTTGATCAAATTATGATGATCTGAACCGTTCAATGTGTTTAAAACGTGTTTTTAAGGGTACCCGTAAGAGATCGGCTCAAAATAATATCCGGAAAGTCTTTGATCCGTTCAATTTTTCATAAAACTGTTCCTGTCAGCATTTATCAAAAACTGTTTAGATCAAGCTCTTCTCGATATTATTTCGAGCCGATTTCTTGCAGGTACCCTTAAAAACATGTTTTAAACATAATGAACGGTTCAGATCATCAAAATAAAGGATCCCTCATTAGAAGCGCGGACTATATATGTATGAGTGAGCTTCTAATAAGGGATCCCCTATTTTGCTACGGTGTGGACCTCCTACTTCTTGATCAAATTATGATGATCTGAACCGTTCAATGTGTTTAAAACGTGTTTTTAAGGGTACCCGTAAGAGATCGGCTCAAAATAATATCCGGAAAGTCTTTGATCCGTTCAATTTTTCATAAAACTGTTCCTGTCAGCATTTATCAAAAACTGTTTAGATCAAGCTCTTCTCGATATTATTTCGAGCCGATTTCTTGCAGGTACCCTTAAAAACATGTTTTAAACATAATGAACGGTTCAGATCATCAAAATAAAGGATCCCTCATTAGAAGCGCGGACTATATATGTATGAGTGAGCTTCTAATAAGGGATCCCCTATTTTGCTACGGTGTGGACCTCCTACTTCTTGATCAAATTATGATGATCTGAACCGTTCAATGTGTTTAAAACGTGTTTTTAAGGGTACCCGTAAGAGATCGGCTCAAAATAATATCCGGAAAGTCTTTGATCCGTTCAATTTTTCATAAAACTGTTCCTGTCAGCATTTATCAAAAACTGTTTAGATCAAGCTCTTCTCGATATTATTTCGAGCCGATTTCTTGCAGGTACCCTTAAAAACATGTTTTAAACATAATGAACGGTTCAGATCATCAAAATAAAGGATCCCTCATTAGAAGCGCGGACTATATATGTATGAGTGAGCTTCTAATAAGGGATCCCCTATTTTGCTACGGTGTGGACCTCCTACTTCTTGATCAAATTATGATGATCTGAACCGTTCAATGTGTTTAAAATGTGTTTTTAAGGGTACCCATAAGAGATCGGCTCAAAATAATATCCGGAAAGTCTTTGATCCGTTCAATTTTTCATAAAACTGTTCCTGTCAGCATTTATCAAAAACTGTTTAGATCAAGCTCTTCTCGATATTATTTCGAGCCGATTTCTTGCAGGTACCCTTAAAAACATGTTTTAAACATAATGAACGGTTCAGATCATCAAAATAAAGGATCCCTCATTAGAAGCGCGGACTATATATGTATGAGTGAGCTTCTAATAAGGGATCCCCTATTTTGCTACGGTGTGGACCTCCTACTTCTTGATCAAATTATGATGATCTGAACCGTTCAATGTGTTTAAAACGTGTTTTTAAGGGTACCCGTAAGAGATCGGCTCAAAATAATATCCGGAAAGTCTTTGATCCGTTCAATTTTTCATAAAACTGTTCCTGTCAGCATTTATCAAAAACTGTTTAGATCAAGCTCTTCTCGATATTATTTCGAGCCGATTTCTTGCAGGTACCCTTAAAAACATGTTTTAAACATAATGAACGGTTCAGATCATCAAAATAAAGGATCCCTCATTAGAAGCGCGGACTATATATGTATGAGTGAGCTTCTAATAAGGGATCCCCTATTTTGCTACGGTGTGGACCTCCTACTTCTTGATCAAATTATGATGATCTGAACTGTTCAATGTGTTTAAAACGTGTTTTTAAGGGTACCCGTAAGAGATCGGCTCAAAATAATATCCGGAAAGTCTTTGATCCGTTCAATTTTTCATAAAACTGTTCCTGTCAGCATTTATCAAAAACTGTTTAGATCAAGCTCTTCTCGATATTATTTCGAGCCGATTTCTTGCAGGTACCCTTAAAAACATGTTTTAAACATAATGAACGGTTCAGATCATCAAAATAAAGGATCCCTCATTAGAAGCGCGGACTATATATGTATGAGTGAGCTTCTAATAAGGGATCCCCTATTTTGCTACGGTGTGGACCTCCTACTTCTTGATCAAATTATGATGATCTGAACCGTTCAATGTGTTTAAAACGTGTTTTTAAGGGTACCCGTAAGAGATCGGCTCAAAATAATATCCGGAAAGTCTTTGATCCGTTCAATTTTTCATAAAACTGTTCCTGTCAGCATTTATCAAAAACTGTTTAGATCAAGCTCTTCTCGATATTATTTCGAGCCGATTTCTTGCAGGTACCCTTAAAAACATGTTTTAAACATAATGAACGGTTCAGATCATCAAAATAAAGGATCCCTCATTAGAAGCGCGGACTATATATGTATGAGTGAGCTTCTAATAAGGGATCCCCTATTTTGCTACGGTGTGGACCTCCTACTTCTTGATCAAATTATGATGATCTGAACCGTTCAATGTGTTTAAAACGTGTTTTTAAGGGTACCCGTAAGAGATCGGCTCAAAATAATATCCGGAAAGTCTTTGATCCGTTCAATTTTTCATAAAACTGTTCCTGTCAGCATTTATCAAAAACTGTTTAGATCAAGCTCTTCTCGATATTATTTCGAGCCGATTTCTTGCAGGTACCCTTAAAAACATGTTTTAAACATAATGAACGGTTCAGATCATCAAAATAAAGGATCCCTCATTAGAAGCGCGGACTATATATGTATGAGTGAGCTTCTAATAAGGGATCCCCTATTTTGCTACGGTGTGGACCTCCTACTTCTTGATCAAATTATGATGATCTGAACCGTTCAATGTGTTTAAAACGTGTTTTTAAGGGTACCCGTAAGAGATCGGCTCAAAATAATATCCGGAAAGTCTTTGATCCGTTCAATTTTTCATAAAACTGTTCCTGTCAGCATTTATCAAAAACTGTTTAGATCAAGCTCTTCTCGATATTATTTCGAGCCGATTTCTTGCAGGTACCCTTAAAAACATGTTTTAAACATAATGAACGGTTCAGATCATCAAAATAAAGGATCCCTCATTAGAAGCGCGGACTATATATGTATGAGTGAGCTTCTAATAAGGGATCCCCTATTTTGCTACGGTGTGGACCTCCTACTTCTTGATCAAATTATGATGATCTGAACCGTTCAATGTGTTTAAAACGTGTTTTTAAGGGTACCCGTAAGAGATCGGCTCAAAATAATATCCGGAAAGTCTTTGATCCGTTCAATTTTTCATAAAACTGTTCCTGTCAGCATTTATCAAAAACTGTTTAGATCAAGCTCTTCTCGATATTATTTCGAGCCGATTTCTTGCAGGTACCCTTAAAAACATGTTTTAAACATAATGAACGGTTCAGATCATCAAAATAAAGGATCCCTCATTAGAAGCGCGGTCTATATATGTATGAGTGAGCTTCTAATAAGGGATCCCCTATTTTGCTACGGTGTGGACCTCCTACTTCTTGATCAAATTATGATGATCTGAACCGTTCAATGTGTTTAAAACGTGTTTTTAAGGGTACCCGTAAGAGATCGGCTCAAAATAATATCCGGAAAGTCTTTGATCCGTTCAATTTTTCATAAAACTGTTCCTGTCAGCATTTATCAAAAACTGTTTAGATCAAGCTCTTCTCGATATTATTTCGAGCCGATTTCTTGCAGGTACCCTTAAAAACATGTTTTAAACATAATGAACGGTTCAGATCATCAAAATAAAGGATCCCTCATTAGAAGCGCGGACTATATATGTATGAGTGAGCTTCTAATAAGGGATCCCCTATTTTGCTACGGTGTGGACCTCCTACTTCTTGATCAAATTATGATGATCTGAACCGTTCAATGTGTTTAAAACGTGTTTTTATGGGTACCCGTAAGAGATCGGCTCAAAATAATATCCGGAAAGTCTTTGATCCGTTCAATTTTTCATAAAACTGTTCCTGTCAGCATTTATCAAAAACTGTTTAGATCAAGCTCTTCTCGATATTATTTCGAGCCGATTTCTTGCAGGTACCCTTAAAAACATGTTTTAAACATAATGAACGGTTCAGATCATCAAAATAAAGGATCCCTCATTAGAAGCGCGGACTATATATGTATGAGTGAGCTTCTAATAAGGGATCCCCTATTTTGCTACGGTGTGGACCTCCTACTTCTTGATCAAATTATGATGATCTGAACCGTTCAATGTGTTTAAAACGTGTTTTTAAGGGTACCCGTAAGAGATCGGCTCAAAATAATATCCGGAAAGTCTTTGATCCGTTCAATTTTTCATAAAACTGTTCCTGTCAGCATTTATCAAAAACTGTTTAGATCAAGCTCTTCTCGATATTATTTCGAGCCGATTTCTTGCAGGTACCCTTAAAAACATGTTTTAAACATAATGAACGGTTCAGATCATCAAAATAAAGGATCCCTCATTAGAAGCGCGGACTATATATGTATGAGTGAGCTTCTAATAAGGGATCCCCTATTTTGCTACGGTGTGGACCTCCTACTTCTTGATCAAATTATGATGATCTGAACCGTTCAATGTGTTTAAAACGTGTTTTTAAGGGTACCCGTAAGAGATCGGCTCAAAATAATATCCGGAAAGTCTTTGATCCGTTCAATTTTTCATAAAACTGTTCCTGTCAGCATTTATCAAAAACTGTTTAGATCAAGCTCTTCTCGATATTATTTCGAGCCGATTTCTTGCAGGTACCCTTAAAAACATGTTTTAAACATAATGAACGGTTCAGATCATCAAAATAAAGGATCCCTCATTAGAAGCGCGGACTATATATGTATGAGTGAGCTTCTAATAAGGGATCCCCTATTTTGCTACGGTGTGGACCTCCTACTTCTTGATCAAATTATGATGATCTGAACCGTTCAATGTGTTTAAAACGTGTTTTTAAGGGTACCCGTAAGAGATCGGCTCAAAATAATATCCGGAAAGTCTTTGATCCGTTCAATTTTTCATAAAACTGTTCCTGTCAGCATTTATCAAAAACTGTTTAGATCAAGCTCTTCTCGATATTATTTCGAGCCGATTTCTTGCAGGTACCCTTAAAAACATGTTTTAAACATAATGAACGGTTCAGATCATCAAAATAAAGGATCCCTCATTAGAAGCGCGGACTATATATGTATGAGTGAGCTTCTAATAAGGGATCCCCTATTTTGCTACGGTGTGGACCTCCTACTTCTTGATCAAATTATGATGATCTGAACCGTTCAATGTGTTTAAAACGTGTTTTTAAGGGTACCCGTAAGAGATCGGCTCAAAATAATATCCGGAAAGTCTTTGATCCGTTCAATTTTTCATAAAACTGTTCCTGTCAGCATTTATCAAAAACTGTTTAGATCAAGCTCTTCTCGATATTATTTCGAGCCGATTTCTTGCAGGTACCCTTAAAAACATGTTTTAAACATAATGAACGGTTCAGATCATCAAAATAAAGGATCCCTCATTAGAAGCGCGGACTATATATGTATGAGTGAGCTTCTAATAAGGGATCCCCTATTTTGCTACGGTGTGGACCTCCTACTTCTTGATCAAATTATGATGATCTGAACCGTTCAATGTGTTTAAAACGTGTTTTTAAGGGTACCCGTAAGAGATCGGCTCAAAATAATATCCGGAAAGTCTTTGATCCGTTCAATTTTTCATAAAACTGTTCCTGTCAGCATTTATCAAAAACTGTTTAGATCAAGCTCTTCTCGATATTATTTCGAGCCGATTTCTTGCAGGTACCCTTAAAAACATGTTTTAAACATAATGAACGGTTCAGATCATCAAAATAAAGGATCCCTCATTAGAAGCGCGGACTATATATGTATGAGTGAGCTTCTAATAAGGGATCCCCTATTTTGCTACGGTGTGGACCTCCTACTTCTTGATCAAATTATGATGATCTGAACCGTTCAATGTGTTTAAAACGTGTTTTTAAGGGTACCCGTAAGAGATCGGCTCAAAATAATATCCGGAAAGTCTTTGATCCGTTCAATTTTTCATAAAACTGTTCCTGTCAGCATTTATCAAAAACTGTTTAGATCAAGCTCTTCTCGATATTATTTCGAGCCGATTTCTTGCAGGTACCCTTAAAAACATGTTTTAAACATAATGAACGGTTCAGATCATCAAAATAAAGGATCCCTCATTAGAAGCGCGGACTATATATGTATGAGTGAGCTTCTAATAAGGGATCCCCTATTTTGCTACGGTGTGGACCTCCTACTTCTTGATCAAATTATGATGATCTGAACCGTTCAATGTGTTTAAAACGTGTTTTTAAGGGTACCCGTAAGAGATCGGCTCAAAATAATATCCGGAAAGTCTTTGATCCGTTCAATTTTTCATAAAACTGTTCCTGTCAGCATTTATCAAAAACTGTTTAGATCAAGCTCTTCTCGATATTATTTCGAGCCGATTTCTTGCAGGTACCCTTAAAAACATGTTTTAAACATAATGAACGGTTCAGATCATCAAAATAAAGGATCCCTCATTAGAAGCGCGGACTATATATGTATGAGTGAGCTTCTAATAAGGGATCCCCTATTTTGCTACGGTGTGGACCTCCTACTTCTTGATCAAATTATGATGATCTGAACCGTTCAATGTGTTTAAAACGTGTTTTTAAGGGTACCCGTAAGAGATCGGCTCAAAATAATATCCGGAAAGTCTTTGATCCGTTCAATTTTTCATAAAACTGTTCCTGTCAGCATTTATCAAAAACTGTTTAGATCAAGCTCTTCTCGATATTATTTCGAGCCGATTTCTTGCAGGTACCCTTAAAAACATGTTTTAAACATAATGAACGGTTCAGATCATCAAAATAAAGGATCCCTCATTAGAAGCGCGGACTATATATGTATGAGTGAGCTTCTAATAAGGGATCCCCTATTTTGCTACGGTGTGGACCTCCTACTTCTTGATCAAATTATGATGATCTGAACCGTTCAATGTGTTTAAAACGTGTTTTTAAGGGTACCCGTAAGAGATCGGCTCAAAATAATATCCGGAAAGTCTTTGATCCGTTCAATTTTTCATAAAACTGTTCCTGTCAGCATTTATCAAAAACTGTTTAGATCAAGCTCTTCTCGATATTATTTCGAGCCGATTTCTTGCAGGTACCCTTAAAAACATGTTTTAAACATAATGAACGGTTCAGATCATCAAAATAAAGGATCCCTCATTAGAAGCGCGGACTATATATGTATGAGTGAGCTTCTAATAAGGGATCCCCTATTTTGCTACGGTGTGGACCTCCTACTTCTTGATCAAATTATGATGATCTGAACCGTTCAATGTGTTTAAAACGTGTTTTTAAGGGTACCCGTAAGAGATCGGCTCAAAATAATATCCGGAAAGTCTTTGATCCGTTCAATTTTTCATAAAACTGTTCCTGTCAGCATTTATCAAAAACTGTTTAGATCAAGCTCTTCTCGATATTATTTCGAGCCGATTTCTTGCAGGTACCCTTAAAAACATGTTTTAAACATAATGAACGGTTCAGATCATCAAAATAAAGGATCCCTCATTAGAAGCGCGGACTATATATGTATGAGTGAGCTTCTAATAAGGGATCCCCTATTTTGCTACGGTGTGGACCTCCTACTTCTTGATCAAATTATGATGATCTGAACCGTTCAATGTGTTTAAAACGTGTTTTTAAGGGTACCCGTAAGAGATCGGCTCAAAATAATATCCGGAAAGTCTTTGATCCGTTCAATTTTTCATAAAACTGTTCCTGTCAGCATTTATCAAAAACTGTTTAGATCAAGCTCTTCTCGATATTATTTCGAGCCGATTTCTTGCAGGTACCCTTAAAAACATGTTTTAAACATAATGAACGGTTCAGATCATCAAAATAAAGGATCCCTCATTAGAAGCGCGGACTATATATGTATGAGTGAGCTTCTAATAAGGGATCCCCTATTTTGCTACGGTGTGGACCTCCTACTTCTTGATCAAATTATGATGATCTGAACCGTTCAATGTGTTTAAAACGTGTTTTTAAGGGTACCCGTAAGAGATCGGCTCAAAATAATATCCGGAAAGTCTTTGATCCGTTCAATTTTTCATAAAACTGTTCCTGTCAGCATTTATCAAAAACTGTTTAGATCAAGCTCTTCTCGATATTATTTCGAGCCGATTTCTTGCAGGTACCCTTAAAAACATGTTTTAAACATAATGAACGGTTCAGATCATCAAAATAAAGGATCCCTCATTAGAAGCGCGGACTATATATGTATGAGTGAGCTTCTAATAAGGGATCCCCTATTTTGCTACGGTGTGGACCTCCTACTTCTTGATCAAATTATGATGATCTGAACCGTTCAATGTGTTTAAAACGTGTTTTTAAGGGTACCCGTAAGAGATCGGCTCAAAATAATATCCGGAAAGTCTTTGATCCGTTCAATTTTTCATAAAACTGTTCCTGTCAGCATTTATCAAAAACTGTTTAGATCAAGCTCTTCTCGATATTATTTCGAGCCGATTTCTTGCAGGTACCCTTAAAAACATGTTTTAAACATAATGAACGGTTCAGATCATCAAAATAAAGGATCCCTCATTAGAAGCGCGGACTATATATGTATGAGTGAGCTTCTAATAAGGGATCCCCTATTTTGCTACGGTGTGGACCTCCTACTTCTTGATCAAATTATGATGATCTGAACCGTTCAATGTGTTTAAAACGTGTTTTTAAGGGTACCCGTAAGAGATCGGCTCAAAATAATATCCGGAAAGTCTTTGATCCGTTCAATTTTTCATAAAACTGTTCCTGTCAGCATTTATCAAAAACTGTTTAGATCAAGCTCTTCTCGATATTATTTCGAGCCGATTTCTTGCAGGTACCCTTAAAAACATGTTTTAAACATAATGAACGGTTCAGATCATCAAAATAAAGGATCCCTCATTAGAAGCGCGGACTATATATGTATGAGTGAGCTTCTAATAAGGGATCCCCTATTTTGCTACGGTGTGGACCTCCTACTTCTTGATCAAATTATGATGATCTGAACCGTTCAATGTGTTTAAAACGTGTTTTTAAGGGTACCCGTAAGAGATCGGCTCAAAATAATATCCGGAAAGTCTTTGATCCGTTCAATTTTTCATAAAACTGTTCCTGTCAGCATTTATCAAAAACTGTTTAGATCAAGCACTTCTCGATATTATTTCGAGCCGATTTCTTGCAGGTACCCTTAAAAACATGTTTTAAACATAATGAACGGTTCAGATCATCAAAATAAAGGATCCCTCATTAGAAGCGCGGACTATATATGTATGAGTGAGCTTCTAATAAGGGATCCCCTATTTTGCTACGGTGTGGACCTCCTACTTCTTGATCAAATTATGATGATCTGAACCGTTCAATGTGTTTAAAACGTGTTTTTAAGGGTACCCGTAAGAGATCGGCTCAAAATAATATCCGGAAAGTCTTTGATCCGTTCAATTTTTCATAAAACTGTTCCTGTCAGCATTTATCAAAAACTGTTTAGATCAAGCTCTTCTCGATATTATTTCGAGCCGATTTCTTGCAGGTACCCTTAAAAACATGTTTTAAACATAATGAACGGTTCAGATCATCAAAATAAAGGATCTCTCATTAGAAGCGCGGACTATATATGTATGAGTGAACTTCTAATAAGGGATCCCCTATTTTGCTACGGTGTGGACCTCCTACTTCTTGATCAAATTATGATGATCTGAACCGTTCAATGTGTTTAAAACGTGTTTTTAAGGGTACCCGTAATAGATCGGCTCAAAATAATATCCGGAAAGTCTTTGATCCGTTCAATTTTTCATAAAACTGTTCCTATCAGCATTTATCAAAAACTGTTTAGATCAAGCTCTCTTCTCGATATTATTTCGAGCCGATTTCTTGCAGGTACCCTTAAAAACATGTTTTAAACATAATGAACGGTTCAGATCATCAAAATAAAGGATCCCTCATTAGAAGCGCGGACTATATATGTATGAGTGAGCTTCTAATAAGGGATCCCCTATTTTGCTACGGTGTGGACCTCCTACTTCTTGATCAAATTATGATGATCTGAACCGTTCAATGTGTTTAAAACGTGTTTTTAAGGGTACCCGTAAGAGATCGGCTCAAAATAATATCCGGAAAGTCTTTGATCCGTTCAATTTTTCATAAAACTGTTCCTGTCAGCATTTATCAAAAACTGTTTAGATCAAGCTCTTCTCGATATTATTTCGAGCCGATTTCTTGCAGGTACCCTTAAAAACATGTTTTAAACATAATGAACGGTTCAGATCATCAAAATAAAGGATCCCTCATTAGAAGCGCGGACTATATATGTATGAGTGAGCTTCTAATAAGGGATCCCCTATTTTGCTACGGTGTGGACCTCCTACTTCTTGATCAAATTATGATGATCTGAACCGTTCAATGTGTTTAAAACGTGTTTTTAAGGGTACCCGTAATAGATCGGCTCAAAATAATATCCGGAAAGTCTTTGATCCGTTCAATTTTTCATAAAACTGTTCCTGTCAGCATTTATCAAAAACTGTTTAGATCAAGCTCTTCTCGATATTATTTCGAGCCGATTTCTTGCAGGTACCCTTAAAAACATGTTTTAAACATAATGAACGGTTCAGATCATCAAAATAAAGGATCCCTCATTAGAAGCGCGGACTATATATGTATGAGTGAGCTTCTAATAAGGGATCCCCTATTTTGCTACGGTGTGGACCTCCTACTTCTTGATCAAATTATGATGATCTGAACCGTTCAATGTGTTTAAAACGTGTTTTTAAGGGTACCCGTAAGAGATCGGCTCAAAATAATATCCGGAAAGTCTTTGATCCGTTCAATTTTTCATAAAACTGTTCCTGTCAGCATTTATCAAAAACTGTTTAGATCAAGCTCTTCTCGATATTATTTCGAGCCGATTTCTTGCAGGTACCCTTAAAAACATGTTTTAAACATAATGAACGGTTCAGATCATCAAAATAAAGGATCCCTCATTAGAAGCGCGGACTATATATGTATGAGTGAGCTTCTAATAAGGGATCCCCTATTTTGCTACGGTGTGGACCTCCTACTTCTTGATCAAATTATGATGATCTGAACCGTTCAATGTGTTTAAAACGTGTTTTTAAGGGTACCCGTAAGAGATCGGCTCAAAATAATATCCGGAAAGTCTTTGATCCGTTCAATTTTTCATAAAACTGTTCCTGTCAGCATTTATCAAAAACTGTTTAGATCAAGCTCTTCTCGATATTATTTCGAGCCGATTTCTTGCAGGTACCCTTAAAAACATGTTTTAAACATAATGAACGGTTCAGATCATCAAAATAAAGGATCCCTCATTAGAAGCGCGGACTATATATGTATGAGTGAGCTTCTAATAAGGGATCCCCTATTTTGCTACGGTGTGGACCTCCTACTTCTTGATCAAATTATGATGATCTGAACCGTTCAATGTGTTTAAAACGTGTTTTTAAGGGTACCCGTAAGAGATCGGCTCAAAATAATATCCGGAAAGTCTTTGATCCGTTCAATTTTTCATAAAACTGTTCCTATCAGCATTTATCAAAAACTGTTTAGATCAAGCTCTCTTCTCGATATTATTTCGAGCCGATTTCTTGCAGGTACCCTTAAAAACATGTTTTAAACATAATGAACGGTTCAGATCATCAAAATAAAGGATCCCTCATTAGAAGCGCGGACTATATATGTATGAGTGAGCTTCTAATAAGGGATCCCCTATTTTGCTACGGTGTGGACCTCCTACTTCTTGATCAAATTATGATGATCTGAACCGTTCAATGTGTTTAAAACGTGTTTTTAAGGGTACCCGTAAGAGATCGGCTCAAAATAATATCCGGAAAGTCTTTGATCCGTTCAATTTTTCATAAAACTGTTCCTGTCAGCATTTATCAAAAACTGTTTAGATCAAGCTCTTCTCGATATTATTTCGAGCCGATTTCTTGCAGGTACCCTTAAAAACATGTTTTAAACATAATGAACGGTTCAGATCATCAAAATAAAGGATCCCTCATTAGAAGCGCGGACTATATATGTATGAGTGAGCTTCTAATAAGGGATCCCCTATTTTGCTACGGTGTGGACCTCCTACTTCTTGATCAAATTATGATGATCTGAACCGTTCAATGTGTTTAAAACGTGTTTTTAAGGGTACCCGTAAGAGATCGGCTCAAAATAATATCCGGAAAGTCTTTGATCCGTTCAATTTTTCATAAAACTGTTCCTGTCAGCATTTATCAAAAACTGTTTAGATCAAGCTCTCTTCTCGATATTATTTCGAGCCGATTTCTTGCAGGTACCCTTAAAAACATGTTTTAAACATAATGAACGGTTCAGATCATCAAAATAAAGGATCCCTCATTAGAAGCGCGGACTATATATGTATGAGTGAGCTTCTAATAAGGGATCCCCTATTTTGCTACGGTGTGGACCTCCTACTTCTTGATCAAATTATGATGATCTGAACCGTTCAATGTGTTTAAAACGTGTTTTTAAGGGTACCCGTAAGAGATCGGCTCAAAATAATATCCGGAAAGTCTTTGATCCGTTCAATTTTTCATAAAACTGTTCCTGTCAGCATTTATCAAAAACTGTTTAGATCAAGCTCTTCTCGATATTATTTCGAGCCGATTTCTTGCAGGTACCCTTAAAAACATGTTTTAAACATAATGAACGGTTCAGATCATCAAAATAAAGGATCCCTCATTAGAAGCGCGGACTATATATGTATGAGTGAGCTTCTAATAAGGGATCCCCTATTTTGCTACGGTGTGGACCTCCTACTTCTTGATCAAATTATGATGATCTGAACCGTTCAATGTGTTTAAAACGTGTTTTTAAGGGTACCCGTAAGAGATCGGCTCAAAATAATATCCGGAAAGTCTTTGATCCGTTCAATTTTTCATAAAACTGTTCCTGTCAGCATTTATCAAAAACTGTTTAGATCAAGCTCTTCTCGATATTATTTCGAGCCGATTTCTTGCAGGTACCCTTAAAAACATGTTTTAAACATAATGAACGGTTCAGATCATCAAAATAAAGGATCCCTCATTAGAAGCGCGGTCTATATATGTATGAGTGAGCTTCTAATAAGGGATCCCCTATTTTGCTACGGTGTGGACCTCCTACTTCTTGATCAAATTATGATGATCTGAACCGTTCAATGTGTTTAAAACGTGTTTTTAAGGGTACCCGTAAGAGATCGGCTCAAAATAATATCCGGAAAGTCTTTGATCCGTTCAATTTTTCATAAAACTGTTCCTGTCAGCATTTATCAAAAACTGTTTAGATCAAGCTCTTCTCGATATTATTTCGAGCCGATTTCTTGCAGGTACCCTTAAAAACATGTTTTAAACATAATGAACGGTTCAGATCATCAAAATAAAGGATCCCTCATTAGAAGCGCGGACTATATATGTATGAGTGAGCTTCTAATAAGGGATCCCCTATTTTGCTACGGTGTGGACCTCCTACTTCTTGATCAAATTATGATGATCTGAACCGTTCAATGTGTTTAAAACGTGTTTTTATGGGTACCCGTAAGAGATCGGCTCAAAATAATATCCGGAAAGTCTTTGATCCGTTCAATTTTTCATAAAACTGTTCCTGTCAGCATTTATCAAAAACTGTTTAGATCAAGCTCTTCTCGATATTATTTCGAGCCGATTTCTTGCAGGTACCCTTAAAAACATGTTTTAAACATAATGAACGGTTCAGATCATCAAAATAAAGGATCCCTCATTAGAAGCGCGGACTATATATGTATGAGTGAGCTTCTAATAAGGGATCCCCTATTTTGCTACGGTGTGGACCTCCTACTTCTTGATCAAATTATGATGATCTGAACCGTTCAATGTGTTTAAAACGTGTTTTTAAGGGTACCCGTAAGAGATCGGCTCAAAATAATATCCGGAAAGTCTTTGATCCGTTCAATTTTTCATAAAACTGTTCCTGTCAGCATTTATCAAAAACTGTTTAGATCAAGCTCTTCTCGATATTATTTCGAGCCGATTTCTTGCAGGTACCCTTAAAAACATGTTTTAAACATAATGAACGGTTCAGATCATCAAAATAAAGGATCCCTCATTAGAAGCGCGGACTATATATGTATGAGTGAGCTTCTAATAAGGGATCCCCTATTTTGCTACGGTGTGGACCTCCTACTTCTTGATCAAATTATGATGATCTGAACCGTTCAATGTGTTTAAAACGTGTTTTTAAGGGTACCCGTAAGAGATCGGCTCAAAATAATATCCGGAAAGTCTTTGATCCGTTCAATTTTTCATAAAACTGTTCCTGTCAGCATTTATCAAAAACTGTTTAGATCAAGCTCTTCTCGATATTATTTCGAGCCGATTTCTTGCAGGTACCCTTAAAAACATGTTTTAAACATAATGAACGGTTCAGATCATCAAAATAAAGGATCCCTCATTAGAAGCGCGGACTATATATGTATGAGTGAGCTTCTAATAAGGGATCCCCTATTTTGCTACGGTGTGGACCTCCTACTTCTTGATCAAATTATGATGATCTGAACCGTTCAATGTGTTTAAAACGTGTTTTTAAGGGTACCCGTAAGAGATCGGCTCAAAATAATATCCGGAAAGTCTTTGATCCGTTCAATTTTTCATAAAACTGTTCCTGTCAGCATTTATCAAAAACTGTTTAGATCAAGCTCTTCTCGATATTATTTCGAGCCGATTTCTTGCAGGTACCCTTAAAAACATGTTTTAAACATAATGAACGGTTCAGATCATCAAAATAAAGGATCCCTCATTAGAAGCGCGGACTATATATGTATGAGTGAGCTTCTAATAAGGGATCCCCTATTTTGCTACGGTGTGGACCTCCTACTTCTTGATCAAATTATGATGATCTGAACCGTTCAATGTGTTTAAAACGTGTTTTTAAGGGTACCCGTAAGAGATCGGCTCAAAATAATATCCGGAAAGTCTTTGATCCGTTCAATTTTTCATAAAACTGTTCCTGTCAGCATTTATGAAAAACTGTTTAGATCAAGCTCTTCTCGATATTATTTCGAGCCGATTTCTTGCAGGTACCCTTAAAAACATGTTTTAAACATAATGAACGGTTCAGATCATCAAAATAAAGGATCCCTCATTAGAAGCGCGGACTATATATGTATGAGTGAGCTTCTAATAAGGGATCCCCTATTTTGCTACGGTGTGGACCTCCTACTTCTTGATCAAATTATGATGATCTGAACCGTTCAATGTGTTTAAAACGTGTTTTTAAGGGTACCCGTAAGAGATCGGCTCAAAATAATATCCGGAAAGTCTTTGATCCGTTCAATTTTTCATAAAACTGTTCCTGTCAGCATTTATCAAAAACTGTTTAGATCAAGCTCTTCTCGATATTATTTCGAGCCGATTTCTTGCAGGTACCCTTAAAAACATGTTTTAAACATAATGAACGGTTCAGATCATCAAAATAAAGGATCCCTCATTAGAAGCGCGGACTATATATGTATGAGTGAGCTTCTAATAAGGGATCCCCTATTTTGCTACGGTGTGGACCTCCTACTTCTTGATCAAATTATGATGATCTGAACCGTTCAATGTGTTTAAAACGTGTTTTTAAGGGTACCCGTAAGAGATCGGCTCAAAATAATATCCGGAAAGTCTTTGATCCGTTCAATTTTTCATAAAACTGTTCCTGTCAGCATTTATCAAAAACTGTTTAGATCAAGCTCTTCTCGATATTATTTCGAGCCGATTTCTTGCAGGTACCCTTAAAAACATGTTTTAAACATAATGAACGGTTCAGATCATCAAAATAAAGGATCCCTCATTAGAAGCGCGGACTATATATGTATGAGTGAGCTTCTAATAAGGGATCCCCTATTTTGCTACGGTGTGGACCTCCTACTTCTTGATCAAATTATGATGATCTGAACCGTTCAATGTGTTTAAAACGTGTTTTTAAGGGTACCCGTAAGAGATCGGCTCAAAATAATATCCGGAAAGTCTTTGATCCGTTCAATTTTTCATAAAACTGTTCCTGTCAGCATTTATCAAAAACTGTTTAGATCAAGCTCTTCTCGATATTATTTCGAGCCGATTTCTTGCAGGTACCCTTAAAAACATGTTTTAAACATAATGAACGGTTCAGATCATCAAAATAAAGGATCCCTCATTAGAAGCGCGGACTATATATGTATGAGTGAGCTTCTAATAAGGGATCCCCTATTTTGCTACGGTGTGGACCTCCTACTTCTTGATCAAATTATGATGATCTGAACCGTTCAATGTGTTTAAAACGTGTTTTTAAGGGTACCCGTAAGAGATCGGCTCAAAATAATATCCGGAAAGTCTTTGATCCGTTCAATTTTTCATAAAACTGTTCCTGTCAGCATTTATCAAAAACTGTTTAGATCAAGCTCTTCTCGATATTATTTCGAGCCGATTTCTTGCAGGTACCCTTAAAAACATGTTTTAAACATAATGAACGGTTCAGATCATCAAAATAAAGGATCCCTCATTAGAAGCGCGGACTATATATGTATGAGTGAGCTTCTAATAAGGGATCCCCTATTTTGCTACGGTGTGGACCTCCTACTTCTTGATCAAATTATGATGATCTGAACCGTTCAATGTGTTTAAAACGTGTTTTTAAGGGTACCCGTAAGAGATCGGCTCAAAATAATATCCGGAAAGTCTTTGATCCGTTCAATTTTTCATAAAACTGTTCCTGTCAGCATTTATCAAAAACTGTTTAGATCAAGCTCTTCTCGATATTATTTCGAGCCGATTTCTTGCAGGTACCCTTAAAAACATGTTTTAAACATAATGAACGGTTCAGATCATCAAAATAAAGGATCCCTCATTAGAAGCGCGGACTATATATGTATGGGTGAGCTTCTAATAAGGGATCCCCTATTTTGCTACGGTGTGGACCTCCTACTTCTTGATCAAATTATGATGATCTGAACCGTTCAATGTGTTTAAAACGTGTTTTTAAGGGTACCCGTAAGAGATCGGCTCAAAATAATATCCGGAAAGTCTTTGATCCGTTCAATTTTTCATAAAACTGTTCCTGTCAGCATTTATCAAAAACTGTTTAGATCAAGCTCTTCTCGATATTATTTCGAGCCGATTTCTTGCAGGTACCCTTAAAAACATGTTTTAAACATAATGAACGGTTCAGATCATCAAAATAAAGGATCCCTCATTAGAAGCGCGGACTATATATGTATGAGTGAGCTTCTAATAAGGGATCCCCTATTTTGCTACGGTGTGGACCTCCTACTTCTTGATCAAATTATGATGATCTGAACCGTTCAATGTGTTTAAAACGTGTTTTTAAGGGTACCCGTAAGAGATCGGCTCAAAATAATATCCGGAAAGTCTTTGATCCGTTCAATTTTTCATAAAACTGTTCCTGTCAGCATTTATCAAAAACTGTTTAGATCAAGCTCTTCTCGATATTATTTCGAGCCGATTTCTTGCAGGTACCCTTAAAAACATGTTTTAAACATAATGAACGGTTCAGATCATCAAAATAAAGGATCCCTCATTAGAAGCGCGGACTATATATGTATGAGTGAGCTTCTAATAAGGGATCCCCTATTTTGCTACGGTGTGGACCTCCTACTTCTTGATCAAATTATGATGATCTGAACCGTTCAATGTGTTTAAAACGTGTTTTTAAGGGTACCCGTAAGAGATCGGCTCAAAATAATATCCGGAAAGTCTTTGATCCGTTCAATTTTTCATAAAACTGTTCCTATCAGCATTTATCAAAAACTGTTTAGATCAAGCTCTCTTCTCGATATTATTTCGAGCCGATTTCTTGCAGGTACCCTTAAAAACATGTTTTAAACATAATGAACGGTTCAGATCATCAAAATAAAGGATCCCTCATTAGAAGCGCGGACTATATATGTATGAGTGAGCTTCTAATAAGGGATCCCCTATTTTGCTACGGTGTGGACCTCCTACTTCTTGATCAAATTATGATGATCTGAACCGTTCAATGTGTTTAAAACGTGTTTTTAAGGGTACCCGTAAGAGATCGGCTCAAAATAATATCCGGAAAGTCTTTGATCCGTTCAATTTTTCATAAAACTGTTCCTGTCAGCATTTATCAAAAACTGTTTAGATCAAGCTCTTCTCGATATTATTTCGAGCCGATTTCTTGCAGGTACCCTTAAAAACATGTTTTAAACATAATGAACGGTTCAGATCATCAAAATAAAGGATCCCTCATTAGAAGCGCGGACTATATATGTATGAGTGAGCTTCTAATAAGGGATCCCCTATTTTGCTACGGTGTGGACCTCCTACTTCTTGATCAAATTATGATGATCTGAACCGTTCAATGTGTTTAAAACGTGTTTTTAAGGGTACCCGTAAGAGATCGGCTCAAAATAATATCCGGAAAGTCTTTGATCCGTTCAATTTTTCATAAAACTGTTCCTGTCAGCATTTATCAAAAACTGTTTAGATCAAGCTCTTCTCGATATTATTTCGAGCCGATTTCTTGCAGGTACCCTTAAAAACATGTTTTAAACATAATGAACGGTTCAGATCATCAAAATAAAGGATCCCTCATTAGAAGCGCGGACTATATATGTATGAGTGAGCTTCTAATAAGGGATCCCCTATTTTGCTACGGTGTGGACCTCCTACTTCTTGATCAAATTATGATGATCTGAACCGTTCAATGTGTTTAAAACGTGTTTTTAAGGGTACCCGTAAGAGATCGGCTCAAAATAATATCCGGAAAGTCTTTGATCCGTTCAATTTTTCATAAAACTGTTCCTGTCAGCATTTATCAAAAACTGTTTAGATCAAGCTCTTCTCGATATTATTTCGAGCCGATTTCTTGCAGGTACCCTTAAAAACATGTTTTAAACATAATGAACGGTTCAGATCATCAAAATAAAGGATCCCTCATTAGAAGCGCGGACTATATATGTATGAGTGAGCTTCTAATAAGGGATCCCCTATTTTGCTACGGTGTGGACCTCCTACTTCTTGATCAAATTATGATGATCTGAACCGTTCAATGTGTTTAAAACGTGTTTTTAAGGGTACCCGTAAGAGATCGGCTCAAAATAATATCCGGAAAGTCTTTGATCCGTTCAATTTTTCATAAAACTGTTCCTGTCAGCATTTATCAAAAACTGTTTAGATCAAGCTCTTCTCGATATTATTTCGAGCCGATTTCTTGCAGGTACCCTTAAAAACATGTTTTAAACATAATGAACGGTTCAGATCATCAAAATAAAGGATCCCTCATTAGAAGCGCGGACTATATATGTATGAGTGAGCTTCTAATAAGGGATCCCCTATTTTGCTACGGTGTGGACCTCCTACTTCTTGATCAAATTATGATGATCTGAACCGTTCAATGTGTTTAAAACGTGTTTTTAAGGGTACCCGTAAGAGATCGGCTCAAAATAATATCCGGAAAGTCTTTGATCCGTTCAATTTTTCATAAAACTGTTCCTGTCAGCATTTATCAAAAACTGTTTAGATCAAGCTCTTCTCGATATTATTTCGAGCCGATTTCTTGCAGGTACCCTTAAAAACATGTTTTAAACATAATGAACGGTTCAGATCATCAAAATAAAGGATCCCTCATTAGAAGCGCGGACTATATATGTATGAGTGAGCTTCTAATAAGGGATCCCCTATTTTGCTACGGGGTGGACCTCCTACTTCTTGATCAAATTATGATGATCTGAACCGTTCAATGTGTTTAAAACGTGTTTTTAAGGGTACCCGTAAGAGATCGGCTCAAAATAATATCCGGAAAGTCTTTGATCCGTTCAATTTTTCATAAAACTGTTCCTGTCAGCATTTATCAAAAACTGTTCAGATCAAGCTCTTCTCGATATTATTTCGAGCCGATTTCTTGCAGGTACCCTTAAAAACATGTTTTAAACATAATGAACGGTTCAGATCATCAAAATAAAGGATCCCTCATTAGAAGCGCGGACTATATATGTATGAGTGAGCTTCTAATAAGGGATCCCCTATTTTGCTACGGTGTGGACCTCCTACTTCTTGATCAAATTATGATGATCTGAACCGTTCAATGTGTTTAAAACGTGTTTTTAAGGGTACCCGTAAGAGATCGGCTCAAAATAATATCCGGAAAGTCTTTGATCCGTTCAATTTTTCATAAAACTGTTCCTGTCAGCATTTATCAAAAACTGTTTAGATCAAGCTCTTCTCGATATTATTTCGAGCCGATTTCTTGCAGGTACCCTTAAAAACATGTTTTAAACATAATGAACGGTTCAGATCATCAAAATAAAGGATCCCTCATTAGAAGCGCGGACTATATATGTATGAGTGAGCTTCTAATAAGGGATCCCCTATTTTGCTACGGTGTGGACCTCCTACTTCTTGATCAAATTATGATGATCTGAACCGTTCAATGTGTTTAAAACGTGTTTTTAAGGGTACCCGTAAGAGATCGGCTCAAAATAATATCCGGAAAGTCTTTGATCCGTTCAATTTTTCATAAAACTGTTCCTATCAGCATTTATCAAAAACTGTTTAGATCAAGCTCTCTTCTCGATATTATTTCGAGCCGATTTCTTGCAGGTACCCTTAAAAACATGTTTTAAACATAATGAACGGTTCAGATCATCAAAATAAAGGATCCCTCATTAGAAGCGCGGACTATATATGTATGAGTGAGCTTCTAATAAGGGATCCCCTATTTTGCTACGGTGTGGACCTCCTACTTCTTGATCAAATTATGATGATCTGAACCGTTCAATGTGTTTAAAACGTGTTTTTAAGGGTACCCGTAAGAGATCGGCTCAAAATAATATCCGGAAAGTCTTTGATCCGTTCAATTTTTCATAAAACTGTTCCTGTCAGCATTTATCAAAAACTGTTTAGATCAAGCTCTTCTCGATATTATTTCGAGCCGATTTCTTGCAGGTACCCTTAAAAACATGTTTTAAACATAATGAACGGTTCAGATCATCAAAATAAAGGATCCCTCATTAGAAGCGCGGACTATATATGTATGAGTGAGCTTCTAATAAGGGATCCCCTATTTTGCTACGGTGTGGACCTCCTGCTTCTTGATCAAATTATGATGATCTGAACCGTTCAATGTGTTTAAAACGTGTTTTTAAGGGTACCCGTAAGAGATCGGCTCAAAATAATATCCGAAAAGTCTTTGATCCGTTCAATTTTTCATAAAACTGTTCCTGTCAGCATTTATCAAAAACTGTTTAGATCAAGCTCTTCTCGATATTATTTCGAGCCGATTTCTTGCAGGTACCCTTAAAAACATGTTTTAAACATAATGAACGGTTCAGATCATCAAAATAAAGGATCCCTCATTAGAAGCGCGGACTATATATGTATGAGTGAGCTTCTAATAAGGGATCCCCTATTTTGTTACGGTGTGGACCTCCTACTTCTTGATCAAATTATGATGATCTGAACCGTTCAATGTGTTTAAAACGTGTTTTTAAGGGTACCCGTAAGAGATCGGCTCAAAATAATATCCGGAAAGTCTTTGATCCGTTCAATTTTTCATAAAACTGTTCCTGTCAGCATTTATCAAAAACTGTTTAGATCAAGCTCTTCTCGATATTATTTCGAGCCGATTTCTTGCAGGTACCCTTAAAAACATGTTTTAAACATAATGAACGGTTCAGATCATCAAAATAAAGGATCCCTCATTAGAAGCGCGGACTATATATGTATGAGTGAGCTTCTAATAAGGGATCCCCTATTTTGCTACGGTGTGGACCTCCTGCTTCTTGATCAAATTATGATGATCTGAACCGTTCAATGTGTTTAAAACGTGTTTTTAAGGGTACCCGTAAGAGATCGGCTCAAAATAATATCCGAAAAGTCTTTGATCCGTTCAATTTTTCATAAAACTGTTCCTGTCAGCATTTATCAAAAACTGTTTAGATCAAGCTCTTCTCGATATTATTTCGAGCCGATTTCTTGCAGGTACCCTTAAAAACATGTTTTAAACATAATGAACGGTTCAGATCATCAAAATAAAGGATCCCTCATTAGAAGCGCGGACTATATATGTATGAGTGAGCTTCTAATAAGGGATCCCCTATTTTGCTACGGTGTGGACCTCCTACTTCTTGATCAAATTATGATGATCTGAACCGTTCAATGTGTTTAAAACGTGTTTTTAAGGGTACCCGTAAGAGATCGGCTCAAAATAATATCCGGAAAGTCTTTGATCCGTTCAATTTTTCATAAAACTGTTCCTGTCAGCATTTATCAAAAACTGTTTAGATCAAGCTCTTCTCGATATTATTTCGAGCCGATTTCTTGCAGGTACCCTTAAAAACATGTTTTAAACATAATGAACGGTTCAGATCATCAAAATAAAGGATCCCTCATTAGAAGCGCGGACTATATATGTATGAGTGAGCTTCTAATAAGGGATCCCCTATTTTGCTACGGTGTGGACCTCCTACTTCTTGATCAAATTATGATGATCTGAACCGTTCAATGTGTTTAAAACGTGTTTTTAAGGGTACCCGTAAGAGATCGGCTCAAAATAATATCCGAAAAGTCTTTGATCCGTTCAATTTTTCATAAAACTGTTCCTGTCAGCATTTATCAAAAACTGTTTAGATCAAGCTCTTCTCGATATTATTTCGAGCCGATTTCTTGCAGGTACCCTTAAAAACATGTTTTAAACATAATGAACGGTTCAGATCATCAAAATAAAGGATCCCTCATTAGAAGCGCAGACTATATATGTATGAGTGAGCTTCTAATAAGGGATCCCCTATTTTGCTACGGTGTGGACCTCCTACTTCTTGATCAAATTATGATGATCTGAACCGTTCAATGTGTTTAAAACGTGTTTTTAAGGGTACCCGTAAGAGATCGGCTCAAAATAATATCCGGAAAGTCTTTGATCCGTTCAATTTTTCATAAAACTGTTCCTGTCAGCATTTATCAAAAACTGTTTAGATCAAGCTCTTCTCGATATTATTTCGAGCCGATTTCTTGCAGGTACCCTTAAAAACATGTTTTAAACATAATGAACGGTTCAGATCATCAAAATAAAGGATCCCTCATTAGAAGCGCGGACTATATATGTATGAGTGAGCTTCTAATAAGGGATCCCCTATTTTGCTACGGGGTGGACCTCCTACTTCTTGATCAAATTATGATGATCTGAACCGTTCAATGTGTTTAAAACGTGTTTTTAAGGGTACCCGTAAGAGATCGGCTCAAAATAATATCCGAAAAGTCTTTGATCCGTTCAATTTTTCATAAAACTGTTCCTGTCAGCATTTATCAAAAACTGTTTAGATCAAGCTCTTCTCGATATTATTTCGAGCCGATTTCTTGCAGGTACCCTTAAAAACATGTTTTAAACATAATGAACGGTTCAGATCATCAAAATAAAGGATCCCTCATTAGAAGCGCAGACTATATATGTATGAGTGAGCTTCTAATAAGGGATCCCCTATTTTGCTACGGTGTGGACCTCCTACTTCTTGATCAAATTATGATGATCTGAACCGTTCAATGTGTTTAAAACGTGTTTTTAAGGGTACCCGTAAGAGATCGGCTCAAAATAATATCCGGAAAGTCTTTGATCCGTTCAATTTTTCATAAAACTGTTCCTGTCAGCATTTATCAAAAACTGTTTAGATCAAGCTCTTCTCGATATTATTTCGAGCCGATTTCTTGCAGGTACCCTTAAAAACATGTTTTAAACATAATGAACGGTTCAGATCATCAAAATAAAGGATCCCTCATTAGAAGCGCGGACTATATATGTATGAGTGAGCTTCTAATAAGGGATCCCCTATTTTGCTACGGGGTGGACCTCCTACTTCTTGATCAAATTATGATGATCTGAACCGTTCAATGTGTTTAAAACGTGTTTTTAAGGGTACCCGTAAGAGATCGGCTCAAAATAATATCCGGAAAGTCTTTGATCCGTTCAATTTTTCATAAAACTGTTCCTGTCAGCATTTATCAAAAACTGTTCAGATCAAGCTCTTCTCGATATTATTTCGAGCCGATTTCTTGCAGGTACCCTTAAAAACATGTTTTAAACATAATGAACGGTTCAGATCATCAAAATAAAGGATCCCTCATTAGAAGCGCGGACTATATATGTATGAGTGAGCTTCTAATAAGGGATCCCCTATTTTGCTACGGTGTGGACCTCCTACTTCTTGATCAAATTATGATGATCTGAACCGTTCAATGTGTTTAAAACGTGTTTTTAAGGGTACCCGTAAGAGATCGGCTCAAAATAATATCCGGAAAGTCTTTGATCCGTTCAATTTTTCATAAAACTGTTCCTGTCAGCATTTATCAAAAACTGTTTAGATCAAGCTCTTCTCGATATTATTTCGAGCCGATTTCTTGCAGGTACCCTTAAAAACATGTTTTAAACATAATGAACGGTTCAGATCATCAAAATAAAGGATCCCTCATTAGAAGCGCGGACTATATATGTATGAGTGAGCTTCTAATAAGGGATCTCCTATTTTGCTACGGTGTGGACCTCCTACTTCTTGATCAAATTATGATGATCTGAACCGTTCAATGTGTTTAAAACGTGTTTTTAAGGGTACCCGTAAGAGATCGGCTCAAAATAATATCCGGAAAGTCTTTGATCCGTTCAATTTTTCATAAAACTGTTCCTATCAGCATTTATCAAAAACTGTTTAGATCAAGCTCTCTTCTCGATATTATTTCGAGCCGATTTCTTGCAGGTACCCTTAAAAACATGTTTTAAACATAATGAACGGTTCAGATCATCAAAATAAAGGATCCCTCATTAGAAGCGCGGACTATATATGTATGAGTGAGCTTCTAATAAGGGATCCCCTATTTTGCTACGGTGTGGACCTCCTACTTCTTGATCAAATTATGATGATCTGAACCGTTCAATGTGTTTAAAACGTGTTTTTAAGGGTACCCGTAAGAGATCGGCTCAAAATAATATCCGGAAAGTCTTTGATCCGTTCAATTTTTCATAAAACTGTTCCTGTCAGCATTTATCAAAAACTGTTTAGATCAAGCTCTTCTCGATATTATTTCGAGCCGATTTCTTGCAGGTACCCTTAAAAACATGTTTAAAACATAATGAACGGTTCAGATCATCAAAATAAAGGATCCCTCATTAGAAGCGCGGACTATATATGTATGAGTGAGCTTCTAATAAGGGATCCCCTATTTTGCTACGGTGTGGACCTCCTACTTCTTGATCAAATTATGATGATCTGAACCGTTCAATGTGTTTAAAACGTGTTTTTAAGGGTACCCGTAAGAGATCGGCTGAAAATAATATCCGGAAAGTCTTTGATCCGTTCAATTTTTCATAAAACTGTTCCTGTCAGCATTTATCAAAAACTGTTTAGATCAAGCTCTTCTCGATATTATTTCGAGCCGATTTCTTGCAGGTACCCTTAAAATCATGTTTAAAACATAATGAACGGTTCAGATCATCAAAATAAAGGATCCCTCATTAGAAGCGCGGACTATATATGTATGAGTGAGCTTCTAATAAGGGATCCCCTATTTTGCTACGGTGTGGACCTCCTACTTCTTGATCAAATTATGATGATCTGAACCGTTCAATGTGTTTAAAACGTGTTTTTAAGGGTACCCGTAAGAGATCGGCTCAAAATAATATCCGGAAAGTCTTTGATCCGTTCAATTTTTCATAAAACTGTTCCTGTCAGCATTTATCAAAAACTGTTTAGATCAAGCTCTTCTCGATATTATTTCGAGCCGATTTCTTGCAGGTACCCTTAAAAACATGTTTAAAACATAATGAACGGTTCAGATCATCAAAATAAAGGATCCCTCATTAGAAGCGCGGACTATATATGTATGAGTGAGCTTCTAATAAGGGATCCCCTATTTTGCTACGGTGTGGACCTCCTACTTCTTGATCAAATTATGATGATCTGAACCGTTCAATGTGTTTAAAACGTGTTTTTAAGGGTACCCGTAAGAGATCGGCTCAAAATAATATCCGGAAAGTCTTTGATCCGTTCAATTTTTCATAAAACTGTTCCTGTCAGCATTTATCAAAAACTGTTTAGATCAAGCTCTTCTCGATATTATTTCGAGCCGATTTCTTGCAAGTACCCTTAAAAACATGTTTAAAACATAATGAACGGTTCAGATCATCAAAATAAAGGATCCCTCATTAGAAGCGCGGACTATATATGTATGAGTGAGCTTCTAATAAGGGATCCCCTATTTTGCTACGGTGTGGACCTCCTACTTCTTGATCAAATTATGATGATCTGAACCGTTCAATGTGTTTAAAACGTGTTTTTAAGGGTACCCGTAAGAGATCGGCTCAAAATAATATCCGGAAAGTCTTTGATCCGTTCAATTTTTCATAAAACTGTTCCTGTCAGCATTTATCAAAAACTGTTTAGATCAAGCTCTTCTCGATATTATTTCGAGCCGATTTCTTGCAGGTACCCTTAAAATCATGTTTAAAACATAATGAACGGTTCAGATCATCAAAATAAAGGATCCCTCATTAGAAGCGCGGACTATATATGTATGAGTGAGCTTCTAATAAGGGATCCCCTATTTTGCTACGGTGTGGACCTCCTACTTCTTGATCAAATTATGATGATCTGAACCGTTCAATGTGTTTAAAACGTGTTTTTAAGGGTACCCGTAAGAGATCGGCTCAAAATAATATCCGGAAAGTCTTTGATCCGTTCAATTTTTCATAAAACTGTTCCTGTCAGCATTTATCAAAAACTGTTTAGATCAAGCGCTTCTCGATATTATTTCGAGCCGATTTCTTGCAGGTACCCTTAAAAACATGTTTAAAACATAATGAACGGTTCAGATCATCAAAATAAAGGATCCCTCATTAGAAGCGCGGACTATATATGTATGAGTGAGCTTCTAATAAGGGATCCCCTATTTTGCTACGGTGTGGACCTCCTACTTCTTGATCAAATTATGATGATCTGAACCGTTCAATGTGTTTAAAACGTGTTTTTAAGGGTACCCGTAAGAGATCGGCTCAAAATAATATCCGGAAAGTCTTTGATCCGTTCAATTTTTCATAAAACTGTTCCTGTCAGCATTTATCAAAAACTGTTTAGATCAAGCTCTTCTCGATATTATTTCGAGCCGATTTCTTGCAGGTACCCTTAAAAACATGTTTAAAACATAATGAACGGTTCAGATCATCAAAATAAAGGATCCCTCATTAGAAGCGCGGACTATATATGTATGAGTGAGCTTCTAATAAGGGATCCCCTATTTTGCTACGGTGTGGACCTCCTACTTCTTGATCAAATTATGATGATCTGAACCGTTCAATGTGTTTAAAACGTGTTTTTAAGGGTACCCGTAAGAGATCGGCTCAAAATAATATCCGGAAAGTCTTTGATCCGTTCAATTTTTCATAAAACTGTTCCTGTCAGCATTTATCAAAAACTGTTTAGATCAAGCTCTTCTCGATATTATTTCGAGCCGATTTCTTGCAGGTACCCTTAAAAACATGTTTAAAACATAATGAACGGTTCAGATCATCAAAATAAAGGATCCCTCATTAGAAGCGCGGACTATATATGTATGAGTGAGCTTCTAATAAGGGATCCCCTATTTTGCTACGGTGTGGACCTCCTACTTCTTGATCAAATTATGATGATCTGAACCGTTCAATGTGTTTAAAACGTGTTTTTAAGGGTACCCGTAAGAGATCGGCTCAAAATAATATCCGGAAAGTCTTTGATCCGTTCAATTTTTCATAAAACTGTTCCTGTCAGCATTTATCAAAAACTGTTTAGATCAAGCTCTTCTCGATATTATTTCGAGCCGATTTCTTGCAGGTACCCTTAAAATCATGTTTAAAACATAATGAACGGTTCAGATCATCAAAATAAAGGATCCCTCATTAGAAGCGCGGACTATATATGTATGAGTGAGCTTCTAATAAGGGATCCCCTATTTTGCTACGGTGTGGACCTCCTACTTCTTGATCAAATTATGATGATTTGAACCGTTCAATGTGTTTAAAACGTGTTTTTAAGGGTACCCGTAAGAGATCGGCTCAAAATAATATCCGGAAAGTCTTTGATCCGTTCAATTTTTCATAAAACTGTTCCTGTCAGCATTTATCAAAAACTGTTTAGATCAAGCTCTTCTCGATATTATTTCGAGCCGATTTCTTGCAGGTACCCTTAAAAACATGTTTAAAACATAATGAACGGTTCAGATCATCAAAATAAAGGATCCCTCATTAGAAGCGCGGACTATATATGTATGAGTGAGCTTCTAATAAGGGATCCCCTATTTTGCTACGGTGTGGACCTCCTACTTCTTGATCAAATTATGATGATCTGAACCGTTCAATGTGTTTAAAACGTGTTTTTAAGGGTACCCGTAAGAGATCGGCTCAAAATAATATCCGGAAAGTCTTTGATCCGTTCAATTTTTCATAAAACTGTTCCTGTCAGCATTTATCAAAAACTGTTTAGATCAAGCTCTTCTCGATATTATTTCGAGCCGATTTCTTGCAGGTACCCTTAAAATCATGTTTAAAACATAATGAACGGTTCAGATCATCAAAATAAAGGATCCCTCATTAGAAGCGCGGACTATATATGTATGAGTGAGCTTCTAATAAGGGATCCCCTATTTTGCTACGGTGTGGACCTCCTACTTCTTGATCAAATTATGATGATTTGAACCGTTCAATGTGTTTAAAACGTGTTTTTAAGGGTACCCGTAAGAGATCGGCTCAAAATAATATCCGGAAAGTCTTTGATCCGTTCAATTTTTCATAAAACTGTTCCTGTCAGCATTTATCAAAAACTGTTTAGATCAAGCTCTTCTCGATATTATTTCGAGCCGATTTCTTGCAGGTACCCTTAAAAACATGTTTAAAACATAATGAACGGTTCAGATCATCAAAATAAAGGATCCCTCATTAGAAGCGCGGACTATATATGTATGAGTGAGCTTCTAATAAGGGATCCCCTATTTTGCTACGGTGTGGACCTCCTACTTCTTGATCAAATTATGATGATCTGAACCGTTCAATGTGTTTAAAACGTGTTTTTAAGGGTACCCGTAAGAGATCGGCTCAAAATAATATCCGGAAAGTCTTTGATCCGTTCAATTTTTCATAAAACTGTTCCTGTCAGCATTTATCAAAAACTGTTTAGATCAAGCTCTTCTCGATATTATTTCGAGCCGATTTCTTGCAAGTACCCTTAAAAACATGTTTTAAACATAATGAACGGTTCAGATCATCAAAATAAAGGATCTCTCATTAGAAGCGCGGACTATATATGTATGAGTGAGCTTCTAATAAGGGATCCCCTATTTTGCTACGGTGTGGACTTCCTACTTCTTGATCAAATTATGATGATCTGAACCGTTCAATGTGTTTAAAACGTGTTTTTAAGGGTACCCGTAAGAGATCGGCTCAAAATAATATCCGGAAAGTCTTTGATCCGTTCAATTTTTCATAAAACTGTTCCTGTCAGCATTTATCAAAAACTGTTTAGATCAAGCTCTTCTCGATATTATTTCGAGCCGATTTCTTGCAGGTACCCTTAAAAACATGTTTAAAACATAATGAACGGTTCAGATCATCAAAATAAAGGATCCCTCATTAGAAGCGCGGACTATATATGTATGAGTGAGCTTCTAATAAGGGATCCCCTATTTTGCTACGGTGTGGACCTCCTACTTCTTGATCAAATTATGATGATCTGAACCGTTCAATGTGTTTAAAACGTGTTTTTAAGGGTACCCGTAAGAGATCGGCTCAAAATAATATCCGGAAAGTCTTTGATCCGTTCAATTTTTCATAAAACTGTTCCTGTCAGCATTTATCAAAAACTGTTTAGATCAAGCTCTTCTCGATATTATTTCGAGCCGATTTCTTGCAGGTACCCTTAAAAACATGTTTAAAACATAATGAACGGTTCAGATCATCAAAATAAAGGATCCCTCATTAGAAGCGCGGACTATATATGTATGAGTGAGCTTCTAATAAGGGATCCCCTATTTTGCTACGGTGTGGACCTCCTACTTCTTGATCAAATTATGATGATCTGAACCGTTCAATGTGTTTAAAACGTGTTTTTAAGGGTACCCGTAAGAGATCGGCTCAAAATAATATCCGGAAAGTCTTTGATCCGTTCAATTTTTCATAAAACTGTTCTTGTCAGCATTTATCAAAAACTGTTTAGATCAAGCTCTTCTCGATATTATTTCGAGCCGATTTCTTGCAGGTACCCTTAAAATCATGTTTAAAACATAATGAACGGTTCAGATCATCAAAATAAAGGATCCCTCATTAGAAGCGCGGACTATATATGTATGAGTGAGCTTCTAATAAGGGATCCCCTATTTTGCTACGGTGTGGACCTCCTACTTCTTGATCAAATTATGATGATCTGAACCGTTCAATGTGTTTAAAACGTGTTTTTAAGGGTACCCGTAAGAGATCGGCTCAAAATAATATCCGGAAAGTCTTTGATCCGTTCAATTTTTCATAAAACTGTTCCTGTCAGCATTTATCAAAAACTGTTTAGATCAAGCTCTTCTCGATATTATTTCGAGCCGATTTCTTGCAGGTACCCTTAAAAACATGTTTTAAACATAATGAACGGTTCAGATCATCAAAATAAAGGATCCCTTATTAGAAGCGCGGACTATATATGTATGAGTGAGCTTCTAATAAGGGATCCCCTATTTTGCTACGGTGTGGACCTCCTACTTCTTGATCAAATTATGATGATCTGAACCGTTCAATGTGTTTAAAACGTGTTTTTAAGGGTACCCGTAAGAGATCGGCTCAAAATAATATCCGGAAAGTCTTTGATCCGTTCAATTTTTCATAAAACTGTTCTTGTCAGCATTTATCAAAAACTGTTTAGATCAAGCTCTTCTCGATATTATTTCGAGCCGATTTCTTGCAGGTACCCTTAAAAACATGTTTTAAACATAATGAACGGTTCAGATCATCAAAATAAAGGATCCCTCATTAGAAGCGCGGACTATATATGTATGAGTGAGCTTCTAATAAGGGATCCCCTATTTTGCTACGGTGTGGACCTCCTACTTCTTGATCAAGTTATGATGATCTGAACCGTTCAATGTGTTTAAAACGTGTTTTTAAGGGTACCCGTAAGAGATCGGCTCAAAATAATATCCGGAAAGTCTTTGATCCGTTCAATTTTTCATAAAACTGTTCCTGTCAGCATTTATCAAAAACTGTTTAGATCAAGCTCTTCTCGATATTATTTCGAGCCGATTTCTTGCAGGTACCCTTAAAAACATGTTTTAAACATAATGAACGGTTCAGATCATCAAAATAAAGGATCCCTCATTAGAAGCGCGGACTATATATGTATGAGTGAGCTTCTAATAAGGGATCCCCTATTTTGCTACGGTGTGGACCTCCTACTTCTTGATCAAATTATGATGATCTGAACCGTTCAATGTGTTTAAAACGTGTTTTTAAGGGTACCCGTAAGAGATCGGCTCAAAATAATATCCGGAAAGTCTTTGATCCGTTCAATTTTTCATAAAACTATTCCTGTCAGCATTTATCAAAAACTGTTTAGATCAAGCTCTTCTCGATATTATTTCGAGCCGATTTCTTGCAGGTACCCTTAAAAACATGTTTTAAACATAATGAACGGTTCAGATCATCAAAATAAAGGATCCCTTATTAGAAGCGCGGACTATATATGTATGAGTGAGCTTCTAATAAGGGATCCCCTATTTTGCTACGGTGTGGACCTCCTACTTCTTGATCAAATTATGATGATCTGAACCGTTCAATGTGTTTAAAACGTGTTTTTAAGTTCTATCAAAAAAAAAAACGTGTTTTTAAGGGTACCCGTAAGAGATCGGCTCAAAATAATATCCGGAAAGTCTTTGATCCGTTCAATTTTTCATAAAACTGTTCCTGTCAGCATTTATCAAAAACTGTTTAGATCAAGCTCTTCTCGATATTATTTCGAGCCGATTTCTTGCAGGTACCCTTAAAAACAAGTTTTAAACATAATGAACGGTTCAGATCATCAAAATAAAGGATCCCTCATTAGAAGCGCGGACTATATATGTATGAGTGAGCTTCTAATAAGGGATCCCCTATTTTGCTACGGTGTGGACCTCCTACTTCTTGATCAAATTATGATGATCTGAACCGTTCAATGTGTTTAAAACGTGTTTTTAAGGGTACCCGTAAGAGATCGGCTCAAAATAATATCCGGAAAGTCTTTGATCCGTTCAATTTTTCATAAAACTGTTCCTGTCAGCATTTATCAAAAACTGTTTAGATCAAGCTCTTCTCGATATTATTTCGAGCCGATTTCTTGCAGGTACCCTTAAAAACATGTTTTAAACATAATGAACGGTTCAGATCATCAAAATAAAGGATCCCTCATTAGAAGCGCGGACTATATATGTATGAGTGAGCTTCTAATAAGGGATCCCCTATTTTGCTACGGTGTGGACCTCCTACTTCTTGATCAAATTATGATGATCTGAACCGTTCAATGTGTTTAAAACGTGTTTTTAAGGGTACCCGTAAGAGATCGGCTCAAAATAATATCCGGAAAGTCTTTGATCCGTTCAATTTTTCATAAAACTGTTCCTGTCAGCATTTATCAAAAACTGTTTAGATCAAGCTCTTCTCGATATTATTTCGAGCCGATTTCTTGCAGGTACCCTTAAAAACATGTTTTAAACATAATGAACGGTTCAGATCATCAAAATAAAGGATCCCTCATTAGAAGCGCGGACTATATATGTATGAGTGAGCTTCTAATAAGGGATCCCCTATTTTGCTACGGTGTGGACCTCCTACTTCTTGATCAAATTATGATGATCTGAACCGTTCAATGTGTTTAAAACGTGTTTTTAAGGGTACCCGTAAGAGATCGGCTCAAAATAATATCCGGAAAGTCTTTGATCCGTTCAATTTTTCATAAAACTGTTCCTGTCAGCATTTATCAAAAACTGTTTAGATCAAGCTCTTCTCGATATTATTTCGAGCCGATTTCTTGCAGGTACCCTTAAAAACATGTTTTAAACATAATGAACGGTTCAGATCATCAAAATAAAGGATCCCTCATTAGAAGCGCGGACTATATATGTATGAGTGAGCTTCTAATAAGGGATCCCCTATTTTGCTACGGTGTGGACCTCCTACTTCTTGATCAAATTATGATGATCTGAACCGTTCAATGTGTTTAAAACGTGTTTTTAAGGGTACCCGTAAGAGATCGGCTCAAAATAATATCCGGAAAGTCTTTGATCCGTTCAATTTTTCATAAAACTGTTCCTGTCAGCATTTATCAAAAACTGTTTAGATCAAGCTCTTCTCGATATTATTTCGAGCCGATTTCTTGCAGGTACCCTTAAAAACATGTTTTAAACATAATGAACGGTTCAGATCATCAAAATAAAGGATCCCTCATTAGAAGCGCGGACTATATATGTATGAGTGAGCTTCTAATAAGGGATCCCCTATTTTGCTACGGTGTGGACCTCCTACTTCTTGATCAAATTATGATGATCTGAACCGTTCAATGTGTTTAAAACGTGTTTTTAAGGGTACCCGTAAGAGATCGGCTCAAAATAATATCCGGAAAGTCTTTGATCCGTTCAATTTTTCATAAAACTGTTCCTGTCAGCATTTATCAAAAACTGTTTAGATCAAGCTCTTCTCGATATTATTTCGAGCCGATTTCTTGCAGGTACCCTTAAAAACATGTTTTAAACATAATGAACGGTTCAGATCATCAAAATAAAGGATCCCTCATTAGAAGCGCGGACTATATATGTATGAGTGAGCTTCTAATAAGGGATCCCCTATTTTGCTACGGTGTGGACCTCCTACTTCTTGATCAAATTATGATGATCTGAACCGTTCAATGTGTTTAAAACGTGTTTTTAAGGGTACCCGTAAGAGATCGGCTCAAAATAATATCCGGAAAGTCTTTGATCCGTTCAATTTTTCATAAAACTGTTCCTGTCAGCATTTATCAAAAACTGTTTAGATCAAGCTCTTCTCGATATTATTTCGAGCCGATTTCTTGCAGGTACCCTTAAAAACATGTTTTAAACATAATGAACGGTTCAGATCATCAAAATAAAGGATCCCTCATTAGAAGCGCGGACTATATATGTATGAGTGAGCTTCTAATAAGGGATCCCCTATTTTGCTACGGTGTGGACCTCCTACTTCTTGATCAAATTATGATGATCTGAACCGTTCAATGTGTTTAAAACGTGTTTTTAAGGGTACCCGTAAGAGATCGGCTCAAAATAATATCCGGAAAGTCTTTGATCCGTTCAATTTTTCATAAAACTGTTCCTGTCAGCATTTATCAAAAACTGTTTAGATCAAGCTCTTCTCGATATTATTTCGAGCCGATTTCTTGCAGGTACCCTTAAAAACATGTTTTAAACATAATGAACGGTTCAGATCATCAAAATAAAGGATCTCTCATTAGAAGCGCGGACTATATATGTATGAGTGAGCTTCTAATAAGGGATCCCCTATTTTGCTACGGTGTGGACCTCCTACTTCTTGATCAAATTATGATGATCTGAACCGTTCAATGTGTTTAAAACGTGTTTTTAAGGGTACCCGTAAGAGATCGGCTCAAAATAATATCCGGAAAGTCTTTGATCCGTTCAATTTTTCATAAAACTGTTCCTGTCAGCATTTATCAAAAACTGTTTAGATCAAGCTCTTCTCGATATTATTTCGAGCCGATTTCTTGCAGGTACCCTTAAAAACATGTTTTAAACATAATGAACGGTTCAGATCATCAAAATAAAGGATCCCTCATTAGAAGCGCGGACTATATATGTATGAGTGAGCTTCTAATAAGGGATCCCCTATTTTGCTACGGTGTGGACCTCCTACTTCTTGATCAAATTATGATGATCTGAACCGTTCAATGTGTTTAAAACGTGTTTTTAAGGGTACCCGTAAGAGATCGGCTCAAAATAATATCCGGAAAGTCTTTGATCCGTTCAATTTTTCATAAAACTGTTCCTGTCAGCATTTATCAAAAACTGTTTAGATCAAGCTCTTCTCGATATTATTTCGAGCCGATTTCTTGCAGGTACCCTTAAAATCATGTTTAAAACATAATGAACGGTTCAGATCATCAAAATAAAGGATCCCTCATTAGAAGCGCGGACTATATATGTATGAGTGAGCTTCTAATAAGGGATCCCCTATTTTGCTACGGTGTGGACCTCCTACTTCTTGATCAAATTATGATGATCTGAACCGTTCAATGTGTTTAAAACGTGTTTTTAAGGGTACCCGTAAGAGATCGGCTCAAAATAATATCCGGAAAGTCTTTGATCCGTTCAATTTTTCATAAAACTGTCCTGTCAGCATTTATCAAAAACTGTTTAGATCAAGCTCTTCTCGATATTATTTCGAGCCGATTTCTTGCAGGTACCCTTAAAAACATGTTTAAAACATAATGAACGGTTCAGATCATCAAAATAAAGGATCCCTCATTAGAAGCGCGGACTATATATGTATGAGTGAGCTTCTAATAAGGGATCCCCTATTTTGCTACGGTGTGGACCTCCTACTTCTTGATCAAATTATGATGATCTGAACCGTTCAATGTGTTTAAAACGTGTTTTTAAGGGTACCCGTAAGAGATCGGCTCAAAATAATATCCGGAAAGTCTTTGATCCGTTCAATTTTTCATAAAACTGTTCCTGTCAGCATTTATCAAAAACTGTTTAGATCAAGCTCTTCTCGATATTATTTCGAGCCGATTTCTTGCAGGTACCCTTAAAAACATGTTTTAAACATAATGAACGGTTCAGATCATCAAAATAAAGGATCCCTCATTAGAAGCGCGGACTATATATGTATGAGTGAGCTTCTAATAAGGGATCCCCTATTTTGCTACGGTGTGGACCTCCTACTTCTTGATCAAATTATGATGATCTGAACCGTTCAATGTGTTTAAAACGTGTTTTTAAGGGTACCCGTAAGAGATCGGCTCAAAATAATATCCGGAAAGTCTTTGATCCGTTCAATTTTTCATAAAACTGTTCCTGTCAGCATTTATCAAAAACTGTTTAGATCAAGCTCTTCTCGATATTATTTCGAGCCGATTTCTTGCAGGTACCCTTAAAAACATGTTTTAAACATAATGAACGGTTCAGATCATCAAAATAAAGGATCCCTCATTAGAAGCGCGGACTATATATGTATGAGTGAGCTTCTAATAAGGGATCCCCTATTTTGCTACGGTGTGGACCTCCTACTTCTTGATCAAATTATGATGATCTGAACCGTTCAATGTGTTTAAAACGTGTTTTTAAGGGTACCCGTAAGAGATCGGCTCAAAATAATATCCGGAAAGTCTTTGATCCGTTCAATTTTTCATAAAACTGTTCCTGTCAGCATTTATCAAAAACTGTTTAGATCAAGCTCTTCTCGATATTATTTCGAGCCGATTTCTTGCAGGTACCCTTAAAAACATGTTTTAAACATAATGAACGTTTCAGATCATCAAAATAAAGGATCCCTCATTAGAAGCGCGGACTATATATGTATGAGTGAGCTTCTAATAAGGGATCCCCTATTTTGCTACGGTGTGGACCTCCTACTTCTTGATCAAATTATGATGATCTGAACCGTTCAATGTGTTTAAAACGTGTTTTTAAGGGTACCCGTAAGAGATCGGCTCAAAATAATATCCGGAAAGTCTTTGATCCGTTCAATTTTTCATAAAACTGTTCCTGTCAGCATTTATCAAAAACTGTTTAGATCAAGCTCTTCTCGATATTATTTCGAGCCGATTTCTTGCAGGTACCCTTAAAAACATGTTTTAAACATAATGAACGGTTCAGATCATCAAAATAAAGGATCCCTCATTAGAAGCGCGGACTATATATGTATGAGTGAGCTTCTAATAAGGGATCCCCTATTTTGCTACGGTGTGGACCTCCTACTTCTTGATCAAATTATGATGATCTGAACCGTTCAATGTGTTTAAAACGTGTTTTTAAGGGTACCCGTAAGAGATCGGCTCAAAATAATATCCGGAAAGTCTTTGATCCGTTCAATTTTTCATAAAACTGTTCCTGTCAGCATTTATCAAAAACTGTTTAGATCAAGCTCTTCTCGATATTATTTCGAGCCGATTTCTTGCAGGTACCCTTAAAAACATGTTTTAAACATAATGAACGGTTCAGATCATCAAAATAAAGGATCCCTCATTAGAAGCGCGGACTATATATGTATGAGTGAGCTTCTAATAAGGGATCCCCTATTTTGCTACGGTGTGGACCTCCTACTTCTTGATCAAATTATGATGATCTGAACCGTTCAATGTGTTTAAAACGTGTTTTTAAGGGTACCCGTAAGAGATCGGCTCAAAATAATATCCGGAAAGTCTTTGATCCGTTCAATTTTTCATAAAACTGTTCCTGTCAGCATTTATCAAAAACTGTTTAGATCAAGCTCTTCTCGATATTATTTCGAGCCGATTTCTTGCAGGTACCCTTAAAAACATGTTTTAAACATAATGAACGGTTCAGATCATCAAAATAAAGGATCCCTCATTAGAAGCGCGGACTATATATGTATGAGTGAGCTTCTAATAAGGGATCCCCTATTTTGCTACGGTGTGGACCTCCTACTTCTTGATCAAATTATGATGATCTGAACCGTTCAATGTGTTTAAAACGTGTTTTTAAGGGTACCCGTAAGAGATCGGCTCAAAATAATATCCGGAAAGTCTTTGATCCGTTCAATTTTTCATAAAACTGTTCCTGTCAGCATTTATCAAAAACTGTTTAGATCAAGCTCTTCTCGATATTATTTCGAGCCGATTTCTTGCAGGTACCCTTAAAAACATGTTTTAAACATAATGAACGGTTCAGATCATCAAAATAAAGGATCCCTCGTTAGAAGCGCGGACTATATATGTATGAGTGAGCTTCTAATAAGGGATCCCCTATTTTGCTACGGTGTGGACCTCCTACTTCTTGATCAAATTATGATGATCTGAACCGTTCAATGTGTTTAAAACGTGTTTTTAAGGGTACCCGTAAGAGATCGGCTCAAAATAATATCCGGAAAGTCTTTGATCCGTTCAATTTTTCATAAAACTGTTCCTGTCAGCATTTATCAAAAACTGTTTAGATCAAGCTCTTCTCGATATTATTTCGAGCCGATTTCTTGCAGGTACCCTTAAAAACATGTTTTAAACATAATGAACGGTTCAGATCATCAAAATAAAGGATCCCTCATTAGAAGCGCGGACTATATATGTATGAGTGAGCTTCTAATAAGGGATCCCCTATTTTGCTACGGTGTGGACCTCCTACTTCTTGATCAAATTATGATGATCTGAACCGTTCAATGTGTTTAAAACGTGTTTTTAAGGGTACCCGTAAGAGATCGGCTCAAAATAATATCCGGAAAGTCTTTGATCCGTTCAATTTTTCATAAAACTGTTCCTGTCAGCATTTATCAAAAACTGTTTAGATCAAGCTCTTCTCGATATTATTTCGAGCCGATTTCTTGCAGGTACCCTTAAAAACATGTTTTAAACATAATGAACGGTTCAGATCATCAAAATAAAGGATCCCTCATTAGAAGCGCGGACTATATATGTATGAGTGAGCTTCTAATAAGGGATCCCCTATTTTGCTACGGTGTGGACCTCCTATTTCTTGATCAAATTATGATGATCTGAACCGTTCAATGTGTTTAAAACGTGTTTTTAAGGGTAACCGTAAGAGATCGGCTCAAAATAATATCCGGAAAGTCTTTGATCCGTTCAATTTTTCATAAAACTGTTCCTGTCAGCATTTATCAAAAACTGTTTAGATCAAGCTCTTCTCGATATTATTTCGAGCCGATTTCTTGCAGGTACCCTTAAAAACATGTTTTAAACATAATGAACGGTTCAGATCATCAAAATAAAGGATCCCTCATTAGAAGCGCGGACTATATATGTATGAGTGAGCTTCTAATAAGGGATCCCCTATTTTGCTACGGTGTGGACCTCCTACTTCTTGATCAAATTATGATGATCTGAACCGTTCAATGTGTTTAAAACGTGTTTTTAAGGGTACCCGTAAGAGATCGGCTCAAAATAATATCCGGAAAGTCTTTGATCCGTTCAATTTTTCATAAAACTGTTCCTGTCAGCATTTATCAAAAACTGTTTAGATCAAGCTCTTCTCGATATTATTTCGAGCCGATTTCTTGCAGGTACCCTTAAAAACATGTTTTAAACATAATGAACGGTTCAGATCATCAAAATAAAGGATCCCTCGTTAGAAGCGCGGACTATATATGTATGAGTGAGCTTCTAATAAGGGATCCCCTATTTTGCTACGGTGTGGACCTCCTACTTCTTGATCAAATTATGATGATCTGAACCGTTCAATGTGTTTAAAACGTGTTTTTAAGGGTACCCGTAAGAGATCGGCTCAAAATAATATCCGGAAAGTCTTTGATCCGTTCAATTTTTCATAAAACTGTTCCTGTCAGCATTTATCAAAAACTGTTTAGATCAAGCTCTTCTCGATATTATTTCGAGCCGATTTCTTGCAGGTACCCTTAAAAACATGTTTTAAACATAATGAACGGTTCAGATCATCAAGATAAAGGATCCCTCATTAGAAGCGCGGACTATATATGTATGAGTGACCTTCTAATAAGGGATCCCCTATTTTGCTACGGTGTGGACCTCCTACTTCTTGATCAAATTATGATGATCTGAACCGTTCAATGTGTTTAAAACGTGTTTTTAAGGGTACCCGTAAGAGATCGGCTCAAAATAATATCCGGAAAGTCTTTGATCCGTTCAATTTTTCATAAAACTGTTCCTGTCAGCATTTATCAAAAACTGTTTAGATCAAGCTCTTCTCGATATTATTTCGAGCCGATTTCTTGCAGGTACCCTTAAAAACATGTTTTAAACATAATGAACGGTTCAGATCATCAAGATAAAGGATCCCTCATTAGAAGCGCGGACTATATATGTATGAGTGAGCTTCTAATAAGGGATCCCCTATTTTGCTACGGTGTGGACCTCCTACTTCTTGATCAAATTATGATGATCTGAACCGTTCAATGTGTTTAAAACGTGTTTTTAAGGGTACCCGTAAGAGATCGGCTCAAAATAATATCCGGAAAGTCTTTGATCCGTTCAATTTTTCATAAAACTGTTCCTGTCAGCATTTATCAAAAACAGTTTAGATCAAGCTCTTCTCGATATTATTTCGAGCCGATTTCTTGCAGGTACCCTTAAAAACATGTTTTAAACATAATGAACGGTTCAGATCATCAAGATAAAGGATCCCTCATTAGAAGCGCGGACTATATATGTATGAGTGAGCTTCTAATAAGGGATCCCCTATTTTGCTACGGTGTGGACCTCCTACTTCTTGATCAAATTATGATGATCTGAACCGTTCAATGTGTTTAAAACGTGTTTTTAAGGGTACCCGTAAGAGATCGGCTCAAAATAATATCCGGAAAGTCTTTGATCCGTTCAATTTTTCATAAAACTGTTCCTGTCAGCATTTATCAAAAACTGTTTAGATCGAGCTCTTCTCGATATTATTTCGAGCCGATTTCTTGCAGGTACCCTTAAAAACATGTTTTAAACATAATGAACGGTTCAGATCATCAAGATAAAGGATCCCTCATTAGAAGCGCGGACTATATATGTATGAGTGAGTTTCTAATAAGGGATCCCCTATTTTGCTACGGTGTGGACCTCCTACTTCTTGATCAAATTATGATGATCTGAACCGTTCAATGTGTTTAAAACGTGTTTTTAAGGGTACCCGTAAGAGATCGGCTCAAAATAATATCCGGAAAGTCTTTGATCCGTTCAATTTTTCATAAAACTGTTCCTGTCAGCATTTATCAAAAACTGTTTTGATCGAGCTCTTCTCGATATTATTTCTAGCCGATTTCTTGCAGGTACCCTTAAAAACACGTTTTAAACATAATGAACGGTTCAGATCATCAAGATAAAGGATCCCTCATTAGAAGCGCGGACTATATATGTATGAGTGAGCTTCTAATAAGGGATCCCCTATTTTGCTACGGTGTGGACCTCCTACTTCTTGATCAAATTATGATGATCTGAACCGTTCAATGTGTTTAAAACGTGTTTTTAAGGGTACCCGTAAGAGATCGGCTCAAAATAATATCCGGAAAGTCTTTGATCCGTTCAATTTTTCATAAAACTGTTCCTGTCAGCATTTATCAAAAACTGTTTAGATCGAGCTCTTCTCGATATTATTTCGAGCCGATTTCTTGCAGGTACCCTTAAAAACACGTTTTAAACATAATGAACGGTTCAGATCATCAAGATAAAGGATCCCTCATTAGAAGCGCGGACTATATATGTATGAGTGAGCTTCTAATAAGGGATCCCTTATTTTGCTACGGTGTGGACCTCCTACTTCTTGATCAAATTATGATGATCTGAACCGTTCAATGTGTTTAAAACGTGTTTTTAAGGGTACCCGTAAGAGATCGGCTCAAAATAATATCCGGAAAGTCTTTGATCCGTTCAATTTTTCATAAAACTGTTCCTGTCAGCATTTATCAAAAACTGTTTAGATCGAGCTCTTCTCGATATTATTTCGAGCCGATTTCTTGCAGGTACCCTTAAAAACACGTTTTAAACATAATGAACGGTTCAGATCATCAAGATAAAGGATCCCTCATTAGAAGCGCGGACTATATATGTATGAGTGAGCTTCTAATAAGGGATCCCCTATTTTGCTACGGTGTGGACCTCCTACTGCTTGATCAAATTATGATGATCTGAACCGTTCAATGTGTTTAAAACGTGTTTTTAAGGGTACCCGTAAGAGATCGGCTCAAAATAATATCCGGAAAGTCTTTGATCCGTTCAATTTTTCATAAAACTGTTCCTGTCAGCATTTATCAAAAACTGTTTAGATCGAGCTCTACTCGATATTATTTCGAACCGATTTCTTGCAGGTACCCTTAAAAACACGTTTTAAACATAATGAACGGTTCAGATCATCAAGATAAAGGATCCCTCATTAGAAGCGCGGACTATATATGTATGAGTGAGCTTCTAATAAGGGATCCCCTATTTTGCTACGGTGTGGACCTCCTACTTCTTGATCAAATTATGATGATCTGAACCGTTCAATGTGTTTAAAACGTGTTTTTAAGAGTACCCGTAAGAGATCGGCTCAAAATAATATCCGGAAAGTCTTTGATCCGTTCAATTTTTCATAAAACTGTTCCTGTCAGCATTTATCAAAAACTGTTTAGATCAAGCTCTTCTCGATATTATTTCGAGCCGATTTCTTGCAGGTACCCTTAAAAACACGTTTTAAACATAATGAACGGTTCAGATCATCAAGATAAAGGATCCCTCATTAGAAGCGCGGACTATATATGTATGAGTGAGCTTCTAATAAGGGATCCCCTATTTTGCTACGGTGTGGACCTCCTACTTCTTGATCAAATTATGATGATCTGAACCGTTCAATGTGTTTAAAACGTGTTTTTAAGGGTACCCGTAAGAGATCGGCTCAAAATAATATCCGGAAAGTCTTTGATCCGTTCAATTTTTCATAAAACTGTTCCTGTCAGCATTTATCAAAAACTGTTTAGATCAAGCTCTTCTCGATATTATTTCGAGCCGATTTCTTGCAGGTACCCTTAAAAACATGTTTTAAACATAATGAACGGTTCAGATCATCAAGATAAAGGATCCCTCATTAGAAGCGCGGACTATATATGTATGAGTGAGCTTCTAATAAGGGATCCCCTATTTTGCTACGGTGTGGACCTCCTACTTCTTGATCAAATTATGATGATCTGAACCGTTCAATGTGTTTAAAACGTGTTTTTAAGGGTACCCGTAAGAGATCGGCTCAAAATAATATCCGGAAAGTCTTTGATCCGTTCAATTTTTCATAAAACTGTTCCTGTCAGCATTTATCAAAAACTGTTTAGATCAAGCTCTTCTCGATATTATTTCGAGCCGATTTCTTGCAGCTACCCTTAAAAACACGTTTTAAACATAATGAACGGTTCAGATCATCAAAATAAAGGATCCCTCATTAGAAGCGCGGACTATATATGTATGAGTGAGCTTCTAATAAGGGATCCCCTATTTTGCTACGGTGTGGACCTCCTACTTCTTGATCAAATTATGATGATCTGAACCGTTCAATGTGTTTAAAACGTGTTTTTAAGGGTACCCGTAAGAGATCGGCTCAAAATAATATCCGGAAAGTCTTTGATCCGTTCAATTTTTCATAAAACTGTTCCTGTCAGCATTTATCAAAAACTGTTTAGATCAAGCTCTTCTCGATATTATTTCGAGCCGATTTCTTGCAGGTACCCTTAAAAACACGTTTTAAACATAATGAACGGTTCAGATCATCAAGATAAAGGATCCCTCATTAGAAGCGCGGACTATATATGTATGAGTGAGCTTCTAATAAGGGATCCCCTATTTTGCTACGGTGTGGACCTCCTACTTCTTGATCAAATTATGATGATCTGAACCGTTCAATGTGTTTAAAACGTGTTTTTAAGGGTACCCGTAAGAGATCGGCTCAAAATAATATCCGGAAAGTCTTTGATCCGTTCAATTTTTCATAAAACTGTTCCTGTCAGCATTTATCAAAAACTGTTTAGATCAAGCTCTTCTCGATATTATTTCGAGCCGATTTCTTGCAGGTACCCTTAAAAACATGTTTTAAACATAATGAACGGTTCAGATCATCAAGATAAAGGATCCCTCATTAGAAGCGCGGACTATATATGTATGAGTGAGCTTCTAATAAGGGATCCCCTATTTTGCTACGGTGTGGACCTCCTACTTCTTGATCAAATTATGATGATCTGAACCGTTCAATGTGTTTAAAACGTGTTTTTAAGGGTACCCGTAAGAGACCGGCTCAAAATAATATCCGGAAAGTCTTTGATCCGTTCAATTTTTCATAAAACTGTTCCTGTCAGCATTTATCAAAAACTGTTTAGATCAAGCTCTTCTCGATATTATTTCGAGCCGATTTCTTGCAGGTACCCTTGAAAACACGTTTTAAACATAATGAACGGTTCAGATCATCAAGATAAAGGATCCCTCATTAGAAGCGCGGACTATATATGTATGAGTGAGCTTCTAATAAGGGATCCCCTATTTTGCTACGGTGTGGACCTCCTACTTCTTGATCAAATTATGATGATCTGAACCGTTCAATGTGTTTAAAACGTGTTTTTAAGGGTACCCGTAAGAGATCGGCTCAAAATAATATCCGGAAAGTCTTTGATCCGTTCAATTTTTCATAAAACTGTTCCTGTCAGCATTTATCAAAAACTGTTTAGATCAAGCTCTTCTCGATATTATTTCGAGCCGATTTCTTGCAGCTACCCTTAAAAACACGTTTTAAACATAATGAACGGTTCAGATCATCAAAATAAAGGATCCCTCATTACAAGCGCGGACTATATATGTATGAGTGAGCTTCTAATAAGGGATCCCCTATTTTGCTACGGTGTGGACCTCCTACTTCTTGATCAAATTATGATGATCTGAACCGTTCAATGTGTTTAAAACGTGTTTTTAAGGGTACCCGTAAGAGATCGGCTCAAAATAATATCCGGAAAGTCTTTGATCCGTTCAATTTTTCATAAAACTGTTCCTGTCAGCATTTATCAAAAACTGTTTAGATCAAGCTCTTCTCGATATTATTTCGAGCCGATTTCTTGCAGGTACCCTTAAAAATACGTTTTAAACATAATGAACGGTTCAGATCATCAAGATAAAGGATCCCTCATTAGAAGCGCGGACTATATATGTATGAGTGAGCTTCTAATAAGGGATCCCCTATTTTGCTACGGTGTGGACCTCCTACTTCTTGATCAAATTATGATGATCTGAACCGTTCAATGTGTTTAAAACGTGTTTTTAAGGGTACCCGTAAGAGATCGGCTCAAAATAATATCCGGAAAGTCTTTGATCCGTTCAATTTTTCATAAAACTGTTCCTGTCAGCATTTATCAAAAACTGTTTAGATCAAGCTCTTCTCGATATTATTTCGAGCCGATTTCTTCCAGGTACCCTTAAAAACACGTTTTAAACATAATGAACGGTTCAGATCATCAAGATAAAGGATCCCTCATTAGAAGCGCGGACTATATATGTATGAGTGAGCTTCTAATAAGGGATCCCTTATTTTGCTACGGTGTGGACCTCCTACTTCTTGATCAAATTATGATGATCTGAACCGTTCAATGTGTTTAAAACGTGTTTTTAAGGGTACCCGTAAGAGATCGGCTCAAAATAATATCCGGAAAGTCTTTGATCCGTTCAATTTTTCATAAAACTGTTCCTGTCAGCATTTATCAAAAACTGTTTAGATCAAACTCTTCTCGATATTATTTCGAGCCGATTTCTTGCAGGTACCCTTAAAAACACGTTTTAAACATAATGAACGGTTCAGATCATCAAAATAAAGGATCCCTCATTAGAAGCGCGGACTATATATGTATGAGTGAGCTTCTAATAAGGGATCCCCTATTTTGCTACGGTGTGGACCTCCTACTTCTTGATCAAATTATGATGATCTGAACCGTTCAATGTGTTTAAAACGTGTTTTTAAGGGTACCCGTAAGAGATCGGCTCAAAATAATATCCGGAAAGTCTTTGATCCGTTCAATTTTTCATAAAACTGTTCCTGTCAGCATTTATCAAAAACTATTTAGATCAAGCTCTTCTCGATATTATTTCGAGCCGATTTCTTGCAGGTACCCTTAAAAACACGTTTTAAACATAATGAACGGTTCAGATCATCAAAATAAAGGATCCCTCATTAGAAGCGCGGACTATATATGTATGAGTGAGCTTCTAATAAGGGATCCCCTATTTTGCTACGGTATGGACCTCCTACTTCTTGATCAAATTATGATGATCTGAACCGTTCAATGTGTTTAAAACGTGTTTTTAAGGGTACCCGTAAGAGATCGGCTCAAAATAATATCCGGAAAGTCTTTGATCCGTTCAATTTTTCATAAAACTGTTCCTGTCAGCATTTATCAAAAACTGTTTAGATCAAGCTCTTCTCGATATTATTTCGAGCCGATTTCTTGCAGGTACCCTTAAAAACACGTTTTAAACATAATGAACGGTTCAGATCATCAAGATAAAGGATCCCTCATTAGAAGCGCGGACTATATATGTATGAGTGAGCTTCTAATAAGGGATCCCCTATTTTGCTACGGTGTGGACCTCCTACTTCTTGATCAAATTATGATGATCTGAACCGTTCAATGTGTTTAAAACGTGTTTTTAAGGGTACCCGTAAGAGATCGGCTCAAAATAATATCCGGAAAGTCTTTGATCCGTTCAATTTTTCATAAAACTGTTCCTGTCAGCATTTATCAAAAACTGTTTAGATCAAGCTCTTCTCGATATTATTTCGAGCCGATTTCTTGCAGGTACCCTTAAAAACATGTTTTAAACATAATGAACGGTTCAGATCATCAAGATAAAGGATCCCTCATTAGAAGCGCGGACTATATATGTATGAGTGAGCTTCTAATAAGGGATCCCCTATTTTGCTACGGTGTGGACCTCCTACTTCTTGATCAAATTATGATGATCTGAACCGTTCAATGTGTTTAAAACGTGTTTTTAAGGGTACCCGTAAGAGATCGGCTCAAAATAATATCCGGAAAGTCTTTGATCCGTTCAATTTTTCATAAAACTGTTCCTGTCAGCATTTATCAAAAACTGTTTAGATCAAACTCTTCTCGATATTATTTCGAGCCGATTTCTTGCAGGTACCCTTAAAAACACGTTTTAAACATAATGAACGGTTCAGATCATCAAAATAAAGGATCCCTCATTAGAAGCGCGGACTATATATGTATGAGTGAGCTTCTAATAAGGGATCCCCTATTTTGCTACGGTGTGGACCTCCTACTTCTTGATCAAATTATGATGATCTGAACCGTTCAATGTGTTTAAAACGTGTTTTTAAGGGTACCCGTAAGAGATCGGCTCAAAATAATATCCGGAAAGTCTTTGATCCGTTCAATTTTTCATAAAACTGTTCCTGTCAGCATTTATCAAAAACTATTTAGATCAAGCTCTTCTCGATATTATTTCGAGCCGATTTCTTGCAGGTACCCTTAAAAACACGTTTTAAACATAATGAACGGTTCAGATCATCAAAATAAAGGATCCCTCATTAGAAGCGCGGACTATATATGTATGAGTGACCTTCTAATAAGGGATCCCCTATTTTGCTACGGTGTGGACCTCCTACTTCTTGATCAAATTATGATGATCTGAACCGTTCAATGTGTTTAAAACGTGTTTTTAAGGGTACCCGTAAGAGATCGGCTCAAAATAATATCCGGAAAGTCTTTGATCCGTTCAATTTTTCATAAAACTGTTCCTGTCAGCATTTATCAAAAACTGTTTAGATCAAGCTCTTCTCGATATTATTTCGAGCCGATTTCTTGCAGGTACCCTTAAAAACATGTTTTAAACATAATGAACGGTTCAGATCATCAAGATAAAGGATCCCTCATTAGAAGCGTGGACTATATATGTATGAGTGAGCTTCTAATAAGGGATCCCCTATTTTGCTACGGTGTGGACCTCCTACTTCTTGATCAAATTATGATGATCTGAACCGTTCAATGTGTTTAAAACGTGTTTTTAAGGGTACCCGTAAGAGACCGGCTCAAAATAATATCCGGAAAGTCTTTGATCCGTTCAATTTTTCATAAAACTGTTCCTGTCAGCATTTATCAAAAACTGTTTAGATCAAGCTCTTCTCGATATTATTTCGAGCCGATTTCTTGCAGGTACCCTTGAAAACACGTTTTAAACATAATGAACGGTTCAGATCATCAAGATAAAGGATCCCTCATTAGAAGCGCGGACTATATATGTATGAGTGAGCTTCTAATAAGGGATCCCCTATTTTGCTACGGTGTGGACCTCCTACTTCTTGATCAAATTATGATGATCTGAACCGTTCAATGTGTTTAAAACGTGTTTTTAAGGGTACCCGTAAGAGATCGGCTCAAAATAATATCCGGAAAGTCTTTGATCCGTTCAATTTTTCATAAAACTGTTCCTGTCAGCATTTATCAAAAACTGTTTAGATCAAGCTCTTCTCGATATTATTTCGAGCCGATTTCTTGCAGCTACCCTTAAAAACACGTTTTAAACATAATGAACGGTTCAGATCATCAAAATAAAGGATCCCTCATTAGAAGCGCGGACTATATATGTATGAGTGAGCTTCTAATAAGGGATCCCCTATTTTGCTACGGTGTGGACCTCCTACTTCTTGATCAAATTATGATGATCTGAACCGTTCAATGTGTTTAAAACGTGTTTTTAAGGGTACCCGTAAGAGATCGGCTCAAAATAATATCCGGAAAGTCTTTGATCCGTTCAATTTTTCATAAAACTGTTCCTGTCAGCATTTATCAAAAACTGTTTAGATCAAGCTCTTCTCGATATTATTTCGAGCCGATTTCTTGCAGGTACCCTTAAAAATACGTTTTAAACATAATGAACGGTTCAGATCATCAAGATAAAGGATCCCTCATTAGAAGCGCGGACTATATATGTATGAGTGAGCTTCTAATAAGGGATCCCCTATTTTGCTACGGTGTGGACCTCCTACTTCTTGATCAAATTATGATGATCTGAACCGTTCAATGTGTTTAAAACGTGTTTTTAAGGGTACCCGTAAGAGATCGGCTCAAAATAATATCCGGAAAGTCTTTGATCCGTTCAATTTTTCATAAAACTGTTCCTGTCAGCATTTATCAAAAACTGTTTAGATCAAGCTCTTCTCGATATTATTTCGAGCCGATTTCTTCCAGGTACCCTTAAAAACACGTTTTAAACATAATGAACGGTTCAGATCATCAAGATAAAGGATCCCTCATTAGAAGCGCGGACTATATATGTATGAGTGAGCTTCTAATAAGGGATCCCTTATTTTGCTACGGTGTGGACCTCCTACTTCTTGATCAAATTATGATGATCTGAACCGTTCAATGTGTTTAAAACGTGTTTTTAAGGGTACCCGTAAGAGATCGGCTCAAAATAATATCCGGAAAGTCTTTGATCCGTTCAATTTTTCATAAAACTGTTCCTGTCAGCATTTATCAAAAACTGTTTAGATCAAACTCTTCTCGATATTATTTCGAGCCGATTTCTTGCAGGTACCCTTAGAAACACGTTTTAAACATAATGAACGGTTCAGATTATCAAAATAAAGGATCCCTCATTAGAAGCGCGGACTATATATGTATGAGTGAGCTTCTAATAAGGGATCCCCTATTTTGCTACGGTGTGGACCTCCTACTTCTTGATCAAATTATGATGATCTGAACCGTTCAATGTGTTTAAAACGTGTTTTTAAGGGTACCCGTAAGAGATCGGCTCAAAATAATATCCGGAAAGTCTTTGATCCGTTCAATTTTTCATAAAACTGTTCCTGTCAGCATTTATCAAAAACTATTTAGATCAAGCTCTTCTCGATATTATTTCGAGCCGATTTCTTGCAGGTACCCTTAAAAACACGTTTTAAACATAATGAACGGTTCAGATCATCAAAATAAAGGATCCCTCATTAGAAGCGCGGACTATATATGTATGAGTGAGCTTCTAATAAGGGATCCCCTATTTTGCTACGGTATGGACCTCCTACTTCTTGATCAAATTATGATGATCTGAACCGTTCAATGTGTTTAAAACGTGTTTTTAAGGGTACCCGTAAGAGATCGGCTCAAAATAATATCCGGAAAGTCTTTGATCCGTTCAATTTTTCATAAAACTGTTCCTGTCAGCATTTATCAAAAACTGTTTAGATCAAGCTCTTCTCGATATTATTTCGAGCCGATTTCTTGCAGGTACCCTTAAAAACACGTTTGAAACATAATGAACGGTTCAGATCATCAAGATAAAGGATCCCTCATTAGAAGCGCGGACTATATATGTATGAGTGAGCTTCTAATAAGGGATCCCCTATTTTGCTACGGTGTGGACCTCCTACTTCTTGATCAAATTATGATGATCTGAACCGTTCAATGTGTTTAAAACGTGTTTTTAAGGGTACCCGTAAGAGATCGGCTCAAAATAATATCCGGAAAGTCTTTGATCCGTTCAATTTTTCATAAAACTGTTCCTGTCAGCATTTATCAAAAACTGTTTAGATCAAGCTCTTCTCGATATTATTTCGAGCCGATTTCTTGCAGGTACCCTTAAAAACATGTTTTAAACATAATGAACGGTTCAGATCATCAAGATAAAGGATCCCTCATTAGAAGCGCGGACTATATATGTATGAGTGAGCTTCTAATAAGGGATCCCCTATTTTGCTACGGTGTGGACCTCCTACTTCTTGATCAAATTATGATGATCTGAACCGTTCAATGTGTTTAAAACGTGTTTTTAAGGGTACCCGTAAGAGATCGGCTCAAAATAATATCCGGAAAGTCTTTGATCCGTTCAATTTTTCATAAAACTGTTCCTGTCAGCATTTATCAAAAACTGTTTAGATCAAACTCTTCTCGATATTATTTCGAGCCGATTTCTTGCAGGTACCCTTAAAAACACGTTTTAAACATAATGAACGGTTCAGATCATCAAAATAAAGGATCCCTCATTAGAAGCGCGGACTATATATGTATGAGTGAGCTTCTAATAAGGGATCCCCTATTTTGCTACGGTGTGGACCTCCTACTTCTTGATCAAATTATGATGATCTGAACCGTTCAATGTGTTTAAAACGTGTTTTTAAGGGTACCCGTAAGAGATCGGCTCAAAATAATATCCGGAAAGTCTTTGATCCGTTCAATTTTTCATAAAACTGTTCCTGTCAGCATTTATCAAAAACTATTTAGATCAAGCTCTTCTCGATATTATTTCGAGCCGATTTCTTGCAGGTACCCTTAAAAACACGTTTTAAACATAATGAATGGTTCAGATCATCAAAATAAAGGATCCCTCATTAGAAGCGCGGACTATATATGTATGAGTGACCTTCTAATAAGGGATCCCCTATTTTGCTACGGTGTGGACCTCCTACTTCTTGATCAAATTATGATGATCTGAACCGTTCAATGTGTTTAAAACGTGTTTTTAAGGGTACCCGTAAGAGATCGGCTCAAAATAATATCCGGAAAGTCTTTGATCCGTTCAATTTTTCATAAAACTGTTCCTGTCAGCATTTATCAAAAACTGTTTAGATCAAGCTCTTCTCGATATTATTTCGAGCCGATTTCTTGCAGCTACCCTTAAAAACATGTTTTAAACATAATGAACGGTTCAGATCATCAAGATAAAGGATCCCTCATTAGAAGCGCGGACTATATATGTATGAGTGAGCTTCTAATAAGGGATCCCCTATTTTGCTACGGTGTGGACCTCCTACTTCTTGATCAAATTATGATGATCTGAACCGTTCAATGTGTTTAAAACGTGTTTTTAAGGGTACCCGTAAGAGATCGGCTCAAAATAATATCCGGAAAGTCTTTGATCCGTTCAATTTTTCATAAAACTGTTCCTGTCAGCATTTATCAAAAACTGTTTAGATCAAGCTCTTCTCGATATTATTTCGAGCCGATTTCTTGCAGGTACCCTTAAAAACATGTTTTAAACATAATGAACGGTTCAGATCATCAAGATAAAGGATCCCTCATTAGAAGCGCGGACTATATATGTATGAGTGAGCTTCTAATAAGGGATCCCCTATTTTGCTACGGTGTGGACCTCCTACTTCTTGATCAAATTATGATGATCTGAACCGTTCAATGTGTTTAAAACGTGTTTTTAAGGGTACCCGTAAGAGATCGGCTCAAAATAATATCCGGAAAGTCTTTGATCCGTTCAATTTTTCATAAAACTGTTCCTGTCAGCATTTATCAAAAACTGTTTAGATCAAGCTCTTCTCGATATTATTTCGAGCCGATTTCTTGCAGGTACCCTTAAAAACACGTTTTAAACATAATGAACGGTTCAGATCATCAAGATAAAGGATCCCTCATTAGAAGCGCGGACTATATATGTATGAGTGAGCTTCTAATAAGGGATCCCCTATTTTGCTACGGTGTGGACCTCCTACTTCTTGATCAAATTATGATGATCTGAACCGTTCAATGTGTTTAAAACGTGTTTTTAAGGGTACCCGTAAGAGATCGGCTCAAAATAATATCCGGAAAGTCTTTGATCCGTTCAATTTTTCATAAAACTGTTCCTGTCAGCATTTATCAAAAACTGTTTAGATGAAGCTCTTCTCGATATTATTTCGAGCCGATTTCTTGCAGGTACCCTTAAAAACACGTTTTAAACATAATGAACGGTTCAGATCATCAAGATAAAGGATCCCTCATTAGAAGCGCGGACTATATATGTATGAGTGAGCTTCTAATAAGGGATCCCCTATTTTGCTACGGTGTGGACCTCCTACTTCTTGATCAAATTATGATGATCTGAACCGTTCAATGTGTTTAAAACGTGTTTTTAAGGGTAACCGTAAGAGATCGGCTCAAAATAATATCCGGAAAGTCTTTGATCCGTTCAATTTTTCATAAAACTGTTCCTGTCAGCATTTATCAAAAACTGTTTAGATCAAGCTCTTCTCGATATTATTTCGAGCCGATTTCTTGCAGCTACCCTTAAAAACACGTTTTAAACATAATGAACGGTTCAGATCATCAAGATAAAGGATCCCTCATTAGAAGCGCGGACTATATATGTATGAGTGAGCTTCTAATAAGGGATCCCCTATTTTGCTACGGTGTGGACCTCCTACTTCTTGATCAAATTATGATGATCTGAACCGTTCAATGTGTTTAAAACGTGTTTTTAAGGGTACCCGTAAGAGATCGGCTCAAAATAATATCCGGAAAGTCTTTGATCCGTTCAATTTTTCATAAAACTGTTCCTGTCAGCATTTATCAAAAACTGTTTAGATCAAGCTCTTCTCGATATTATTTCGAGCCGATTTCTTGCAGGTACCCTTAAAAACACGTTTTAAACATAATGAACGGTTCAGATCATCAAAATAAAGGATCCCTCATTAGAAGCGCGGACTATATATGTATGAGTGAGCTTCTAATAAGGGATCCCCTATTTTGCTACGGTGTGGACCTCCTACTTCTTGATCAAATTATGATGATCTGAACCGTTCAATGTGTTTAAAACGTGTTTTTAAGGGTACCCGTAAGAGATCGGCTCAAAATAATATCCGGAAAGTCTTTGATCTGTTCAATTTTTCATAAAACTGTTCCTGTCAGCATTTATCAAAAACTGTTTAGATCAAGCTCTTCTCGATATTATTTCGAGCCGATTTCTTGCAGGTACCCTTAAAAACACGTTTTAAACATAATGAACGGTTCAGATCATCAAAATAAAGGATCCCTCATTAGAAGCGCGGACTATATATGTATGAGTGAGCTTCTAATAAGGGATCCCCTATTTTGCTACGGTGTGGACCTCCTACTTCTTGATCAAATTATGATGATCTGAACCGTTCAATGTGTTTAAAACGTGTTTTTAAGGGTACCCGTAAGAGATCGGCTCAAAATAATATCCGGAAAGTCTTTGATCCGTTCAATTTTTCATAAAACTGTTCCTGTCAGCATTTATCAAAAACTGTTTAGATCAAGCTCTTCTCGATATTATTTCGAGCCGATTTCTTGCAGGTACCCTTAAAAACACGTTTTAAACATAATGAACGGTTCAGATCATCAAGATAAAGGATCCCTCATTAGAAGCGCGGACTATATATGTATGAGTGAGCTTCTAATAAGGGATCCCCTATTTTGCTACGGTGTGGACCTCCTACTTCTTGATCAAATTATGATGATCTGAACCGTTCAATGTGTTTAAAACGTGTTTTTAAGGGTACCCGTAAGAGATCGGCTCAAAATAATATCCGGAAAGTCTTTGATCCGTTCAATTTTTCATAAAACTGTTCCTGTCAGCATTTATCAAAAACTGTTTAGATCAAGCTCTTCTCGATATTATTTCGAGCCGATTTCTTGCAGGTACCCTTAAAAACACGTTTTAAACATAATGAACGGTTCAGATCATCAAGATAAAGGATCCCTCATTAGAAGCGCGGACTATATATGTATGAGTGAGCTTCTAATAAGGGATCCCCTATTTTGCTACGGTGTGGACCTCCTACTTCTTGATCAAATTATGATGATCTGAACCGTTCAATGTGTTTAAAACGTGTTTTTAAGGGTACCCGTAAGAGATCGGCTCAAAATAATATCCGGAAAGTCTTTGATCCGTTCAATTTTTCATAAAACTGTTCCTGTCAGCATTTATCAAAAACTGTTTAGATCAATCTCTTCTCGATATTATTTCGAGCCGATTTCTTGCAGGTACCCTTAAAAACACGTTTTAAACATAATGAACGGTTCAGATCATCAAGATAAAGGATCCCTCATTAGAAGCGCGGACTATATATGTATGAGTGAGCTTCTAATAAGGGATCCCCTATTTTGCTACGGTGTGGACCTCCTACTTCTTGATCAAATTATGATGATCTGAACCGTTCAATGTGTTTAAAACGTGTTTTTAAGGGTACCCGTAAGAGATCGGCTCAAAATAATATCCGGAAAGTCTTTGATCCGTTCAATTTTTCATAAAACTGTTCCTGTCAGCATTTATCAAAAACTGTTTAGATCAAGCTCTTCTCGATATTATTTCGAGCCGATTTCTTGCAGGTACCCTTAAAAACACGTTTTAAACATAATGAACGGTTCAGATCATCAAAATAAAGGATCCCTCATTAGAAGCGCGGACTATATATGTATGAGTGAGCTTCTAATAAGGGATCCCCTATTTTGCTACGGTGTGGACCTCCTACTTCTTGATCAAATTATGATGATCTGAACCGTTCAATGTGTTTAAAACGTGTTTTTAAGGGTACCCGTAAGAGATCGGCTCAAAATAATATCCGGAAAGTCTTTGATCCGTTCAATTTTTCATAAAACTGTTCCTGTCAGCATTTATCAAAAACTGTTTAGATCAAGCTCTTCTCGATATTATTTCGAGCCGATTTCTTGCAGGTACCCTTAAAAACACGTTTTAAACATAATGAACGGTTCAGATCATCAAAATAAAGGATCCCTCATTAGAAGCGCGGACTATATATGTATGAGTGAGCTTCTAATAAGGGATCCCCTATTTTGCTACGGTGTGGACCTCCTACTTCTTGATCAAATTATGATGATCTGAACCGTTCAATGTGTTTAAAACGTGTTTTTAAGGGTACCCGTAAGAGATCGGCTCAAAATAATATCCGGAAAGTCTTTGATCCGTTCAATTTTTCATAAAACTGTTCCTGTCAGCATTTATCAAAAACTGTTTAGATCAAGCTCTTCTCGATATTATTTCGAGCCGATTTCTTGCAGGTATCCTTAAAAACACGTTTTAAACATAATGAACGGTTCAGATCATCAAGATAAAGGATCCCTCATTAGAAGCGCGGACTATATATGTATGAGTGAGCTTCTAATAAGGGATCCCCTATTTTGCTACGGTGTGGACCTCCTACTTCTTGATCAAATTATGATGATCTGAACCGTTCAATGTGTTTAAAACGTGTTTTTAAGGGTACCCGTAAGAGATCGGCTCAAAATAATATCCGGAAAGTCTTTGATCCGTTCAATTTTTCATAAAACTGTTCCTGTCAGCATTTATCAAAAACTGTTTAGATCAAGCTCTTCTCGATATTATTTCGAGCCGATTTCTTGCAGGTACCCTTAAAAACACGTTTTAAACATAATGAACGGTTCAGATCATCAAGATAAAGGATCCCTCATTAGAAGCGCGGACTATATATGTATGAGTGAGCTTCTAATAAGGGATCCCCTATTTTGCTACGGTGTGGACCTCCTACTTCTTGATCAAATTATGATGATCTGAACCGTTCAATGTGTTTAAAACGTGTTTTTAAGGGTACCCGTAAGAGATCGGCTCAAAATAATATCCGGAAAGTCTTTGATCCGTTCAATTTTTCATAAAACTGTTCCTGTCAGCATTTATCAAAAACTGTTTAGATCAAGCTCTTCTCGATATTATTTCGAGTCGATTTCTTGCAGCTACCCTTAAAAACACGTTTTAAACATAATGAACGGTTCAGATCATCAAGATAGAGGATCCCTCATTAGAAGCGCGGACTATATATGTATGAGTGAGCTTCTAATAAGGGATCCCCTATTTTGCTATGGTGTGGACCTCCTACTTCTTGATCAAATTATGATGATCTGAACCGTTCAATGTGTTTAAAACGTGTTTTTAAGGGTACCCGTAAGAGATCGGCTCAAAATAATATCCGGAAAGTCTTTGATCCGTTCAATTTTTCATAAAACTGTTCCTGTCAGCATTTATCAAAAACTGTTTAGATCAAGCTCTTCTCGATATTATTTCGAGCCGATTTCTTGCAGGTACCCTTAAAAACACGTTTTAAACATAATGAACGGTTCAGATCATCAAAATAAAGGATCCCTCATTAGAAGCGCGGACTATATATGTATGAGTGAGCTTCTAATAAGGGATCCCCTATTTTGCTACGGTGTGGACCTCCTACTTCTTGATCAAATTATGATGATCTGAACCGTTCAATGTGTTTAAAACGTGTTTTTAAGGGTACCCGTAAGAGATCGGCTCAAAGTAATATCCGGAAAGTCTTTGATCCGTTCAATTTTTCATAAAACTGTTCCTGTCAGCATTTATCAAAAACTGTTCAGATCAAGCTCTTCTCGATATTATTTCGAGCCGATTTCTTGCAGGTACCCTTAAAAACACGTTTTAAACATAATGAACGGTTCAGATCATCAAGATAAAGGATCCCTCATTAGAAGCGCGGACTATATATGTATGAGTGAGCTTCTAATAAGGGATCCCCTATTTTGCTACGGTGTGGACCTCCTACTTCTTGATCAAATTATGATGATCTGAACCGTTCAATGTGTTTAAAACGTGTTTTTAAGGGTACCCGTAAGAGATCGGCTCAAAATAATATCCGGAAAGTCTTTGATCCGTTCAATTTTTCATAAAACTGTTCCTGTCAGCATTTATCAAAAACTGTTTAGATCAAGCTCTTCTCGATATTATTTCGAGCCGATTTCTTGCAGGTACCCTTAAAAACACGTTTTAAACATAATGAACGGTTCAGATCATCAAGATAAAGGATCCCTCATTAGAAGCGCGGACTATATATGTATGAGTGAGCTTCTAATAAGGGATCCCCTATTTTGCTACGGTGTGGACCTCCTACTTCTTGATCAAATTATGATGATCTGAACCGTTCAATGTGTTTAAAACGTGTTTTTAAGGGTACCCGTAAGAGATCGGCTCAAAATAATATCCGGAAAGTCTTTGATCCGTTCAATTTTTCATAAAACTGTTCCTGTCAGCATTTATCAAAAACTGTTTAGATCAAGCTCTTCTCGATATTATTTCGAGCCGATTTCTTGCAGGTACCCTTAAAAACACGTTTTAAACATAATGAACGGTTCAGATCATCAAGATAAAGGATCCCTCATTAGAAGCGCGGACTATATATGTATGAGTGAGCTTCTAATAAGGGATCCCCTATTTTGCTACGGTGTGGACCTCCTACTTCTTGATCAAATTATGATGATCTGAACCGTTCAATGTGTTTAAAACGTGTTTTTAAGGGTACCCGTAAGAGATCGGCTCAAAATAATATCCGGAAAGTCTTTGATCCGTTCAATTTTTCATAAAACTGTTCCTGTCAGCATTTATCAAAAACTGTTTAGATCAAGCTCTTCTCGATATTATTTCGAGCCGATTTCTTGCAGCTACCCTTAAAAACACGTTTTAAACATAATGAACGGTTCAGATCATCAAAATAAAGGATCCCTCATTAGAAGCGCGGACTATATATGTATGAGTGAGCTTCTAATAAGGGATCCCCTATTTTGCTACGGTGTGGACCTCCTACTTCTTGATCAAATTATGATGATCTGAACCGTTCAATGTGTTTAAAACGTGTTTTTAAGGGTACCCGTAAGAGATCGGCTCAAAATAATATCCGGAAAGTCTTTGATCCGTTCAATTTTTCATAAAACTGTTCCTGTCAGCATTTATCAAAAACTGTTTAGATCAAGCTCTTCTCGATATTATTTCGAGCCGATTTCTTGCAGGTACCCTTAAAAACACGTTTTAAACATAATGAACGGTTCAGATCATCAAAATAAAGGATCCCTCATTAGAAGCGCGGACTATATATGTATGAGTGAGCTTCTAATAAGGGATCCCCTATTTTGCTACGGTGTGGACCTCCTACTTCTTGATCAAATTATGATGATCTGAACCGTTCAATGTGTTTAAAACGTGTTTTTAAGGGTACCCGTAAGAGATCGGCTCAAAATAATATCCGGAAAGTCTTTGATCCGTTCAATTTTTCATAAAACTGTTCCTGTCAGCATTTATCAAAAACTGTTTAGATCAAGCTCTTCTCGATATTATTTCGAGCCGATTTCTTGCAGCTACCCTTAAAAACACGTTTTAAACATAATGAACGGTTCAGATCATCAAAATAAAGGATCCCTCATTAGAAGCGCGGACTATATATGTATGAGTGAGCTTCTAATAAGGGATCCCCTATTTTGCTACGGTGTGGACCTCCTACTTCTTGATCAAATTATGATGATCTGAACCGTTCAATGTGTTTAAAACGTGTTTTTAAGGGTACCCGTAAGAGATCGGCTCAAAATAATATCCGGAAAGTCTTTGATCCGTTCAATTTTTCATAAAACTGTTCCTGTCAGCATTTATCAAAAACTGTTTAGATCAAGCTCTTCTCGATATTATTTCGAGCCGATTTCTTGCAGGTACCCTTAAAAACACGTTTTAAACATAATGAACGGTTCAGATCATCAAAATAAAGGATCCCTCATTAGAAGCGCGGACTATATATGTATGAGTGAGCTTCTAATAAGGGATCCCCTATTTTGCTACGGTGTGGACCTCCTACTTCTTGATCAAATTATGATGATCTGAACCGTTCAATGTGTTTAAAACGTGTTTTTAAGGGTACCCGTAAGAGATCGGCTCAAAATAATATCCGGAAAGTCTTTGATCCGTTCAATTTTTCATAAAACTGTTCCTGTCAGCATTTATCAAAAACTGTTTAGATCAAGCTCTTCTCGATATTATTTCGAGCCGATTTCTTGCAGGTACCCTTAAAAACACGTTTTAAACATAATGAACGGTTCAGATCATCAAGATAAAGGATCCCTCATTAGAAGCGCGGACTATATATGTATGAGTGAGCTTCTAATAAGGGATCCCCTATTTTGCTACGGTGTGGACCTCCTACTTCTTGATCAAATTATGATGATCTGAACCGTTCAATGTGTTTAAAACGTGTTTTTAAGGGTACCCGTAAGAGATCGGCTCAAAATAATATCCGGAAAGTCTTTGATCCGTTCAATTTTTCATAAAACTGTTCCTGTCAGCATTTATCAAAAACTGTTCAGATCAAGCTCTTCTCGATATTATTTCGAGCCGATTTCTTGCAGGTACCCTTAAAAACACGTTTTAAACATAATGAACGGTTCAGATCATCAAGATAGAGGATCCCTCATTAGAAGCGCGGACTATATATGTATGAGTGAGCTTCTAATAAGGGATCCCCTATTTTGCTACGGTGTGGACCTCCTACTTCTTGATCAAATTATGATGATCTGAACCGTTCAATGTGTTTAAAACGTGTTTTTAAGGGTACCCGTAAGAGATCGGCTCAAAATAATATCCGGAAAGTCTTTGATCCGTTCAATTTTTCATAAAACTGTTCCTGTCAGCATTTATCAAAAACTGTTTAGATCAAGCTCTTCTCGATATTATTTCGAGCCGATTTCTTGCAGGTACCCTTAAAAACACGTTTTAAACATAATGAACGGTTCAGATCATCAAGATAAAGGATCCCTCATTAGAAGCGCGGACTATATATGTATGAGTGAGCTTCTAATAAGGGATCCCCTATTTTGCTACGGTGTGGACCTCCTACTTCTTGATCAAATTATGATGATCTGAACCGTTCAATGTGTTTAAAACGTGTTTTTAAGGGTACCCGTAAGAGATCGGCTCAAAATAATATCCGGAAAGTCTTTGATCCGTTCAATTTTTCATAAAACTGTTCCTGTCAGCATTTATCAAAAACTGTTTAGATCAAGCTCTTCTCGATATTATTTCGAGCCGATTTCTTGCAGCTACCCTTAAAAACACGTTTTAAACATAATGAACGGTTCAGATCATCAAAATAAAGGATCCCTCATTAGAAGCGCGGACTATATATGTATGAGTGAGCTTCTAATAAGGGATCCCCTATTTTGCTACGGTGTGGACCTCCTACTTCTTGATCAAATTATGATGATCTGAACCGTTCAATGTGTTTAAAACGTGTTTTTAAGGGTACCCGTAAGAGATCGGCTCAAAATAATATCCGGAAAGTCTTTGATCCGTTCAATTTTTCATAAAACTGTTCCTGTCAGCATTTATCAAAAACTGTTTAGATCAAGCTCTTCTCGATATTATTTCGAGCCGATTTCTTGCAGGTACCCTTAAAAACACGTTTTAAACATAATGAACGGTTCAGATCATCAAAATAAAGGATCCCTCATTAGAAGCGCGGACTATATATGTATGAGTGAGCTTCTAATAAGGGATCCCCTATTTTGCTACGGTGTGGACCTCCTACTTCTTGATCAAATTATGATGATCTGAACCGTTCAATGTGTTTAAAACGTGTTTTTAAGGGTACCCGTAAGAGATCGGCTCAAAATAATATCCGGAAAGTCTTTGATCCGTTCAATTTTTCATAAAACTGTTCCTGTCAGCATTTATCAAAAACTGTTTAGATCAAGCTCTTCTCGATATTATTTCGAGCCGATTTCTTGCAGGTACCCTTAAAAACACGTTTTAAACATAATGAACGGTTCAGATCATCAAGATAAAGGATCCCTCATTAGAAGCGCGGACTATATATGTATGAGTGAGCTTCTAATAAGGGATCCCCTATTTTGCTACGGTGTGGACCTCCTACTTCTTGATCAAATTATGATGATCTGAACCGTTCAATGTGTTTAAAACGTGTTTTTAAGGGTACCCGTAAGAGATCGGCTCAAAATAATATCCGGAAAGTCTTTGATCCGTTCAATTTTTCATAAAACTGTTCCTGTCAGCATTTATCAAAAACTGTTTAGATCAAGCTCTTCTCGATATTATTTCGAGCCGATTTCTTGCAGCTACCCTTAAAAACACGTTTTAAACATAATGAACGGTTCAGATCATCAAAATAAAGGATCCCTCATTAGAAGCGCGGACTATATATGTATGAGTGAGCTTCTAATAAGGGATCCCCTATTTTGCTACGGTGTGGACCTCCTACTTCTTGATCAAATTATGATGATCTGAACCGTTCAATGTGTTTAAAACGTGTTTTTAAGGGTACCCGTAAGAGATCGGCTCAAAATAATATCCGGAAAGTCTTTGATCCGTTCAATTTTTCATAAAACTGTTCCTGTCAGCATTTATCAAAAACTGTTTAGATCAAGCTCTTCTCGATATTATTTCGAGCCGATTTCTTGCAGGTACCCTTAAAAACACGTTTTAAACATAATGAACGGTTCAGATCATCAAAATAAAGGATCCCTCATTAGAAGCGCGGACTATATATGTATGAGTGAGCTTCTAATAAGGGATCCCCTATTTTGCTACGGTGTGGACCTCCTACTTCTTGATCAAATTATGATGATCTGAACCGTTCAATGTGTTTAAAACGTGTTTTTAAGGGTACCCGTAAGAGATCGGCTCAAAATAATATCCGGAAAGTCTTTGATCCGTTCAATTTTTCATAAAACTGTTCCTGTCAGCATTTATCAAAAACTGTTTAGATCAAGCTCTTCTCGATATTATTTCGAGCCGATTTCTTGCAGGTACCCTTAAAAACACGTTTTAAACATAATGAACGGTTCAGATCATCAAGATAAAGGATCCCTCATTAGAAGCGCGGACTATATATGTATGAGTGAGCTTCTAATAAGGGATCCCCTATTTTGCTACGGTGTGGACCTCCTACTTCTTGATCAAATTATGATGATCTGAACCGTTCAATGTGTTTAAAACGTGTTTTTAAGGGTACCCGTAAGAGATCGGCTCAAAATAATATCCGGAAAGTCTTTGATCCGTTCAATTTTTCATAAAACTGTTCCTGTCAGCATTTATCAAAAACTGTTTAGATCAAGCTCTTCTCGATATTATTTCGAGCCGATTTCTTGCAGGTACCCTTAAAAACACGTTTTAAACATAATGAACGGTTCAGATCATCAAGATAAAGGATCCCTCATTAGAAGCGCGGACTATATATGTATGAGTGAGCTTCTAATAAGGGATCCCCTATTTTGCTACGGTGTGGACCTCCTACTTCTTGATCAAATTATGATGATCTGAACCGTTCAATGTGTTTAAAACGTGTTTTTAAGGGTACCCGTAAGAGATCGGCTCAAAATAATATCCGGAAAGTCTTTGATCCGTTCAATTTTTCATAAAACTGTTCCTGTCAGCATTTATCAAAAACTGTTTAGATCAAGCTCTTCTCGATATTATTTCGAGCCGATTTCTTGCAGGTACCCTTAAAAACACGTTTTAAACATAATGAACGGTTCAGATCATCAAAATAAAGGATCCCTCATTAGAAGCGCGGACTATATATGTATGAGTGAGCTTCTAATAAGGGATCCCCTATTTTGCTACGGTGTGGACCTCCTACTTCTTGATCAAATTATGATGATCTGAACCGTTCAATGTGTTTAAAACGTGTTTTTAAGGGTACCCGTAAGAGATCGGCTCAAAATAATATCCGGAAAGTCTTTGATCCGTTCAATTTTTCATAAAACTGTTCCTGTCAGCATTTATCAAAAACTGTTTAGATCAAGCTCTTCTCGATATTATTTCGAGCCGATTTCTTGCAGGTACCCTTAAAAACACGTTTTAAACATAATGAACGGTTCAGATCATCAAGATAAAGGATCCCTCATTAGAAGCGCGGACTATATATGTATGAGTGAGCTTCTAATAAGGGATCCCCTATTTTGCTACGGTGTGGACCTCCTACTTCTTGATCAAATTATGATGATCTGAACCGTTCAATGTGTTTAAAACGTGTTTTTAAGGGTACCCGTAAGAGATCGGCTCAAAATAATATCCGGAAAGTCTTTGATCCGTTCAATTTTTCATAAAACTGTTCCTGTCAGCATTTATCAAAAACTGTTTAGATCAAGCTCTTCTCGATATTATTTCGAGCCGATTTCTTGCAGGTACCCTTAAAAACACGTTTTAAACATAATGAACGGTTCAGATCATCAAGATAAAGGATCCCTCATTAGAAGCGCGGACTATATATGTATGAGTGAGCTTCTAATAAGGGATCCCCTATTTTGCTACGGTGTGGACCTCCTACTTCTTGATCAAATTATGATGATCTGAACCGTTCAATGTGTTTAAAACGTGTTTTTAAGGGTACCCGTAAGAGATCGGCTCAAAATAATATCCGGAAAGTCTTTGATCCGTTCAATTTTTCATAAAACTGTTCCTGTCAGCATTTATCAAAAACTGTTTAGATCAAGCTCTTCTCGATATTATTTCGAGCCGATTTCTTGCAGGTACCCTTAAAAACACGTTTTAAACATAATGAACTTTTCAGATCATCAAAATAAAGGATCCCTCATTAGAAGCGCGGACTATATATGTATGAGTGAGCTTCTAATAAGGGATCCCCTATTTTGCTACGGTGTGGACCTCCTACTTCTTGATCAAATTATGATGATCTGAACCGTTCAATGTGTTTAAAACGTGTTTTTAAGGGTACCCGTAAGAGATCGGCTCAAAATAATATCCGGAAAGTCTTTGATCCGTTCAATTTTTCATAAAACTGTTCCTGTCAGCATTTATCAAAAACTGTTTAGATCAAGCTCTTCTCGATATTATTTCGAGCCGATTTCTTGCAGGTACCCTTAAAAACACGTTTTAAACATAATGAACGGTTCAGATCATCAAAATAAAGGATCCCTCATTAGAAGCGCGGACTATATATGTATGAGTGAGCTTCTAATAAGGGATCCCCTATTTTGCTACGGTGTGGACCTCCTACTTCTTGATCAAATTATGATGATCTGAACCGTTCAATGTGTTTAAAACGTGTTTTTAAGGGTACCCGTAAGAGATCGGCTCAAAATAATATCCGGAAAGTCTTTGATCCGTTCAATTTTTCATAAAACTGTTCCTGTCAGCATTTATCAAAAACTGTTTAGATCAAGCTCTTCTCGATATTATTTCGAGCCGATTTCTTGCAGGTACCCTTAAAAACACGTTTTAAACATAATGAACGGTTCAGATCATCAAGATAAAGGATCCCTCATTAGAAGCGCGGACTATATATGTATGAGTGAGCTTCTAATAAGGGATCCCCTATTTTGCTACGGTGTGGACCTCCTACTTCTTGATCAAATTATGATGATCTGAACCGTTCAATGTGTTTAAAACGTGTTTTTAAGGGTACCCGTAAGAGATCGGCTCAAAATAATATCCGGAAAGTCTTTGATCCGTTCAATTTTTCATAAAACTGTTCCTGTCAGCATTTATCAAAAACTGTTCAGATCAAGCTCTTCTCGATATTATTTCGAGCCGATTTCTTGCAGGTACCCTTAAAAACACGTTTTAAACATAATGAACGGTTCAGATCATCAAGATAGAGGATCCCTCATTAGAAGCGCGGACTATATATGTATGAGTGAGCTTCTAATAAGGGATCCCCTATTTTGCTACGGTGTGGACCTCCTACTTCTTGATCAAATTATGATGATCTGAACCGTTCAATGTGTTTAAAACGTGTTTTTAAGGGTACCCGTAAGAGATCGGCTCAAAATAATATCCGGAAAGTCTTTGATCCGTTCAATTTTTCATAAAACTGTTCCTGTCAGCATTTATCAAAAACTGTTTAGATCAAGCTCTTCTCGATATTATTTCGAGCCGATTTCTTGCAGGTACCCTTAAAAACACGTTTTAAACATAATGAACGGTTCAGATCATCAAGATAAAGGATCCCTCATTAGAAGCGCGGACTATATATGTATGAGTGAGCTTCTAATAAGGGATCCCCTATTTTGCTACGGTGTGGACCTCCTACTTCTTGATCAAATTATGATGATCTGAACCGTTCAATGTGTTTAAAACGTGTTTTTAAGGGTACCCGTAAGAGATCGGCTCAAAATAATATCCGGAAAGTCTTTGATCCGTTCAATTTTTCATAAAACTGTTCCTGTCAGCATTTATCAAAAACTGTTTAGATCAAGCTCTTCTCGATATTATTTCGAGCCGATTTCTTGCAGCTACCCTTAAAAACACGTTTTAAACATAATGAACGGTTCAGATCATCAAAATAAAGGATCCCTCATTAGAAGCGCGGACTATATATGTATGAGTGAGCTTCTAATAAGGGATCCCCTATTTTGCTACGGTGTGGACCTCCTACTTCTTGATCAAATTATGATGATCTGAACCGTTCAATGTGTTTAAAACGTGTTTTTAAGGGTACCCGTAAGAGATCGGCTCAAAATAATATCCGGAAAGTCTTTGATCCGTTCAATTTTTCATAAAACTGTTCCTGTCAGCATTTATCAAAAACTGTTTAGATCAAGCTCTTCTCGATATTATTTCGAGCCGATTTCTTGCAGGTACCCTTAAAAACACGTTTTAAACATAATGAACGGTTCAGATCATCAAAATAAAGGATCCCTCATTAGAAGCGCGGACTATATATGTATGAGTGAGCTTCTAATAAGGGATCCCCTATTTTGCTACGGTGTGGACCTCCTACTTCTTGATCAAATTATGATGATCTGAACCGTTCAATGTGTTTAAAACGTGTTTTTAAGGGTACCCGTAAGAGATCGGCTCAAAATAATATCCGGAAAGTCTTTGATCCGTTCAATTTTTCATAAAACTGTTCCTGTCAGCATTTATCAAAAACTGTTTAGATCAAGCTCTTCTCGATATTATTTCGAGCCGATTTCTTGCAGGTACCCTTAAAAACACGTTTTAAACATAATGAACGGTTCAGATCATCAAGATAAAGGATCCCTCATTAGAAGCGCGGACTATATATGTATGAGTGAGCTTCTAATAAGGGATCCCCTATTTTGCTACGGTGTGGACCTCCTACTTCTTGATCAAATTATGATGATCTGAACCGTTCAATGTGTTTAAAACGTGTTTTTAAGGGTACCCGTAAGAGATCGGCTCAAAATAATATCCGGAAAGTCTTTGATCCGTTCAATTTTTCATAAAACTGTTCCTGTCAGCATTTATCAAAAACTGTTTAGATCAAGCTCTTCTCGATATTATTTCGAGCCGATTTCTTGCAGCTACCCTTAAAAACACGTTTTAAACATAATGAACGGTTCAGATCATCAAAATAAAGGATCCCTCATTAGAAGCGCGGACTATATATGTATGAGTGAGCTTCTAATAAGGGATCCCCTATTTTGCTACGGTGTGGACCTCCTACTTCTTGATCAAATTATGATGATCTGAACCGTTCAATGTGTTTAAAACGTGTTTTTAAGGGTACCCGTAAGAGATCGGCTCAAAATAATATCCGGAAAGTCTTTGATCCGTTCAATTTTTCATAAAACTGTTCCTGTCAGCATTTATCAAAAACTGTTTAGATCAAGCTCTTCTCGATATTATTTCGAGCCGATTTCTTGCAGGTACCCTTAAAAACACGTTTTAAACATAATGAACGGTTCAGATCATCAAAATAAAGGATCCCTCATTAGAAGCGCGGACTATATATGTATGAGTGAGCTTCTAATAAGGGATCCCCTATTTTGCTACGGTGTGGACCTCCTACTTCTTGATCAAATTATGATGATCTGAACCGTTCAATGTGTTTAAAACGTGTTTTTAAGGGTACCCGTAAGAGATCGGCTCAAAATAATATCCGGAAAGTCTTTGATCCGTTCAATTTTTCATAAAACTGTTCCTGTCAGCATTTATCAAAAACTGTTTAGATCAAGCTCTTCTCGATATTATTTCGAGCCGATTTCTTGCAGGTACCCTTAAAAACACGTTTTAAACATAATGAACGGTTCAGATCATCAAGATAAAGGATCCCTCATTAGAAGCGCGGACTATATATGTATGAGTGAGCTTCTAATAAGGGATCCCCTATTTTGCTACGGTGTGGACCTCCTACTTCTTGATCAAATTATGATGATCTGAACCGTTCAATGTGTTTAAAACGTGTTTTTAAGGGTACCCGTAAGAGATCGGCTCAAAATAATATCCGGAAAGTCTTTGATCCGTTCAATTTTTCATAAAACTGTTCCTGTCAGCATTTATCAAAAACTGTTTAGATCAAGCTCTTCTCGATATTATTTCGAGCCGATTTCTTGCAGGTACCCTTAAAAACACGTTTTAAACATAATGAACGGTTCAGATCATCAAGATAAAGGATCCCTCATTAGAAGCGCGGACTATATATGTATGAGTGAGCTTCTAATAAGGGATCCCCTATTTTGCTACGGTGTGGACCTCCTACTTCTTGATCAAATTATGATGATCTGAACCGTTCAATGTGTTTAAAACGTGTTTTTAAGGGTACCCGTAAGAGATCGGCTCAAAATAATATCCGGAAAGTCTTTGATCCGTTCAATTTTTCATAAAACTGTTCCTGTCAGCATTTATCAAAAACTGTTTAGATCAAGCTCTTCTCGATATTATTTCGAGCCGATTTCTTGCAGGTACCCTTAAAAACACGTTTTAAACATAATGAACGGTTCAGATCATCAAGATAAAGGATCCCTCATTAGAAGCGCGGACTATATATGTATGAGTGAGCTTCTAATAAGGGATCCCCTATTTTGCTACGGTGTGGACCTCCTACTTCTTGATCAAATTATGATGATCTGAACCGTTCAATGTGTTTAAAACGTGTTTTTAAGGGTACCCGTAAGAGATCGGCTCAAAATAATATCCGGAAAGTCTTTGATCCGTTCAATTTTTCATAAAACTGTTCCTGTCAGCATTTATCAAAAACTGTTTAGATCAAGCTCTTCTCGATATTATTTCGAGCCGATTTCTTGCAGGTACCCTTAAAAACACGTTTTAAACATAATGAACTTTTCAGATCATCAAAATAAAGGATCCCTCATTAGAAGCGCGGACTATATATGTATGAGTGAGCTTCTAATAAGGGATCCCCTATTTTGCTACGGTGTGGACCTCCTACTTCTTGATCAAATTATGATGATCTGAACCGTTCAATGTGTTTAAAACGTGTTTTTAAGGGTACCCGTAAGAGATCGGCTCAAAATAATATCCGGAAAGTCTTTGATCCGTTCAATTTTTCATAAAACTGTTCCTGTCAGCATTTATCAAAAACTGTTTAGATCAAGCTCTTCTCGATATTATTTCGAGCCGATTTCTTGCAGGTACCCTTAAAAACACGTTTTAAACATAATGAACGGTTCAGATCATCAAAATAAAGGATCCCTCATTAGAAGCGCGGACTATATATGTATGAGTGAGCTTCTAATAAGGGATCCCCTATTTTGCTACGGTGTGGACCTCCTACTTCTTGATCAAATTATGATGATCTGAACCGTTCAATGTGTTTAAAACGTGTTTTTAAGGGTACCCGTAAGAGATCGGCTCAAAATAATATCCGGAAAGTCTTTGATCCGTTCAATTTTTCATAAAACTGTTCCTGTCAGCATTTATCAAAAACTGTTTAGATCAAGCTCTTCTCGATATTATTTCGAGCCGATTTCTTGCAGGTACCCTTAAAAACACGTTTTAAACATAATGAACGGTTCAGATCATCAAGATAAAGGATCCCTCATTAGAAGCGCGGACTATATATGTATGAGTGAGCTTCTAATAAGGGATCCCCTATTTTGCTACGGTGTGGACCTCCTACTTCTTGATCAAATTATGATGATCTGAACCGTTCAATGTGTTTAAAACGTGTTTTTAAGGGTACCCGTAAGAGATCGGCTCAAAATAATATCCGGAAAGTCTTTGATCCGTTCAATTTTTCATAAAACTGTTCCTGTCAGCATTTATCAAAAACTGTTCAGATCAAGCTCTTCTCGATATTATTTCGAGCCGATTTCTTGCAGGTACCCTTAAAAACACGTTTTAAACATAATGAACGGTTCAGATCATCAAGATAGAGGATCCCTCATTAGAAGCGCGGACTATATATGTATGAGTGAGCTTCTAATAAGGGATCCCCTATTTTGCTACGGTGTGGACCTCCTACTTCTTGATCAAATTATGATGATCTGAACCGTTCAATGTGTTTAAAACGTGTTTTTAAGGGTACCCGTAAGAGATCGGCTCAAAATAATATCCGGAAAGTCTTTGATCCGTTCAATTTTTCATAAAACTGTTCCTGTCAGCATTTATCAAAAACTGTTTAGATCAAGCTCTTCTCGATATTATTTCGAGCCGATTTCTTGCAGGTACCCTTAAAAACACGTTTTAAACATAATGAACGGTTCAGATCATCAAAATAAAGGATCCCTCATTAGAAGCGCGGACTATATATGTATGAGTGAGCTTCTAATAAGGGATCCCCTATTTTGCTACGGTGTGGACCTCCTACTTCTTGATCAAATTATGATGATCTGAACCGTTCAATGTGTTTAAAACGTGTTTTTAAGGGTACCCGTAAGAGATCGGCTCAAAATAATATCCGGAAAGTCTTTGATCCGTTCAATTTTTCATAAAACTGTTCCTGTCAGCATTTATCAAAAACTGTTTAGATCAAACTCTTCTCGATATTATTTCGAGCCGATTTTCTTGCAGGTACCCTTAAAAACACGTTTTAAACATAATGAACGGTTCAGATCATCAAAATAAAGGATCCCTCATTAGAAGCGCGGACTATATATGTATGAGTGAGCTTCTAATAAGGGATCCCCTATTTTGCTACGGTGTGGACCTCCTACTTCTTGATCAAATTATGATGATCTGAACCGTTCAATGTGTTTAAAACGTGTTTTTAAGGGTACCCGTAAGAGATCGGCTCAAAATAATATCCGGAAAGTCTTTGATCCGTTCAATTTTTCATAAAACTGTTCCTGTCAGCATTTATCAAAAACTGTTTAGATCAAGCTCTTCTCGATATTATTTCGAGCCGATTTCTTGCAGGTACCCTTAAAAACACGTTTTAAACATAATGAACGGTTCAGATCATCAAGATAAAGGATCCCTCATTAGAAGCGCGGACTATATATGTATGAGTGAGCTTCTAATAAGGGATCCCCTATTTTGCTACGGTGTGGACCTCCTACTTCTTGATCAAATTATGATGATCTGAACCGTTCAATGTGTTTAAAACGTGTTTTTAAGGGTACCCGTAAGAGATCGGCTCAAAATAATATCCGGAAAGTCTTTGATCTGTTCAATTTTTCATAAAACTGTTCCTGTCAGCATTTATCAAAAACTGTTTAGATCAAGCTCTTCTCGATATTATTTCGAGCCGATTTCTTGCAGGTACCCTTAAAAACACGTTTTAAACATAATGAACGGTTCAGATCATCAAGATAAAGGATCCCTCATTAGAAGCGCGGACTATATATGTATGAGTGAGCTTCTAATAAGGGATCCCCTATTTTGCTACGGTGTGGACCTCCTACTTCTTGATCAAATTATGATGATCTGAACCGTTCAATGTGTTTAAAACGTGTTTTTAAGGGTACCCGTAAGAGATCGGCTCAAAATAATATCCGGAAAGTCTTTGATCCGTTCAATTTTTCATAAAACTGTTCCTGTCAGCATTTATCAAAAACTGTTTAGATCAAGCTCTTCTCGATATTATTTCGAGCCGATTTCTTGCAGGTACCCTTAAAAACACGTTTTAAACATAATGAACGGTTCAGATCATCAAAATAAAGGATCCCTCATTAGAAGCGCGGACTATATATGTATGAGTGAGCTTCTAATAAGGGATCCCCTATTTTGCTACGGTGTGGACCTCCTACTTCTTGATCAAATTATGATGATCTGAACCGTTCAATGTGTTTAAAACGTGTTTTTAAGGGTACCCGTAAGAGATCGGCTCAAAATAATATCCGGAAAGTCTTTGATCCGTTCAATTTTTCATAAAACTGTTCCTGTCAGCATTTATCAAAAACTGTTTAGATCAAGCTCTTCTCGATATTATTTCGAGCCGATTTCTTGCAGGTACCCTTAAAAACACGTTTTAAACATAATGAACGGTTCAGATCATCAAAATAAAGGATCCCTCATTAGAAGCGCGGACTATATATGTATGAGTGAGCTTCTAATAAGGGATCCCCTATTTTGCTACGGTGTGGACCTCCTACTTCTTGATCAAATTATGATGATCTGAACCGTTCAATGTGTTTAAAACGTGTTTTTAAGGGTACCCGTAAGAGATCGGCTCAAAATAATATCCGGAAAGTCTTTGATCCGTTCAATTTTTCATAAAACTGTTCCTGTCAGCATTTATCAAAAACTGTTTAGATCAAGCTCTTCTCGATATTATTTCGAGCCGATTTCTTGCAGGTACCCTTAAAAACACGTTTTAAACATAATGAACGGTTCAGATCATCAAAATAAAGGATCCCTCATTAGAAGCGCGGACTATATATGTATGAGTGAGCTTCTAATAAGGGATCCCCTATTTTGCTACGGTGTGGACCTCCTACTTCTTGATCAAATTATGATGATCTGAACCGTTCAATGTGTTTAAAACGTGTTTTTAAGGGTACCCGTAAGAGATCGGCTCAAAATAATATCCGGAAAGTCTTTGATCCGTTCAATTTTTCATAAAACTGTTCCTGTCAGCATTTATCAAAAACTGTTTAGATCAAACTCTTCTCGATATTATTTCGAGCCGATTTTCTTGCAGGTACCCTTAAAAACACGTTTTAAACATAATGAACGGTTCAGATCATCAAAATAAAGGATCCCTCATTAGAAGCGCGGACTATATATGTATGAGTGAGCTTCTAATAAGGGATCCCCTATTTTGCTACGGTGTGGACCTCCTACTTCTTGATCAAATTATGATGATCTGAACCGTTCAATGTGTTTAAAACGTGTTTTTAAGGGTACCCGTAAGAGATCGGCTCAAAATAATATCCGGAAAGTCTTTGATCCGTTCAATTTTTCATAAAACTGTTCCTGTCAGCATTTATCAAAAACTGTTTAGATCAAGCTCTTCTCGATATTATTTCGAGCCGATTTCTTGCAGGTACCCTTAAAAACACGTTTTAAACATAACGAACGGTTCAGATCATCAAAATAAAGGATCCCTCATTAGAAGCGCGGACTATATATGTATGAGTGAGCTTCTAATAAGGGATCCCCTATTTTGCTACGGTGTGGACCTCCTACTTCTTGATCAAATTATGATGATCTGAACCGTTCAATGTGTTTAAAACGTGTTTTTAAGGGTACCCGTAAGAGATCGGCTCAAAATAATATCCGGAAAGTCTTTGATCCGTTCAATTTTTCATAAAACTGTTCCTGTCAGCATTTATCAAAAACTGTTTAGATCAAGCTCTTCTCGATATTATTTCGAGCCGATTTTCTTGCAGGTACCCTTAAAAACACGTTTTAAACATAATGAACGGTTCAGATCATCAAAATAAAGGATCCCTCATTAGAAGCGCGGACTATATATGTATGAGTGAGCTTCTAATAAGGGATCCCCTATTTTGCTACGGTGTGGACCTCCTACTTCTTGATCAAATTATGATGATCTGAACCGTTCAATGTGTTTAAAACGTGTTTTTAAGGGTACCCGTAAGAGATCGGCTCAAAATAATATCCGGAAAGTCTTTGATCCGTTCAATTTTTCATAAAACTGTTCCTGTCAGCATTTATCAAAAACTGTTTAGATCAAGCTCTTCTCGATATTATTTCGAGCCGATTTCTTGCAGGTACCCTTAAAAACACGTTTTAAACATAATGAACGGTTCAGATCATCAAAATAAAGGATCCCTCATTAGAAGCGCGGACTATATATGTATGAGTGAGCTTCTAATAAGGGATCCCCTATTTTGCTACGGTGTGGACCTCCTACTTCTTGATCAAATTATGATGATCTGAACCGTTCAATGTGTTTAAAACGTGTTTTTAAGGGTACCCGTAAGAGATCGGCTCAAAATAATATCCGGAAAGTCTTTGATCCGTTCAATTTTTCATAAAACTGTTCCTGTCAGCATTTATCAAAAACTGTTTAGATCAAGCTCTTCTCGATATTATTTCGAGCCGATTTCTTGCAGGTACCCTTAAAAACACGTTTTAAACATAATGAACGGTTCAGATCATCAAAATAAAGGATCCCTCATTAGAAGCGCGGACTATATATGTATGAGTGAGCTTCTAATAAGGGATCCCCTATTTTGCTACGGTGTGGACCTCCTACTTCTTGATCAAATTATGATGATCTGAACCGTTCAATGTGTTTAAAACGTGTTTTTAAGGGTACCCGTAAGAGATCGGCTCAAAATAATATCCGGAAAGTCTTTGATCCGTTCAATTTTTCATAAAACTGTTCCTGTCAGCATTTATCAAAAACTGTTTAGATCAAGCTCTTCTCGATATTATTTCGAGCCGATTTTCTTGCAGGTACCCTTAAAAACACGTTTTAAACATAATGAACGGTTCAGATCATCAAAATAAAGGATCCCTCATTAGAAGCGCGGACTATATATGTATGAGTGAGCTTCTAATAAGGGATCCCCTATTTTGCTACGGTGTGGACCTCCTACTTCTTGATCAAATTATGATGATCTGAACCGTTCAATGTGTTTAAAACGTGTTTTTAAGGGTACCCGTAAGAGATCGGCTCAAAATAATATCCGGAAAGTCTTTGATCCGTTCAATTTTACATAAAACTGTTCCTGTCAGCATTTATCAAAAACTGTTTAGATCAAGCTCTTCTCGATATTATTTCGAGCCGATTTCTTGCAGGTACCCTTAAAAACACGTTTTAAACATAATGAACGGTTCAGATCATCAAAATAAAGGATCCCTCATTAGAAGCGCGGACTATATATGTATGAGTGAGCTTCTAATAAGGGATCCCCTATTTTGCTACGGTGTGGACCTCCTACTTCTTGATCAAATTATGATGATCTGAACCGTTCAATGTGTTTAAAACGTGTTTTTAAGGGTACCCGTAAGAGATCGGCTCAAAATAATATCCGGAAAGTCTTTGATCCGTTCAATTTTTCATAAAACTGTTCCTGTCAGCATTTATCAAAAACTGTTTAGATCAAGCTCTTCTCGATATTATTTCGAGCCGATTTCTTGCAGGTACCCTTAAAAACACGTTTTAAACATAATGAACGGTTCAGATCATCAAAATAAAGGATCCCTCATTAGAAGCGCGGACTATATATGTATGAGTGAGCTTCTAATAAGGGATCCCCTATTTTGCTACGGTGTGGACCTCCTACTTCTTGATCAAATTATGATGATCTGAACCGTTCAATGTGTTTAAAACGTGTTTTTAAGGGTACCCGTAAGAGATCGGCTCAAAATAATATCCGGAAAGTCTTTGATCCGTTCAATTTTTCATAAAACTGTTCCTGTCAGCATTTATCAAAAACTGTTTAGATCAAGCTCTTCTCGATATTATTTCGAGCCGATTTCTTGCAGGTACCCTTAACAACACGTTTTAAACATAATGAACGGTTCAGATCATCAAAATAAAGGATCCCTCATTAGAAGCGCGGACTATATATGTATGAGTGAGCTTCTAATAAGGGATCCCCTATTTTGCTACGGTGTGGACCTCCTACTTCTTGATCAAATTATGATGATCTGAACCGTTCAATGTGTTTAAAACGTGTTTTTAAGGGTACCCGTAAGAGATCGGCTCAAAATAATATCCGGAAAGTCTTTGATCCGTTCAATTTTTCATAAAACTGTTCCTGTCAGCATTTATCAAAAACTGTTTAGATCAAGCTCTTCTCGATATTATTTCGAGCCGATTTCTTGCAGGTACCCTTAAAAACAAGTTTTAAACATAATGAACGGTTCAGATCATCAAAATAAAGGATCCCTCATTAGAAGCGCGGACTATATATGTATGAGTGAGCTTCTAATAAGGGATCCCCTATTTTGCTACGGTGTGGACCTCCTACTTCTTGATCAAATTATGATGATCTGAACCGTTCAATGTGTTTAAAACGTGTTTTTAAGGGTACCCGTAAGAGATCGGCTCAAAATAATATCCGGAAAGTCTTTGATCCGTTCAATTTTTCATAAAACTGTTCCTGTCAGCATTTATCAAAAACTGTTTAGATCAAGCTCTTCTCGATATTATTTCGAGCCGATTTCTTGCAGGTACCCTTAAAAACACGTTTGAAACATAATGAACGGTTCAGATCATCAAAATAAAGGATCCCTCATTAGAAGCGCGGACTATATATGTATGAGTGAGCTTCTAATAAGGGATCCCCTATTTTGCTACGGTGTGGACCTCCTACTTCTTGATCAAATTATGATGATCTGAACCGTTCAATGTGTTTAAAACGTGTTTTTAAGGGTACCCGTAAGAGATCGGCTCAAAATAATATCCGGAAAGTCTTTGATCCGTTCAATTTTTCATAAAACTGTTCCTGTCAGCATTTATCAAAAACTGTTTAGATCAAGCTCTTCTCGATATTATTTCGAGCCGATTTCTTGCAGGTACCCTTAACAACACGTTTTAAACATAATGAACGGTTCAGATCATCAAAATAAAGGATCCCTCATTAGAAGCGCGGACTATATATGTATGAGTGAGCTTCTAATAAGGGATCCCCTATTTTGCTACGGTGTGGACCTCCTACTTCTTGATCAAATTATGATGATCTGAACCGTTCAATGTGTTTAAAACGTGTTTTTAAGGGTACCCGTAAGAGATCGGCTCAAAATAATATCCGGAAAGTCTTTGATCCGTTCAATTTTTCATAAAACTGTTCCTGTCAGCATTTATCAAAAACTGTTTAGATCAAGCTCTTCTCGATATTATTTCGAGCCGATTTCTTGCAGGTACCCTTAAAAACAAGTTTTAAACATAATGAACGGTTCAGATCATCAAAATAAAGGATCCCTCATTAGAAGCGCGGACTATATATGTATGAGTGAGCTTCTAATAAGGGATCCCCTATTTTGCTACGGTGTGGACCTCCTACTTCTTGATCAAATTATGATGATCTGAACCGTTCAATGTGTTTAAAACGTGTTTTTAAGGGTACCCGTAAGAGATCGGCTCAAAATAATATCCGGAAAGTCTTTGATCCGTTCAATTTTTCATAAAACTGTTCCTGTCAGCATTTATCAAAAACTGTTTAGATCAAGCTCTTCTCGATATTATTTCGAGCCGATTTCTTGCAGGTACCCTTAACAACACGTTTTAAACATAATGAACGGTTCAGATCATCAAAATAAAGGATCCCTCATTAGAAGCGCGGACTATATATGTATGAGTGAGCTTCTAATAAGGGATCCCCTATTTTGCTACGGTGTGGACCTCCTACTTCTTGATCAAATTATGATGATCTGAACCGTTCAATGTGTTTTAAACGTGTTTTTAAGGGTACCCGTAAGAGATCGGCTCAAAATAATATCCGGAAAGTCTTTGATCCGTTCAATTTTTCATAAAACTGTTCCTGTCAGCATTTATCAAAAACTGTTTAGATCAAGCTCTTCTCGATATTATTTCGAGCCGATTTCTTGCAGGTACCCTTAAAAACAAGTTTTAAACATAATGAACGGTTAATATCATCAAAATAAAGGATCCCTCATTAGAAGCGCGGACTATATATGTATGAGTGAGCTTCTAATAAGGGATCCCCTATTTTGCTACGGTGTGGACCTCCTACTTCTTGATCAAATTATGATGATCTGAACCGTTCAATGTGTTTAAAACGTGTTTTTAAGGGTACCCGTAAGAGATCGGCTCAAAATAATATCCGGAAAGTCTTTGATCCGTTCAATTTTTCATAAAACTGTTCCTGTCAGCATTTATCAAAAACTGTTTAGATCAAGCTCTTCTCGATATTATTTCGAGCCGATTTCTTGCAGGTACCCTTAAAAACACGTTTTAAACATAATGAACGATTCAGATCATCAAAAAAAAGGATCCCTCATTAGAAGCGCGGACTATATATGTATGAGTGAGCTTCTAATAAGGGATCCCCTATTTTGCTACGGTGTGGACCTCCTACTTCTTGACCAAATTATGATGATCTGAACCGTTCAATGTGTTTAAAACGTGTTTTTAAGGGTACCCGTAAGAGATCGGCTCAAAATAATATCCGGAAAGTCTTTGATCCGTTCAATTTTTCATAAAACTGTTCCTGTCAGCATTTATCAAAAACTGTTTAGATCAAGCTCTTCTCGATATTATTTCGAGCCGATTTCTTGTAGGTACCCTTAAAAACACGTTTTAAACATAATGAACGGTTAATATCATCAAAATAAAGGATCCCTCATTAGAAGCGCGGACTATATATGTATGAGTGAGCTTCTAATAAGGGATCCCCTATTTTGCTACGGTGTGGACCTCCTACTTCTTGATCAAATTATGATGATCTGAACCGTTCAATGTGTTTAAAACGTGTTTTTAAGGGTACCCGTAAGAGATCGGCTCAAAATAATATCCGGAAAGTCTTTGATCCGTTCAATTTTTCATAAAACTGTTCCTGTCAGCATTTATCAAAAACTGTTTAGATCAAGCTCTTCTCGATATTATTTCGAGCCGATTTCTTGCAGGTACCCTTAAAAACACGTTTTAAACATAATGAACGATTCAGATCATCAAAATAAAGGATCCCTCATTAGAAGCGCGGACTATATATGTATGAGTGAGCTTCTAATAAGGGATCCCCTATTTTGCTACGGTGTGGACCTCCTACTTCTTGACCAAATTATGATGATCTGAACCGTTCAATGTGTTTAAAACGTGTTTTTAAGGGTACCCGTAAGAGATCGGCTCAAAATAATATCCGGAAAGTCTTTGATCCGTTCAATTTTTCATAAAACTGTTCCTGTCAGCATTTATCAAAAACTGTTTAGATCAAGCTCTTCTCGATATTATTTCGAGCCGATTTCTTGCAGGTACCCTTAAAAACACGTTTTAAACATAATGAACGGTTCAGATCATCAAAATAAAGGATCCCTCATTAGAAGCGCGGACTATATATGTATGAGTGAGCTTCTAATAAGGGATCCCCTATTTTGCTACGGTGTGGACCTCCTACTTCTTGATCAAATTATGATGATCTGAACCGTTCAATGTGTTTAAAACGTGTTTTTAAGGGTACCCGTAAGAGATCGGCTCAAAATAATATCCGGAAAGTCTTTGATCCGTTCAATTTTTCATAAAACTGTTCCTGTCAGCATTTATCAAAAACTGTTTAGATCAAGCTCTTCTCGATATTATTTCGAGCCGATTTCTTGCAGGTACCCTTAAAAACACGTTTTAAACATAATGAACGGTTCAGATCATCAAAATAAAGGATCCCTCATTAGAAGCGCGGACTATATATGTATGAGTGAGCTTCTAATAAGGGATCCCCTATTTTGCTACGGTGTGGACCTCCTACTTCTTGATCAAATTATGATGATCTGAACCGTTCAATGTGTTTAAAACGTGTTTTTAAGGGTACCCGTAAGAGATCGGCTCAAAATAATATCCGGAAAGTCTTTGATCCGTTCAATTTTTCATAAAACTGTTCCTGTCAGCATTTATCAAAAACTGTTTAGATCAAGCTCTTCTCGATATTATTTCGAGCCGATTTCTTGCAGGTACCCTTAAAAACACGTTTTAAACATAATGAACGGTTCAGATCATCAAAATAAAGGATCCCTCATTAGAAGCGCGGACTATATATGTATGAGTGAGCTTCTAATAAGGGATCCCCTATTTTGCTACGGTGTGGACCTCCTACTTCTTGATCAAATTATGATGATCTGAACCGTTCAATGTGTTTAAAACGTGTTTTTAAGGGTACCCGTAAGAGATCGGCTCAAAATAATATCCGGAAAGTCTTTGATCCGTTCAATTTTACATAAAACTGTTCCTGTCAGCATTTATCAAAAACTGTTTAGATCAAGCTCTTCTCGATATTATTTCGAGCCGATTTCTTGCAGGTACCCTTAAAAACACGTTTTAAACATAATGAACGGTTCATATCATCAAAATAAAGGATCCCTCATTAGAAGCGCGGACTATATATGTATGAGTGAGCTTCTAATAAGGGATCCCCTATTTTGCTACGGTGTGGACCTCCTACTTCTTGATCAAATTATGATGATCTGAACCGTTCAATGTGTTTAAAACGTGTTTTTAAGGGTACCCGTAAGAGATCGGCTCAAAATAATATCCGGAAAGTCTTTGATCCGTTCAATTTTTCATAAAACTGTTCCTGTCAGCATTTATCAAAAACTGTTTAGATCAAGCTCTTCTCGATATTATTTCGAGCCGATTTCTTGCAGGTACCCTTAAAAACACGTTTTAAACATAATGAACGGTTCAGATCATCAAAATAAAGGATCCCTCATTAGAAGCGCGGACTATATATGTATGAGTGAGCTTCTAATAAGGGATCCCCTATTTTGCTACGGTGTGGACCTCCTACTTCTTGATCAAATTATGATGATCTGAACCGTTCAATGTGTTTAAAACGTGTTTTTAAGGGTACCCGTAAGAGATCGGCTCAAAATAATATCCAGAAAGTCTTTGATCCGTTCAATTTTTCATAAAACTGTTCCTGTCAGCATTTATCAAAAACTGTTTAGATCAAGCTCTTCTCGATATTATTTCGAGCCGATTTCTTGCAGGTACCCTTAAAAATACGTTTTAAACATAATGAACGGTTCAGATCATCAAAAAAAAGGATCCCTCATTAGAAGCGCGGACTATATATGTATGAGTGAGCTTCTAATAAGGGATCCCCTATTTTGCTACGGTGTGGACCTCCTACTTCTTGATCAAATTATGATGATCTGAACCGTTCAATGTGTTTTAAACGTGTTTTTAAGGGTACCCGTAAGAGATCGGCTCAAAATAATATCCGGAAAGTCTTTGATCCGTTCAATTTTTCATAAAACTGTTCCTGTCAGCATTTATCAAAAACTGTTTAGATCAAGCTCTTCTCGATATTATTTCGAGCCGATTTCTTGTAGGTACCCTTAAAAACACGTTTTAAACATAATGAACGGTTAATATCATCAAAATAAAGGATCCCTCATTAGAAGCGCGGACTATATATGTATGAGTGAGCTTCTAATAAGGGATCCCCTATTTTGCTACGGTGTGGACCTCCTACTTCTTGACCAAATTATGATGATCTGAACCGTTCAATGTGTTTAAAACGTGTTTTTAAGGGTACCCGTAAGAGATCGGCTCAAAATAATATCCGGAAAGTCTTTGATCCGTTCAATTTTTCATAAAACTGTTCCTGTCAGCATTTATCAAAAACTGTTTAGATCAAGCTCTTCTCGATATTATTTCGAGCCGATTTCTTGCAGGTACCCTTAAAAACACGTTTTAAACATAATGAACGGTTCAGATCATCAAAATAAAGGATCCCTCATTAGAAGCGCGGACTATATATGTATGAGTGAGCTTCTAATAAGGGATCCCCTATTTTGCTACGGTGTGGACCTCCTACTTCTTGATCAAATTATGATGATCTGAACCGTTCAATGTGTTTAAAACGTGTTTTTAAGGGTACCCGTAAGAGATCGGCTCAAAATAATATCCGGAAAGTCTTTGATCCGTTCAATTTTTCATAAAACTGTTCCTGTCAGCATTTATCAAAAACTGTTTAGATCAAGCTCTTCTCGATATTATTTCGAGCCGATTTCTTGCAGGTACCCTTAAAAACACGTTTTAAACATAATGAACGGTTCAGATCATCAAAATAAAGGATCCCTCATTAGAAGCGCGGACTATATATGTATGAGTGAGCTTCTAATAAGGGATCCCCTATTTTGCTACGGTGTGGACCTCCTACTTCTTGATCAAATTATGATGATCTGAACCGTTCAATGTGTTTAAAACGTGTTTTTAAGGGTACCCGTAAGAGATCGGCTCAAAATAATATCCGGAAAGTCTTTGATCCGTTCAATTTTTCATAAAACTGTTCCTGTCAGCATTTATCAAAAACTGTTTAGATCAAGCTCTTCTCGATATTATTTCGAGCCGATTTCTTGCAGGTACCCTTAAAAACACGTTTTAAACATAATGAACGGTTCAGATCATCAAAATAAAGGATCCCTCATTAGAAGCGCGGACTATATATGTATGAGTGAGCTTCTAATAAGGGATCCCCTATTTTGCTACGGTGTGGACCTCCTACTTCTTGATCAAATTATGATGATCTGAACCGTTCAATGTGTTTAAAACGTGTTTTTAAGGGTACCCGTAAGAGATCGGCTCAAAATAATATCCGGAAAGTCTTTGATCCGTTCAATTTTACATAAAACTGTTCCTGTCAGCATTTATCAAAAACTGTTTAGATCAAGCTCTTCTCGATATTATTTCGAGCCGATTTCTTGCAGGTACCCTTAAAAACACGTTTTAAACATAATGAACGGTTCAGATCATCAAAATAAAGGATCCCTCATTAGAAGCGCGGACTATATATGTATGAGTGAGCTTCTAATAAGGGATCCCCTATTTTGCTACGGTGTGGACCTCCTACTTCTTGATCAAATTATGATGATCTGAACCGTTCAATGTGTTTAAAACGTGTTTTTAAGGGTACCCGTAAGAGATCGGCTCAAAATAATATCCGGAAAGTCTTTGATCCGTTCAATTTTTCATAAAACTGTTCCTGTCAGCATTTATCAAAAACTGTTTAGATCAAGCTCTTCTCGATATTATTTCGAGCCGATTTCTTGCAGGTACCCTTAACAACACGTTTTAAACATAATGAACGGTTCAGATCATCAAAATAAAGGATCCCTCATTAGAAGCGCGGACTATATATGTATGAGTGAGCTTCTAATAAGGGATCCCCTATTTTGCTACGGTGTGGACCTCCTACTTCTTGATCAAATTATGATGATCTGAACCGTTCAATGTGTTTAAAACGTGTTTTTAAGGGTACCCGTAAGAGATCGGCTCAAAATAATATCCGGAAAGTCTTTGATCCGTTCAATTTTTCATAAAACTGTTCCTGTCAGCATTTATCAAAAACTGTTTAGATCAAGCTCTTCTCGATATTATTTCGAGCCGATTTCTTGCAGGTACCCTTAAAAACAAGTTTTAAACATAATGAACGGTTCAGATCATCAAAATAAAGGATCCCTCATTAGAAGCGCGGACTATATATGTATGAGTGAGCTTCTAATAAGGGATCCCCTATTTTGCTACGGTGTGGACCTCCTACTTCTTGATCAAATTATGATGATCTGAACCGTTCAATGTGTTTAAAACGTGTTTTTAAGGGTACCCGTAAGAGATCGGCTCAAAATAATATCCGGAAAGTCTTTGATCCGTTCAATTTTTCATAAAACTGTTCCTGTCAGCATTTATCAAAAACTGTTTAGATCAAGCTCTTCTCGATATTATTTCGAGCCGATTTCTTGCAGGTACCCTTAAAAACACGTTTTAAACATAATGAACGGTTCAGATCATCAAAAAAAAGGATCCCTCATTAGAAGCGCGGACTATATATGTATGAGTGAGCTTCTAATAAGGGATTCCCTATTTTGCTACGGTGTGGACCTCCTACTTCTTGATCAAATTATGATGATCTGAACCGTTCAATGTGTTTAAAACGTGTTTTTAAGGGTAGCCGTAAGAGATCGGCTCAAAATAATATCCGGAAAGTCTTTGATCCGTTCAATTTTTCATAAAACTGTTCCTGTCAGCATTTATCAAAAACTGTTTAGATCAAGCTCTTCTCGATATTATTTCGAGCCGATTTCTTGTAGGTACCCTTAAAAACACGTTTTAAACATAATGAACGGTTCATATCATCAAAATAAAGGATCCCTCATTAGAAGCGCGGACTATATATGTATGAGTGAGCTTCTAATAAGGGATCCCCTATTTTGCTACGGTGTGGACCTCCTACTTCTTGATCAAATTATGATGATCTGAACCGTTCAATGTGTTTAAAACGTGTTTTTAAGGGTACCCGTAAGAGATCGGCTCAAAATAATATCCGGAAAGTCTTTGATCCGTTCAATTTTTCATAAAACTGTTCCTGTCAGCATTTTTCAAAAACTGTTTAGATCAAGCTCTTCTCGATATTATTTCGAGCCGATTTCTTGCAGGTACCCTTAAAAACACGTTTTAAACATAATGAACGGTTCAGATCATCAAAATAAAGGATCCCTCATTAGAAGCGCGGACTATATATGTATGAGTGAGCTTCTAATAAGGGATCCCCTATTTTGCTACGGTGTGGACCTCCTACTTCTTGATCAAATTATGATGATCTGAACCGTTCAATGTGTTTAAAACGTGTTTTTAAGGGTACCCGTAAGAGATCGGCTCAAAATAATATCCAGAAAGTCTTTGATCCGTTCAATTTTTCATAAAACTGTTCCTGTCAGCATTTATCAAAAACTGTTTAGATCAAGCTCTTCTCGATATTATTTCGAGCCGATTTCTTGCAGGTACCCTTAAAAATACGTTTTAAACATAATGAACGGTTCAGATCATCAAAAAAAAGGATCCCTCATTAGAAGCGCGGACTATATATGTATGAGTGAGCTTCTAATAAGGGATCCCCTATTTTGCTACGGTGTGGACCTCCTACTTCTTGATCAAATTATGATGATCTGAACCGTTCAATGTGTTTTAAACGTGTTTTTAAGGGTACCCGTAAGAGATCGGCTCAAAATAATATCCGGAAAGTCTTTGATCCGTTCAATTTTTCATAAAACTGTTCCTGTCAGCATTTATCAAAAACTGTTTAGATCAAGCTCTTCTCGATATTATTTCGAGCCGATTTCTTGTAGGTACCCTTAAAAACACGTTTTAAACATAATGAACGGTTAATATCATCAAAATAAAGGATCCCTCATTAGAAGCGCGGACTATATATGTATGAGTGAGCTTCTAATAAGGGATCCCCTATTTTGCTACGGTGTGGACCTCCTACTTCTTGATCAAATTATGATGATCTGAACCGTTCAATGTGTTTAAAACGTGTTTTTAAGGGTACCCGTAAGAGATCGGCTCAAAATAATATCCGGAAAGTCTTTGATCCGTTCAATTTTTCATAAAACTGTTCCTGTCAGCATTTATCAAAAACTGTTTAGATCAAGCTCTTCTCGATATTATTTCGAGCCGATTTCTTGCAGGTACCCTTAAAAACACGTTTTAAACATAATGAACGATTCAGATCATCAAAATAAAGGATCCCTCATTAGAAGCGCGGACTATATATGTATGAGTGAGCTTCTAATAAGGGATCCCCTATTTTGCTACGGTGTGGACCTCCTACTTCTTGACCAAATTATGATGATCTGAACCGTTCAATGTGTTTAAAACGTGTTTTTAAGGGTACCCGTAAGAGATCGGCTCAAAATAATATCCGGAAAGTCTTTGATCCGTTCAATTTTTCATAAAACTGTTCCTGTCAGCATTTATCAAAAACTGTTTAGATCAAGCTCTTCTCGATATTATTTCGAGCCGATTTCTTGCAGGTACCCTTAAAAACACGTTTTAAACATAATGAACGGTTCAGATCATCAAAATAAAGGATCCCTCATTAGAAGCGCGGACTATATATGTATGAGTGAGCTTCTAATAAGGGATCCCCTATTTTGCTACGGTGTGGACCTCCTACTTCTTTATCAAATTATGATGATCTGAACCGTTCAATGTGTTTAAAACGTGTTTTTAAGGGTACCCGTAAGAGATCGGCTCAAAATAATATCCGGAAAGTCTTTGATCCGTTCAATTTTTCATAAAACTGTTCCTGTCAGCATTTATCAAAAACTGTTTAGATCAAGCTCTTCTCGATATTATTTCGAGCCGATTTCTTGCAGGTACCCTTAAAAACACGTTTTAAACATAATGAACGGTTCAGATCATCAAAATAAAGGATCCCTCATTAGAAGCGCGGACTATATATGTATGAGTGAGCTTCTAATAAGGGATCCCCTATTTTGCTACGGTGTGGACCTCCTACTTCTTGATCAAATTATGATGATCTGAACCGTTCAATGTGTTTAAAACGTGTTTTTAAGGGTACCCGTAAGAGATCGGCTCAAAATAATATCCGGAAAGTCTTTGATCCGTTCAATTTTTCATAAAACTGTTCCTGTCAGCATTTATCAAAAACTGTTTAGATCAAGCTCTTCTCGATATTATTTCGAGCCGATTTCTTGCAGGTACCCTTAAAAACACGTTTTAAACATAATGAACGGTTCAGATCGTCAAAATAAAGGATCCCTCATTAGAAGCGCGGACTATATATGTATGAGTGAGCTTCTAATAAGGGATCCCCTATTTTGCTACGGTGTGGACCTCCTACTTCTTGATCAAATTATGATGATCTGAACCGTTCAATGTGTTTAAAACGTGTTTTTAAGGGTACCCGTAAGAGATCGGCTCAAAATAATATCCGGAAAGTCTTTGATCCGTTCAATTTTTCATAAAACTGTTCCTGTCAGCATTTATCAAAAACTGTTTAGATCAAGCTCTTCTCGATATTATTTCGAGCCGATTTCTTGCAGGTACCCTTAAAAACACGTTTTAAACATAATGAACGGTTCAGATCATCAAAATAAAGGATCCCTCATTAGAAGCGCGGACTATATATGTATGAGTGAGCTTCTAATAAGGGATCCCCTATTTTGCTACGGTGTGGACCTCCTACTTCTTGATCAAATTATGATGATCTGAACCGTTCAATGTGTTTAAAACGTGTTTTTAAGGGTACCCGTAAGAGATCGGCTCAAAATAATATCCGGAAAGTCTTTGATCCGTTCAATTTTTCATAAAACTGTTCCTGTCAGCATTTATCGAAAACTGTTTAGATCAAGCTCTTCTCGATATTATTTCGAGCCGATTTCTTGCAGGTACCCTTAAAAACACGTTTTAAACATAATGAACGGTTCAGATCATCAAAATAAAGGATCCCTCATTAGAAGCGCGGACTATATATGTATGAGTGAGCTTCTAATAAGGGATCCCCTATTTTGCTACGGTGTGGACCTCCTACTTCTTGATCAAATTATGATGATCTGAACCGTTCAATGTGTTTAAAACGTGTTTTTAAGGGTACCCGTAAGAGATCGGCTCAAAATAATATGCGGAAAGTCTTTGATCCGTTCAATTTTTCATAAAACTGTTCCTGTCAGCATTTATCAAAAACTGTTTAGATCAAGCTCTTCTCGATATTATTTCGAGCCGATTTCTTGCAGGTACCCTTAAAAACACGTTTTAAACATAATGAACGGTTCAGATCATCAAAATAAAGGATCCCTCATTAGAAGCGCGGACTATATATGTATGAGTGAGCTTCTAATAAGGGATCCCCTATTTTGCTACGGTGTGGACCTCCTACTTCTTGATCAAATTATGATGATCTGAACCGTTCAATGTGTTTAAAACGTGTTTTTAAGGGTACCCGTAAGAGATCGGCTCAAAATAATATCCGGAAAGTCTTTGATCCGTTCGATTTTTCATAAAACTGTTCCTGTCAGCATTTATCAAAAACTGTTTAGATCAAGCTCTTCTCGATATTATTTCGAGCCGATTTCTTGCAGGTACCCTTAAAAACACGTTTTAAACATAATGAACGGTTCAGATCATCAAAATAAAGGATCCCTCATTAGAAGCGCGGACTATATATGTATGAGTGAGCTTCTAATAAGGGATCCCCTATTTTGCTACGGTGTGGACCTCCTACTTCTTGATCAAATTATGATGATCTGAACCGTTCAATGTGTTTCAAACGTGTTTTTAAGGGTACCCGTAAGAGATCGGCTCAAAATAATATCCGGAAAGTCTTTGATCCGTTCAATTTTTCATAAAACTGTTCCTGTCAGCATTTATCAAAAACTGTTTAGATCAAGCTCTTCTCGATATTATTTCGAGCCGATTTCTTGCAGGTACCCTTAAAAACACGTTTTAAACATAACGAACGGTTCAGATCATCAAAATAAAGGATCCCTCATTAGAAGCGCGGACTATATATGTATGAGTGAGCTTCTAATAAGGGATCCCCTATTTTGGTACGGTGTGGACCTCCTACTTCTTGATCAAATTATGATGATCTGAACCGTTCAATGTGTTTAAAACGTGTTTTTAAGGGTACCCGTAAGAGATCGGCTCAAAATAATATCCGGAAAGTCTTTGATCCGTTCAATTTTTCATAAAACTGTTCCTGTCAGCATTTATCAAAAACTGTTTAGATCAAGCTCTTCTCGATATTATTTCGAGCCGATTTCTTGCAGGTACCCTTAAAAACACGTTTTAAACATAATGAACGGTTCAGATCATCAAAATAAAGGATCCCTCATTAGAAGCGCGGACTATATATGTATGAGTGAGCTTCTAATAAGGGATCCCCTATTTTGCTACGGTGTGGACCTCCTACTTCTTGATCAAATTATGATGATCTGAACCGTTCAATGTGTTTAAAACGTGTTTTTAAGGGTACCCGTAAGAGATCGGCTCAAAATAATATCCGGAAAGTCTTTGATCCGTTCAATTTTTCATAAAACTGTTCCTGTCAGCATTTATCAAAAACTGTTTAGATCAAGCTCTTCTCGATATTATTTCGAGCCGATTTCTTGCAGGTACCCTTAAAAACACGTTTTAAACATAATGAAAGGTTCAGATCATCAAAATAAAGGATCCCTCATTAGAAGCGCGGACTATATATGTATGAGTGAGCTTCTAATAAGGGATTCCCTATTTTGCTACGGTGTGGACCTCCTACTTCTTGATCAAATTATGATGATCTGAACCGTTCAATGTGTTTAAAACGTGTTTTTATGGGTACCCGTAAGAGATCGGCTCAAAATAATATCCGGAAAGTCTTTGATCCGTTCAATTTTTCATAAAACTGTTCCTGTCAGCATTTATCAAAAACTGTTTAGATCAAGCTCTTCTCGATATTATTTCGAGCCGATTTCTTGCAGGTACCCTTAAAAACACGTTTTAAACATAATGAACGGTTCAGATCATCAAAATAAAGGATCCCTCATTAGAAGCGCGGACTATATATGTATGAGTGAGCTTCTAATAAGGGATCCCCTATTTTGCTACGGTGTGGACCTCCTACTTCTTGATCAAATTATGATGATCTGAACCGTTCAATGTGTTTAAAACGTGTTTTTAAGGGTACCCGTAAGAGATCGGCTCAAAATAATATCCGGAAAGTCTTTGATCCGTTCAATTTTTCATAAAACTGTTCCTGTCAGCATTTATCAAAAACTGTTTAGATCAAGCTCTTCTCGATATTATTTCGAGCCGATTTCTTGCAGGTACCCTTAAAAACACGTTTTAAACATAATGAACGGTTCAGATCATCAAAATAAAGGATCCCTCATTAGAAGCGCGGACTATATATGTATGAGTGAGCTTCTAATAAGGGATCCCCTATTTTGCTACGGTGTGGACCTCCTACTTCTTGATCAAATTATGATGATCTGAACCGTTCAATGTGTTTAAAACGTGTTTTTAAGGGTACCCGTAAGAGATCGGCTCAAAATAATATCCGGAAAGTCTTTGATCCGTTCGATTTTTCATAAAACTGTTCCTGTCAGCATTTATCAAAAACTGTTTAGATCAAGCTCTTCTCGATATTATTTCGAGCCGATTTCTTGCAGGTACCCTTAAAAACACGTTTTAAACATAATGAACGGTTCAGATCATCAAAATAAAGGATCCCTCATTAGAAGCGCGGACTATATATGTATGAGTGAGCTTCTAATAAGGGATCCCCTATTTTGCTACGGTGTGGACCTCCTACTTCTTGATCAAATTATGATGATCTGAACCGTTCAATGTGTTTCAAACGTGTTTTTAAGGGTACCCGTAAGAGATCGGCTCAAAATAATATCCGGAAAGTCTTTGATCCGTTCAATTTTTCATAAAACTGTTCCTGTCAGCATTTATCAAAAACTGTTTAGATCAAGCTCTTCTCGATATTATTTCGAGCCGATTTCTTGCAGGTACCCTTAAAAACACGTTTTAAACATAACGAACGGTTCAGATCATCAAAATAAAGGATCCCTCATTAGAAGCGCGGACTATATATGTATGAGTGAGCTTCTAATAAGGGATCCCCTATTTTGGTACGGTGTGGACCTCCTACTTCTTGATCAAATTATGATGATCTGAACCGTTCAATGTGTTTAAAACGTGTTTTTAAGGGTACCCGTAAGAGATCGGCTCAAAATAATATCCGGAAAGTCTTTGATCCGTTCAATTTTTCATAAAACTGTTCCTGTCAGCATTTATCAAAAACTGTTTAGATCAAGCTCTTCTCGATATTATTTCGAGCCGATTTCTTGCAGGTAGCCTTAAAAACACGTTTTAAACATAATGAACGGTTCAGATCATCAAAATAAAGGATCCCTCATTAGAAGCGCGGACTATATATGTATGAGTGAGCTTCTAATAAGGGATCCCCTATTTTGCTACGGTGTGGACCTCCTACTTCTTGATCAAATTATGATGATCTGAACCGTTCAATGTGTTTAAAACGTGTTTTTAAGGGTACCCGTAAGAGATCGGCTCAAAATAATATCCGGAAAGTCTTTGATCCGTTCAATTTTTCATAAAACTGTTCCTGTCAGCATTTATCAAAAACTGTTTAGATCAAGCTCTTCTCGATATTATTTCGAGCCGATTTCTTGCAGGTACCCTTAAAAACACGTTTTAAACATAATGAACGGTTCAGATCATCAAAATAAAGGATCCCTCATTAGAAGCGCGGACTATATATGTATGAGTGAGCTTCTAATAAGGGATCCCCTATTTTGCTACGGTGTGGACCTCCTACTTCTTGATCAAATTATGATGATCTGAACCGTTCAATGTGTTTAAAACGTGTTTTTAAGGGTACCCGTAAGAGATCGGCTCAAAATAATATCCGGAAAGTCATTGATCCGTTCAATTTTTCATAAAACTGTTCCTGTCAGCATTTATCAAAAACTGTTTAGATCAAGCTCTTCTCGATATTATTTCGAGCCGATTTCTTGCAGGTACCCTTAAAAACACGTTTTAAACATAATGAAAGGTTCAGATCATCAAAATAAAGGATCCCTCATTAGAAGCGCGGATTATATATGTATGAGTGAGCTTCTAATAAGGGATTCCCTATTTTGCTACGGTGTGGACCTCCTACTTCTTGATCAAATTATGATGATCTGAACCGTTCAATGTGTTTAAAACGTGTTTTTATGGGTACCCGTAAGAGATCGGCTCAAAATAATATCCGGAAAGTCTTTGATCCGTTCAATTTTTCATAAAACTGTTCCTGTCAGCATTTATCAAAAACTGTTTAGATCAAACTCTTCTCGATATTATTTCGAGCCGATTTCTTGCAGGTACCCTTAAAAACACGTTTTAAACATAATGAACGGTTCAGATCATCAAAATAAAGGATCCCTCATTAGAAGCGCGGACTATATATGTATGAGTGAGCTTCTAATAAGGGATCCCCTATTTTGCTACGGTGTGAACCTCCTACTTCTTGATCAAATTATGATGATCTGAACCGTTCAATGTGTTTAAAACATGTTTTTAAGGGTACCCGTAAGAGGTCGGCTCAAAATAATATCCGGAAAGTCTTTGATCCGTTCAATTTTTCATAAAACTGTTCCTGTCAGCATTTATCAAAAACTGTTTAGATCAAGCTCTTCTCGATATTATTTCGAGCCGATTTCTTGCAGGTACCCTTAAAAACACATTTTAAACATAATGAACGGTTCAGATCATCAAAATAAAGGATCCCTCATTAGAAGCGCGGACTATATATGTATGAGTGAGCTTCTAATAAGGGATCCCCTATTTTGCTACGGTGTGGACCTCCTACTTCTTGATCAAATTATGATGATCTGAACCGTTCAATGTGTTTAAAACGTGTTTTTAAGGGTACCCGTAAGAGATCGGCTCAAAATAATATCCGGAAAGTCTTTGATCCGTTCAATTTTTCATAAAACTGTTCCTGTCAGCATTTATCAAAAACTGTTTAGATCAAGCTCTTCTCGATATTATTTCGAGCCGATTTCTTGCAGGTACCCTTAAAAACACGTTTTAAACATAATGAACGGTTCAGATCATCAAAATAAAGGATCCCTCATTAGAAGCGCGGACTATATATGTATGAGTGAGCTTCTAATAAGGGATCCCCTATTTTGCTACGGTGTGGACCTCCTACTTCTTGATCAAATTATGATGATCTGAACCGTTCAATGTGTTTAAAACGTGTTTTTAAGGGTACCCGTAAGAGATCGGCTCAAAATAATATCCGGAAAGTCTTTGATCCGTTCAATTTTTCATAAAACTGTTCCTGTCAGCATTTATCAAAAACTGTTTAGATCAAGCTCTTCTCGATATTATTTCGAGCCGATTTCTTGCAGGTACCCTTAAAAACACGTTTTAAACATAATGAACGGTTCAGATCATCAAAATAAAGGATCCCTCATTAGAAGCGCGGACTATATATGTATGAGTGAGCTTCTAATAAGGGATCCCCTATTTTGCTACGGTGTGGACCTCCTACTTCTTGATCAAATTATGATGATCTGAACCGTTCAATGTGTTTAAAACGTGTTTTTAAGGGTACCCGTAAGAGATCGGCTCAAAATAATATCCGGAAAGTCTTTGATCCGTTCAATTTTTCATAAAACTGTTCCTGTCAGCATTTATCAAAAACTGTTTAGATCAAGCTCTTCTCGATATTATTTCGAGCCGATTTCTTGCAGGTACCCTTAAAAACACGTTTTAAACATAATGAACGGTTCAGATCATCAAAATAAAGGATCCCTCATTAGAAGCGCGGACTATATATGTATGAGTGAGCTTCTAATAAGGGATCCCCTATTTTGCTACGGTGTGGACCTCCTACTTCTTGATCAAATTATGATGATCTGAACCGTTCAATGTGTTTAAAACGTGTTTTTAAGGGTACCGTAAGAGATCGGCTCAAAATAATATCCGGAAAGTCTTTGATCCGTTCAATTTTTCATAAAACTGTTCCTGTCAACATTTATCAAAAACTGTTTAGATCAAGCTCTTCTCGATATTATTTCGAGCCGATTTCTTGCAGGTACCCTTAAAAACACGTTTTAAACATAATGAACGGTTCAGATCATCAAAATAAAGGATCCCTCATTAGAAGCGCGGACTATATATGTATGAGTGAGCTTCTAATAAGGGATCCCCTATTTTGCTACGGTGTGGACCTCCTACTTCTTGATCAAATTATGATGATCTGAACCGTTCAATGTGTTTAAAACGTGTTTTTAAGGGTACCCGTAAGAGATCGGCTCAAAATAATATCCGAAAAGTCTTTGATCCGTTCAATTTTTCATAAAACTGTTCCTGTCAGCATTTATCAAAAACTGTTTAGATCAAGCTCTTCTCGATATTATTTCGAGCCGATTTCTTGCAGGTACCCTTAAAAACACGTTTTAAACATAATGAAAGGTTCAGATCATCAAAATAAAGGATCCCTCATTAGAAGCGCGGACTATATATGTATGAGTGAGCTTCTAATAAGGGATTCCCTATTTTGCTACGGTGTGGACCTCCTACTTCTTGATCAAATTATGATGATCTGAACCGTTCAATGTGTTTAAAACGTGTTTTTATGGGTACCCGTAAGAGATCGGCTCAAAATAATATCCGGAAAGTCTTTGATCCGTTCAATTTTTCATAAAACTGTTCCTGTCAGCATTTATCAAAAACTGTTTAGATCAAGCTCTTCTCGATATTATTTCGAGCCGATTTCTTGCAGGTACCCTTAAAAACACGTTTTAAACATAATGAACGGTTCAGATCATCAAAATAAAGGATCCCTCATTAGAAGCGCGGACTATATATGTATGAGTGAGCTTCTAATAAGGGATCCCCTATTTTGCTACGGTGTGAACCTCCTACTTCTTGATCAAATTATGATGATCTGAACCGTTCAATGTGTTTAAAACATGTTTTTAAGGGTACCCGTAAGAGGTCGGCTCAAAATAATATCCGGAAAGTCTTTGATCCGTTCAATTTTTCATAAAACTGTTCCTGTCAGCATTTATCAAAAACTGTTTAGATCAAGCTCTTCTCGATATTATTTCGAGTCGATTTCTTGCAGGTACCCTTAAAAACACGTTTTAAACATAATGAACGCTTCAGATCATCAAAATAAAGGATCCCTCATTAGAAGCGCGGACTATATATGTATGAGTGAGCTTCTAATAAGGGATCCCCTATTTTGCTACGGTGTGGACCTCCTACTTCTTGATCAAATTATGATGATCTGAACCGTTCAATGTGTTTAAAACGTGTTTTTAAGGGTACCCGTAAGAGATCGGCTCAAAATAATATCCGGAAAGTCTTTGATCCGTTCAATTTTTCATAAAACTGTTCCTGTCAGCATTTACCAAAAACTGTTTAGATCAAGCTCTTCTCGATATTATTTCGAGCCGATTTCTTGCAGGTACCCTTAAAAACACATTTTAAACATAATGAACGGTTCAGATCATCAAAATAAAGGATCCCTCATTAGAAGCGCGGACTATATATGTATGAGTGAGCTTCTAATAAGGGATCCCCTATTTTGCTACGGTGTGGACCTCCTACTTCTTGATCAAATTATGATGATCTGAACCGTTCAATGTGTTTAAAACGTGTTTTTAAGGGTACCCGTAAGAGATCGGCTCAAAATAATATCCGGAAAGTCTTTGATCCGTTCAATTTTTCATAAAACTGTTCCTGTCAGCATTTATCAAAAACTGTTTAGATCAAGCTCTTCTCGATATTATTTCGAGCCGATTTCTTGCAGGTACCCTTAAAAACACGTTTTAAACATAATGAACGGTTCAGATCATCAAAATAAAGGATCCCTCATTAGAAGCGCGGACTATATATGTATGAGTGAGCTTCTAATAAGGGATCCCCTATTTTGCTACGGTGTGGACCTCCTACTTCTTGATCAAATTATGATGATCTGAACCGTTCAATGTGTTTAAAACGTGTTTTTAAGGGTACCGTAAGAGATCGGCTCAAAATAATATCCGGAAAGTCTTTGATCCGTTCAATTTTTCATAAAACTGTTCCTGTCAACATTTATCAAAAACTGTTTAGATCAAGCTCTTCTCGATATTATTTCGAGCCGATTTCTTGCAGGTACCCTTAAAAACACGTTTTAAACATAATGAACGGTTCAGATCATCAAAATAAAGGATCCCTCATTAGAAGCGCGGACTATATATGTATGAGTGAGCTTCTAATAAGGGATCCCCTATTTTGCTACGGTGTGGACCTCCTACTTCTTGATCAAATTATGATGATCTGAACCGTTCAATGTGTTTAAAACGTGTTTTTAAGGGTACCCGTAAGAGATCGGCTCAAAATAATATCCGGAAAGTCTTTGATCCGTTCAATTTTTCATAAAACTGTTCCTGTCAGCATTTATCAAAAACTGTTTAGATCAAGCTCTTCTCGATATTATTTCGAGCCGATTTCTTGCAGGTACCCTTAAAAACACGTTTTAAACATAATGAAAGGTTCAGATCATCAAAATAAAGGATCCCTCATTAGAAGCGCGGACTATATATGTATGAGTGAGCTTCTAATAAGGGATTCCCTATTTTGGTACGGTGTGGACCTCCTACTTCTTGATCAAATTATGATGATCTGAACCGTTCAATGTGTTTAAAACGTGTTTTTATGGGTACCCGTAAGAGATCGGCTCAAAATAATATCCGGAAAGTCTTTGATCCGTTCAATTTTTCATAAAACTGTTCCTGTCAGCATTTATCAAAAACTGTTTAGATCAAGCTCTTCTCGATATTATTTCGAGCCGATTTCTTGCAGGTACCCTTAAAAACACGTTTTAAACATAATGAACGGTTCAGATCATCAAAATAAAGGATCCCTCATTAGAAGCGCGGACTATATATGTATGAGTGAGCTTCTAATAAGGGATCCCCTATTTTGCTACGGTGTGAACCTCCTACTTCTTGATCAAATTATGATGATCTGAACCGTTCAATGTGTTTAAAACATGTTTTTAAGGGTACCCGTAAGAGGTCGGCTCAAAATAATATCCGGAAAGTCTTTGATCCGTTCAATTTTTCATAAAACTGTTCCTGTCAGCATTTATCAAAAACTGTTTAGATCAAGCTCTTCTCGATATTATTTCGAGCCGATTTCTTGCAGGTACCCTTAAAAACACGTTTTAAACATAATGAACGGTTCAGATCATCAAAATAAAGGATCCCTCATTAGAAGCGCGGACTATCTATGTATGAGTGAGCTTCTAATAAGGGATCCCCTATTTTGCTACGGTGTGGACCTCCTACTTCTTGATCAAATTATGATGATCTGAACCGTTCAATGTGTTTAAAACGTGTTTTTAAGGGTACCCGTAAGAGATCGGCTCAAAATAATATCCGGAAAGTCTTTGATCCGTTCAATTTTTCATAAAACTGTTCCTGTCAGCATTTATCAAAAACTGTTTAGATCAAGCTCTTCTCGATATTATTTCGAGCCGATTTCTTGCAGGTACCCTTAAAAACACGTTTTAAACATAATGAACGGTTCAGATCATCAAAATAAAGGATCCCTCATTAGAAGCGCGGACTATATATGTATGAGTGAGCTTCTAATAAGGGATCCCCTATTTTGCTACGGTGTGGACCTCCTACTTCTTGATCAAATTATGATGATCTGAACCGTTCAATGTGTTTAAAACGTGTTTTTAAGGGTACCCGTAAGAGATCGGCTCAAAATAATATCCGGAAAGTCTTTGATCCGTTCAATTTTTCATAAAACTGTTCCTGTCAGCATTTATCAAAAACTGTTTAGATCAAGCTCTTCTCGATATTATTTCGAGCCGATTTCTTGCAGGTACCCTTAAAAACATGTTTTAAACATAATGAACGGTTCAGATCATCAAAATAGAGGATCCCTCATTAGAAGCGCGGACTATATATGTATGAGTGAGCTTCTAATAAGGGATCTCCTATTTTGCTACGGTGTGGACCTCCTACTTCTTGATCAAATTATGATGATCTGAACCGTTCAATGTGTTTAAAACGTGTTTTTAAGGGTACCCGTAAGAGATCGGCTCAAAATAATATCCGGAAAGTCTTTGATCCGTTCAATTTTTCATAAAACTGTTCCTGTCAGCATTTATCAAAAACTGTTTAGATCAAGCTCTTCTCGATATTATTTCGAGCCGATTTCTTGCAGGTACCCTTAAAAACACGTTTTAAACATAATGAACGGTTCAGATCATCAAAATAAAGGATCCCTCATTAGAAGCGCGGACTATATATGTATGAGTGAGCTTCTAATAAGGGATCCCCTATTTTGCTACGGTGTGGACCTCCTACTTCTTGATCAAATTATGATGATCTGAACCGTTCAATGTGTTTAAAACGTGTTTTTAAGGCTACCCGTAAGAGATCGGCTCAAAATAATATCCGGAAAGTCTTTGATCCGTTCAATTTTTCATAAAACTGTTCCTGTCAGCATTTATCAAAAACTGTTTAGATCAAGCTCTTCTCGATATTATTTTGAGCCGATTTCTTGCAGGTACCCTTAAAAACACGTTTTAAACATAATGAACGGTTCAGATCATCAAAATAAAGGATCCCTCATTAGAAGCGCGGACTATATATGTATGAGTGAGCTTCTAATAAGGGATCCCCTATTTTGCTACGGTGTGGACCTCCTACTTCTTGACCAAATTATGATGATCTGAACCGTTCAATGTGTTTAAAACGTGTTTTTAAGGGTACCCGTAAGAGATCGGCTCAAAATAATATCCGGAAAGTCTTTGATCTGTTCAATTTTTCATAAAACTGTTCCTGTCAGCATTTATCAAAAACTGTTTAGATCAAGCTCTTCTGATATTATTTCGAGCCGATTTCTTGCAGGTACCCTTAAAAACACGTTTTAAACATAATGAACGGTTCAGATCATCAAAATAAAGGATCCCTCATTAGAAGCGCGGACTATATATGTATGAGTGAGCTTCTAATAAGGCATCCCCTATTTTGCTACGGTGTGGACCTCCTACTTCTTGACCAAATTATGATGATCTGAACCGTTCAATGTGTTTAAAACTTGTTTTTAAGGGTACCCGTAAGAGATCGGCTCAAAATAATATCCGGAAAGTCTTTGATCCGTTCAATTTTTCATAAAACTGTTCCTGTCAGCATTTATCAAAAACTGTTTAGATCAAGCTCTTCTCGATATTATTTCGAGCCGATTTCTTGCAGGTACCCTTAAAAACACGTTTTAAACATAATGAACGGTTCAGATCATCAAAATAAAGGATCCCTCATTAGAAGCGCGGACTATATATGTATGAGTGAGCTTCTAATAAGGGATCCCCTATTTTGCTACGGTGTGGACCTCCTACTTCTTGATCAAATTATGATGATCTGAACCGTTCAATGTGTTTAAAACGTGTTTTTAAGGGTACCCGTAAGAGATCGGCTCAAAATAATATCCGGAAAGTCTTTGATCCGTTCAATTTTTCATAAAACTGTTCCTGTCAGCATTTATCAAAAACTGTTTAGATCAAGCTCTTCTCGATATTATTTCGAGCCGATTTCTTGCAGGTACCCTTAAAAACACGTTTTAAACATAATGAACGGTTCAGATCATCAAAATAAAGGATCCCTCATTAGAAGCGCGGACTATATATGTATGAGTGAGCTTCTAATAAGGGATCCCCTATTTTGCTACGGTGTGGACCTCCTACTTCTTGATCAAATTATGATGATCTGAACCGTTCAATGTGTTTAAAACGTGTTTTTAAGGGTACCCGTAAGAGATCGGCTCAAAATAATATCCGGAAAGTCATTGATCCGTTCAATTTTTCATAAAACTGTTCCTGTCAGCATTTATCAAAAACTGTTTAGATCAAGCTCTTCTCGATATTATTTCGAGCCGATTTCTTGCAGGTACCCTTAAAAACACGTTTTAAACATAATGAAAGGTTCAGATCATCAAAATAAAGGATCCCTCATTAGAAGCGCGGATTATATATGTATGAGTGAGCTTCTAATAAGGGATTCCCTATTTTGCTACGGTGTGGACCTCCTACTTCTTGATCAAATTATGATGATCTGAACCGTTCAATGTGTTTAAAACGTGTTTTTATGGGTACCCGTAAGAGATCGGCTCAAAATAATATCCGGAAAGTCTTTGATCCGTTCAATTTTTCATAAAACTGTTCCTGTCAGCATTTATCAAAAACTGTTTAGATCAAACTCTTCTCGATATTATTTCGAGCCGATTTCTTGCAGGTACCCTTAAAAACACGTTTTAAACATAATGAACGGTTCAGATCATCAAAATAAAGGATCCCTCATTAGAAGCGCGGACTATATATGTATGAGTGAGCTTCTAATAAGGGATCCCCTATTTTGCTACGGTGTGAACCTCCTACTTCTTGATCAAATTATGATGATCTGAACCGTTCAATGTGTTTAAAACATGTTTTTAAGGGTACCCGTAAGAGGTCGGCTCAAAATAATATCCGGAAAGTCTTTGATCCGTTCAATTTTTCATAAAACTGTTCCTGTCAGCATTTATCAAAAACTGTTTAGATCAAGCTCTTCTCGATATTATTTCGAGCCGATTTCTTGCAGGTACCCTTAAAAACACATTTTAAACATAATGAACGGTTCAGATCATCAAAATAAAGGATCCCTCATTAGAAGCGCGGACTATATATGTATGAGTGAGCTTCTAATAAGGGATCCCCTATTTTGCTACGGTGTGGACCTCCTACTTCTTGATCAAATTATGATGATCTGAACCGTTCAATGTGTTTAAAACGTGTTTTTAAGGGTACCCGTAAGAGATCGGCTCAAAATAATATCCGGAAAGTCTTTGATCCGTTCAATTTTTCATAAAACTGTTCCTGTCAGCATTTATCAAAAACTGTTTAGATCAAGCTCTTCTCGATATTATTTCGAGCCGATTTCTTGCAGGTACCCTTAAAAACACGTTTTAAACATAATGAACGGTTCAGATCATCAAAATAAAGGATCCCTCATTAGAAGCGCGGACTATATATGTATGAGTGAGCTTCTAATAAGGGATCCCCTATTTTGCTACGGTGTGGACCTCCTACTTCTTGATCAAATTATGATGATCTGAACCGTTCAATGTGTTTAAAACGTGTTTTTAAGGGTACCCGTAAGAGATCGGCTCAAAATAATATCCGGAAAGTCTTTGATCCGTTCAATTTTTCATAAAACTGTTCCTGTCAGCATTTATCAAAAACTGTTTAGATCAAGCTCTTCTCGATATTATTTCGAGCCGATTTCTTGCAGGTACCCTTAAAAACACGTTTTAAACATAATGAACGGTTCAGATCATCAAAATAAAGGATCCCTCATTAGAAGCGCGGACTATATATGTATGAGTGAGCTTCTAATAAGGGATCCCCTATTTTGCTACGGTGTGGACCTCCTACTTCTTGATCAAATTATGATGATCTGAACCGTTCAATGTGTTTAAAACGTGTTTTTAAGGGTACCCGTAAGAGATCGGCTCAAAATAATATCCGGAAAGTCTTTGATCCGTTCAATTTTTCATAAAACTGTTCCTGTCAGCATTTATCAAAAACTGTTTAGATCAAGCTCTTCTCGATATTATTTCGAGCCGATTTCTTGCAGGTACCCTTAAAAACACGTTTTAAACATAATGAACGGTTCAGATCATCAAAATAAAGGATCCCTCATTAGAAGCGCGGACTATATATGTATGAGTGAGCTTCTAATAAGGGATCCCCTATTTTGCTACGGTGTGGACCTCCTACTTCTTGATCAAATTATGATGATCTGAACCGTTCAATGTGTTTAAAACGTGTTTTTAAGGGTACCGTAAGAGATCGGCTCAAAATAATATCCGGAAAGTCTTTGATCCGTTCAATTTTTCATAAAACTGTTCCTGTCAACATTTATCAAAAACTGTTTAGATCAAGCTCTTCTCGATATTATTTCGAGCCGATTTCTTGCAGGTACCCTTAAAAACACGTTTTAAACATAATGAACGGTTCAGATCATCAAAATAAAGGATCCCTCATTAGAAGCGCGGACTATATATGTATGAGTGAGCTTCTAATAAGGGATCCCCTATTTTGCTACGGTGTGGACCTCCTACTTCTTGATCAAATTATGATGATCTGAACCGTTCAATGTGTTTAAAACGTGTTTTTAAGGGTACCCGTAAGAGATCGGCTCAAAATAATATCCGAAAAGTCTTTGATCCGTTCAATTTTTCATAAAACTGTTCCTGTCAGCATTTATCAAAAACTGTTTAGATCAAGCTCTTCTCGATATTATTTCGAGCCGATTTCTTGCAGGTACCCTTAAAAACACGTTTTAAACATAATGAAAGGTTCAGATCATCAAAATAAAGGATCCCTCATTAGAAGCGCGGACTATATATGTATGAGTGAGCTTCTAATAAGGGATTCCCTATTTTGCTACGGTGTGGACCTCCTACTTCTTGATCAAATTATGATGATCTGAACCGTTCAATGTGTTTAAAACGTGTTTTTATGGGTACCCGTAAGAGATCGGCTCAAAATAATATCCGGAAAGTCTTTGATCCGTTCAATTTTTCATAAAACTGTTCCTGTCAGCATTTATCAAAAACTGTTTAGATCAAGCTCTTCTCGATATTATTTCGAGCCGATTTCTTGCAGGTACCCTTAAAAACACGTTTTAAACATAATGAACGGTTCAGATCATCAAAATAAAGGATCCCTCATTAGAAGCGCGGACTATATATGTATGAGTGAGCTTCTAATAAGGGATCCCCTATTTTGCTACGGTGTGAACCTCCTACTTCTTGATCAAATTATGATGATCTGAACCGTTCAATGTGTTTAAAACATGTTTTTAAGGGTACCCGTAAGAGGTCGGCTCAAAATAATATCCGGAAAGTCTTTGATCCGTTCAATTTTTCATAAAACTGTTCCTGTCAGCATTTATCAAAAACTGTTTAGATCAAGCTCTTCTCGATATTATTTCGAGTCGATTTCTTGCAGGTACCCTTAAAAACACGTTTTAAACATAATGAACGCTTCAGATCATCAAAATAAAGGATCCCTCATTAGAAGCGCGGACTATATATGTATGAGTGAGCTTCTAATAAGGGATCCCCTATTTTGCTACGGTGTGGACCTCCTACTTCTTGATCAAATTATGATGATCTGAACCGTTCAATGTGTTTAAAACGTGTTTTTAAGGGTACCCGTAAGAGATCGGCTCAAAATAATATCCGGAAAGTCTTTGATCCGTTCAATTTTTCATAAAACTGTTCCTGTCAGCATTTACCAAAAACTGTTTAGATCAAGCTCTTCTCGATATTATTTCGAGCCGATTTCTTGCAGGTACCCTTAAAAACACGTTTTAAACATAATGAACGGTTCAGATCATCAAAATAAAGGATCCCTCATTAGAAGCGCGGACTATATATGTATGAGTGAGCTTCTAATAAGGGATCCCCTATTTTGCTACGGTGTGGACCTCCTACTTCTTGATCAAATTATGATGATCTGAACCGTTCAATGTGTTTAAAACGTGTTTTTAAGGGTACCCGTAAGAGATCGGCTCAAAATAATATCCGGAAAGTCTTTGATCCGTTCAATTTTTCATAAAACTGTTCCTGTCAGCATTTATCAAAAACTGTTTAGATCAAGCTCTTCTCGATATTATTTCGAGCCGATTTCTTGCAGGTACCCTTAAAAACACGTTTTAAACATAATGAACGGTTCAGATCATCAAAATAAAGGATCCCTCATTAGAAGCGCGGACTATATATGTATGAGTGAGCTTCTAATAAGGGATCCCCTATTTTGCTACGGTGTGGACCTCCTACTTCTTGATCAAATTATGATGATCTGAACCGTTCAATGTGTTTAAAACGTGTTTTTAAGGGTACCGTAAGAGATCGGCTCAAAATAATATCCGGAAAGTCTTTGATCCGTTCAATTTTTCATAAAACTGTTCCTGTCAACATTTATCAAAAACTGTTTAGATCAAGCTCTTCTCGATATTATTTCGAGCCGATTTCTTGCAGGTACCCTTAAAAACACGTTTTAAACATAATGAACGGTTCAGATCATCAAAATAAAGGATCCCTCATTAGAAGCGCGGACTATATATGTATGAGTGAGCTTCTAATAAGGGATCCCCTATTTTGCTACGGTGTGGACCTCCTACTTCTTGATCAAATTATGATGATCTGAACCGTTCAATGTGTTTAAAACGTGTTTTTAAGGGTACCCGTAAGAGATCGGCTCAAAATAATATCCGGAAAGTCTTTGATCCGTTCAATTTTTCATAAAACTGTTCCTGTCAGCATTTATCAAAAACTGTTTAGATCAAGCTCTTCTCGATATTATTTCGAGCCGATTTCTTGCAGGTACCCTTAAAAACACGTTTTAAACATAATGAAAGGTTCAGATCATCAAAATAAAGGATCCCTCATTAGAAGCGCGGACTATATATGTATGAGTGAGCTTCTAATAAGGGATTCCCTATTTTGGTACGGTGTGGACCTCCTACTTCTTGATCAAATTATGATGATCTGAACCGTTCAATGTGTTTAAAACGTGTTTTTATGGGTACCCGTAAGAGATCGGCTCAAAATAATATCCGGAAAGTCTTTGATCCGTTCAATTTTTCATAAAACTGTTCCTGTCAGCATTTATCAAAAACTGTTTAGATCAAGCTCTTCTCGATATTATTTCGAGCCGATTTCTTGCAGGTACCCTTAAAAACACGTTTTAAACATAATGAACGGTTCAGATCATCAAAATAAAGGATCCCTCATTAGAAGCGCGGACTATATATGTATGAGTGAGCTTCTAATAAGGGATCCCCTATTTTGCTACGGTGTGAACCTCCTACTTCTTGATCAAATTATGATGATCTGAACCGTTCAATGTGTTTAAAACATGTTTTTAAGGGTACCCGTAAGAGGTCGGCTCAAAATAATATCCGGAAAGTCTTTGATCCGTTCAATTTTTCATAAAACTGTTCCTGTCAGCATTTATCAAAAACTGTTTAGATCAAGCTCTTCTCGATATTATTTCGAGCCGATTTCTTGCAGGTACCCTTAAAAACACGTTTTAAACATAATGAACGGTTCAGATCATCAAAATAAAGGATCCCTCATTAGAAGCGCGGACTATCTATGTATGAGTGAGCTTCTAATAAGGGATCCCCTATTTTGCTACGGTGTGGACCTCCTACTTCTTGATCAAATTATGATGATCTGAACCGTTCAATGTGTTTAAAACGTGTTTTTAAGGGTACCCGTAAGAGATCGGCTCAAAATAATATCCGGAAAGTCTTTGATCCGTTCAATTTTTCATAAAACTGTTCCTGTCAGCATTTATCAAAAACTGTTTAGATCAAGCTCTTCTCGATATTATTTCGAGCCGATTTCTTGCAGGTACCCTTAAAAACACGTTTTAAACATAATGAACGGTTCAGATCATCAAAATAAAGGATCCCTCATTAGAAGCGCGGACTATATATGTATGAGTGAGCTTCTAATAAGGGATCCCCTATTTTGCTACGGTGTGGACCTCCTACTTCTTGATCAAATTATGATGATCTGAACCGTTCAATGTGTTTAAAACGTGTTTTTAAGGGTACCCGTAAGAGATCGGCTCAAAATAATATCCGGAAAGTCTTTGATCCGTTCAATTTTTCATAAAACTGTTCCTGTCAGCATTTATCAAAAACTGTTTAGATCAAGCTCTTCTCGATATTATTTCGAGCCGATTTCTTGCAGGTACCCTTAAAAACATGTTTTAAACATAATGAACGGTTCAGATCATCAAAATAGAGGATCCCTCATTAGAAGCGCGGACTATATATGTATGAGTGAGCTTCTAATAAGGGATCTCCTATTTTGCTACGGTGTGGACCTCCTACTTCTTGATCAAATTATGATGATCTGAACCGTTCAATGTGTTTAAAACGTGTTTTTAAGGGTACCCGTAAGAGATCGGCTCAAAATAATATCCGGAAAGTCTTTGATCCGTTCAATTTTTCATAAAACTGTTCCTGTCAGCATTTATCAAAAACTGTTTAGATCAAGCTCTTCTCGATATTATTTCGAGCCGATTTCTTGCAGGTACCCTTAAAAACACGTTTTAAACATAATGAACGGTTCAGATCATCAAAATAAAGGATCCCTCATTAGAAGCGCGGACTATATATGTATGAGTGAGCTTCTAATAAGGGATCCCCTATTTTGCTACGGTGTGGACCTCCTACTTCTTGATCAAATTATGATGATCTGAACCGTTCAATGTGTTTAAAACGTGTTTTTAAGGCTACCCGTAAGAGATCGGCTCAAAATAATATCCGGAAAGTCTTTGATCCGTTCAATTTTTCATAAAACTGTTCCTGTCAGCATTTATCAAAAACTGTTTAGATCAAGCTCTTCTCGATATTATTTTGAGCCGATTTCTTGCAGGTACCCTTAAAAACACGTTTTAAACATAATGAACGGTTCAGATCATCAAAATAAAGGATCCCTCATTAGAAGCGCGGACTATATATGTATGAGTGAGCTTCTAATAAGGGATCCCCTATTTTGCTACGGTGTGGACCTCCTACTTCTTGACCAAATTATGATGATCTGAACCGTTCAATGTGTTTAAAACGTGTTTTTAAGGGTACCCGTAAGAGATCGGCTCAAAATAATATCCGGAAAGTCTTTGATCTGTTCAATTTTTCATAAAACTGTTCCTGTCAGCATTTATCAAAAACTGTTTAGATCAAGCTCTTCTGATATTATTTCGAGCCGATTTCTTGCAGGTACCCTTAAAAACACGTTTTAAACATAATGAACGGTTCAGATCATCAAAATAAAGGATCCCTCATTAGAAGCGCGGACTATATATGTATGAGTGAGCTTCTAATAAGGCATCCCCTATTTTGCTACGGTGTGGACCTCCTACTTCTTGACCAAATTATGATGATCTGAACCGTTCAATGTGTTTAAAACTTGTTTTTAAGGGTACCCGTAAGAGATCGGCTCAAAATAATATCCGGAAAGTCTTTGATCCGTTCAATTTTTCATAAAACTGTTCCTGTCAGCATTTATCAAAAACTGTTTAGATCAAGCTCTTCTCGATATTATTTCGAGCCGATTTCTTGCAGGTACCCTTAAAAACACGTTTTAAACATAATGAACGGTTCAGATCATCAAAATAAAGGATCCCTCATTAGAAGCGCGGACTATATATGTATGAGTGAGCTTCTAATAAGGGATCCCCTATTTTGCTACGGTGTGGACCTCCTACTTCTTGACCAAATTATGATGATCTGAACCGTTCCATGTGTTTAAAACGTGTTTTTAAGGGTACCCGTAAGAGATCGGCTCAAAATAATATCCGGAAAGTCTTTGATCCGTTCAATTTTTCATAAAACTGTTCCTGTCAGCATTTATCAAAAACTGTTTAGATCAAGCTCTTCTCGATATTATTTCGAGCCGATTTCTTGCAGGTACCCTTAAAAACACGTTTTAAACATAATGAACGGTTCAGATCATCAAAATAAAGGATCCCTCATTAGAAGCGCGGACTATATATGTATGAGTGAGCTTCTAATAAGGGATCCCCTATTTTGCTACGGTGTGGACCTCCTACTTCTTGACCAAATTATGATGATCTGAACCGTTCAATGTGTTTAAAACGTGTTTTTAAGGGTACCCGTAAGAGATCGGCTCAAAATAATATCCGGAAAGTCTTTGATCCGTTCAATTTTTCATAAAACTGTTCCTGTCAGCATTTATCAAAAACTGTTTAGATCAAGCTCTTCTCGATATTATTTCGAGCCGATTTCTTGCAGGTACCCTTAAAAACACGTTTTAAACATAATGAACGGTTCAGATCATCAAAATAAAGGATCCCTCATTAGAAGCGCGGACTATATATGTATGAGTGAGCTTCTAATAAGGGATCCCCTATTTTGCTACGGTGTGGACCTCCTACTTCTTGACCAAATTATGATGATCTGAACCGTTCAATGTGTTTAAAACGTGTTTTTAAGGGTACCCGTAAGAGATCGGCTCAAAATAATATCCGGAAAGTCTTTGATCCGTTCAATTTTTCATAAAACTGTTCCTGTCAGCATTTATCAAAAACTCTTTAGATCAAGCTCTTCTCGATATTATTTCGAGCCGATTTCTTGCAGGTACCCTTAAAAACACGTTTTAAACATAATGAACGGTTCAGATCATCAAAATAAAGGATCCCTCATTAGAAGCGCGGACTATATATGTAAGAGTGAGCTTCTAATAAGGGATCCCCTATTTTGCTACGGTGTGGACCTCCTACTTCTTGACCAAATTATGATGATCTGAACCGTTCAATGTGTTTAAAACGTGTTTTTAAGGGTACCCGTAAGAGATCGGCTCAAAATAATATCCGGAAAGTCTTTGATCCGTTCAATTTTTCATAAAACTGTTCCTGTCAGCATTTATCAATAACTGTTTAGATCAAGCTCTTCTCGATATTATTTCGAGCCGATTTCTTGCAGGTACCCTTAAAAACACGTTTTAAACATAATGAACGGTTCAGATCATCAAAATAAAGGATCCCTCATTAGAAGCGCGGACTATATATGTATGAGTGAGCTTCTAATAAGGGATCCCCTATTTTGCTACGGTGTGGACCTCCTACTTCTTGACCAAATTATGATGATCTGAACCGTTCAATGTGTTTAAAACGTGTTTTTAAGGGTACCCGTAAGAGATCGGCTCAAAATAATATCCGGAAAGTCTTTGATCCGTTCAATTTTTCATAAAACTGTTCCTGTCAGCATTTATCAAAAACTGTTTAGATCAAGCTCTTCTCGATATTATTTCGAGCCGATTTCTTGCAGGTACCCTTAAAAACACGTTTTAAACATAATGAACGGTTCAGATCATCAAAATAAAGGATCCCTCATTAGAAGCGCGGACTATATATGTATGAGTGAGCTTCTAATAAGGGATCCCCTATTTTGCTACGGTGTGGACCTCCTACTTCTTGACCAAATTATGATGATCTGAACCGTTCAATGTGTTTAAAACGTGTTTTTAAGGGTACCCGTAAGAGATCGGCTCAAAATAATATCCGGAAAGTCTTTGATCCGTTCAATTTTTCATAAAACTGTTCCTGTCAGCATTTATCAAAAACTGTTTAGATCAAGCTCTTCTCGATATTATTTCGAGCCGATTTCTTGCAGGTACCCTTAAAAACACGTTTTAAACATAATGAACGGTTCAGATCATCAAAATAAAGGATCCCTCATTAGAAGCGCGGACTATATATGTATGAGTGAGCTTCTAATAAGGGATCCCCTATTTTGCTACGGTGTGGACCTCCTACTTCTTGACCAAATTATGATGATCTGAACCGTTCAATGTGTTTAAAACGTGTTTTTAAGGGTATCCGTAAGAGATCGGCTCAAAATAATATCCGGAAAGTCTTTGATCCGTTCAATTTTTCATAAAACTGTTCCTGTCAGCATTTATCAAAAACTGTTTAGATCAAGCTCTTCTCGATATTATTTCGAGCCGATTTCTTGCAGGTACCCTTAAAAACACGTTTTAAACATAATGAACGGTTCAGATCATCAAAATAAAGGATCCCTCATTAGAAGCGCGGACTATATATGTATGAGTGAGCTTCTAATAAGGGATCCCCTATTTTGCTACGGTGTGGACCTCCTACTTCTTGATCAAATTATGATGATCTGAACCGTTCAATGCGTTTAAAATGTGTTTTTAAGGGTACCCGTAAGAGATCGGCTCAAAATAATATCCGGAAAGTCTTTGATCCGTTCAATTTTTCATAAAACTGTTCCTGTCAGCATTTATCAAAAACTGTTTAGATCAAGCTCTTCTCGATATTATTTCGAGCCGATTTCTTGCAGGTACCCTTAAAAACACATTTTAAACATAATGAACGGTTCAGATCATCAAAATAAAGGATCCCTCATTAGAAGCGCGGACTATATATGTATGAGTGAGCGTCTAATAAGGGATCCCCTATTTTGCTACGGTGTGGACCTCCTACTTCTTGATCAAATTATGATGATCTGAACCGTTCAATGTGTTTAAAACGTGTTTTTATGGGTACCCGTAAGAGATCGGCTCAAAATAATATCCGGAAAGTCTTTGATCCGATCAATTTTTCATAAAACTGTTCCTGTCAGCATTTATCAAAAACTGTTTAGATCAAGCTCTTCTCGATATTATTTCGAGCCGATTTCTTGCAGGTACCCTTAAAAACACGTTTTAAACATAATGAACGGTTCAGATCATCAAAATAAAGGATCCCTCATTAGAAGCGCGGATTATATATGTATGAGTGAGCTTCTAATAAGGGATCCCCTATTTTGCTACGGTGTGGACCTCCTACTTCTTGATCAAATTATGATGATCTGAACCGTTCAATGTGTTTAAAACGTGTTTTTAAGGGTACCCGTAAGAGATCGGCTCAAAATAATATCCGGAAAGTCTTTGATCCGTTCAATTTTTCATAAAACTGTTCCTGTCAGCATTTATCAAAAACTGTTTAGATCAAGCTCTTCTCGATATTATTTCGAGCCGATTTCTTGCAGGTACCCTTAAAAACACGTTTTAAACATAATGAACGGTTCAGATCATCAAAATAAAGGATCCCTCATTAGAAGCGCGGACTATATATGTATGAGTGAGCTTCTAATAAGGGATCCCCTATTTTGCTACGGTGTGGACCTCCTACTTCTTGATCAAATTATGATGATCTGAACCGTTCAATGTGTTTAAAACGTGTTTTTAAGGGTACCCGTAAGAGATCGGCCCAAAATAATATCCGGAAAGTCTTTGATCCGTTCAATTTTTCATAAAACTGTTCCTGTCAGCATTTATCAAAAACTGTTTAGATCAAGCTCTTCTCGATATTATTTCGAGCCGATTTCTTGCAGGTACCCTTAAAAACACGTTTTAAACATAATGAACGGTTCAGATCATCAAAATAAAGGATCCCTCATTAGAAGCGCGGACTATATATGTATGAGTGAGCTTCTAATAAGGGATCCCCTATTTTGCTACGGTGTGGACCTCCTACTTCTTGATCAAATTATGATGATCTGAACCGTTCAATGTGTTTAAAACGTGTTTTTAAGGGTACCCGTAAGAGATCGGCTCAAAATAATATCCGGAAAGTCTTTGATCCGTTCAATTTTTCATAAAACTGTTCCTGTCAGCATTTATCAAAAACTGTTTAGATCAAGCTCTTCTCGATATTATTTCGAGCCGATTTCTTGCAGGTACCCTTAAAAACACGTTTTAAACATAATGAACGGTTCAGATCATCAAAATAAAGGATCCCTCATTAGAAGCGCGGACTATATATGTATGAGTGAGCTTCTAATAAGGGATCCCCTATTTTGCTACGGTGTGGACCTCCTACTTCTTGATCAAATTATGATGATCTGAACCGTTCAATGTGTTTAAAACGTGTTTTTAAGGGTACCCGTAAGAGATCGGCTCAAAATAATATCCGGAAAGTCTTTGATCCGTTCAATTTTTCATAAAACTGTTCCTGTCAGCATTTATCAAAAACTGTTTAGATCAAGCTCTTCTCGATATTATTTCGAGCCGATTTCTTGCAGGTACCCTTAAAAACACGTTTTAAACATAATGAACGGTTCAGATCATCAAAATAAAGGATCCCTCATTAGAAGCGCGGACTATATATGTATGAGTGAGCTTCTAATAAGGGATCCCCTATTTTGCTACGGTGTGGACCTCCTACTTCTTGATCAAATTATGATGATCTGAACCGTTCAATGTGTTTAAAACGTGTTTTTAAGGGTACCCGTAAGAGATCGGCTCAAAATAATATCCGGAAAGTCTTTGATCCGTTCAATTTTTCATAAAACTGTTCCTGTCAGCATTTATCAAAAACTGTTTAGATCAAGCTCTTCTCGATATTATTTCGAGCCGATTTCTTGCAGGTACCCTTAAAAACACGTTTTAAACATAATGAACGGTTCAGATCATCAAAATAAAGGATCCCTCATTAGAAGCGCGGACTATATATGTATGAGTGAGCTTCTAATAAGGGATCCCCTATTTTGCTACGGTGTGGACCTCCTACTTCTTGATCAAATTATGATGATCTGAACCGTTCAATGTGTTTAAAACGTGTTTTTAAGGGTACCCGTAAGAGATCGGCTCAAAATAATATCCGGAAAGTCTTTGATCGGTGTGGACCTCCTACTTCTTGATCAAATTATGATGATCTGAACCGTTCAATGTGTTTAAAACGTGTTTTTAAGGGTACCCGTAAGAGATCGGCTCAAAATAATATCCGGAAAGTCTTTGATCCGTTCAATTTTTCATAAAACTGTTCCTGTCAGCATTTATCAAAAACTGTTTAGATCAAGCTCTTCTCGATATTATTTCGAGCCGATTTCTTGCAGGTACCCTTAAAAACACGTTTTAAACATAATGAACGGTTCAGATCATCAAAATAAAGGATCCCTCATTAGAAGCGCGGACTATATATGTATGAGTGAGCTTCTAATAAGGGATTCCCTATTTTGCTACGGTGTGGACCTCCTACTTCTTGATCAAATTATGATGATCTGAACCGTTCAATGTGTTTAAAATGTGTTTTTAAGGGTACCCGTAAGAGATCGGCTCAAAATAATATCCGGAAAGTCTTTGATCCGTTCAATTTTTCATAAAACTGTTCCTGTCAGCATTTATCAAAAACTGTTTAGATCAAGCTCTTCTCGATATTATTTCGAGCCGATTTGTTGCAGGTACCCTTAAAAACACGTTTTAAACATAATGAATGGTTCAGATCATCAAAATAAAGGATCCCTCATTAGAAGCGCGGACTATATATGTATGAGTGAGCTTCTAATAAGGGATCCCCTATTTTGCTACGGTGTGGACCTCCTACTTCTTGATCAAATTATGATGATCTGAACCGTTCAATGTGTTTAAAACGTGTTTTTAAGGGTACCCGTAAGAGATCGGCTCAAAATAATATCCGGAAAGTCTTTGATCCGTTCAATTTTTCATAAAACTGTTCCTGTCAGCATTTATCAAAAACTGTTTAGATCAAGCTCTTCTCGATATTATTTCGAGCCGATTTGTTGCAGGTACCCTTAAAAACACGTTTTAAACATAATGAACGGTTCAGATCATCAAAATAAAGGATCCCTCATTAGAAGCGCGGACTATATATGTATGAGTGAGCTTCTAATAAGGGATCCCCTATTTTGCTACGGTGTGGACCTCCTACTTCTTGATCAAATTATGATGATCTGAACCGTTCAATGTGTTTAAAACGTGTTTTTAAGGGTACCCGTAAGAGATCGGCTCAAAATAATATCCGGAAAGTCTTTGATCCGTTCAATTTTTCATAAAACTGTTCCTGTCAGCATTTATCAAAAACTGTTTAGATCAAGCTCTTCTCGATATTATTTCGAGCCGATTTCTTGCAGGTACCCTTAAAAACACGTTTTAAACATAATGAACGGTTCAGATCATCAAAATAAAGGATCCCTCATTAGAAGCGCGGACTATATATGTATGAGTGAGCTTCTAATAAGGGATCCCCTATTTTGCTACGGTGTGGACCTCCTACTTCTTGATCAAATTATGATGATCTGAACCGTTCAATGTGTTTAAAACGTGTTTTTAAGGGTACCCGTAAGAGATCGGCTCAAAATAATATCCGGAAAGTCTTTGATCCGTTCAATTTTTCATAAAACTGTTCCTGTCAGCATTTATCAAAAACTGTTTAGATCAAGCTCTTCTCGATATTATTTCGAGCCGATTTCTTGCAGGTACCCTTAAAAACACGTTTTAAACATAATGAACGGTTCAGATCATCAAAATAAAGGATCCCTCATTAGAAGCGCGGACTATATATGTATGAGTGAGCTTCTAATAAGGGATCCCCTATTTTGCTACGGTGTGGACCTCCTACTTCTTGATCAAATTATGATGATCTGAACCGTTCAATGTGTTTAAAACGTGTTTTTAAGGGTACCCGTAAGAGATCGGCTCAAAATAATATCCGGAAAGTCTTTGATCCGTTCAATTTTTCATAAAACTGTTCCTGTCAGCATTTATCAAAAACTGTTTAGATCAAGCTCTTCTCGATATTATTTCGAGCCGATTTCTTGCAGGTACCCTTAAAAACACGTTTTAAACATAATGAACGGTTCAGATCATCAAAATAAAGGATCCCTCATTAGAAGCGCGGACTATATATGTATGAGTGAGCTTCTAATAAGGGATCCCCTATTTTGCTACGGTGTGGACCTCCTACTTCTTGATCAAATTATGATGATCTGAACCGTTCAATGTGTTTAAAACGTGTTTTTAAGGGTACCCGTAAGAGATCGGCTCAAAATAATATCCGGAAAGTCTTTGATCCGTTCAATTTTTCATAAAACTGTTCCTGTCAGCATTTATAAAAAACTGTTTAGATCAAGCTCTTCTCGATATTATTTCGAGCCGATTTCTTGCAGGTACCCTTAAAAACACGTTTTAAACATAATGAACGGTTCAGATCATCAAAATAAAGGATCCCTCATTAGAAGCGCGGACTATATATGTATGAGTGAGCTTCTAATAAGGGATCCCCTATTTTGCTACGGTGTGGACCTCCTACTTCTTGATCAAATTATGATGATCTGAACCGTTCAATGTGTTTAAAACGTGTTTTTAAGGGTACCCGTAAGAGATCGGCTCAAAATAATATCCGGAAAGTCTTTGATCCGTTCAATTTTTCATAAAACTGTTCCTGTCAGCATTTATCAAAAACTGTTTAGATCAAGCTCTTCTCGATATTATTTCGAGCCGATTTCTTGCAGGTACCCTCAAAAACACGTTTTAAACATAATGAACGGTTCAGATCATCAAAATAAAGGATCCCTCATTAGAAGCGCGGACTATATATGTATGAGTGAGCTTCTAATAAGGGATCCCCTATTTTGCTACGGTGTGGACCTCCTACTTCTTGATCAAATTATGATGATCTGAACCGTTCAATGTGTTTAAAACGTGTTTTTAAGGGTACCCGTAAGAGATCGGCTCAAAATAATATCCGGAAAGTCTTTGATCCGTTCAATTTTTCATAAAACTGTTCCTGTCAGCATTTATCAAAAACTGTTTAGATCAAGCTCTTCTCGATATTATTTCGAGCCGATTTCTTGCAGGTACCCTTAAAAACACGTTTTAAACATAATGAACGGTTCAGATCATCAAAATAAAGGATCCCTCATTAGAAGCGCGGACTATATATGTATGAGTGAGCTTCTAATAAGGGATCCCCTATTTTGCTACGGTGTGGACCTCCTACTTCTTGATCAAATTATGATGATCTGAACCGTTCAATGTGTTTAAAACGTGTTTTTAAGGGTACCCGTAAGAGATCGGCTCAAAATAATATCCGGAAAGTCTTTGATCCGTTCAATTTTTCATAAAACTGTTCCTGTCAGCATTTATCAAAAACTGTTTAGATCAAGCTCTTCTCGATATTATTTCGAGCCGATTTCTTGCAGGTACCCTTAAAAACACGTTTTAAACATAATGAACGGTTCAGATCATCAAAATAAAGGATCCCTCATTAGAAGCGCGGACTATATATGTATGAGTGAGCTTCTAATAAGGGATCCCCTATTTTGCTACGGTGTGGACCTCCTACTTCTTGATCAAATTATGATGATCTGAACCGTTCAATGTGTTTAAAACGTGTTTTTAAGGGTACCCGTAAGAGATCGGCTCAAAATAATATCCGGAAAGTCTTTGATCCGTTCAATTTTTCATAAAACTGTTCCTGTCAGCATTTATAAAAAACTGTTTAGATCAAGCTCTTCTCGATATTATTTCGAGCCGATTTCTTGCAGGTACCCTTAAAAACACGTTTTAAACATAATGAACGGTTCAGATCATCAAAATAAAGGATCCCTCATTAGAAGCGCGGACTATATATGTATGAGTGAGCTTCTAATAAGGGATCCCCTATTTTGCTACGGTGTGGACCTCCTACTTCTTGATCAAATTATGATGATCTGAACCGTTCAATGTGTTTAAAACGTGTTTTTAAGGGTACCCGTAAGAGATCGGCTCAAAATAATATCCGGAAAGTCTTTGATCCGTTCAATTTTTCATAAAACTGTTCCTGTCAGCATTTATCAAAAACTGTTTAGATCAAGCTCTTCTCGATATTATTTCGAGCCGATTTCTTGCAGGTACCCTCAAAAACACGTTTTAAACATAATGAACGGTTCAGATCATCAAAATAAAGGATCCCTCATTAGAAGCGCGGACTATATATGTATGAGTGAGCTTCTAATAAGGGATCCCCTATTTTGCTACGGTGTGGACCTCCTACTTCTTGATCAAATTATGATGATCTGAACCGTTCAATGTGTTTAAAACGTGTTTTTAAGGGTACCCGTAAGAGATCGGCTCAAAATAATATCCGGAAAGTCTTTGATCCGTTCAATTTTTCATAAAACTGTTCCTGTCAGCATTTATCAAAAACTGTTTAGATCAAGCTCTTCTCGATATTATTTCGAGCCGATTTCTTGCAGGTACCCTTAAAAACACGTTTTAAACATAATGAACGGTTCAGATCATCAAAATAAAGGATCCCTCATTAGAAGCGCGGACTATATATGTATGAGTGAGCTTCTAATAAGGGATCCCCTATTTTGCTACGGTGTGGACCTCCTACTTCTTGATCAAATTATGATGATCTGAACCGTTCAATGTGTTTAAAACGTGTTTTTAAGGGTACCCGTAAGAGATCGGCTCAAAATAATATCCGGAAAGTCTTTGATCCGTTCAATTTTTCATAAAACTGTTCCTGTCAGCATTTATCAAAAACTGTTTAGATCAAGCTCTTCTCGATATTATTTCGAGCCGATTTCTTGCAGGTACCCTTAAAAACACATTTTAAACATAATGAACGGTTCAGATCATCAAAATAAAGGATCCCTCAATAGAAGCGCGGACTATATATGTATGAGTGAGCTTCTAATAAGGGATCCCCTATTTTGCTACGGTGTGGACCTCCTACTTCTTGATCAAATTATGATGATCTGAACCGTTCAATGTGTTTAAAACGTGTTTTTATGGGTACCCGTAAGAGATCGGCTCAAAATAATATCCGGAAAGTCTTTGATCCGTTCAATTTTTCATAAAACTGTTCCTGTCAGCATTTATCAAAAACTGTTTAGATCAAGCTCTTCTCGATATTATTTCGAGCCGATTTCTTGCAGGTACCCTTAAAAACACGTTTTAAACATAATGAACGGTTCAGATCATCAAAATAAAGGATCCCTCATTAGAAGCGCGGACTATATATGTATGAGTGAGCTTCTAATAAGGGATCCCCTATTTTGCTACGGTGTGAACCTCCTACTTCTTGATCAAATTATGATGATCTGAACCGTTCAATGTGTTTAAAACATGTTTTTAAGGGTACCCGTAAGAGGTCGGCTCAAAATAATATCCGGAAAGTCTTTGATCCGTTCAATTTTTCATAAAACTGTTCCTGTCAGCATTTATCAAAAACTGTTTAGATCAAGCTCTTCTCGATATTATTTCGAGCCGATTTCTTGCAGGTACCCTTAAAAACACGTTTTAGACATAATGAACGGTTCAGATCATCAAAATAAAGGATCCCTCATTAGAAGCGCGGACTATATATGTATGAGTGAGCTTCTAATAAGGGATTCCCTATTTTGCTACGGTGTGGACCTCCTACTTCTTGATCAAATTATGATGATCTGAACCGTTCAATGTGTTTAAAACGTGTTTTTAAGGGTACCCGTAAGAGATCGGCTCAAAATAATATCCGGAAAGTCTTTGATCCGTTCAATTTTTCATAAAACTGTTCCTGTCAGCATTTATCAAAAACTGTTTAGATCAAGCTCTTCTCGATATTATTTCGAGCCGATTTCTTGCAGGTACCCTTAAAAACACGTTTTAAACATAATGAACGGTTCAGATCATCAAAATAAAGGATCCCTCATTAGAAGCGCGGACTATATATGTATGAGTGAGCTTCTAATAAGGGATCCCCTATTTTGCTACGGTGTGGACCTCCTACTTCTTGATCAAATTATGATGATCTGAACCGTTCAATGTGTTTAAAACGTGTTTTTAAGGGTACCCGTAAGAGATCGGCTCAAAATAATATCCGGAAAGTCTTTGATCCGTTCAATTTTTCATAAAACTGTTCCTGTCAGCATTTATCAAAAACTGTTTAGATCAAGCTCTTCTCGATATTATTTCGAGCCGATTTCTTGCAGGTACCCTTAAAAACACGTTTTAAACATAATGAACGGTTCAGATCATCAAAATAAAGGATCCCTCATTAGAAGCGCGGACTATATATGTATGAGTGAGCTTCTAATAAGGGATCCCCTATTTTGCTACGGTGTGGACCTCCTACTTCTTGATCAAATTATGATGATCTGAACCGTTCAATGTGTTTAAAACGTGTTTTTAAGGGTACCCGTAAGAGATCGGCTCAAAATAATATCCGGAAAGTCTTTGATCCGTTCAATTTTTCATAAAACTGTTCCTGTCAGCATTTATCAAAAACTGTTTAGATCAAGCTCTTCTCGATATTATTTCGAGCCGATTTCTTGCAGGTACCCTTAAAAACACGTTTTAAACATAATGAACGGTTCAGATCATCAAAATAAAGGATCCCTCATTAGAAGCGCGGACTATATATGTATGAGTGAGCTTCTAATAAGGGATCCCCTATTTTGCTACGGTGTGGACCTCCTACTTCTTGATCAAATTATGATGATCTGAACCGTTCAATGTGTTTAAAACGTGTTTTTAAGGGTACCCGTAAGAGATCGGCTCAAAATAATATCCGGAAAGTCTTTGATCCGTTCAATTTTTCATAAAACTGTTCCTGTCAGCATTTATCAAAAACTGTTTAGATCAAGCTCTTCTCGATATTATTTCGAGCCGATTTCTTGCAGGTACCCTTAAAAACACGTTTTAAACATAATGAACGGTTCAGATCATCAAAATAAAGGATCCCTCATTAGAAGCGCGGACTATATATGTATGAGTGAGCTTCTAATAAGGGATCCCCTATTTTGCTACGGTGTGGACCTCCTACTTCTTGATCAAATTATGATGATCTGAACCGTTCAATGTGTTTAAAACGTGTTTTTAAGGGTACCCGTAAGAGATCGGCTCAAAATAATATCCGGAAAGTCTTTGATCCGTTCAATTTTTCATAAAACTGTTCCTGTCAGCATTTATCAAAAACTGTTTAGATCAAGCTCTTCTCGATAATATTTCGAGCCGATTTCTTGCAGGTACCCTTAAAAACACGTTTTAAACATAATGAACGGTTCAGATCATCAAAATAAAGGATCCCTCATTAGAAGCGCGGACTATATATGTATGAGTGAGCTTCTAATAAGGGATCCCCTATTTTGCTACGGTGTGGACCTCCTACTTCTTGACCAAATTATGATGATCTGAACCGTTCAATGTGTTTAAAACGTGTTTTTAAGGGTACCCGTAAGAGATCGGCTCAAAATAATATCCGGAAAGTCTTTGATCCGTTCAATTTTTCATAAAACTGTTCCTGTCAGCATTTATCAAAAACTGTTTAGATCAAGCTCTTCTGATATTATTTCGAGCCGATTTCTTGCAGGTACCCTTAAAAACACGTTTTAAACATAATGAACGGTTCAGATCATCAAAATAAAGGATCCCTCATTAGAAGCGCGGACTATATATGTATGAGTGAGCTTCTAATAAGGGATCCCCTATTTTGCTACGGTGTGGACCTCCTACTTCTTGACCAAATTATGATGATCTGAACCGTTCAATGTGTTTAAAACGTGTTTTTAAGGGTACCCGTAAGAGATCGGCTCAAAATAATATCCGGAAAGTCTTTGATCCGTTCAATTTTTCATAAAACTGTTCCTGTCAGCATTTATCAAAAACTGTTTAGATCAAGCTCTTCTCGATATTATTTCGAGCCGATTTCTTGCAGGTACCCTTAAAAACACGTTTTAAACATAATGAACGGTTCAGATCATCAAAATAAAGGATCCCTCATTAGAAGCGCGGACTATATATGTATGAGTGAGCTTCTAATAAGGGATCCCCTATTTTGCTACGGTGTGGACCTCCTACTTCTTGACCAAATTATGATGATCTGAACCGTTCAATGTGTTTAAAACGTGTTTTTAAGGGTACCCGTAAGAGATCGGCTCAAAATAATATCCGGAAAGTCTTTGATCCGTTCAATTTTTCATAAAACTGTTCCTGTCAGCATTTATCAAAAACTGTTTAGATCAAGCTCTTCTCGATATTATTTCGAGCCGATTTCTCGCAGGTACCCTTAAAAACACGTTTTAAACATAATGAACGGTTCAGATCATCAAAATAAAGGATCCCTCATTAGAAGCGCGGACTATATATGTATGAGTGAGCTTCTAATAAGGGATCCCCTATTTTGCTACGGTGTGGACCTCCTACTTCTTGACCAAATTATGATGATCTGAACCGTTCAATGTGTTTAAAACGTGTTTTTAAGGGTACCCGTAAGAGATCGGCTCAAAATAATATCCGGAAAGTCTTTGATCCGTTCAATTTTTCATAAAACTGTTCCTGTCAGCATTTATCAAAAACTGTTTAGATCAAGCTCTTCTCGATATTATTTCGAGCCGATTTCTTGCAGGTACCCTTAAAAACACGTTTTAAACATAATGAACGGTTCAGATCATCAAAATAAAGGATCCCTCATTAGAAGCGCGGACTATATATGTATGAGTGAGCTTCTAATAAGGGATCCCCTATTTTGCTACGGTGTGGACCTCCTACTTCTTGACCAAATTATGATGATCTGAACCGTTCAATGTGTTTAAAACGTGTTTTTAAGGGTACCCGTAAGAGATCGGCTCAAAATAATATCCGGAAAGTCTTTGATCCGTTCAATTTTTCATAAAACTGTTCCTGTCAGCATTTATCAAAAACTGTTTAGATCAAGCTCTTCTCGATATTATTTCGAGCCGATTTCTTGCAGGTACCCTTAAAAACACGTTTTAAACATAATGAACGGTTCAGATCATCAAAATAAAGGATCCCTCATTAGAAGCGCGGACTATATATGTATGAGTGAGCTTCTAATAAGGGATCCCCTATTTTGCTACGGTGTGGACCTCCTACTTCTTGACCAAATTATGATGATCTGAACCGTTCAATGTGTTTAAAACGTGTTTTTAAGGGTACCCGTAAGAGATCGGCTCAAAATAATATCCGGAAAGTCTTTGATCCGTTCAATTTTTCATAAAACTGTTCCTGTCAGCATTTATCAAAAACTGTTTAGATCAAGCTCTTCTCGATATTATTTCGAGCCGATTTCTTGCAGGTACCCTTAAAAACACGTTTTAAACATAATGAACGGTTCAGATCATCAAAATAAAGGATCCCTCATTAGAAGCGCGGACTATATATGTATGAGTGAGCTTCTAATAAGGGATCCCCTATTTTGCTACGGTGTGGACCTCCTACTTCTTGACCAAATTATGATGATCTGAACCGTTCAATGTGTTTAAAACGTGTTTTTAAGGGTACCCGTAAGAGATCGGCTCAAAATAATATCCGGAAAGTCTTTGATCCGTTCAATTTTTCATAAAACTGTTCCTGTCAGCATTTATCAAAAACTGTTTAGATCAAGCTCTTCTCGATATTATTTCGAGCCGATTTCTCGCAGGTACCCTTAAAAACACGTTTTAAACATAATGAACGGTTCAGATCATCAAAATAAAGGATCCCTCATTAGAAGCGCGGACTATATATGTATGAGTGAGCTTCTAATAAGGGATCCCCTATTTTGCTACGGTGTGGACCTCCTACTTCTTGACCAAATTATGATGATCTGAACCGTTCAATGTGTTTAAAACGTGTTTTTAAGGGTACCCGTAAGAGATCGGCTCAAAATAATATCCGGAAAGTCTTTGATCCGTTCAATTTTTCATAAAACTGTTCCTGTCAGCATTTATCAAAAACTGTTTAGATCAAGCTCTTCTCGATATTATTTCGAGCCGATTTCTTGCAGGTACCCTTAAAAACACATTTTAAACATAATGAACGGTTCAGATCGTTAAAATAAAGGATCCCTCATTAGAAGCGCGGACTATATATGTATGAGTGAGCTTCTAATAAGGGATCCCCTATTTTGCTACGGTGTGGACCTCCTACTTCTTGACCAAATTATGATGATCTGAACCGTTCAATGTGTTTAAAACGTGTTTTTATGGGTACCCGTAAGAGATCGGCTCAAAATAATATCCGGAAAGTCTTTGATCCGTTCAATTTTTCATAAAACTGTTCCTGTCAGCATTTATCAAAAACTCTTTAGATCAAGCTCTTCTCGATATTATTTCGAGCCGATTTCTTGCAGGTACCCTTAAAAACACGTTTTAAACATAATGAACGGTTCAGATCATCAAAATAAAGGATCCCTCATTAGAAGCGCGGACTATATATGTATGAGTGAGCTTCTAATAAGGGATCCCCTATTTTGCTACGGTGTGGACCTCCTACTTCTTGACCAAATTATGATGATCTGAACCGTTCAATGTGTTTAAAACGTGTTTTTAAGGGTACCCGTAAGAGATCGGCTCAAAATAATATCCGGAAAGTCTTTGATCCGTTCAATTTTTCATAAAACTGTTCCTGTCAGCATTTATCAAAAACTGTTTAGATCAAGCTCTTCTCGATATTATTTCGAGCCGATTTCTTGCAGGTACCCTTAAAAACACGTTTTAAACATAATGAACGGTTCAGATCATCAAAATAAAGGATCCCTCATTAGAAGCGCGGACTATATATGTATGAGTGAGCTTCTAATAAGGGATCCCCTATTTTGCTACGGTGTGGACCTCCTACTTCTTGACCAAATTATGATGATCTGAACCGTTCAATGTGTTTAAAACGTGTTTTTAAGGGTACCCGTAAGAGATCGGCTCAAAATAATATCCGGAAAGTCTTTGATCCGTTCAATTTTTCATAAAACTGTTCCTGTCAGCATTTATCAAAAACTGTTTAGATCAAGCTCTTCTCGATATTATTTCGAGCCGATTTCTCGCAGGTACCCTTAAAAACACGTTTTAAACATAATGAACGGTTCAGATCATCAAAATAAAGGATCCCTCATTAGAAGCGCGGACTATATATGTATGAGTGAGCTTCTAATAAGGGATCCCCTATTTTGCTACGGTGTGGACCTCCTACTTCTTGACCAAATTATGATGATCTGAACCGTTCAATGTGTTTAAAACGTGTTTTTAAGGGTACCCGTAAGAGATCGGCTCAAAATAATATCCGGAAAGTCTTTGATCCGTTCAATTTTTCATAAAACTGTTCCTGTCAGCATTTATCAAAAACTGTTTAGATCAAGCTCTTCTGATATTATTTCGAGCCGATTTCTTGCAGGTACCCTTAAAAACACGTTTTAAACATAATGAACGGTTCAGATCATCAAAATAAAGGATCCCTCATTAGAAGCGCGGACTATATATGTATGAGTGAGCTTCTAATAAGGGATCCCCTATTTTGCTACGGTGTGGACCTCCTACTTCTTGACCAAATTATGATGATCTGAACCGTTCAATGTGTTTAAAACGTGTTTTTAAGGGTACCCGTAAGAGATCGGCTCAAAATAATATCCGGAAAGTCTTTGATCCGTTCAATTTTTCATAAAACTGTTCCTGTCAGCATTTATCAAAAACTGTTTAGATCAAGCTCTTCTCGATATTATTTCGAGCCGATTTCTTGCAGGTACCCTTAAAAACACGTTTTAAACATAATGAACGGTTCAGATCATCAAAATAAAGGATCCCTCATTAGAAGCGCGGACTATATATGTATGAGTGAGCTTCTAATAAGGGATCCCCTATTTTGCTACGGTGTGGACCTCCTACTTCTTGACCAAATTATGATGATCTGAACCGTTCAATGTGTTTAAAACGTGTTTTTAAGGGTACCCGTAAGAGATCGGCTCAAAATAATATCCGGAAAGTCTTTGATCCGTTCAATTTTTCATAAAACTGTTCCTGTCAGCATTTATCAAAAACTGTTTAGATCAAGCTCTTCTCGATATTATTTCGAGCCGATTTCTTGCAGGTACCCTTAAAAACACGTTTTAAACATAATGAACGGTTCAGATCATCAAAATAAAGGATCCCTCATTAGAAGCGCGGACTATATATGTATGAGTGAGCTTCTAATAAGGGATCCCCTATTTTGCTACGGTGTGGACCTCCTACTTCTTGATCAAATTATGATGATCTGAACCGTTCAATGTGTTTAAAACGTGTTTTTAAGGGTACCCGTAAGAGATCGGCTCAAAATAATATCCGGAAAGTCTTTGATCCGTTCAATTTTTCATAAAACTGTTCCTGTCAGCATTTATCAAAAACTGTTTAGATCAAGCTCTTCTCGATATTATTTCGAGCCGATTTCTTGCAGGTACCCTTAAAAACACGTTTTAAACATAATGAACGGTTCAGATCATCAAAATAAAGGATCCCTCATTAGAAGCGCGGACTATATATGTATGAGTGAGCTTCTAATAAGGGATCCCCTATTTTGCTACGGTGTGGACCTCCTACTTCTTGATCAAATTATGATGATCTGAACCGTTCAATGTGTTTAAAACGTGTTTTTAAGGGTACCCGTAAGAGATCGGCTCAAAATAATATCCGGAAAGTCTTTGATCCGTTCAATTTTTCATAAAACTGTTCCTGTCAGCATTTATCAAAAACTGTTTAGATCAAGCTCTTCTCGATATTATTTCGAGCCGATTTCTTGCAGGTACCCTTAAAAACACGTTTTAAACATAATGAACGGTTCAGATCATCAAAATAAAGGATCCCTTATTAGAAGCGCGGACTATATATGTATGAGTGAGCTTCTAATAAGGGATCCCCTATTTTGCTACGGTGTGGACCTCCTACTTCTTGATCAAATTATGATGATCTGAACCGTTCAATGTGTTTAAAACGTGTTTTTAAGGGTACCCGTAAGAGATCGGCTCAAAATAATATCCGGAAAGTCTTTGATCCGTTCAATTTTTCATAAAACTGTTCCTGTCAGCATTTATCAAAAACTGTTTAGATCAAGCTCTTCTCGATATTATTTCGAGCCGATTTCTTGCAGGTACCCTTAAAAACACGTTTTAAACATAATGAACGGTTCAGATCATCAAAATAAAGGATCCCTCATTAGAAGCGCGGACTATATATGTATGAGTGAGCTTCTAATAAGGGATCCCCTATTTTGCTACGGTGTGGACCTCCTACTTCTTGATCAAATTATGATGATCTGAACCGTTCAATGTGTTTAAAACGTGTTTTTAAGGGTACCCGTAAGAGATCGGCTCAAAATAATATCCGGAAAGTCTTTGATCCGTTCAATTTTTCATAAAACTGTTCCTGTCAGCATTTATCAAAAACTGTTTAGATCAAGCTCTTCTCGATATTATTTCGAGCCGATTTCTTGCAGGTACCCTTAAAAACACGTTTTAAACATAATGAACGGTTCAGATCATCAAAATAAAGGATCCCTCATTAGAAGCGCGGACTATATATGTATGAGTGAGCTTCTAATAAGGGATCCCCTATTTTGCTACGGTGTGGACCTCCTACTTCTTGATCAAATTATGATGATCTGAACCGTTCAATGTGTTTAAAACGTGTTTTTAAGGGTACCCGTAAGAGATCGGCTCAAAATAATATCCGGAAAGTCTTTGATCCGTTCAATTTTTCATAAAACTGTTCCTGTCAGCATTTATCAAAAACTGTTTAGATCAAGCTCTTCTCGATATTATTTCGAGCCGATTTCTTGCAGGTACCCTTAAAAACACGTTTTAAACATAATGAACGGTTCAGATCATCAAAATAAAGGATCCCTCATTAGAAGCGCGGACTATATATGTATGAGTGAGCTTCTAATAAGGGATCCCCTATTTTGCTACGGTGTGGACCTCCTACTTCTTGATCAAATTATGATGATCTGAACCGTTCAATGTGTTTAAAACGTGTTTTTAAGGGTACCCGTAAGAGATCGGCTCAAAATAATATCCGGAAAGTCTTTGATCCGTTCAATTTTTCATAAAACTGTTCCTGTCAGCATTTATCAAAAACTGTTTAGATCAAGCTCTTCTCGATATTATTTCGAGCCGATTTCTTACAGGTACCCTTAAAAACACGTTTTAAACATAATGAACGGTTCAGATCATCAAGATAAAGGATCCCTCATTAGAAGCGCGGACTATATATGTATGAGTGAGCTTCTAATAAGGGATCCCCTATTTTGCTACGGTGTGGACCTCCTACTTCTTGATCAAATTATGATGATCTGAACCGTTCAATGTGTTTAAAACGTGTTTTTAAGGGTACCCGTAAGAGATCGGCTCAAAATAATATCCGGAAAGTCTTTGATCCGTTCAATTTTTCATAAAACTGTTCCTGTCAGCATTTATCAAAAACTGTTTAGATCAAGCTCTTCTCGATATTATTTCGAGCCGATTTCTTGCAGGTACCCTTAAAAACACGTTTTAAACATAATGAGCGGTTCAGATCATCAAAATAAAGGATCCCTCATTAGAAGCGCGGACTATATATGTATGAGTGAGCTTCTAATAAGGGATCCCCTATTTTGCTACGGTGTGGACCTCCTACTTCTTGATCAAATTATGATGATCTGAACCGTTCAATGTGTTTAAAACGTGTTTTTAAGGGTACCCGTAAGAGATCGGCTCAAAATAATATCCGGAAAGTCTTTGATCCGTTCAATTTTTCATAAAACTGTTCCTGTCAGCATTTATCAAAAACTGTTTAGATCAAGCTCTTCTCGATATTATTTCGAGCCGATTTCTTGCAGGTACCCTTAAAAACACGTTTTAAACATAATGAGCGGTTCAGATCATCAAAATAAAGGATCCCTCATTAGAAGCGCGGACTATATATGTATGAGTGAGCTTCTAATAAGGGATCCCCTATTTTGCTACGGTGTGGACCTCCTACTTCTTGATCAAATTATGATGATCTGAACCGTTCAATGTGTTTAAAACGTGTTTTTAAGGGTACCCGTAAGAGATCGGCTCAAAATAATATCCGGAAAGTCTTTGATCCGTTCAATTTTTCATAAAACTGTTCCTGTCAGCATTTATCAAAAACTGTTTAGATCAAGCTCTTCTCGATATTATTTCGAGCCGATTTCTTGCAGGTACCCTGAAAAACACGTTTTAAACATAATGAGCGGTTCAGATCATCAAAATAAAGGATCCCTCATTAGAAGCGCGGACTATATATGTATGAGTGAGCTTCTAATAAGGGATCCCTTATTTTGCTACGGTGTGGACCTCCTACTTCTTGATCAAATTATGATGATCTGAACCGTTCAATGTGTTTAAAACGTGTTTTTAAGGGTACCCGTAAGAGATCGGCTCAAAATAATATCCGGAAAGTCTTTGATCCGTTCAATTTTTCATAAAACTGTTCCTGTCAGCATTTATCAAAAACTGTTTAGATCAAGCTCTTCTCGATATTATTTCGAGCCGATTTCTTGCAGGTACCCTTAAAAACACGTTTTAAACATAATGAGCGGTTCAGATCATCAAAATAAAGGATCCCTCATTAGAAGCGCGGACTATATATGTATGAGTGAGCTTCTAATAAGGGATCCCCTATTTTGCTACGGTGTGGACCTCCTACTTCTTGATCAAATTATGATGATCTGAACCGTTCAATGTGTTTAAAACGTGTTTTTAAGGGTACCCGTAAGAGATCGGCTCAAAATAATATCCGAAAAGTCTTTGATCCGTTCAATTTTTCATAAAACTGTTCCTGTCAGCATTTATCAAAAACTGTTTAGATCAAGCTCTTCTCGATATTATTTCGAGCCGATTTCTTGCAGGTACCCTTAAAAACACGTTTTAAACATAATGAGCGGTTCAGATCATCAAAATAAAGGATCCCTCATTAGAAGCGCGGACTATATATGTATGAGTGAGCTTCTAATAAGGGATCCCCTATTTTGCTACGGTGTGGACCTCCTACTTCTTGATCAAATTATGATGATCTGAACCGTTCAATGTGTTTAAAACGTGTTTTTAAGGGTACCCGTAAGAGATCGGCTCAAAATAATATCCGGAAAGTCTTTGATCCGTTCAATTTTTCATAAAACTGTTCCTGTCAGCATTTATCAAAAACTGTTTAGATCAAGCTCTTCTCGATATTATTTCGAGCCGATTTCTTGCAGGTACCCTTAAAAACACGTTTTAAACATAATGAACGGTTCAGATCATCAAAATAAAGGATCCCTCATTAGAAGCGCGGACTATATATGTATGAGTGAGCTTCTAATAAGGGATCCCCTATTTTGCTACGGTGTGGACCTCCTACTTCTTGATCAAATTATGATGATCTGAACCGTTCAATGTGTTTAAAACGTGTTTTTAAGGGTACCCGTAAGAGATCGGCTCAAAATAATATCCGGAAAGTCTTTGATCCGTTCAATTTTTCATAAAACTGTTCCTGTCAGCATTTATCAAAAACTGTTTAGATCAAGCTCTTCTCGATATTATTTCGAGCCGATTTCTTGCAGGTACCCTTAAAAACACGTTTTAAACATAATGAACAGTTCAGATCATCAAAATAAAGGATCCCTCATTAGAAGCGCGGACTATATATGTATGAGTGAGCTTCTAATAAGGGATCCCCTATTTTGCTACGGTGTGGACCTCCTACTTCTTGATCAAATTATGATGATCTGAACCGTTCAATGTGTTTAAAACGTGTTTTTAAGGGTACCCGTAAGAGATCGGCTCAAAATAATATCCGGAAAGTCTTTGATCCGTTCAATTTTTCATAAAACTGTTCCTGTCAGCATTTATCAAAAACTGTTTAGATCAAGCTCTTCTCGATATTATTTCGAGCCGATTTCTTGCAGGTACCCTTAAAAACACGTTTTAAACATAATGAGCGGTTCAGATCATCAAAATAAAGGATCCCTCATTAGAAGCGCGGACTATATATGTATGAGTGAGCTTCTAATAAGGGATCCCTTATTTTGCTACGGTGTGGACCTCCTACTTCTTGATCAAATTATGATGATCTGAACCGTTCAATGTGTTTAAAACGTGTTTTTAAGGGTACCCGTAAGAGATCGGCTCCAAATAATATCCGGAAAGTCTTTGATCCGTTCAATTTTTCATAAAACTGTTCCTGTCAGCATTTATCAAAAACTGTTTAGATCAAGCTCTTCTCGATATTATTTCGAGCCGATTTCTTGCAGGTACCCTTAAAAACACGTTTTAAACATAATGAGCAGTTCAGATCATCAAAATAAAGGATCCCTCATTAGAAGCGCGGACTATATATGTATGAGTGAGCTTCTAATAAGGGATCCCCTATTTTGCTACGGTGTGGACCTCCTACTTCTTGATCAAATTATGATGATCTGAACCGTTCAATGTGTTTAAAACGTGTTTTTAAGGGTACCCGTAAGAGATCGGCTCAAAATAATATCCGAAAAGTCTTTGATCCGTTCAATTTTTCATAAAACTGTTCCTGTCAGCATTTATCAAAAACTGTTTAGATCAAGCTCTTCTCGATATTATTTCGAGCCGATTTCTTGCAGGTACCCTTAAAAACACGTTTTAAACATAATGAGCGGTTCAGATCATCAAAATAAAGGATCCCTCATTAGAAGCGCGGACTATATATGTATGAGTGAGCTTCTAATAAGGGATCCCCTATTTTGCTACGGTGTGGACCTCCTACTTCTTGATCAAATTATGATGATCTGAACCGTTCAATGTGTTTAAAACGTGTTTTTAAGGGTACCCGTAAGAGATCGGCTCAAAATAATATCCGGAAAGTCTTTGATCCGTTCAATTTTTCATAAAACTGTTCCTGTCAGCATTTATCAAAAACTGTTTAGATCAAGCTCTTCTCGATATTATTTCGAGCCGATTTCTTGCAGGTACCCTTAAAAACACGTTTTAAACATAATGAACGGTTCAGATCATCAAAATAAAGGATCCCTCATTAGAAGCGCGGACTATATATGTATGAGTGAGCTTCTAATAAGGGATCCCCTATTTTGCTACGGTGTGGACCTCCTACTTCTTGATCAAATTATGATGATCTGAACCGTTCAATGTGTTTAAAACGTGTTTTTAAGGGTACCCGTAAGAGATCGGCTCAAAATAATATCCGGAAAGTCTTTGATCCGTTCAATTTTTCATAAAACTGTTCCTGTCAGCATTTATCAAAAACTGTTTAGATCAAGCTCTTCTCGATATTATTTCGAGCCGATTTCTTGCAGGTACCCTTAAAAACACGTTTTAAACATAATGAACGGTTCAGATCATCAAAATAAAGGATCCCTCATTAGAAGCGCGGACTATATATGTATGAGTGAGCTTCTAATAAGGGATCCCCTATTTTGCTACGGTGTGGACCTCCTACTTCTTGATCAAATTATGATGATCTGAACCGTTCAATGTGTTTAAAACGTGTTTTTAAGGGTACCCGTAAGAGATCGGCTCAAAATAATATCCGGAAAGTCTTTGATCCGTTCAATTTTTCATAAAACTGTTCCTGTCAGCATTTATCAAAAACTGTTTAGATCAAGCTCTTCTCGATATTATTTCGAGCCGATTTCTTGCAGGTACCCTTAAAAACACGTTTTAAACATAATGAACGGTTCAGATCATCAAAATAAAGGATCCCTCATTAGAAGCGCGGACTATATATGTATGAGTGAGCTTCTAATAAGGGATCCCCTATTTTGCTACGGTGTGGACCTCCTACTTCTTGATCAAATTATGATGATCTGAACCGTTCAATGTGTTTAAAACGTGTTTTTAAGGGTACCCGTAAGAGATCGGCTCAAAATAATATCCGGAAAGTCTTTGATCCGTTCAATTTTTCATAAAACTGTTCCTGTCAGCATTTATCAAAAACTGTTTAGATCAAGCTCTTCTCGATATTATTTCGAGCCGATTTCTTGCAGGTACCCTTAAAAACACGTTTTAAACATAATGAACGGTTCAGATCATCAAAATAAAGGATCCCTCATTAGAAGCGCGGACTATATTTGTATGAGTGAGCTTCTAATAAGGGATCCCCTATTTTGCTACGGTGTGGACCTCCTACTTCTTGATCAAATTATGATGATCTGAACCGTTCAATGTGTTTAAAACGTGTTTTTAAGGGTACCCGTAAGAGATCGGCTCAAAATAATATCCGGAAAGTCTTTGATCCGTTCAATTTTTCATAAAACTGTTCCTGTCAGCATTTATCAAAAACTGTTTAGATCAAGCTCTTCTCGATATTATTTCGAGCCGATTTCTTGCAGGTACCCTTAAAAACACGTTTTAAACATAATGAACGGTTCAGATCATCAAAATAAAGGATCCCTCATTAGAAGCGCGGACTATATATGTATGAGTGAGCTTCTAATAAGGGATCCCCTATTTTGCTACGGTGTGGACCTCCTACTTCTTGATCAAATTATGATGATCTGAACCGTTCAATGTGTTTAAAACGTGTTTTTAAGGGTACCCGTAAGAGATCGGCTCAAAATAATATCCGGAAAGTCTTTGATCCGTTCAATTTTTCATAAAACTGTTCCTGTCAGCATTTATCAAAAACTGTTTAGATCAAGCTCTTCTCGATATTATTTCGAGCCGATTTCTTGCAGGTACCCTTAAAAACACGTTTTAAACATAATGAACGGTTCAGATCATCAAAATAAAGGATCCCTCATTAGAAGCGCGGACTATATATGTATGAGTGAGCTTCTAATAAGGGATCCCCTATTTTGCTACGGTGTGGACCTCCTACTTCTTGATCAAATTATGATGATCTGAACCGTTCAATGTGTTTAAAACGTGTTTTTAAGGGTACCCGTAAGAGATCGGCTCAAAATAATATCCGGAAAGTCTTTGATCCGTTCAATTTTTCATAAAACTGTTCCTGTCAGCATTTATCAAAAACTGTTTAGATCAAGCTCTTCTCGATATTATTTCGAGCCGATTTCTTGCAGGTACCCTTAAAAACACGTTTTAAACATAATGAACGGTTCAGATCATCAAAATAAAGGATCCCTCATTAGAAGCGCGGACTATATATGTATGAGTGAGCTTCTAATAAGGGATCCCCTATTTTGCTACGGTGTGGACCTCCTACTTCTTGATCAAATTATGATGATCTGAACCGTTCAATGTGTTTAAAACGTGTTTTTAAGGGTACCCGTAAGAGATCGGCTCAAAATAATATCCGGAAAGTCTTTGATCCGTTCAATTTTTCATAAAACTGTTCCTGTCAGCATTTATCAAAAACTGTTTAGATCAAGCTCTTCTCGATATTATTTCGAGCCGATTTCTTGCAGGTACCCTTAAAAACACGTTTTAAACATAATGAACGGTTCAGATCATCAAAATAAAGGATCCCTCATTAGAAGCGCGGACTATATATGTATGAGTGAGCTTCTAATAAGGGATCCCCTATTTTGCTACGGTGTGGACCTCCTACTTCTTGATCAAATTATGATGATCTGAACCGTTCAATGTGTTTAAAACGTGTTTTTAAGGGTACCCGTAAGAGATCGGCTCAAAATAATATCCGGAAAGTCTTTGATCCGTTCAATTTTTCATAAAACTGTTCCTGTCAGCATTTATCAAAAACTGTTTAGATCAAGCTCTTCTCGATATTATTTCGAGCCGATTTCTTGCAGGTACCCTTAAAAACACGTTTTAAACATAATGAACGGTTCAGATCATCAAAATAAAGGATCCCTCATTAGAAGCGCGGACTATATTTGTATGAGTGAGCTTCTAATAAGGGATCCCCTATTTTGCTACGGTGTGGACCTCCTACTTCTTGATCAAATTATGATGATCTGAACCGTTCAATGTGTTTAAAACGTGTTTTTAAGGGTACCCGTAAGAGATCGGCTCAAAATAATATCCGGAAAGTCTTTGATCCGTTCAATTTTTCATAAAACTGTTCCTGTCAGCATTTATCAAAAACTGTTTAGATCAAGCTCTTCTCGATATTATTTCGAGCCGATTTCTTGCAGGTACCCTTAAAAACACGTTTTAAACATAATGAACGGTTCAGATCATCAAAATAAAGGATCCCTCATTAGAAGCGCGGACTATATATGTATGAGTGAGCTTCTAATAAGGGATCCCCTATTTTGCTACGGTGTGGACCTCCTACTTCTTGATCAAATTATGATGATCTGAACCGTTCAATGTGTTTAAAACGTGTTTTTAAGGGTACCCGTAAGAGATCGGCTCAAAATAATATCCGGAAAGTCTTTGATCCGTTCAATTTTTCATAAAACTGTTCCTGTCAGCATTTATCAAAAACTGTTTAGATCAAGCTCTTCTCGATATTATTTCGAGCCGATTTCTTGCAGGTACCCTTAAAAACACGTTTTAAACATAATGAACGGTTCAGATCATCAAAATAAAGGATCCCTCATTAGAAGCGCGGACTATATATGTATGAGTGAGGTTCTAATAAGGGATCCCCTATTTTGCTACGGTGTGGACCTCCTACTTCTTGATCAAATTATGATGATCTGAACCGTTCAATGTGTTTAAAACGTGTTTTTAAGGGTACCCGTAAGAGATCGGCTCAAAATAATATCCGGAAAGTCTTTGATCCGTTCAATTTTTCATAAAACTGTTCCTGTCAGCATTTATCAAAAACTGTTTAGATCAAGCTCTTCTCGATATTATTTCGAGCCGATTTCTTGCAGGTACCCTTAAAAACACGTTTTAAACATAATGAACGGTTCAGATCATCAAAATAAAGGATCCCTCATTAGAAGCGCGGACTATATATGTATGAGTGAGCTTCTAATAAGGGATCCCCTATTTTGGTACGGTGTGGACCTCCTACTTCTTGATCAAATTATGATGATCTGAACCGTTCAATGTGTTTAAAACGTGTTTTTAAGGGTACCCGTAAGAGATCGGCTCAAAATAATATCCGGAAAGTCTTTGATCCGTTCAATTTTTCATAAAACTGTTCCTGTCAGCATTTATCAAAAACTGTTTAGATCAAGCTCTTCTCGATATTATTTCGAGCCGATTTCTTGCAGGTACCCTTAAAAACACGTTTTAAACATAATGAACGGTTCAGATCATCAAAATAAAGGATCCCTCATTAGAAGCGCGGACTATATATGTATGAGTGAGCTTCTAATAAGGGATCCCCTATTTTGCTACGGTGTGGACCTCCTACTTCTTGATCAAATTATGATGATCTGAACCGTTCAATGTGTTTAAAACGTGTTTTTAAGGGTACCCGTAAGAGATCGGCTCAAAATAATATCCGGAAAGTCTTTGATCCGTTCAATTTTTCATAAAACTGTTCCTGTCAGCATTTATCAAAAACTGTTTAGATCAAGCTCTTCTCGATATTATTTCGAGCCGATTTCTTGCAGGTACCCTTAAAAACACGTTTTAAACATAATGAACGGTTCAGATCATCAAAATAAAGGATCCCTCATTAGAAGCGCGGACTATATATGTATGAGTGAGCTTCTAATAAGGGATCCCCTATTTTGCTACGGTGTGGACCTCCTACTTCTTGATCAAATTATGATGATCTGAACCGTTCAATGTGTTTAAAACGTGTTTTTAAGGGTACCCGTAAGAGATCGGCTCAAAATAATATCCGGAAAGTCTTTGATCCGTTCAATTTTTCATAAAACTGTTCCTGTCAGCATTTATCAAAAACTGTTTAGATCAAGCTCTTCTCGATATTATTTCGAGCCGATTTCTTGCAGGTACCCTTAAAAACACGTTTTAAACATAATGAACGGTTCAGATCATCAAAATAAAGGATCCCTCATTAGAAGCGCGGACTATATATGTATGAGTGAGCTTCTAATAAGGGATCCCCTATTTTGCTACGGTGTGGACCTCCTACTTCTTGATCAAATTATGATGATCTGAACCGTTCAATGTGTTTAAAACGTGTTTTTAAGGGTACCCGTAAGAGATCGGCTCAAAATAATATCCGGAAAGTCTTTGATCCGTTCAATTTTTCATAAAACTGTTCCTGTCAGCATTTATCAAAAACTGTTTAGATCAAGCTCTTCTCGATATTATTTCGAGCCGATTTCTTGCAGGTACCCTTAAAAACACGTTTTAAACATAATGAACGGTTCAGATCATCAAAATAAAGGATCCCTCATTAGAAGCGCGGACTATATATGTATGAGTGAGCTTCTAATAAGGGATCCCCTATTTTGCTACGGTGTGGACCTCCTACTTCTTGATCAAATTATGATGATCTGAACCGTTCAATGTGTTTAAAACGTGTTTTTAAGGGTACCCGTAAGAGATCGGCTCAAAATAATATCCGGAAAGTCTTTGATCCGTTCAATTTTTCATAAAACTGTTCCTGTCAGCATTTATCAAAAACTGTTTAGATCAAGCTCTTCTCGATATTATTTCGAGCCGATTTCTTGCAGGTACCCTTAAAAACACGTTTTAAACATAATGAACGGTTCAGATCATCAAAATAAAGGATCCCTCATTAGAAGCGCGGACTATATATGTATGAGTGAGCTTCTAATAAGGGATCCCCTATTTTGCTACGGTGTGGACCTCCTACTTCTTGATCAAATTATGATGATCTGAACCGTTCAATGTGTTTAAAACGTGTTTTTAAGGGTACCCGTAAGAGATCGGCTCAAAATAATATCCGGAAAGTCTTTGATCCGTTCAATTTTTCATAAAACTGTTCCTGTCAGCATTTATCAAAAACTGTTTAGATCAAGCTCTTCTCGATATTATTTCGAGCCGATTTCTTGCAGGTACCCTTAAAAACACGTTTTAAACATAATGAACGGTTCAGATCATCAAAATAAAGGATCCCTCATTAGAAGCGCGGACTATATATGTATGAGTGAGCTTCTAATAAGGGATCCCCTATTTTGCTACGGTGTGGACCTCCTACTTCTTGATCAAATTATGATGATCTGAACCGTTCAATGTGTTTAAAACGTGTTTTTAAGGGTACCCGTAAGAGATCGGCTCAAAATAATATCCGGAAAGTCTTTGATCCGTTCAATTTTTCATAAAACTGTTCCTGTCAGCATTTATCAAAAACTGTTTAGATCAAGCTCTTCTCGATATTATTTCGAGCCGATTTCTTGCAGGTACCCTTAAAAACACGTTTTAAACATAATGAACGGTTCAGATCATCAAAATAAAGGATCCCTCATTAGAAGCGCGGACTATATATGTATGAGTGAGCTTCTAATAAGGGATCCCCTATTTTGCTACGGTGTGGACCTCCTACTTCTTGATCAAATTATGATGATCTGAACCGTTCAATGTGTTTAAAACGTGTTTTTAAGGGTACCCGTAAGAGATCGGCTCAAAATAATATCCGGAAAGTCTTTGATCCGTTCAATTTTTCATAAAACTGTTCCTGTCAGCATTTATCAAAAACTGTTTAGATCAAGCTCTTCTCGATATTATTTCGAGCCGATTTCTTGCAGGTACCCTTAAAAACACGTTTTAAACATAATGAACGGTTCAGATCATCAAAATAAAGGATCCCTCATTAGAAGCGCGGACTATATATGTATGAGTGAGCTTCTAATAAGGGATCCCCTATTTTGCTACGGTGTGGACCTCCTACTTCTTGATCAAATTATGATGATCTGAACCGTTCAATGTGTTTAAAACGTGTTTTTAAGGGTACCCGTAAGAGATCGGCTCAAAATAATATCCGGAAAGTCTTTGATCCGTTCAATTTTTCATAAAACTGTTCCTGTCAGCATTTATCAAAAACTGTTTAGATCAAGCTCTTCTCGATATTATTTCGAGCCGATTTCTTGCAGGTACCCTTAAAAACACGTTTTAAACATAATGAACGGTTCAGATCATCAAAATAAAGGATCCCTCATTAGAAGCGCGGACTATATATGTATGAGTGAGCTTCTAATAAGGGATCCCCTATTTTGCTACGGTGTGGACCTCCTACTTCTTGATCAAATTATGATGATCTGAACCGTTCAATGTGTTTAAAACGTGTTTTTAAGGGTACCCGTAAGAGATCGGCTCAAAATAATATCCGGAAAGTCTTTGATCCGTTCAATTTTTCATAAAACTGTTCCTGTCAGCATTTATCAAAAACTGTTTAGATCAAGCTCTTCTCGATATTATTTCGAGCCGATTTCTTGCAGGTACCCTTAAAAACACGTTTTAAACATAATGAACGGTTCAGATCATCAAAATAAAGGATCCCTCATTAGAAGCGCGGACTATATATGTATGAGTGAGCTTCTAATAAGGGATCCCCTATTTTGCTACGGTGTGGACCTCCTACTTCTTGATCAAATTATGATGATCTGAACCGTTCAATGTGTTTAAAACGTGTTTTTAAGGGTACCCGTAAGAGATCGGCTCAAAATAATATCCGGAAAGTCTTTGATCCGTTCAATTTTTCATAAAACTGTTCCTGTCAGCATTTATCAAAAACTGTTTAGATCAAGCTCTTCTCGATATTATTTCGAGCCGATTTCTTGCAGGTACCCTTAAAAACACGTTTTAAACATAATGAACGGTTCAGATCATCAAAATAAAGGATCCCTCATTAGAAGCGCGGACTATATATGTATGAGTGAGCTTCTAATAAGGGATCCCCTATTTTGCTACGGTGTGGACCTCCTACTTCTTGATCAAATTATGATGATCTGAACCGTTCAATGTGTTTAAAACGTGTTTTTAAGGGTACCCGTAAGAGATCGGCTCAAAATAATATCCGGAAAGTCTTTGATCCGTTCAATTTTTCATAAAACTGTTCCTGTCAGCATTTATCAAAAACTGTTTAGATCAAGCTCTTCTCGATATTATTTCGAGCCGATTTCTTGCAGGTACCCTTAAAAACACGTTTTAAACATAATGAACGGTTCAGATCATCAAAATAAAGGATCCCTCATTAGAAGCGCGGACTATATATGTATGAGTGAGCTTCTAATAAGGGATCCCCTATTTTGCTACGGTGTGGACCTCCTACTTCTTGATCAAATTATGATGATCTGAACTGTTCAATGTGTTTAAAACGTGTTTTTAAGGGTACCCGTAAGAGATCGGCTCAAAATAATATCCGGAAAGTCTTTGATCCGTTCAATTTTTCATAAAACTGTTCCTGTCAGCATTTATCAAAAACTGTTTAGATCAAGCTCTTCTCGATATTATTTCGAGCCGATTTCTTGCAGGTACCCTTAAAAACACGTTTTAAACATAATGAACGGTTCAGATCATCAAAATAAAGGATCCCTCATTAGAAGCGCGGACTATATATGTATGAGTGAGCTTCTAATAAGGGATCCCCTATTTTGCTACGGTGTGGACCTCCTACTTCTTGATCAAATTATGATGATCTGAACCGTTCAATGTGTTTAAAACGTGTTTTTAAGGGTACCCGTAAGAGATCGGCTCAAAATAATATCCGGAAAGTCTTTGATCCGTTCAATTTTTCATAAAACTGTTCCTGTCAGCATTTATCAAAAACTGTTTAGATCAAGCTCTTCTCGATATTATTTCGAGCCGATTTCTTGCAGGTACCCTTAAAAACACGTTTTAAACATAATGAACGGTTCAGATCATCAAAATAAAGGATCCCTCATTAGAAGCGCGGACTATATATGTATGAGTGAGCTTCTAATAAGGGATCCCCTATTTTGCTACGGTGTGGACCTCCTACTTCTTGATCAAATTATGATGATCTGAACCGTTCAATGTGTTTAAAACGTGTTTTTAAGGGTACCCGTAAGAGATCGGCTCAAAATAATATCCGGAAAGTCTTTGATCCGTTCAATTTTTCATAAAACTGTTCCTGTCAGCATTTATCAAAAACTGTTTAGATCAAGCTCTTCTCGATATTATTTCGAGCCGATTTCTTGCAGGTACCCTTAAAAACACGTTTTAAACATAATGAACGGTTCAGATCATCAAAATAAAGGATCCCTCATTAGAAGCGCGGACTATATATGTATGAGTGAGCTTCTAATAAGGGATCCCCTATTTTGCTACGGTGTGGACCTCCTACTTCTTGATCAAATTATGATGATCTGAACCGTTCAATGTGTTTAAAACGTGTTTTTAAGGGTACCCGTAAGAGATCGGCTCAAAATAATATCCGGAAAGTCTTTGATCCGTTCAATTTTTCATAAAACTGTTCCTGTCAGCATTTATCAAAAACTGTTTAGATCAAGCTCTTCTCGATATTATTTCGAGCCGATTTCTTGCAGGTACCCTTAAAAACACGTTTTAAACATAATGAACGGTTCAGATCATCAAAATAAAGGATCCCTCATTAGAAGCGCGGACTATATATGTATGAGTGAGCTTCTAATAAGGGATCCCCTATTTTGCTACGGTGTGGACCTCCTACTTCTTGATCAAATTATGATGATCTGAACCGTTCAATGTGTTTAAAACGTGTTTTTAAGGGTACCCGTAAGAGATCGGCTCAAAATAATATCCGGAAAGTCTTTGATCCGTTCAATTTTTCATAAAACTGTTCCTGTCAGCATTTATCAAAAACTGTTTAGATCAAGCTCTTCTCGATATTATTTCGAGCCGATTTCTTGCAGGTACCCTTAAAAACACGTTTTAAACATAATGAACGGTTCAGATCATCAAAATAAAGGATCCCTCATTAGAAGCGCGGACTATATATGTATGAGTGAGCTTCTAATAAGGGATCCCCTATTTTGCTACGGTGTGGACCTCCTACTTCTTGATCAAATTATGATGATCTGAACCGTTCAATGTGTTTAAAACGTGTTTTTAAGGGTACCCGTAAGAGATCGGCTCAAAATAATATCCGGAAAGTCTTTGATCCGTTCAATTTTTCATAAAACTGTTCCTGTCAGCATTTATCAAAAACTGTTTAGATCAAGCTCTTCTCGATATTATTTCGAGCCGATTTCTTGCAGGTACCCTTAAAAACACGTTTTAAACATAATGAACGGTTCAGATCATCAAAATAAAGGATCCCTCATTAGAAGCGCGGACTATATATGTATGAGTGAGCTTCTAATAAGGGATCCCCTATTTTGCTACGGTGTGGACCTCCTACTTCTTGATCAAATTATGATGATCTGAACCGTTCAATGTGTTTAAAACGTGTTTTTAAGGGTACCCGTAAGAGATCGGCTCAAAATAATATCCGGAAAGTCTTTGATCCGTTCAATTTTTCATAAAACTGTTCCTGTCAGCATTTATCAAAAACTGTTTAGATCAAGCTCTTCTCGATATTATTTCGAGCCGATTTCTTGCAGGTACCCTTAAAAACACGTTTTAAACATAATGAACGGTTCAGATCATCAAAATAAAGGATCCCTCATTAGAAGCGCGGACTATATATGTATGAGTGAGCTTCTAATAAGGGATCCCCTATTTTGCTACGGTGTGGACCTCCTACTTCTTGATCAAATTATGATGATCTGAACCGTTCAATGTGTTTAAAACGTGTTTTTAAGGGTACCCGTAAGAGATCGGCTCAAAATAATATCCGGAAAGTCTTTGATCCGTTCAATTTTTCATAAAACTGTTCCTGTCAGCATTTATCAAAAACTGTTTAGATCAAGCTCTTCTCGATATTATTTCGAGCCGATTTCTTGCAGGTACCCTTAAAAACACGTTTTAAACATAATGAACGGTTCAGATCATCAAAATAAAGGACCCCTCATTAGAAGCGCGGACTATATATGTATGAGTGAGGTTCTAATAAGGGATCCCCTATTTTGCTACGGTGTGGACCTCCTACTTCTTGATCAAATTATGATGATCTGAACCGTTCAATGTGTTTAAAACGTGTTTTTAAGGGTACCCGTAAGAGATCGGCTCAAAATAATATCCGGAAAGTCTTTGATCCGTTCAATTTTTCATAAAACTGTTCCTGTCAGCATTTATCAAAAACTGTTTAGATCAAGCTCTTCTCGATATTATTTCGAGCCGATTTCTTGCAGGTACCCTTAAAAACACGTTTTAAACATAATGAACGGTTCAGATCATCAAAATAAAGGATCCCTCATTAGAAGCGCGGACTATATATGTATGAGTGAGCTTCTAATAAGGGATCCCCTATTTTGCTACGGTGTGGACCTCCTACTTCTTGATCAAATTATGATGATCTGAACCGTTCAATGTGTTTAAAACGTGTTTTTAAGGGTACCCGTAAGAGATCGGCTCAAAATAATATCCGGAAAGTCTTTGATCCGTTCAATTTTTCATAAAACTGTTCCTGTCAGCATTTATCAAAAACTGTTTAGATCAAGCTCTTCTCGATATTATTTCGAGCCGATTTCTTGCAGGTACCCTTAAAAACACGTTTTAAACATAATGAACGGTTCAGATCATCAAAATAAAGGATCCCTCATTAGAAGCGCGGACTATATATGTATGAGTGAGCTTCTAATAAGGGATCCCCTATTTTGCTACGGTGTGGACCTCCTACTTCTTGATCAAATTATGATGATCTGAACCGTTCAATGTGTTTAAAACGTGTTTTTAAGGGTACCCGTAAGAGATCGGCTCAAAATAATATCCGGAAAGTCTTTGATCCGTTCAATTTTTCATAAAACTGTTCCTGTCAGCATTTATCAAAAACTGTTTAGATCAAGCTCTTCTCGATATTATTTCGAGCCGATTTCTTGCAGGTACCCTTAAAAACACGTTTTAAACATAATGAACGGTTCAGATCATCAAAATAAAGGATCCCTCATTAGAAGCGCGGACTATATATGTATGAGTGAGCTTCTAATAAGGGATCCCCTATTTTGCTACGGTGTGGACCTCCTACTTCTTGATCAAATTATGATGATCTGAACCGTTCAATGTGTTTAAAACGTGTTTTTAAGGGTACCCGTAAGAGATCGGCTCAAAATAATATCCGGAAAGTCTTTGATCCGTTCAATTTTTCATAAAACTGTTCCTGTCAGCATTTATCAAAAACTGTTTAGATCAAGCTCTTCTCGATATTATTTCGAGCCGATTTCTTGCAGGTACCCTTAAAAACACGTTTTAAACATAATGAACGGTTCAGATCATCAAAATAAAGGATCCCTCATTAGAAGCGCGGACTATATATGTATGAGTGAGCTTCTAATAAGGGATCCCCTATTTTGCTACGGTGTGGACCTCCTACTTCTTGATCAAATTATGATGATCTGAACCGTTCAATGTGTTTAAAACGTGTTTTTAAGGGTACCCGTAAGAGATCGGCTCAAAATAATATCCGGAAAGTCTTTGATCCGTTCAATTTTTCATAAAACTGTTCCTGTCAGCATTTATCAAAAACTGTTTAGATCAAGCTCTTCTCGATATTATTTCGAGCCGATTTCTTGCAGGTACCCTTAAAAACACGTTTTAAACATAATGAACGGTTCAGATCATCAAAATAAAGGATCCCTCATTAGAAGCGCGGACTATATATGTATGAGTGAGCTTCTAATAAGGGATCCCCTATTTTGCTACGGTGTGGACCTCCTACTTCTTGATCAAATTATGATGATCTGAACCGTTCAATGTGTTTAAAACGTGTTTTTAAGGGTACCCGTAAGAGATCGGCTCAAAATAATATCCGGAAAGTCTTTGATCCGTTCAATTTTTCATAAAACTGTTCCTGTCAGCATTTATCAAAAACTGTTTAGATCAAGCTCTTCTCGATATTATTTCGAGCCGATTTCTTGCAGGTACCCTTAAAAACACGTTTTAAACATAATGAACGGTTCAGATCATCAAAATAAAGGACCCCTCATTAGAAGCGCGGACTATATATGTATGAGTGAGTTTCTAATAAGGGATCCCCTATTTTGCTACGGTGTGGACCTCCTACTTCTTGATCAAATTATGATGATCTGAACCGTTCAATGTGTTTAAAACGTGTTTTTAAGGGTACCCGTAAGAGATCGGCTCAAAATAATATCCGGAAAGTCTTTGATCCGTTCAATTTTTCATAAAACTGTTCCTGTCAGCATTTATCAAAAACTGTTTAGATCAAGCTCTTCTCGATATTATTTCGAGCCGATTTCTTGCAGGTACCCTTAAAAACACGTTTTAAACATAATGAACGGTTCAGATCATCAAAATAAAGGACCCCTCATTAGAAGCGCGGACTATATATGTATGAGTGAGTTTCTAATAAGGGATCCCCTATTTTGCTACGGTGTGGACCTCCTACTTCTTGATCAAATTATGATGATCTGAACCGTTCAATGTGTTTAAAACGTGTTTTTAAGGGTACCCGTAAGAGATCGGCTCAAAATAATATCCGGAAAGTCTTTGATCCGTTCAATTTTTCATAAAACTGTTCCTGTCAGCATTTATCAAAAACTGTTTAGATCAAGCTCTTCTCGATATTATTTCGAGCCGATTTCTTGCAGGTACCCTTAAAAACACGTTTTAAACATAATGAACGGTTCAGATCATCAAAATAAAGGACCCCTCATTAGAAGCGCGGACTATATATGTATGAGTGAGCTTCTAATAAGGGATCCCCTATTTTGCTACGGTGTGGACCTCCTACTTCTTGATCAAATTATGATGATCTGAACCGTTCAATGTGTTTAAAACGTGTTTTTAAGGGTACCCGTAAGAGATCGGCTCAAAATAATATCCGGAAAGTCTTTGATCCGTTCAATTTTTCATAAAACTGTTCCTGTCAGCATTTATCAAAAACTGTTTAGATCAAGCTCTTCTCGATATTATTTCGAGCCGATTTCTTGCAGGTACCCTTAAAAACACGTTTTAAACATAATGAACGGTTCAGATCATCAAAATAAAGGACCCCTCATTAGAAGCGCGGACTATATATGTATGAGTGAGCTTCTAATAAGGGATCCCCTATTTTGCTACGGTGTGGACCTCCTACTTCTTGATCAAATTATGATGATCTGAACCATTCAATGTGTTTAAAACGTGTTTTTAAGGGTACCCGTAAGAGATCGGCTCAAAATAATATCCGGAAAGTCTTTGATCCGTTCAATTTTTCATAAAACTGTTCCTGTCAGCATTTATCAAAAACTGTTTAGATCAAGCTCTTCTCGATATTATTTCGAGCCGATTTCTTGCAGGTACCCTTAAAAACACGTTTTAAACATAATGAACGGTTCAGATCATCAAAATAAAGGATCCCTCATTAGAAGCGCGGACTATATATGTATGAGTGAGCTTCTAATAAGGGATCCCCTATTTTGCTACGGTGTGGACCTCCTACTTCTTGATCAAATTATGATGATCTGAACCGTTCAATGTGTTTAAAACGTGTTTTTAAGGGTACCCGTAAGAGATCGGCTCAAAATAATATCCGGAAAGTCTTTGATCCGTTCAATTTTTCATAAAACTGTTCCTGTCAGCATTTATCAAAAACTGTTTAGATCAAGCTCTTCTCGATATTATTTCGAGCCGATTTCTTGCAGGTACCCTTAAAAACACGTTTTAAACTTAATGAACGGTTCAGATCATCAAAATAAAGGACCCCTCATTAGAAGCGCGGACTATATATGTATGAGTGAGCTTCTAATAAGGGATCCCCTATTTTGCTACGGTGTGGACCTCCTACTTCTTGATCAAATTATGATGATCTGAACCGTTCAATGTGTTTAAAACGTGTTTTTAAGGGTACCCGTAAGAGATCGGCTCAAAATAATATCCGGAAAGTCTTTGATCCGTTCAATTTTTCATAAAACTGTTCCTGTCAGCATTTATCAAAAACTGTTTAGATCAAGCTCTTCTCGATATTATTTCGAGCCGATTTCTTGCAGGTACCCTTAAAAACACGTTTTAAACATAATGAACGGTTCAGATCATCAAAATAAAGGACCCCTCATTAGAAGCGCGGACTATATATGTATGAGTGAGTTTCTAATAAGGGATCCCCTATTTTGCTACGGTGTGGACCTCCTACTTCTTGATCAAATTATGATGATCTGAACCGTTCAATGTGTTTAAAACGTGTTTTTAAGGGTACCCGTAAGAGATCGGCTCAAAATAATATCCGGAAAGTCTTTGATCCGTTCAATTTTTCATAAAACTGTTCCTGTCAGCATTTATCAAAAACTGTTTAGATCAAGCTCTTCTCGATATTATTTCGAGCCGATTTCTTGCAGGTACCCTTAAAAACACGTTTTAAACATAATGAACGGTTCAGATCATCAAAATAAAGGACCCCTCATTAGAAGCGCGGACTATATATGTATGAGTGAGCTTCTAATAAGGGATCCCCTATTTTGCTACGGTGTGGACCTCCTACTTCTTGATCAAATTATGATGATCTGAACCGTTCAATGTGTTTAAAACGTGTTTTTAAGGGTACCCGTAAGAGATCGGCTCAAAATAATATCCGGAAAGTCTTTGATCCGTTCAATTTTTCATAAAACTGTTCCTGTCAGCATTTATCAAAAATTGTTTAGATCAAGCTCTTCTCGATATTATTTCGAGCCGATTTCTTGCAGGTACCCTTAAAAACACGTTTTAAACATAATTAACGGTTCAGATCATCAAAATAAAGGATCCCTCATTAGAAGCGCGGACGATATATGTATGAGTGAGCTTCTAATAAGGGATCCCCTATTTTGCTACGGTGTGGACCTCCTACTTCTTGATCAAATTATGATGATCTGAACCGTTCAATGTGTTTAAAACGTGTTTTTAAGGGTACCCGTAAGAGATCGGCTCAAAATAATATCCGGAAAGTCTTTGATCCGTTCAATTTTTCATAAAACTGTTCCTGTCAGCATTTATCAAAAACTGTTTAGATCAAGCTCTTCTCGATATTATTTCGAGCCGATTTCTTGCAGGTACCCTTAAAAACACGTTTTAAACATAATGAACGGTTCAGATCATCAAAATAAAGGATCCCTCATTAGAAGCGCGGACTATATATGTATGAGTGAGCTTCTAATAAGGGATCCCCTATTTTGCTACGGTGTGGACCTCCTACTTCTTGATCAAATTATGATGATCTGAACCGTTCAATGTGTTTAAAACGTGTTTTTAAGGGTACCCGTAAGAGATCGGCTCAAAATAATATCCGGAAAGTCTTTGATCCGTTCAATTTTTCATAAAACCGTTCCTGTCAGCATTTATCAAAAACTGTTTAGATCAAGCTCTTCTCGATATTATTTCGAGCCGATTTCTTGCAGGTACCCTTAAAAACACGTTTTAAACATAATGAACGGTTCAGATCATCAAAATAAAGGACCCCTCATTAGAAGCGCGGACTATATATGTATGAGTGAGCTTCTAATAAGGGATCCCCTATTTTGCTACGGTGTGGACCTCCTACTTCTTGATCAAATTATGATGATCTGAACCGTTCAATGTGTTTAAAACGTGTTTTTAAGGGTACCCGTAAGAGATCGGCTCAAAATAATATCCGGAAAGTCTTTGATCCGTTCAATTTTTCATAGAACTGTTCCTGTCAGCATTTATCAAAAACTGTTTAGATCAAGCTCTTCTCGATATTATTTCGAGCCGATTTCTTGCAGGTACCCTTAAAAACACGTTTTAAACATAATGAACGGTTCAGATCATCAAAATAAAGGATCCCTCATTAGAAGCGCGGACTATATATGTATGAGTGAGCTTCTAATAAGGGATTCCCTATTTTGCTACGTTGTGGACCTCCTACTTCTTGATCAAATTATGATGATCTGAACCGTTCAATGTGTTTAAAACGTGTTTTTAAGGGTACCCGTAAGAGATCGGCTCAAAATAATATCCGGAAAGTCTTTGATCCGTTCAATTTTTCATAAAACCGTTCCTGTCAGCATTTATCAAAAACTGTTTAGATCAAGCTCTTCTCGATATTATTTCGAGCCGATTTCTTGCAGGTACCCTTAAAAACACGTTTTAAACATAATGAACGGTTCAGATCATCAAAATAAAGGATCCCTCATTAGAAGCGCGGACTATATATGTATGAGTGAGCTTCTAATAAGGGATCCCCTATTTTGCTACGTTGTGGACCTCCTACTTCTTGATCAAATTATGATGATCTGAACCGTTCAATGTGTTTAAAACGTGTTTTTAAGGGTACCCGTAAGAGATCGGCGCAAAATAATATCCGGAAAGTCTTTGATCCGTTCAATTTTTCATAAAACCGTTCCTGTCAGCATTTATCAAAAACTGTTTAGATCAAGCTCTTCTCGATATTATTTCGAGCCGATTTCTTGCAGGTACCCTTAAAAACACGTTTTAAACATAATGAACGGTTCAGATCATCAAAATAAAGGACCCCTCATTAGAAGCGCGGACTATATATGTATGAGTGAGCTTCTAATAAGGGATCCCCTATTTTGCTACGGTGTGGACCTCCTACTTCTTGATCAAATTATGATGATCTGAACCGTTCAATGTGTTTAAAACGTGTTTTTAAGGGTACCCGTAAGAGATCGGCTCAAAATAATATCCGGAAAGTCTTTGATCCGTTCCATTTTTCATAAAACCGTTCCTGTCAGCATTTATCAAAAACTGTTTAGATCAAGCTCTTCTCGATATTATTTCGAGCCGATTTCTTGCAGGTACCCTTAAAAACACGTTTTAAACATAATGAACGGTTCAGATCATCAAAATAAAGGATCCCTCATTAGAAGCGCGGACGATATATGTATGAGTGAGCTTCTAATAAGGGATCCCCTATTTTGCTACGGTGTGGACCTCCTACTTCTTGATCAAATTATGATGATCTGAACCGTTCAATGTGTTTAAAACGTGTTTTTAAGGGTACCCGTAAGAGATCGGCTCAAAATAATATCCGGAAAGTCTTTGATCCGTTCAATTTTTCATAAAACTGTTCCTGTCAGCATTTATCAAAAACTGTTTAGATCAAGCTCTTCTCGATATTATTTCGAGCCGATTTCTTGCAGGTACCCTTAAAAACACGTTTTAAACATAATGAACGGTTCAGATCATCAAAATAAAGGATCCCTCATTAGAAGCGCGGACGATATATGTATGAGTGAGCTTCTAATAAGGGATCCCCTATTTTGCTACGGTGTGGACCTCCTACTTCTTGATCAAAATATGATGATCTGAACCGTTCAATGTGTTTAAAACGTGTTTTTAAGGGTACCCGTAAGAGATCGGCTCAAAATAATATCCGGAAAGTCTTTGATCCGTTCAATTTTTCATAAAACCGTTCCTGTCAGCATTTATCAAAAACTGTTTAGATCAAGCTCTTCTCGATATTATTTCGAGCCGATTTCTTGCAGGTACCCTTAAAAACACGTTTTAAACATAATGAACGGTTCAGATCATCAAAATAAAGGATCCCTCATTAGAAGCGCGGACTATATATGTATGAGTGAGCTTCTAATAAGGGATCCCCTATTTTGCTACGGTGTGGACCTCCTACTTCTTGATCAAATTATGATGATCTGAACCGTTCAATGTGTTTAAAACGTGTTTTTAAGGGTACCCGTAAGAGATCGGCTCAAAATAATATCCGGAAAGTCTTTGATCCGTTCAATTTTTCATAAAACTGTTCCTGTCAGCATTTATCAAAAACTGTTTAGATCAAGCTCTTCTCGATATTATTTCGAGCCGATTTCTTGCAGGTACCCTTAAAAACACGTTTTAAACATAATGAACGGTTCAGATCATCAAAATAAAGGATCCCTCATTAGAAGCGCGGACGATATATGTATGAGTGAGCTTCTAATAAGGGATCCCCTATTTTGCTACGGTGTGGACCTCCTACTTCTTGATCAAAATATGATGATCTGAACCGTTCAATGTGTTTAAAACGTGTTTTTAAGGGTACCCGTAAGAGATCGGCTCAAAATAATATCCGGAAAGTCTTTGATCCGTTCAATTTTTCATAAAACTGTTCCTGTCAGCGTTTATCAAAAACTGTTTAGATCAAGCTCTTCTCGATATTATTTCGAGCCGATTTCTTGCAGGTACCCTTAAAAACAAGTTTTAAACATAATGAACGGTTCAGATCATCAAAATAAAGGATCCCTCATTAGAAGCGCGGACTATATATGTATGAGTGAGCTTCTAATAAGGGATCCCCTATTTTGCTACGGTGTGGACCTCCTACTTCTTGATCAAAATATGATGATCTGAACCGTTCAATGTGTTTAAAACGTTTTTTTAAGGGTACCCGTAAGAGATCGGCTCAAAATAATATCCGGAAAGTCTTTGATCCGTTCAATTTTTCATAAAACTGTTCCTGTCAGCGTTTATCAAAAACTGTTTAGATCAAGCTCTTCTCGATATTATTTCGAGCCGATTTCTTGCAGGTACCCTTATAAACACGTTTTAAACATAATGAACGGTTCAGATCATCAAAATAAAGGATCCCTCATTACAAGCGCGGACTATATATGTATGAGTGAGCTTCTAATAAGGGATCCCCTATTTTGCTACGGTGTGGACCTCCTACCTCTTGATCAAATTATGATGATCTGAACCGTTCAATGTGTTTAAAACGTGTTTTTAAGGGTACCCGTAAGAGATCGGCTCAAAATAATATCCGGAAAGTCTTTGATCCGTTCAATTTTTCATAAAACTGTTCCTGTCAGCGTTTATCAAAAACTGTTTAGATCAAGCTCTTCTCGATATTATTTCGAGCCGATTTCTTGCAGGTACCCTTAAAAACACGTTTTAAACATAATGAACGGTTCAGATCATCAAAATAAAGGATCCCTCATTACAAGCGCGGACGATATATGTATGAGTGAGCTTCTCATAAGGGATCCCCTATTTTGCTACGGTGTGGACCTCCTACCTCTTGATCAAATTATGATGATCTGAACCGTTCAATGTGTTTAAAACGTGTTTTTAAGGGTACCCGTAAGAGATCGGATCAAAATAATATCCGGAAAGTCTTTGATCCGTTCAATTTTTCATAAAACTGTTCCTGTCAGCATTTATCAAAAACTGTTTAGATCAAGCTCTTCTCGATATTATTTCGAGCCGATTTCTTGCAGGTACCCTTAAAAACACGTTTTAAACATAATGAACGGTTCAGATCATCAAAATAAAGGATCCCTCATTAGAAGCGCGGACTATATATGTATGAGTGAGCTTCTAATAAGGGATCCCCTATTTTGCTACGGTGTGGACCTCCTACTTCTTGATCAAATTATGATGATCTGAACCGTTCAATGTGTTTAAAACGTGTTTTTAAGGGTACCCGTAAGAGATCGGCTCAAAATAATATCCGGAAAGTCTTTGATCCGTTCAATTTTTCATAAAACTGTTCCTGTCAGCGTTTATCAAAAACTGTTTAGATCAAGCTCTTCTCGATATTATTTCGAGCCGATTTCTTGCAGGTACCCTTAAAAACACGTTTTAAACATAATGAACGGTTCAGATCATCAAAATAAAGGACCCCTCATTAGAAGCGCGGACTATATATGTATGAGTGAGCTTCTAATAAGGGATCCCCTATTTTGCTACGGTGTGGACCTCCTACTTCTTGATCAAATTATGATGATCTGAACCGTTCAATGTGTTTAAAACGTGTTTTTATGGGTACCCGTAAGAGATCGGCTCAAAATAATATCCGGAAAGTCTTTGATCCGTTCAATTTTTCATAAAACTGTTCCTGTCAGCATTTATCAAAAACTGTTTAGATCAAGCTCTTCTCGATATTATTTCGAGCCGATTTCTTGCAGGTACCCTTAAAAACACGTTTTAAACATAATGAACGGTTCAGATCATCAAAATAAAGGACCCCTCATTAGAAGCGCGGACTATATATGTATGAGTGAGCTTCTAATAAGGGATCCCCTATTTTGCTACGGTGTGGACCTCCTACTTCTTGATCAAATTATGATGATCTGAACCGTTCAATGTGTTTAAAACGTGTTTTTAAGGGTACCCGTAAGAGATCGGCTCAAAATAATATCCGGAAAGTCTTTGATCCGTTCAATTTTTCATAAAACTGTTCCTGTCAGCATTTATCAAAAACTGTTTAGATCAAGCTCTTCTCGATATTATTTCGAGCCGATTTCTTGCAGGTACCCTTAAAAACACGTTTTAAACATAATGAACGGTTCAGATCATCAAAATAAAGGACCCCTCATTAGAAGCGCGGACTATATATGTATGAGTGAGCTTCTAATAAGGGATCCCCTATTTTGCTACGGTGTGGACCTCCTACTTCTTGATCAAATTATGATGATCTGAACCGTTCAATGTGTTTAAAACGTGTTTTTAAGGGTACCCGTAAGAGATCGGCTCAAAATAATATCCGGAAAGTCTTTGATCCATTCAATTTTTCATAAAACCGTTCCTGTCAGCATTTATCAAAAACTGTTTAGATCAAGCTCTTCTCGATATTATTTCGAGCCGATTTCTTGCAGGTACCCTTAAAAACACGTTTTAAACATAATGAACGGTTCAGATCATCAAAATAAAGGATCCCTCATTAGAAGCGCGGACGATATATGTATGAGTGAGCTTCTAATAAGGGATCCCCTATTTTGCTACGGTGTGGACCTCCTACTTCTTGATCAAATTATGATGATCTGAACCGTTCAATGTGTTTAAAACGTGTTTTTAAGGGTACCCGTAAGAGATCGGCTCAAAATAATATCCGGAAAGTCTTTGATCCGTTCAATTTTTCATAAAACTGTTCCTGTCAGCATTTATCAAAAACTGTTTAGATCAAGCTCTTCTCGATATTATTTCGAGCCGATTTCTTGCAGGTACCCTTAAAAACACGTTTTAAACATAATGAACGGTTCAGATCATCAAAATAAAGGATCCCTCATTAGAAGCGCGGACGATATATGTATGAGTGAGCTTCTAATAAGGGATCCCCTATTTTGCTACGGTGTGGACCTCCTACTTCTTGATCAAATTATGATGATCTGAACCGTTCAATGTGTTTAAAACGTGTTTTTAAGGGTACCCGTAAGAGATCGGCTCAAAATAATATCCGGAAAGTCTTTGATCCGTTCAATTTTTCATAAAACTGTTCCTGTCAGCGTTTATCAAAAACTGTTTAGATCAAGCTCTTCTCGATATTATTTCAAGCTGATTTCTTGCAGGTACCCTTAAAAACACGTTTTAAACATAATGAACGGTTCAGATCATCAAAATAAAGGATCCCTCATTAGAAGCGCGGACTATATATGTATGAGTGAGCTTCTAATAAGGGATCCCCTATTTTGCTACGGTGTGGACCTCCTACTTCTTGATCAAAATATGATGATCTGAACCGTTCAATGTGTTTAAAACGTGTTTTTAAGGGTACCCGTAAGAGATCGGCTCAAAATAATATCCGGAAAGTCTTTGATCCGTTCAATTTTTCATAAAACTGTTCCTGTCAGCGTTTATCAAAAACTGTTTAGATCAAGCTCTTCTCGATATTATTTCGAGCCGATTTCTTGCAGGTACCCTTAAAAACACGTTTTAAACATAATGAACGGTTCAGATCATCAAAATAAAGGATCCCTCATTAGAAGCGCGGACTATATATGTATGAGTGAGCTTCTAATAAGGGATCCCCTATTTTGCTACGGTGTGGACCTCCTACTTCTTGATCAAAATATGATGATCTGAACCGTTCAATGTGTTTAAAACGTGTTTTTAAGGGTACCCGTAAGAGATCGGCTCAAAATAATATCCGGAAAGTCTTTGATCCGTTCAATTTTTCATAAAACTGTTCCTGTCAGCGTTTATCAAAAACTGTTTAGATCAAGCTCTTCTCGATATTATTTCGAGCCGATTTCTTGCAGGTACCCTTATAAACACGTTTTAAACATAATGAACGGTTCAGATCATCAAAATAAAGGATCCCTCATTACAAGCGCGGACTATATATGTATGAGTGAGCTTCTAATAAGGGATTCCCTATTTTGCTACGGTGTGGACCTCCTACCTCTTGATCAAATTATGATGATCTGAACCGTTCAATGTGTTTAAAACGTGTTTTTAAGGGTACCCGTAAGAGATCGGCTCAAAATAATATCCGGAAAGTCTTTGATCCGTTCAATTTTTCATAAAACTGTTCCTGTCAGCGTTTATCAAAAACTGTTTAGATCAAGCTCTTCTCGATATTATTTCGAGCCGATTTCTTGCAGGTACCCTTAAAAACACGTTTTAAACATAATGAACGGTTCAGATCATCAAAATAAAGGATCCCTCATTACAAGCGCGGACGATATATGTATGAGTGAGCTTCTCATAAGGGATCCCCTATTTTGCTACGGTGTGGACCTCCTACTTCTTGATCAAATTATGATGATCTGAACCGTTCAATGTGTTTAAAACGTGTTTTTAAGGGTACCCGTAAGAGATCGGCTCAAAATAATATCCGGAAAGTCTTTGATCCGTTCAATTTTTCATAAAACTGTTCCTGTCAGCATTTATCAAAAACTGTTTAGATCAAGCTCTTCTCGATATTATTTCGAGCCGATTTCTTGCAGGTACCCTTAAAAACACGTTTTAAACATAATGAACGGTTCAGATCATCAAAATAAAGGATCCCTCATTAGAAGCGCGGACGATATATGTATGAGTGAGCTTCTAATAAGGGATCCCCTATTTTGCTACGGTGTGGACCTCCTACTTCTTGATCAAATTATGATGATCTGAACCGTTCAATGTGTTTAAAACGTGTTTTTAAGGGTACCCGTAAGAGATCGGCTCAAAATAATATCCGGAAAGTCTTTGATCCGTTCAATTTTTCATAAAACTGTTCCTGTCAGCGTTTATCAAAAACTGTTTAGATCAAGCTCTTCTCGATATTATTTCGAGCCGATTTCTTGCAGGTACCCTTAAAAACACGTTTTAAACATAATGAACGGTTCAGATCATCAAAATAAAGGATCCCTCATTAGAAGCGCGGACTATATATGTATGAGTGAGCTTCTAATAAGGGATCCCCTATTTTGCTACGGTGTGGACCTCCTACTTCTTGATCAAATTATGATGATCTGAACCGTTCAATGTGTTTAAAACGTGTTTTTAAGGGTACCCGTAAGAGATCGGCTCAAAATAATATCCGGAAAGTCTTTGATCCGTTCAATTTTTCATAAAACTGTTCCTGTCAGCATTTATCAAAAACTGTTTAGATCAAGCTCTTCTCGATATTATTTCGAGCCGATTTCTTGCAGGTACCCTTAAAAACACGTTTTAAACATAATGAACGGTTCAGATCATCAAAATAAAGGATCCCTCATTAGAAGCGCGGACTATATATGTATGAGTGAGCTTCTAATAAGGGATCCCCTATTTTGCTACGGTGTGGACCTCCTACTTCTTGATCAAATTATGATGATCTGAATCGTTCAATGTGTTTAAAACGTGTTTTTAAGGGTACCCGTAAGAGATCGGCTCAAAATAATATCCGGAAAGTCTTTGATCCGTTCAATTTTTCATAAAACTGTTCCTGTCAGCATTTATCAAAAACTGTTTAGATCAAGCTCTTCTCGATATTATTTCGAGCCGATTTCTTGCAGGTACCCTTAAAAACACGTTTTAAACATAATGAACGGTTCAGATCATCAAAATAAAGGATCCCTCATTAGAAGCGCGGACGATATATGTATGAGTGAGCTTCTAATAAGGGATCCCCTATTTTGCTACGGTGTGGACCTCCTACTTCTTGATCAAATTATGATGATCTGAACCGTTCAATGTGTTTAAAACGTGTTTTTAAGGGTACCCGTAAGAGATCGGCTCAAAATAATATCCGGAAAGTCTTTGATCCGTTCAATTTTTCATAAAACTGTTCCTGTCAGCGTTTATCAAAAACTGTTTAGATCAAGCTCTTCTCGATATTATTTCGAGCCGATTTCTTGCAGGTACCCTTAAAAACACGTTTTAAACATAATGAACGGTTCAGATCATCAAAATAAAGGATCCCTCATTAGAAGCGCGGACGATATATGTATGAGTGAGCTTCTAATAAGGGATCCCCTATTTTGCTACGGTGTGGACCTCCTACTTCTTGATCAAATTATGATGATCTGAACCGTTCAATGTGTTTAAAACGTGTTTTTAAGGGTACCCGTAAGAGATCGGCTCAAAATAATATCCGGAAAGTCTTTGATCCGTTCAATTTTTCATAAAACTATTCCTGTCAGCGTTTATCAAAAACTGTTTAGATCAAGCTCTTCTCGATATTATTTCGAGCCGATTTCTTGCAGGTACCCTTAAAAACACGTTTTAAACATAATGAACGGTTCAGATCATCAAAATAAAGGATCCCTCATTAGAAGCGCGGACGATATATGTATGAGTGAGCTTCTAATAAGGGATCCCCTATTTTGCTACGGTGTGGACCTCCTACTTCTTGATCAAATTATGATGATCTGAACCGTTCAATGTGTTTAAAACATGTTTTTAAGGGTACCCGTAAGAGATCGGCTCAAAATAATATCCGGAAAGTCTTTGATCCGTTCAATTTTTCATAAAACTGTTCCTGTCAGCGTTTATCAAAAACTGTTTAGATCAAGCTCTTCTCGATATTATTTCGAGCCGATTTCTTGCAGGTACCCTTAAAAACACGTTTTAAACATAATGAACGGTTCAGATCATCAAAATAAAGGATCCCTCATTAGAAGCGCGGACGATATATGTATGAGTGAGCTTCTAATAAGGGATCCCCTATTTTGCTACGGTGTGGACCTCCTACTTCTTGATCAAATTATGATGATCTGAACCGTTCAATGTGTTTAAAACGTGTTTTTAAGGGTACCCGTAAGAGATCGGCTCAAAATAATATCCGGAAAGTCTTTGATCCGTTCAATTTTTCATAAAACTGTTCCTGTCAGCATTTATCAAAAACTGTTTAGATCAAGCTCTTCTCGATATTATTTTGAGCCGATTTCTTGCAGGTACCCTTAAAAACACGTTTTAAACATAATGAACGGTTCAGATCATCAAAATAAAGGATCCCTCATTAGAAGCGCGGACGATATATGTATGAGTGAGCTTCTAATAAGGGATCCCCTATTTTGCTACGGTGTGGACCTCCTACTTCTTGATCAAATTATGATGATCTGAACCGTTCAATGTGTTTAAAACGTGTTTTTAAGGGTACCCGTAAGAGATCGGCTCAAAATAATATCCGGAAAGTCTTTGATCCGTTCAATTTTTCATAAAACTGTTCCTGTCAGCGTTTATCAAAAACTGTTTAGATCAAGCTCTTCTCGATATTATTTCGAGCCGATTTCTTGCAGGTACCCTTAAAAACACGTTTTAAACATAATGAACGGTTCAGATCATCAAAATAAAGGATCCCTCATTAGAAGCGCGGACGATATATGTATGAGTGAGCTTCTAATAAGGGATCCCCTATTTTGCTACGGTGTGGACCTCCTACTTCTTGATCAAATTATGATGATCTGAACCGTTCAATGTGTTTAAAACGTGTTTTTAAGGGTACCCGTAAGAGATCGGCTCAAAATAATATCCGGAAAGTCTTTGATCCGTTCAATTTTTCATAAAACTGTTCCTGTCAGCATTTATCAAAAACTGTTTAGATCAAGCTCTTCTCGATATTATTTTGAGCCGATTTCTTGCAGGTACCCTTAAAAACACGTTTTAAACATAATGAACGGTTCAGATCATCAAAATAAAGGATCCCTCATTAGAAGCGCGGACGATATATGTATGAGTGAGCTTCTAATAAGGGATCCCCTATTTTGCTACGGTGTGGACCTCCTACTTCTTGATCAAATTATGATGATCTGAACCGTTCAATGTGTTTAAAACGTGTTTTTAAGGGTACCCGTAAGAGATCGGCTCAAAATAATATCCGGAAAGTCTTTGATCCGTTCAATTTTTCATAAAACTGTTCCTGTCAGCGTTTATCAAAAACTCTTTAGATCAAGCTCTTCTCGATATTATTTCGAGCCGATTTCTTGCAGGTACCCTTAAAAACACGTTTTAAACATAATGAACGGTTCAGATCATCAAAATAAAGGATCCCTCATTAGAAGCGCGGACGATATATGTATGAGTGAGCTTCTAATAAGGGATCCCCTATTTTGCTACGGTGTGGACCTCCTACTTCTTGATCAAATTATGATGATCTGAACCGTTCAATGTGTTTAAAACGTGTTTTTAAGGGTACCCGTAAGAGATCGGCTCAAAATAATATCCGGAAAGTCTTTGATCCGTTCAATTTTTCATAAAACTGTTCCTGTCAGCATTTATCAAAAACTGTTTAGATCAAGCTCTTCTCGATATTATTTCGAGCCGATTTCTTGCAGGTACCCTTAAAAACACGTTTTAAACATAATGAACGGTTCAGATCATCAAAATAAAGGATCCCTCATTAGAAGCGCGGACGATATATGTATGAGTGAGCTTCTAATAAAGGATCCCCTATTTTGCTACGGTGTGGACCTCCTACTTCTTGATCAAATTATGATGATCTGAACCGTTCAATGTGTTTAAAACGTGTTTTTAAGGGTACCCGTAAGAGATCGGCTCAAAATAATATCCGGAAAGTCTTTGATCCGTTCAATTTTTCATAAAACTGTTCCTGTCAGCGTTTATCAAAAACTGTTTAGATCAAGCTCTTCTCGATATTATTTCGAGCCGATTTCTTGCAGGTACCCTTAAAAACACGTTTTAAACATAATGAACGGTTCAGATCATCAAAATAAAGGATCCCTCATTAGAAGCGCGGACTATATATGTATGAGTGAGCTTCTAATAAGAGATCCCCTATTTTGCTACGGTGTGGACCTCCTACTTCTTGATCAAATTATGATGATCTGAACCGTTCAATGTGTTTAAAACGTGTTTTTAAGGGTACCCGTAAGAGATCGGCTCAAAATAATATCCGGAAAGTCTTTGATCCGTTCAATTTTTCATAAAACTGTTCCTGTCAGCATTTATCAAAAACTGTTTAGATCAAGCTCTTCTCGATATTATTTCGAGCCGATTTCTTGCAGGTACCCTTAAAAACACGTTTTAAACATAATGAACGGTTCAGATCATCAAAATAAAGGATCCCTCATTAGAAGCGCGGACTATATATGTATGAGTGAGCTTCTAATAAGGGATCCCCTATTTTGCTACGGTGTGGACCTCCTACTTCTTGATCAAATTATGATGATCTGAACCGTTCAATGTGTTTAAAACGTGTTTTTAAGGGTACCCGTAAGAGATCGGCTCAAAATAATATCCGGAAAGTCTTTGATCCGTTCAATTTTTCATAAAACTGTTCCTGTCAGCATTTATCAAAAACTGTTTAGATCAAGCTCTTCTCGATATTATTTCGAGCCGATTTCTTGCAGGTACCCTTAAAAACACGTTTTAAACATAATGAACGGTTCAGATCATCAAAATAAAGGATCCCTCATTAGAAGCGCGGACGATATATGTATGAGTGAGCTTCTAATAAGGGATCCCCTATTTTGCTACGGTGTGGACCTCCTACTTCTTGATCAAATTATGATGATCTGAACCGTTCAATGTGTTTAAAACGTGTTTTTAAGGGTACCCGTAAGAGATCGGCTCAAAATAATATCCGGAAAGTCTTTGATCCGTTCAATTTTTCATAAAACTGTTCCTGTCAGCATTTATCAAAAACTGTTTAGATCAAGCTCTTCTCGATATTATTTCGAGCCAATTTCTTGCAGGTACCCTTAAAAACACGTTTTAAACATAATGAACGGTTCAGATCATCAAAATAAAGGATCCCTCATTAGAAGCGCGGACGATATATGTATGAGTGAGCTTCTAATAAGGGATCCCCTATTTTGCTACGGTGTGGACCTCCTACTTCTTGATCAAATTATGATGATCTGAACCGTTCAATGTGTTTAAAACGTGTTTTTAAGGGTACCCGTAAGAGATCGGCTCAAAATAATATCCGGAAAGTCTTTGATCCGTTCAATTTTTCATAAAACTGTTCCTGTCAGCATTTATCAAAAACTGTTTAGATCAAGCTCTTCTCGATATTATTTCGAGCCGATTTCTTGCAGGTACCCTTAAAAACACGTTTTAAACATAATGAACGGTTCAGATCATCAAAATAAAGGATCCCTCATTAGAAGCGCGGACGATATATGTATGAGTGAGCTTCTAATAAGGGATCCCCTATTTTGCTACGGTGTGGACCTCCTACTTCTTGATCAAATTATGATGATCTGAACCGTTCAATGTGTTTAAAACATGTTTTTAAGGGTACCCGTAAGAGATCGGCTCAAAATAATATCCGGAAAGTCTTTGATCCGTTCAATTTTTCATAAAACTGTTCCTGTCAGCATTTATCAAAAACTGTTTAGATCAAGCTCTTCTCGATATTATTTCGAGCCGATTTCTTGCAGGTACCCTTAAAAACACGTTTTAAACATAATGAACGGTTCAGATCATCAAAATAAAGGATCCCTCATTAGAAGCGCGGACGATATATGTATGAGTGAGCTTCTAATAAGGGATCCCCTATTTTGCTACGGTGTGGACCTCCAACTTCTTGATCAAATTATGATGATCTGAACCGTTCAATGTGTTTAAAACGTGTTTTTAAGGGTACCCGTAAGAGATCGGCTCAAAATAATATCCGGAAAGTCTTTGATCCGTTCAATTTTTCATAAAACTGTTCCTGTCAGCATTTATCAAAAACTGTTTAGATCAAGCTCTTCTCGATATTATTTCGAGCCGATTTCTTGCAGGTACCCTTAAAAACACGTTTTAAACATAATGAACGGTTCAGATCATCAAAATAAAGGATCCCTCATTAGAAGCGCGGACGATATATGTATGAGTGAGCTTCTAATAAGGGATCCCCTATTTTGCTACGGTGTGGACCTCCTACTTCTTGATCAAATTATGATGATCTGAACCGTTCAATGTGTTTAAAACGTGTTTTTAAGGGTACCCGTAAGAGATCGGCTCAAAATAATATCCGGAAAGTCTTTGATCCGTTCAATTTTTCATAAAACTGTTCCTGTCAGCATTTATCAAAAACTGTTTAGATCAAGCTCTTCTCGATATTATTTCGAGCCGATTTCTTGCAGGTACCCTTAAAAACACGTTTTAAACATAATGAACGGTTCAGATCATCAAAATAAAGGATCCCTCATTAGAAGCGCGGACGATATATGTATGAGTGAGCTTCTAATAAGGGATCCCCTATTTTGCTACGGTGTGGACCTCCTACTTCTTGATCAAATTATGATGATCTGAACCGTTCAATGTGTTTAAAACGTGTTTTTAAGGGTACCCGTAAGAGATCGGCTCAAAATAATATCCGGAAAGTCTTTGATCCGTTCAATTTTTCATAAAACTGTTCCTGTCAGCATTTATCAAAAACTGTTTAGATCAAGCTCCTCTCGATATTATTTCGAGCCGATTTCTTGCAGGTACCCTTAAAAACACGTTTTAAACATAATGAACGGTTCAGATCATCAAAATAAAGGATCCCTCATTAGAAGCGCGGACGATATATGTATGAGTGAGCTTCTAATAAGGGATCCCCTATTTTGCTACGGTGTGGACCTCCTACTTCTTGATCAAATTATGATGATCTGGACCGTTCAATGTGTTTAAAACGTGTTTTTAAGGGTACCCGTAAGAGATCGGCTCAAAATAATATCCGGAAAGTCTTTGATCCGTTCAATTTTTCATAAAACTGTTCCTGTCAGCATTTATCAAAAACTGTTTAGATCAAGCTCTTCTCGATATTATTTCGAGCCGATTTCTTGCAGGTACCCTTAAAAACACGTTTTAAACATAATGAACGGTTCAGATCATCAAAATAAAGGATCCCTCATTAGAAGCGCGGACGATATATGTATGAGTGAGCTTCTAATAAGGGATCCCCTATTTTGCTACGGTGTGGACCTCCTACTTCTTGATCAAATTATGATGATCTGAACCGTTCAATGTGTTTAAAACGTGTTTTTAAGGGTACCCGTAAGAGATCGGCTCAAAATAATATCCGGAAAGTCTTTGATCCGTTCAATTTTTCATAAAACTGTTCCTGTCAGCATTTATCAAAAACTGTTTAGATCAAGCTCTTCTCGATATTATTTCGAGCCGATTTCTTGCAGGTACCCTTAAAAACACGTTTTCAACATAATGAACGGTTCAGATCATCAAAATAAAGGATCCCTCATTAGAAGCGCGGACGATATATGTATGAGTGAGCTTCTAATAAGGGATCCCCTATTTTGCTACGGTGTGGACCTCCTACTTCTTGATCAAATTATGATGATCTGAACCGTTCAATGTGTTTAAAACGTGTTTTTAAGGGTACCCGTAAGAGATCGGCTCAAAATAATATCCGGAAAGTCTTTGATCCGTTCAATTTTTCATAAAACTGTTCCTGTCAGCATTTATCAAAAACTGTTTAGATCAAGCTCTTCTCGATATTATTTCGAGCCGATTTCTTGCAGGTACCCTTAAAAACACGTTTTAAACATAATGAACGGTTCAGATCATCAAAATAAAGGATCCCTCATTAGAAGCGCGGACGATATATGTATGAGTGAGCTTCTAATAAGGGATCCCCTATTTTGCTACGGTGTGGACCTCCTACTTCTTGATCAAATTATGATGATCTGAACCGTTCAATGTGTTTAAAACGTGTTTTTAAGGGTACCCGTAAGAGATCGGCTCAAAATAATATCCGGAAAGTCTTTGATCCGTTCAATTTTTCATAAAACTGTTCCTGTCAGCATTTATCAAAAACTGTTTAGATCAAGCTCTTCTCGATATTATTTCGAGCCGATTTCTTGCAGGTACCCTAAAAAACACGTTTTAAACATAATGAACGGTTCAGATCATCAAAATAAAGGATCCCTCATTAGAAGCGCGGACGATATATGTATGAGTGAGCTTCTAATAAGGGATCCCCTATTTTGCTACGGTGTGGACCTCCTACTTCTTGATCAAATTATGATGATCTGAACCGTTCAATGTGTTTAAAACGTGTTTTTAAGGGTACCCGTAAGAGATCGGCTCAAAATAATATCCGGAAAGTCTTTGATCCGTTCAATTTTTCATAAAACTGTTCCTGTCAGCATTTATCAAAAACTGTTTAGATCAAGCTCTTCTCGATATTATTTCGAGCCGATTTCTTGCAGGTACCCTTAAAAACACGTTTTAAACATAATGAACGGTTCAGATCATCAAAATAAAGGATCCCTCGTTAGAAGCGCGGACGATATATGTATGAGTGTGCTTCTAATAAGGGATCCCCTATTTTGCTACGGTGTGGACCTCCTACTTCTTGATCAAATTATGATGATCTGAACCGTTCAATGTGTTTAAAACGTGTTTTTAAGGGTACCCGTAAGAGATCGGCTCAAAATAATATCCGGAAAGTCTTTGATCCGTTCAATTTTTCATAAAACTGTTCCTGTCAGCATTTATCAAAAACTGTTTAGATCAAGCTCTTCTCGATATTATTTCGAGCCGATTTCTTGCAGGTACCCTTAAAAACACGTTTTAAACATAATGAACGGTTCAGATCATCAAAATAAAGGATCCCTCATTAGAAGCGCGGACGATATATGTATGAGTGAGCTTCTAATAAGGGATCCCCTATTTTGCTACGGTGTGGACCTCCTACTTCTTGATCAAATTATGATGATCTGAACCGTTCAATGTGTTTAAAACGTGTTTTTAAGGGTACCCGTAAGAGATCGGCTCAAAATAATATCCGGAAAGTCTTTGATCCGTTCAATTTTTCATAAAACTGTTCCTGTCAGCATTTATCAAAAACTGTTTAGATCAAGCTCTTCTCGATATTATTTCGAGCCGATTTCTTGCAGGTACCCTTAAAAACACGTTTTAAACATAATGAACGGTTCAGATCATCAAAATAAAGGATCCCTCATTAGAAGCGCGGACGATATATGTATGAGTGTGCTTCTAATAAGGGATCCCCTATTTTGCTACGGTGTGGACCTCCTACTTCTTGATCAAATTATGATGATCTGAACCGTTCAATGTGTTTAAAACGTGTTTTTAAGGGTACCCGTAAGAGATCGGCTCAAAATAATATCCGGAAAGTCTTTGATCCGTTCAATTTTTCATAAAACTGTTCCTGTCAGCATTTATCAAAAACTGTTTAGATCAAGCTCTTCTCGATATTATTTCGAGCCGATTTGTTGCAGGTACCCTTAAAAACACGTTTTAAACATAATGAACGGTTCAGATCATCAAAATAAAGGATCCCTCATTAGAAGCGCGGACGATATATGTATGAGTGAGCTTCTAATAAGGGATCCCCTATTTTGCTACGGTGTGGACCTCCTACTTCTTGATCAAATTATGATCATCTGAACCGTTCAATGTGTTTAAAACGTGTTTTTAAGGGTACCCGTAAGAGATCGGCTCAAAATAATATCCGGAAAGTCTTTGATCCGTTCAATTTTTCATAAAATTGTTCCTGTCAGCATTTATCAAAAACTGTTTAGATCAAGCTCTTCTCGATATTATTTCGAGCCGATTTCTTGCAGGTACCCTTAAAAACACGTTTTAAACATAATGAACGGTTCAGATCATCAAAATAAAGGATCCCTCATTAGAAGCGCGGACGATATATGTATGAGTGAGCTTCTAATAAGGGATCCCCTATTTTGCTACGGTGTGGACCTCCTACTTCTTGATCAAATTATGATGATCTGAACCGTTCAATGTGTTTAAAACGTGTTTTTAAGGGTACCCGTAAGAGATCGGCTCAAAATAATATCCGGAAAGTCTTTGATCCGTTCAATTTTTCATAAAACTGTTCCTGTCAGCATTTATCAAAAACTGTTTAGATCAAGCTCTTCTCGATATTATTTCGAGCCGATTTCTTGCAGGTACCCTTAAAAACACGTTTTAAACATAATGAACGGTTCAGATCATCAAAATAAAGGATCCCTCATTAGAAGCGCGGACGATATATGTATGAGTGAGCTTCTAATAAGGGATCCCCTATTTTGCTACGGTGTGGACCTCCTACTTCTTGATCAAATTATGATGATCTGAACCGTTCAATGTGTTTACAACGTGTTTTTAAGGGTACCCGTAAGAGATCGGCTCAAAATAATATCCGGAAAGTCTTTGATCCGTTCAATTTTTCATAAAACTGTTCCTGTCAGCATTTATCAAAAACTGTTTAGATCAATCTCTTCTCGATATTATTTCGAGCCGATTTCTTGCAGGTACCCTTAAAAACACGTTTTAAACATAATGAACGGTTCAGATCATCAAAATAAAGGATCCCTCATTAGAAGCGCGGACGATATATGTATGAGTGAGCTTCTAATAAGGGATCCCCTATTTTGCTACGGTGTGGACCTCCTACTTCTTGATCAAATTATGATGATCTGAACCTTTCAATGTGTTTAAAACGTGTTTTTAAGGGTACCCGTAAGAGATCGGCTCAAAATAATATCCGGAAAGTCTTTGATCCGTTCAATTTTTCATAAAACTGTTCCTGTCAGCATTTATCAAAAACTGTTTAGATCAAGCTCTTCTCGATATTATTTCGAGCCGATTTCTTGCAGGTACCCCTAAAAACACGTTTTAAACATAATGAACGGTTCAGATCATCAAAATAAAGGATCCCTCATTAGAAGCGCGGACGATATATGTATGAGTGAGCTTCTAATAAGGGATCCCCTATTTTGCTACGGTGTGGACCTCCTACTTCTTGATCAAATTATGATGATCTGAACCGTTCAATGTGTTTAAAACGTGTTTTTAAGGGTACCCGTAAGAGATCGGCTCAAAATAATATCCGGAAAGTCTTTGATCCGTTCAATTTTTCATAAAACTGTTCCTGTCAGCATTTATCAAAAACTGTTTAGATCAAGCTCTTCTCGATATTATTTCGAGCCGATTTCTTGCAGGTACCCTTAAAAACACGTTTTAAACATAATGAACGGTTCAGATCATCAAAATAAAGGATCCCTCATTAGAAGCGCGGACGATATATGTATGAGTGAGCTTCTAATAAGGGATCCCCTATTTTGCTACGGTGTGGACCTCCTACTTCTTGATCAAATTATGATGATCTGAACCGTTCAATGTGTTTAAAACGTGTTTTTAAGGGTACCCGTAAGAGATCGGCTCAAAATAATATCCGGAAAGTCTTTGATCCGTTCAATTTTTCATAAAACTGTTCCTGTCAGCATTCATCAAAAACTGTTTAGATCAAGCTCTTCTCGATATTATTTCGAGCCGATTTCTTGCAGGTACCCTTAAAAACACGTTTTAAACATAATGAACGGTTCAGATCATCAAAATAAAGGATCCCTCATTAGAAGCGCGGACGATATATGTAGGAGTGAGCTTCTAATAAGGGATCCCCTATTTTGCTACGGTGTGGACCTCCTACTTCTTGATCAAATTATGATGATCTGAACCGTTCAATGTGTTTAAAACGTGTTTTTAAGGGTACCCGTAAGAGATCGGCTCAAAATAATATCCGGAAAGTCTTTGATCCGTTCAATTTTTCATAAAACTGTTCCTGTCAGCATTCATCAAAAACTGTTTAGATCAAGCTCTTCTCGATATTATTTCGAGCCGATTTCTTGCAGGTACCCTTAAAAACACGTTTTAAACATAATGAACGGTTCAGATCATCAAAATAAAGGATCCCTCATTAGAAGCGCGGACGATATATGTAGGAGTGAGCTTCTAATAAGGGATCCCCTATTTTGCTACGGTGTGGACCTCCTACTTCTTGATCAAATTATGATGATCTGAACCGTTCAATGTGTTTAAAACGTGTTTTTAAGGGTACCCGTAAGAGATCGGCTCAAAATAATATCCGGAAAGTCTTTGATCCGTTCAATTTTTCATAAAACTGTTCCTGTCAGCATTTATCAAAAACTGTTTAGATCAAGCTCTTCTCGATATTATTTCGAGCCGATTTCTTGCAGGTACCCTTAAAAACACGTTTTAAACATAATGAACGGTTCAGATCATCAAAATAAAGGATCCCTCATTAGAAGCGCGGACGATATATGTATGAGTGAGTTTCTAATAAGGGATCCCCTATTTTGCTACGGTGTGGACCTCCTACTTCTTGATCAAATTATGATGATCTGAACCGTTCAATGTGTTTAAAACGTGTTTTTAAGGGTACCCGTAAGAGATCGGCTCAAAATAATATCCGGAAAGTCTTTGATCCGTTCAATTTTTCATAAAACTGTTCCTGTCAGCATTTATCAAAAACTGTTTAGATCAAGCTCTTCTCGATATTATTTCGAGCCGATTTCTTGCAGGTACCCTTAAAAACACGTTTTAAACATAATGAACGGTTCAGATCATCAAAATAAAGGATCCCTCATTAGAAGCGCGGACGATATATGTATGAGTGAGCTTCTAATAAGGGATCCCCTATTTTGCTACGGTGTGGACCTCCTACTTCTTGATCAAATTATGATGATCTGAACCGTTCAATGTGTTTAAAACGTGTTTTTAAGGGTACCCGTAAGAGATCGGCTCAAAATAATATCCGGAAAGTCTTTGATCCGTTCAATTTTTCATAAAACTGTTCCTGTCAGCATTTATCAAAAACTGTTTAGATCAAGCTCTTCTCGATATTATTTCGAGCCGATTTCTTGCAGGTACCCTTAAAAACACGTTTTAAACATAATGAACGGTTCAGATCATCAAAATAAAGGATCCCTCATTAGAAGCGCGGACGATATATGTATGAGTGAGCTTCTAATAAGGGATCCCCTATTTTGCTACGGTGTGGACCTCCTACTTCTTGATCAAATTATGATGATCTGAACCGTTCAATGTGTTTAAAACGTGTTTTCAAGGGTACCCGTAAGAGATCGGCTCAAAATAATATCCGGAAAGTCTTTGATCCGTTCAATTTTTCATAAAACTGTTCCTGTCAGCATTTATCAAAAACTGTTTAGATCAAGCTCTTCTCGATATTATTTCGAGCCGATTTCTTGCAGGTACCCTTAAAAACACGTTTTAAACATAATGAACGGTTCAGATCATCAAAATAAAGGATCCCTCATTAGAAGCGCGGACGATATATGTAGGAGTGAGCTTCTAATAAGGGATCCCCTATTTTGCTACGGTGTGGACCTCCTACTTCTTGATCAAATTATGATGATCTGAACCGTTCAATGTGTTTAAAACGTGTTTTTAAGGGTACCCGTAAGAGATCGGCTCAAAATAATATCCGGAAAGTCTTTGATCCGTTCAATTTTTCATAAAACTGTTCCTGTCAGCATTTATCAAAAACTGTTTAGATCAAGCTCTTCTCGATATTATTTCGAGCCGATTTCTTGCAGGTACCCTTAAAAACACGTTTTAAACATAATGAACGGTTCAGATCATCAAAATAAAGGATCCCTCATTAGAAGCGCGGACGATATATGTATGAGTGAGCTTCTAATAAGGGATCCCCTATTTTGCTACGGTGTGGACCTCCTACTTCTTGATCAAATTATGATGATCTGAACCGTTCAATGTGTTTAAAACGTGTTTTTAAGGGTACCCGTAAGAGATCGGCTCAAAATAATATCCGGAAAGTCTTTGATCCGTTCAATTTTTCATAAAACTGTTCCTGTCAGCATTTATCAAAAACTGTTTAGATCAAGCTCTTCTCGATATTATTTCGAGCCGATTTCTTGCAGGTACCCTTAAAAACACGTTTTAAACATAATGAACGGTTCAGATCATCAAAATAAAGGATCCCTCATTAGAAGCGCGGACGATATATGTAGGAGTGAGCTTCTAATAAGGGATCCCCTATTTTGCTACGGTGTGGACCTCCTACTTCTTGATCAAATTATGATGATCTGAACCGTTCAATGTGTTTAAAACGTGTTTTTAAGGGTACCCGTAAGAGATCGGCTCAAAATAATATCCGGAAAGTCTTTGATCCGTTCAATTTTTCATAAAACTGTTCCTGTCAGCATTTATCAAAAACTGTTTAGATCAAGCTCTTCTCGATATTATTTCGAGCCGATTTCTTGCAGGTACCCTTAAAAACACGTTTTAAACATAATGAACGGTTCAGATCATCAAAATAAAGGATCCCTCATTAGAAGCGCGGACGATATATGTAGGAGTGAGCTTCTAATAAGGGATCCCCTATTTTGCTACGGTGTGGATCTCCTACTTCTTGATCAAATTATGATGATCTGAACCGTTCAATGTGTTTAAAACGTGTTTTTAAGGGTACCCGTAAGAGATCGGCTCAAAATAATATCCGGAAAGTCTTTGATCCGTTCAATTTTTCATAAAACTGTTCCTGTCAGCATTTATCAAAAACTGTTTAGATCAAGCTCTTCTCGATATTATTTCGAGCCGATTTCTTGCAGGTACCCTTAAAAACACGTTTTAAACATAATGAACGGTTCAGATCATCAAAATAAAGGATCCCTCATTAGAAGCGCGGACGATATATGTATGAGTGAGCTTCTAATAAGGGATCCCCTATTTTGCTACGGTGTGGACCTCCTACTTCTTGATCAAATTATGATGATCTGAACCGTTCAATGTGTTTAAAACGTGTTTTCAAGGGTACCCGTAAGAGATCGGCTCAAAATAATATCCGGAAAGTCTTTGATCCGTTCAATTTTTCATAAAACTGTTCCTGTCAGCATTTATCAAAAACTGTTTAGATCAAGCTCTTCTCGATATTATTTCGAGCCGATTTCTTGCAGGTACCCTTAAAAACACGTTTTAAACATAATGAACGGTTCAGATCATCAAAATAAAGGATCCCTCATTAGAAGCGCGGACGATATATGTAGGAGTGAGCTTCTAATAAGGGATCCCCTATTTTGCTACGGTGTGGACCTCCTACTTCTTGATCAAATTATGATGATCTGAACCGTTCAATGTGTTTAAAACGTGTTTTTAAGGGTACCCGTAAGAGATCGGCTCAAAATAATATCCGGAAAGTCTTTGATCCGTTCAATTTTTCATAAAACTGTTCCTGTCAGCATTTATCAAAAACTGTTTAGATCAAGCTCTTCTCGATATTATTTCGAGCCGATTTCTTGCAGGTACCCTTAAAAACACGTTTTAAACATAATGAACGGTTCAGATCATCAAAATAAAGGATCCCTCATTAGAAGCGCGGACGATATATGTATGAGTGAGCTTCTAATAAGGGATCCCCTATTTTGCTACGGTGTGGACCTCCTACTTCTTGATCAAATTATGATGATCTGAACCGTTCAATGTGTTTAAAACGTGTTTTTAAGGGTACCCGTAAGAGATCGGCTCAAAATAATATCCGGAAAGTCTTTGATCCGTTCAATTTTTCATAAAACTGTTCCTGTCAGCATTTATCAAAAACTGTTTAGATCAAGCTCTTCTCGATATTATTTCGAGCCGATTTCTTGCAGGTACCCTTAAAAACACGTTTTAAACATAATGAACGGTTCAGATCATCAAAATAAAGGATCCCTCATTAGAAGCGCGGACGATATATGTAGGAGTGAGCTTCTAATAAGGGATCCCCTATTTTGCTACGGTGTGGACCTCCTACTTCTTGATCAAATTATGATCATCTGAACCGTTCAATGTGTTTAAAACGTGTTTTTAAGGGTACCCGTAAGAGATCGGCTCAAAATAATATCCGGAAAGTCTTTGATCCGTTCAATTTTTCATAAAACTGTTCCTGTCAGCATTTATCAAAAACTGTTTAGATCAAGCTCTTCTCGATATTATTTCGAGCCGATTTCTTGCAGGTACCCTTAAAAACACGTTTTAAACATAATGAACGGTTCAGATCATCAAAATAAAGGATCCCTCATTAGAAGCGCGGACGATATATGTAGGAGTGAGCTTCTAATAAGGGATCCCCTATTTTGCTACGGTGTGGATCTCCTACTTCTTGATCAAATTATGATGATCTGAACCGTTCAATGTGTTTAAAACGTGTTTTTAAGGGTACCCGTAAGAGATCGGCTCAAAATAATATCCGGAAAGTCTTTGATCCGTTCAATTTTTCATAAAACTGTTCCTGTCAGCATTTATCAAAAACTGTTTAGATCAAGCTCTTCTCGATATTATTTCGAGCCGATTTCTTGCAGGTACCCTTAAAAACACGTTTTAAACATAATGAACGGTTCAGATCATCAAAATAAAGGATCCCTCATTAGAAGCGCGGACGATATATGTAGGAGTGAGCTTCTAATAAGGGATCCCCTATTTTGCTACGGTGTGGACCTCCTACTTCTTGATCAAATTATGATGATCTGAACCGTTCAATGTGTTTAAAACGTGTTTTTAAGGGTACCCGTAAGAGATCGGCTCAAAATAATATCCGGAAAGTCTTTGATCCGTTCAATTTTTCATAAAACTGTTCCTGTCAGCATTTATCAAAAACTGTTTAGATCAAGCTCTTCTCGATATTATTTCGAGCCGATTTCTTGCAGGTACCCTTAAAAACACGTTTTAAACATAATGAACGGTTCAGATCATCAAAATAAAGGATCCCTCATTAGAAGCGCGGACGATATATGTAGGAGTGAGCTTCTAATAAGGGATCCCCTATTTTGCTACGGTGTGGACCTCCTACTTCTTGATCAAATTATGATGATCTGAACCATTCAATGTGTTTAAAATGTGTTTTTAAGGGTACCCGTAAGAGATCGGCTCAAAATAATATCCGGAAAGTCTTTGATCCGTTCAATTTTTCATAAAACTGTTCCTGTCAGCATTTATCAAAAACTGTTTAGATCAAGCTCTTCTCGATATTATTTCGAGCCGATTTCTTGCAGGTACCCTTAAAAACACGTTTTAAACATAATGAACGGTTCAGATCATCAAAATAAAGGATCCCTCATTAGAAGCGCGGACGATATATGTATGAGTGAGCTTCTAATAAGGGATCCCCTATTTTGCTACGGTGTGGACCTCCTACTTCTTGATCAAATTATGATGATCTGAACCGTTCAATGTGTTTAAAACGTGTTTTTAAGGGTACCCGTAAGAGATCGGCTCAAAATAATATCCGGAAAGTCTTTGATCCGTTCAATTTTTCATAAAACTGTTCCTGTCAGCATTTATCAAAAACTGTTTAGATCAAGCTCTTCTCGATATTATTTCGAGCCGATTTCTTGCAGGTACCCTTAAAAACACGTTTTAAACATAATGAACGGTTCAGATCATCAAAATAAAGGATCCCTCATTAGAAGCGCGGACGATATATGTATGAGTGAGCTTCTAATAAGGGATCCCCTATTTTGCTACGGTGTGGACCTCCTACTTCTTGATCAAATTATGATGATCTGAACCGTTCAATGTGTTTAAAACGTGTTTTTAAGGGTACCCGTAAGAGATCGGCTCAAAATAATATCCGGAAAGTCTTTGATCCGTTCAATTTTTCATAAAACTGTTCCTGTCAGCATTTATCAAAAACTGTTTAGATCAAGCTCTTCTCGATATTATTTCGAGCCGATTTCTTGCAGGTACCCTTAAAAACACGTTTTAAACATAATGAACGGTTCAGATCATCAAAATAAAGGATCCCTCATTAGAAGCGCGGACGATATATGTATGAGTAAGCTTCTAATAAGGGATCCCCTATTTTGCTACGGTGTGGACCTCCTACTTCTTGATCAAATTATGATGATCTGAACCGTTCAATGTGTTTAAAACGTGTTTTTAAGGGTACCCGTAAGAGATCGGCTCAAAATAATATCCGGAAAGTCTTTGATCCGTTCAATTTTTCATAAAACTGTTCCTGTCAGCATTTATCAAAAACTGTTTAGATCAAGCTCTTCTCGATATTATTTCGAGCCGATTTCTTGCAGGTACCCTTAAAAACACGTTTTAAACATAATGAACAGTTCAGATCATCAAAATAAAGGATCCCTCATTAGAAGCGCGGACGATATATGTATGAGTGAGCTTCTAATAAGGGATCCCCTATTTTGCTACGGTGTGGACCTCCTACTTCTTGATCAAATTATGATGATCTGAACCGTTCAATGTGTTTAAAACGTGTTTTTAAGGGTACCCGTAAGAGATCGGCTCAAAATAATATCCGGAAAGTCTTTGATCCGTTCAATTTTTCATAAAACTGTTCCTGTCAGCATTTATCAAAAACTGTTTAGATCAAGCTCTTCTCGATATTATTTCGAGCCGATTTCTTGCAGGTACCCTTAAAAACACGTTTTAAACATAATGAACGGTTCAGATCATCAAAATAAAGGATCCCTCATTAGAAGCGCGGACGATATATGTATGAGTGAGCTTCTAATAAGGGATCCCCTATTTTGCTACGGTGTGGACCTCCTACTTCTTGATCAAATTATGATGATCTGAACCGTTCAATGTGTTTAAAACGTGTTTTCAAGGGTACCCGTAAGAGATCGGCTCAAAATAATATCCGGAAAGTCTTTGATCCGTTCAATTTTTCATAAAACTGTTCCTGTCAGCATTTATCAAAAACTGTTTAGATCAAGCTCTTCTCGATATTATTTCGAGCCGATTTCTTGCAGGTACCCTTAAAAACACGTTTTAAACATAATGAACGGTTCAGATCATCAAAATAAAGGATCCCTCATTAGAAGCGCGGACGATATATGTAGGAGTGAGCTTCTAATAAGGGATCCCCTATTTTGCTACGGTGTGGACCTCCTACTTCTTGATCAAATTATGATGATCTGAACCGTTCAATGTGTTTAAAACGTGTTTTCAAGGGTACCCGTAAGAGATCGGCTCAAAATAATATCCGGAAAGTCTTTGATCCGTTCAATTTTTCATAAAACTGTTCCTGTCAGCATTTATCAAAAACTGTTTAGATCAAGCTCTTCTCGATATTATTTCGAGCCGATTTCTTGCAGGTACCCTTAAAAACACGTTTTAAACATAATGAACGGTTCAGATCATCAAAATAAAGGATCCCTCATTAGAAGCGCGGACGATATATGTATGAGTGAGCTTCTAATAAGGGATCCCCTATTTTGCTACGGTGTGGACCTCCTACTTCTTGATCAAATTATGATGATCTGAACCGTTCAATGTGTTTAAAACGTGTTTTCAAGGGTACCCGTAAGAGATCGGCTCAAAATAATATCCGGAAAGTCTTTGATCTGTTCAATTTTTCATAAAACTGTTCCTGTCAGCATTTATCAAAAACTGTTTAGATCAAGCTCTTCTCGATATTATTTCGAGCCGATTTCTTGCAGGTACCCTTAAAAACACGTTTTAAACATAATGAACGGTTCAGATCATCAAAATAAAGGATCCCTCATTAGAAGCGCGGACGATATATGTATGAGTGAGCTTCTAATAAGGGATCCCCTATTTTGCTACGGTGTGGACCTCCTACTTCTTGATCAAATTATGATGATCTGAACCGTTCAATGTGTTTAAAACGTGTTTTTAAGGGTACCCGTAAGAGATCGGCTCAAAATAATATCCGGAAAGTCTTTGATCCGTTCAATTTTTCATAAAACTGTTCCTGTCAGCATTTATCAAAAACTGTTTAGATCAAGCTCTTCTCGATATTATTTCGAGCCGATTTCTTGCAGGTACCCTTAAAAACACGTTTTAAACATAATGAACGGTTCAGATCATCAAAATAAAGGATCCCTCATTAGAAGCGCGGACGATATATGTATGAGTGAGCTTCTAATAAGGGATCCCCTATTTTGCTACGGTGTGGACCTCCTACTTCTTGATCAAATTATGATGATCTGAACCGTTCAATGTGTTTAAAACGTGTTTTTAAGAGTACCCGTAAGAGATCGGCTCAAAATAATATCCGGAAAGTCTTTGATCCGTTCAATTTTTCATAAAACTGTTCCTGTCAGCATTTATCAAAAACTGTTTAGATCAAGCTCTTCTCGATATTATTTCGAGCCGATTTCTTGCAGGTACCCTTAAAAACACGTTTTAAACATAATGAACGGTTCACATCATCAAAATAAAGGATCCCTCATTAGAAGCGCGGACGATATATGTATGAGTGAGCTTCTAATAAGGGATCCCCTATTTTGCTACGGTGTGGACCTCCTACTTCTTGATCAAATTATGATCATCTGAACCGTTCAATGTGTTTAAAACGTGTTTTTAAGGGTACCCGTAAGAGATCGGCTCAAAATAATATCCGGAAAGTCTTTGATCCGTTCAATTTTTCATAAAACTGTTCCTGTCAGCATTTATCAAAAACTGTTTAGATCAAGCTCTTCTCGATATTATTTCGAGCCGATTTCTTGCAGGTACCCTTAAAAACACGTTTTAAACATAATGAACGGTTAAGATCATCAAAATAAAGGATCCCTCATTAGAAGCGCGGACGATATATGTATGAGTGAGCTTCTAATAAGGGATCCCCTATTTTGCTACGGTGTGGACCTCCTACTTCTTGATCAAATTATGATGATCTGAACCGTTCAATGTGTTTAAAACGTGTTTTTAAGGGTACCCGTAAGAGATCGGCTCAAAATAATATCCGGAAAGTCTTTGATCCGTTCAATTTTTCATAAAACTGTTCCTGTCAGCATTTATCAAAAACTGTTTAGATCAAGCTCTTCTCGATATTATTTCGAGCCGATTTCTTGCAGGTACCCTTAAAAACACGTTTTAAACATAATGAACGGTTCAGATCATCAAAATAAAGGATCCCTCATTAGAAGCGCGGACGATATATGTATGAGTGAGCTTCTAATAAGGGATCCCCTATTTTGCTACGGTGTGGACCTCCTACTTCTTGATCAAATTATGATGATCTGAACCGTTCAATGTGTTTAAAACGTGTTTTTAAGGGTACCCGTAAGAGATCGGCTCAAAATAATATCCGGAAAGTCTTTGATCCGTTCAATTTTTCATAAAACTGTTCCTGTCAGCATTTATCAAAAACTGTTTAGATCAAGCTCTTCTCGATATTATTTCGAGCCGATTTCTTGCAGGTACCCTTAAAAACACGTTTTAAACATAATGAACGGTTCAGATCATCAAAATAAAGGATCCCTCATTAGAAGCGCGGACGATATATGTATGAGTGAGCTTCTAATAAGGGATCCCCTATTTTGCTACGGTGTGGACCTCCTACTTCTTGATCAAATTATGATCATCTGAACCGTTCAATGTGTTTAAAACGTGTTTTTAAGGGTACCCGTAAGAGATCGGCTCAAAATAATATCCGGAAAGTCTTTGATCCGTTCAATTTTTCATAAAACTGTTCCTGTCAGCATTTATCAAAAACTGTTTAGATCAAGCTCTTCTCGATATTATTTCGAGCCGATTTCTTGCAGGTACCCTTAAAAACACGTTTTAAACATAATGAACGGTTAAGATCATCAAAATAAAGGATCCCTCATTAGAAGCGCGGACGATATATGTATGAGTGAGCTTCTAATAAGGGATCCCCTATTTTGCTACGGTGTGGACCTCCTACTTCTTGATCAAATTATGATGATCTGAACCGTTCAATGTGTTTAAAACGTGTTTTTAAGGGTACCCGTAAGAGATCGGCTCAAAATAATATCCGGAAAGTCTTTGATCCGTTCAATTTTTCATAAAACTGTTCCTGTCAGCATTTATCAAAAACTGTTTAGATCAAGCTCTTCTCGATATTATTTCGAGCCGATTTCTTGCAGGTACCCTTAAAAACACGTTTTAAACATAATGAACGGTTCAGATCATCAAAATAAAGGATCCCTCATTAGAAGCGCGGACGATATATGTATGAGTGAGCTTCTAATAAGGGATCCCCTATTTTGCTACGGTGTGGACCTCCTACTTCTTGATCAAATTATGATGATCTGAACCGTTCAATGTGTTTAAAACGTGTTTTTAAGGGTACCCGTAAGAGATCGGCTCAAAATAATATCCGGAAAGTCTTTGATCCGTTCAATTTTTCATAAAACTGTTCCTGTCAGCATTTATCAAAAACTGTTTAGATCAAGCTCTTCTCGATATTATTTCGAGCCGATTTCTTGCAGGTACCCTTAAAAACACGTTTTAAACATAATGAACGGTTCAGATCATCAAAATAAAGGATCCCTCATTAGAAGCGCGGACGATATATGTATGAGTGAGCTTCTAATAAGGGATCCCCTATTTTGCTACGGTGTGGACCTCCTACTTCTTGATCAAATTATGATGATCTGAACCGTTCAATGTGTTTAAAACGTGTTTTTAAGGGTACCCGTAAGAGATCGGCTCAAAATAATATCCGGAAAGTCTTTGATCCGTTCAATTTTTCATAAAACTGTTCCTGTCAGCATTTATCAAAAACTGTTTAGGTCAAGCTCTTCTCGATATTATTTCGAGCCGATTTCTTGCAGGTACCCTTAAAAACACGTTTTAAACATAATGAACGGTTCAGATCATCAAAATAAAGGATCCCTCATTAGAAGCGCGGACGATATATGTATGAGTGAGCTTCTAATAAGGGATCCCCTATTTTGCTACGGTGTGGACCTCCTACTTCTTGATCAAATTATGATGATCTGAACCGTTCAATGTGTTTAAAACGTGTTTTTAAGGGTACCCGTAAGAGATCGGCTCAAAATAATATCCGGAAAGTCTTTGATCCGTTCAATTTTTCATAAAACTGTTCCTGTCAGCATTTATCAAAAACTGTTTAGATCAAGCTCTTCTCGATATTATTTCGAGCCGATTTCTTGCAGGTACCCTTAAAAACACGTTTTAAACATAATGAACGGTTCAGATCATCAAAATAAAGGATCCCTCATTAGAAGCGCGGACGATATATGTAGGAGTGAGCTTCTAATAAGGGATCCCCTATTTTGCTACGGTGTGGACCTCCTACTTCTTGATCAAATTATGATGATCTGAACCGTTCAATGTGTTTAAAACGTGTTTTTAAGGGTACCCGTAAGAGATCGGCTCAAAATAATATCCGGAAAGTCTTTGATCCGTTCAATTTTTCATAAAACTGTTCCTGTCAGCATTTATCAAAAACTGTTTAGATCAAGCTCTTCTCGATATTATTTCGAGCCGATTTCTTGCAGGTACCCTTAAAAACACGTTTTAAACATAATGAATGGTTCAGATCATCAAAATAAAGGATCCCTCATTAGAAGCGCGGACGATATATGTATGAGTGAGCTTCTAATAAGGGATCCCCTATTTTGCTACGGTGTGGACCTCCTACTTCTTGATCAAATTATGATGATCTGAACCGTTCAATGTGTTTAAAACGTGTTTTTAAGGGTACCCGTAAGAGATCGGCTCAAAATAATATCCGGAAAGTCTTTGATCCGTTCAATTTTTCATAAAACTGTTCCTGTCAGCATTTATCAAAAACTGTTTAGATCAAGCTCTTCTCGATATTATTTCGAGCCGATTTCTTGCAGGTACCCTTAAAAACACGTTTTAAACATAATGAACAGTTCAGATCATCAAAATAAAGGATCCCTCATTAGAAGCGCGGACGATATATGTATGAGTGAGCTTCTAATAAGGGATCCCCTATTTTGCTACGGTGTGGACCTCCTACTTCTTGATCAAATTATGATCATCTGAACCGTTCAATGTGTTTAAAACGTGTTTTTAAGGGTACCCGTAAGAGATCGGCTCAAAATAATATCCGGAAAGTCTTTGATCCGTTCAATTTTTCATAAAACTGTTCCTGTCAGCATTTATCAAAAACTGTTTAGATCAAGCTCTTCTCGATATTATTTCGAGCCGATTTCTTGCAGGTACCCTTAAAAACACGTTTTAAACATAATGAACGGTTCAGATCATCAAAATAAAGGATCCCTCATTAGAAGCGCGGACGATATATGTAGGAGTGAGCTTCTAATAAGGGATCCCCTATTTTGCTACGGTGTGGACCTCCTACTTCTTGATCAAATTATGATGATCTGAACCGTTCAATGTGTTTAAAACGTGTTTTCAAGGGTACCCGTAAGAGATCGGCTCAAAATAATATCCGGAAAGTCTTTGATCCGTTCAATTTTTCATAAAACTGTTCCTGTCAGCATTTATCAAAAACTGTTTAGATCAAGCTCTTCTCGATATTATTTCGAGCCGATTTCTTGCAGGTACCCTTAAAAACACGTTTTAAACATAATGAACGGTTCAGATCATCAAAATAAAGGATCCCTCATTAGAAGCGCGGACGATATATGTATGAGTGAGCTTCTAATAAGGGATCCCCTATTTTGCTACGGTGTGGACCTCCTACTTCTTGATCAAATTATGATGATCTGAACCGTTCAATGTGTTTAAAACGTGTTTTTAAGGGTACCCGTAAGAGATCGGCTCAAAATAATATCCGGAAAGTCTTTGATCCGTTCAATTTTTCATAAAACTGTTCCTGTCAGCATTTATCAAAAACTGTTTAGATCAAGCTCTTCTCGATATTATTTCGAGCCGATTTCTTGCAGGTACCCTTAAAAACACGTTTTAAACATAATGAACGGTTCAGATCATCAAAATAAAGGATCCCTCATTAGAAGCGCGGACGATATATGTATGAGTGAGCTTCTAATAAGGGATCCCCTATTTTGCTACGGTGTGGACCTCCTACTTCTTGATCAAATTATGATGATCTGAACCGTTCAATGTGTTTAAAACGTGTTTTTAAGGGTACCCGTAAGAGATCGGCTCAAAATAATATCCGGAAAGTCTTTGATCCGTTCAATTTTTCATAAAACTGTTCCTGTCAGCATTTATCAAAAACTGTTTAGATCAAGCTCTTCTCGATATTATTTCGAGCCGATTTCTTGCAGGTACCCTTAAAAACACGTTTTAAACATAATGAACGGTTCAGATCATCAAAATAAAGGATCCCTCATTAGAAGCGCGGACGATATATGTAGGAGTGAGCTTCTAATAAGGGATCCCCTATTTTGCTACGGTGTGGACCTCCTACTTCTTGATCAAATTATGATGATCTGAACCGTTCAATGTGTTTAAAACGTGTTTTTAAGGGTACCCGTAAGAGATCGGCTCAAAATAATATCCGGAAAGTCTTTGATCCGTTCAATTTTTCATAAAACTGTTCCTGTCAGCATTTATCAAAAACTGTTTAGATCAAGCTCTTCTCGATATTATTTCGAGCCGATTTCTTGCAGGTACCCTTAAAAACACGTTTTAAACATAATGAACGGTTCAGATCATCAAAATAAAGGATCCCTCATTAGAAGCGCGGACGATATATGTATGAGTGAGCTTCTAATAAGGGATCCCCTATTTTGCTACGGTGTGGACCTCCTACTTCTTGATCAAATTATGATGATCTGAACCGTTCAATGTGTTTAAAACGTGTTTTTAAGGGTACCCGTAAGAGATCGGCTCAAAATAATATCCGGAAAGTCTTTGATCCGTTCAATTTTTCATAAAACTGTTCCTGTCAGCATTTATCAAAAACTGTTTAGATCAAGCTCTTCTCGATATTATTTCGAGCCGATTTCTTGCAGGTACCCTTAAAAACACGTTTTAAACATAATGAACAGTTCAGATCATCAAAATAAAGGATCCCTCATTAGAAGCGCGGACGATATATGTATGAGTGAGCTTCTAATAAGGGATCCCCTATTTTGCTACGGTGTGGACCTCCTACTTCTTGATCAAATTATGATCATCTGAACCGTTCAATGTGTTTAAAACGTGTTTTTAAGGGTACCCGTAAGAGATCGGCTCAAAATAATATCCGGAAAGTCTTTGATCCGTTCAATTTTTCATAAAACTGTTCCTGTCAGCATTTATCAAAAACTGTTTAGATCAAGCTCTTCTCGATATTATTTCGAGCCGATTTCTTGCAGGTACCCTTAAAAACACGTTTTAAACATAATGAACGGTTAAGATCATCAAAATAAAGGATCCCTCATTAGAAGCGCGGACGATATATGTATGAGTGAGCTTCTAATAAGGGATCCCCTATTTTGCTACGGTGTGGACCTCCTACTTCTTGATCAAATTATGATGATCTGAACCGTTCAATGTGTTTAAAACGTGTTTTTAAGGGTACCCGTAAGAGATCGGCTCAAAATAATATCCGGAAAGTCTTTGATCCGTTCAATTTTTCATAAAACTGTTCCTGTCAGCATTTATCAAAAACTGTTTAGATCAAGCTCTTCTCGATATTATTTCGAGCCGATTTCTTGCAGGTACCCTTAAAAACACGTTTTAAACATAATGAACGGTTCAGATCATCAAAATAAAGGATCCCTCATTAGAAGCGCGGACGATATATGTATGAGTGAGCTTCTAATAAGGGATCCCCTATTTTGCTACGGTGTGGACCTCCTACTTCTTGATCAAATTATGATGATCTGAACCGTTCAATGTGTTTAAAACGTGTTTTTAAGGGTACCCGTAAGAGATCGGCTCAAAATAATATCCGGAAAGTCTTTGATCCGTTCAATTTTTCATAAAACTGTTCCTGTCAGCATTTATCAAAAACTGTTTAGATCAAGCTCTTCTCGATATTATTTCGAGCCGATTTCTTGCAGGTACCCTTAAAAACACGTTTTAAACATAATGAACGGTTCAGATCATCAAAATAAAGGATCCCTCATTAGAAGCGCGGACGATATATGTATGAGTGAGCTTCTAATAAGGGATCCCCTATTTTGCTACGGTGTGGACCTCCTACTTCTTGATCAAATTATGATCATCTGAACCGTTCAATGTGTTTAAAACGTGTTTTTAAGGGTACCCGTAAGAGATCGGCTCAAAATAATATCCGGAAAGTCTTTGATCCGTTCAATTTTTCATAAAACTGTTCCTGTCAGCATTTATCAAAAACTGTTTAGATCAAGCTCTTCTCGATATTATTTCGAGCCGATTTCTTGCAGGTACCCTTAAAAACACGTTTTAAACATAATGAACGGTTCAGATCATCAAAATAAAGGATCCCTCATTAGAAGCGCGGACGATATATGTATGAGTGAGCTTCTAATAAGGGATCCCCTATTTTGCTACGGTGTGGACCTCCTACTTCTTGATCAAATTATGATGATCTGAACCGTTCAATGTGTTTAAAACGTGTTTTTAAGGGTACCCGTAAGAGATCGGCTCAAAATAATATCCGGAAAGTCTTTGATCCGTTCAATTTTTCATAAAACTGTTCCTGTCAGCATTTATCAAAAACTGTTTAGATCAAGCTCTTCTCGATATTATTTCGAGCCGATTTCTTGCAGGTACCCTTAAAAACACGTTTTAAACATAATGAACGGTTCAGATCATCAAAATAAAGGATCCCTCATTAGAAGCGCGGACGATATATGTATGAGTGAGCTTCTAATAAGGGATCCCCTATTTTGCTACGGTGTGGACCTCCTACTTCTTGATCAAATTATGATGATCTGAACCGTTCAATGTGTTTAAAACGTGTTTTTAAGGGTACCCGTAAGAGATCGGCTCAAAATAATATCCGGAAAGTCTTTGATCCGTTCAATTTTTCATAAAACTGTTCCTGTCAGCATTTATCAAAAACTGTTTAGATCAAGCTCTTCTCGATATTATTTCGAGCCGATTTCTTGCAGGTACCCTTAAAAACACGTTTTAAACATAATGAACGGTTCAGATCATCAAAATAAAGGATCCCTCATTAGAAGCGCGGACGATATATGTATGAGTGAGCTTCTAATAAGGGATCCCCTATTTTGCTACGGTGTGGACCTCCTACTTCTTGATCAAATTATGATGATCTGAACCGTTCAATGTGTTTAAAACGTGTTTTTAAGGGTACCCGTAAGAGATCGGCTCAAAATAATATCCGGAAAGTCTTTGATCCGTTCAATTTTTGATAAAACTGTTCCTGTCAGCATTTATCAAAAACTGTTTAGATCAAGCTCTTCTCGATATTATTTCGAGCCGATTTCTTGCAGGTACCCTTAAAAACACGTTTTAAACATAATGAACGGTTCAGATCATCAAAATAAAGGATCCCTCATTAGAAGCGCGGACGATATATGTATGAGTGAGCTTCTAATAAGGGATCCCCTATTTTGCTACGGTGTGGACCTCCTACTTCTTGATCAAATTATGATGATCTGAACCGTTCAATGTGTTTAAAACGTGTTTTTAAGGGTACCCGTAAGAGATCGGCTCAAAATAATATCCGGAAAGTCTTTGATCCGTTCAATTTTTCATAAAACTGTTCCTGTCAGCATTTATCAAAAACTGTTTAGATCAAGCTCTTCTCGATATTATTTCGAGCCGATTTCTTGCAGGTACCCTTAAAAACACGTTTTAAACATAATGAACGGTTCAGATCATCAAAATAAAGGATCCCTCATTAGAAGCGCGGACGATATATGTATGAGTGAGCTTCTAATAAGGGATCCCCTATTTTGCTACGGTGTGGACCTCCTACTTCTTGATCAAATTATGATGATCTGAACCGTTCAATGTGTTTAAAACGTGTTTTTAAGGGTACCCGTAAGAGATCGGCTCAAAATAATATCCGGAAAGTCTTTGATCCGTTCAATTTTTCATAAAACTGTTCCTGTCAGCATTTATCAAAAACTGTTTAGATCAAGCTCTTCTCGATATTATTTCGAGCCGATTTCTTGCAGGTACCCTTAAAAACATGTTTTAAACATAATGAACGGTTCAGATCATCAAAATAAAGGATCCCTCATTAGAAGCGCGGACGATATATGTATGAGTGAGCTTCTAATAAGGGATCCCCTATTTTGCTACGGTGTGGACCTCCTACTTCTTGATCAAATTATGATGATCTGAACCGTTCAATGTGTTTAAAACGTGTTTTTAAGGGTACCCGTAAGAGATCGGCTCAAAATAATATCCGGAAAGTCTTTGATCCGTTCAATTTTTCATAAAACTGTTCCTGTCAGCATTTATCAAAAACTGTTTAGATCAAGCTCTTCTCGATATTATTTCGAGCCGATTTCTTGCAGGTACCCTTAAAAACACGTTTTAAACATAATGAACGGTTCAGATCATCAAAATAAAGGATCCCTCATTAGAAGCGCGGACGATATATGTATGAGTGAGCTTCTAATAAGGGATCCCCTATTTTGCTACGGTGTGGACCTCCTACTTCTTGATCAAATTATGATGATCTGAACCGTTCAATGTGTTTAAAACGTGTTTTTAAGGGTACCCGTAAGAGATCGGCTCAAAATAATATCCGGAAAGTCTTTGATCCGTTCAATTTTTCATAAAACTGTTCCTGTCAGCATTTATCAAAAACTGTTTAGATCAAGCTCTTCTCGATATTATTTCGAGCCGATTTCTTGCAGGTACCCTTAAAAACACGTTTTAAACATAATGAACGGTTCAGATCATCAAAATAAAGGATCCCTCATTAGAAGCGCGGACGATATATGTATGAGTGAGCTTCTAATAAGGGATCCCCTATTTTGCTACGGTGTGGACCTCCTACTTCTTGATCAAATTATGATGATCTGAACCGTTCAATGTGTTTAAAACGTGTTTTTAAGGGTACCCGTAAGAGATCGGCTCAAAATAATATCCGGAAAGTCTTTGATCCGTTCAATTTTTCATAAAACTGTTCCTGTCAGCATTTATCAAAAACTGTTTAGATCAAGCTCTTCTCGATATTATTTCGAGCCGATTTCTTGCAGGTACCCTTAAAAACACGTTTTAAACATAATGAACGGTTCAGATCATCAAAATAAAGGATCCCTCATTAGAAGCGCGGACGATATATGTAGGAGTGAGCTTCTAATAAGGGATCCCCTATTTTGCTACGGTGTGGACCTCCTACTTCTTGATCAAATTATGATGATCTGAACCGTTCAATGTGTTTAAAACGTGTTTTCAAGGGTACCCGTAAGAGATCGGCTCAAAATAATATCCGGAAAGTCTTTGATCCGTTCAATTTTTCATAAAACTGTTCCTGTCAGCATTTATCAAAAACTGTTTAGATCAAGCTCTTCTCGATATTATTTCGAGCCGATTTCTTGCAGGTACCCTTAAAAACACGTTTTAAACATAATGAACGGTTCAGATCATCAAAATAAAGGATCCCTCATTAGAAGCGCGGACGATATATGTATGAGTGAGCTTCTAATAAGGGATCCCCTATTTTGCTACGGTGTGGACCTCCTACTTCTTGATCAAATTATGATGATCTGAACCGTTCAATGTGTTTAAAACGTGTTTTTAAGGGTACCCGTAAGAGATCGGCTCAAAATAATATCCGGAAAGTCTTTGATCCGTTCAATTTTTCATAAAACTGTTCCTGTCAGCATTTATCAAAAACTGTTTAGATCAAGCTCTTCTCGATATTATTTCGAGCCGATTTCTTGCAGGTACCCTTAAAAACACGTTTTAAACATAATGAACGGTTCAGATCATCAAAATAAAGGATCCCTCATTAGAAGCGCGGACGATATATGTATGAGTGAGCTTCTAATAAGGGATCCCCTATTTTGCTACGGTGTGGACCTCCTACTTCTTGATCAAATTATGATGATCTGAACCGTTCAATGTGTTTAAAACGTGTTTTTAAGGGTACCCGTAAGAGATCGGCTCAAAATAATATCCGGAAAGTCTTTGATCCGTTCAATTTTTCATAAAACTGTTCCTGTCAGCATTTATCAAAAACTGTTTAGATCAAGCTCTTCTCGATATTATTTCGAGCCGATTTCTTGCAGGTACCCTTAAAAACACGTTTTAAACATAATGAACGGTTCAGATCATCAAAATAAAGGATCCCTCATTAGAAGCGCGGACGATATATGTATGAGTGAGCTTCTAATAAGGGATCCCCTATTTTGCTACGGTGTGGACCTCCTACTTCTTGATCAAATTATGATGATCTGAACCGTTCAATGTGTTTAAAACGTGTTTTTAAGGGTACCCGTAAGAGATCGGCTCAAAATAATATCCGGAAAGTCTTTGATCCGTTCAATTTTTGATAAAACTGTTCCTGTCAGCATTTATCAAAAACTGTTTAGATCAAGCTCTTCTCGATATTATTTCGAGCCGATTTCTTGCAGGTACCCTTAAAAACACGTTTTAAACATAATGAACGGTTCAGATCATCAAAATAAAGGATCCCTCATTAGAAGCGCGGACGATATATGTATGAGTGAGCTTCTAATAAGGGATCCCCTATTTTGCTACGGTGTGGACCTCCTACTTCTTGATCAAATTATGATGATCTGAACCGTTCAATGTGTTTAAAACGTGTTTTTAAGGGTACCCGTAAGAGATCGGCTCAAAATAATATCCGGAAAGTCTTTGATCCGTTCAATTTTTCATAAAACTGTTCCTGTCAGCATTTATCAAAAACTGTTTAGATCAAGCTCTTCTCGATATTATTTCGAGCCGATTTCTTGCAGGTACCCTTAAAAACACGTTTTAAACATAATGAACGGTTCAGATCATCAAAATAAAGGATCCCTCATTAGAAGCGCGGACGATATATGTATGAGTGAGCTTCTAATAAGGGATCCCCTATTTTGCTACGGTGTGGACCTCCTACTTCTTGATCAAATTATGATGATCTGAACCGTTCAATGTGTTTAAAACGTGTTTTTAAGGGTACCCGTAAGAGATCGGCTCAAAATAATATCCGGAAAGTCTTTGATCCGTTCAATTTTTCATAAAACTGTTCCTGTCAGCATTTATCAAAAACTGTTTAGATCAAGCTCTTCTCGATATTATTTCGAGCCGATTTCTTGCAGGTACCCTTAAAAACACGTTTTAAACATAATGAACGGTTCAGATCATCAAAATAAAGGATCCCTCATTAGAAGCGCGGACGATATATGTATGAGTGAGCTTCTAATAAGGGATCCCCTATTTTGCTACGGTGTGGACCTCCTACTTCTTGATCAAATTATGATGATCTGAACCGTTCAATGTGTTTAAAACGTGTTTTTAAGGGTACCCGTAAGAGATCGGCTCAAAATAATATCCGGAAAGTCTTTGATCCGTTCAATTTTTCATAAAACTGTTCCTGTCAGCATTTATCAAAAACTGTTTAGATCAAGCTCTTCTCGATATTATTTCGAGCCGATTTCTTGCAGGTACCCTTAAAAACACGTTTTAAACATAATGAACGGTTCAGATCATCAAAATAAAGGATCCCTCATTAGAAGCGCGGACGATATATGTAGGAGTGAGCTTCTAATAAGGGATCCCCTATTTTGCTACGGTGTGGACCTCCTACTTCTTGATCAAATTATGATGATCTGAACCGTTCAATGTGTTTAAAACGTGTTTTTAAGGGTACCCGTAAGAGATCGGCTCAAAATAATATCCGGAAAGTCTTTGATCCGTTCAATTTTTCATAAAACTGTTCCTGTCAGCATTTATCAAAAACTGTTTAGATCAAGCTCTTCTCGATATTATTTCGAGCCGATTTCTTGCAGGTACCCTTAAAAACACGTTTTAAACATAATGAACGGTTCAGATCATCAAAATAAAGGATCCCTCATTAGAAGCGCGGACGATATATGTATGAGTGAGCTTCTAATAAGGGATCCCCTATTTTGCTACGGTGTGGACCTCCTACTTCTTGATCAAATTATGATGATCTGAACCGTTCAATGTGTTTAAAACGTGTTTTTAAGGGTACCCGTAAGAGATCGGCTCAAAATAATATCCGGAAAGTCTTTGATCCGTTCAATTTTTCATAAAACTGTTCCTGTCAGCATTTATCAAAAACTGTTTAGATCAAGCTCTTCTCGATATTATTTCGAGCCGATTTCTTGCAGGTACCCTTAAAAACACGTTTTAAACATAATGAACGGTTCAGATCATCAAAATAAAGGATCCCTCATTAGAAGCGCGGACGATATATGTAGGAGTGAGCTTCTAATAAGGGATCCCCTATTTTGCTACGGTGTGGACCTCCTACTTCTTGATCAAATTATGATGATCTGAACCGTTCAATGTGTTTAAAACGTGTTTTCAAGGGTACCCGTAAGAGATCGGCTCAAAATAATATCCGGAAAGTCTTTGATCCGTTCAATTTTTCATAAAACTGTTCCTGTCAGCATTTATCAAAAACTGTTTAGATCAAGCTCTTCTCGATATTATTTCGAGCCGATTTCTTGCAGGTACCCTTAAAAACACGTTTTAAACATAATGAACGGTTCAGATCATCAAAATAAAGGATCCCTCATTAGAAGCGCGGACGATATATGTATGAGTGAGCTTCTAATAAGGGATCCCCTATTTTGCTACGGTGTGGACCTCCTACTTCTTGATCAAATTATGATGATCTGAACCGTTCAATGTGTTTAAAACGTGTTTTTAAGGGTACCCGTAAGAGATCGGCTCAAAATAATATCCGGAAAGTCTTTGATCCGTTCAATTTTTCATAAAACTGTTCCTGTCAGCATTTATCAAAAACTGTTTAGATCAAGCTCTTCTCGATATTATTTCGAGCCGATTTCTTGCAGGTACCCTTAAAAACACGTTTTAAACATAATGAACGGTTCAGATCATCAAAATAAAGGATCCCTCATTAGAAGCGCGGACGATATATGTATGAGTGAGCTTCTAATAAGGGATCCCCTATTTTGCTACGGTGTGGACCTCCTACTTCTTGATCAAATTATGATGATCTGAACCGTTCAATGTGTTTAAAACGTGTTTTTAAGGGTACCCGTAAGAGATCGGCTCAAAATAATATCCGGAAAGTCTTTGATCCGTTCAATTTTTCATAAAACTGTTCCTGTCAGCATTTATCAAAAACTGTTTAGATCAAGCTCTTCTCGATATTATTTCGAGCCGATTTCTTGCAGGTACCCTTAAAAACACGTTTTAAACATAATGAACGGTTCAGATCATCAAAATAAAGGATCCCTCATTAGAAGCGCGGACGATATATGTATGAGTGAGCTTCTAATAAGGGATCCCCTATTTTGCTACGGTGTGGACCTCCTACTTCTTGATCAAATTATGATGATCTGAACCGTTTAATGTGTTTAAAACGTGTTTTTAAGGGTACCCGTGAGAGATCGGCTCAAAATAATATCCGGAAAGTCTTTGATCCGTTCAATTTTTCATAAAACTGTTCCTGTCAGCATTTATCAAAAACTGTTTAGATCAAGCTCTTCTCGATATTATTTCGAGCCGATTTCTTGCAGGTACCCTTAAAAACACGTTTTAAACATAATGAACGGTTCAGATCATCAAAATAAAGGATCCCTCATTAGAAGCGCGGACGATATATGTAGGAGTGAGCTTCTAATAAGGGATCCCCTATTTTGCTACGGTGTGGACCTCCTACTTCTTGATCAAATTATGATGATCTGAACCGTTCAATGTGTTTAAAACGTGTTTTCAAGGGTACCCGTAAGAGATCGGCTCAAAATAATATCCGGAAAGTCTTTGATCCGTTCAATTTTTCATAAAACTGTTCCTGTCAGCATTTATCAAAAACTGTTTAGATCAAGCTCTTCTCGATATTATTTCGAGCCGATTTCTTGCAGGTACCCTTAAAAACACGTTTTAAACATAATGAACGGTTCAGATCATCAAAATAAAGGATCCCTCATTAGAAGCGCGGACGATATATGTAGGAGTGAGCTTCTAATAAGGGATCCCCTATTTTGCTACGGTGTGGACCTCCTACTTCTTGATCAAATTATGATGATCTGAACCGTTCAATGTGTTTAAAACGTGTTTTCAAGGGTACCCGTAAGAGATCGGCTCAAAATAATATCCGGAAAGTCTTTGATCCGTTCAATTTTTCATAAAACTGTTCCTGTCAGCATTTATCAAAAACTGTTTAGATCAAGCTCTTCTCGATATTATTTCGAGCCGATTTCTTGCAGGTACCCTTAAAAACACGTTTTAAACATAATGAACGGTTCAGATCATCAAAATAAAGGATCCCTCATTAGAAGCGCGGACGATATATGTATGAGTGAGCTTCTAATAAGGGATCCCCTATTTTGCTACGGTGTGGACCTCCTACTTCTTGATCAAATTATGATGATCTGAACCGTTCAATGTGTTTAAAACGTGTTTTTAAGGGTACCCGTAAGAGATCGGCTCAAAATAATATCCGGAAAGTCTTTGATCCGTTCAATTTTTCATAAAACTGTTCCTGTCAGCATTTATCAAAAACTGTTTAGATCAAGCTCTTCTCGATATTATTTCGAGCCGATTTCTTGCAGGTACCCTTAAAAACACGTTTTAAACATAATGAACGGTTCAGATCATCAAAATAAAGGATCCCTCATTAGAAGCGCGGACGATATATGTATGAGTGAGCTTCTAATAAGGGATCCCCTATTTTGCTACGGTGTGGACCTCCTACTTCTTGATCAAATTATGATGATCTGAACCGTTCAATGTGTTTAAAACGTGTTTTTAAGGGTACCCGTAAGAGATCGGCTCAAAATAATATCCGGAAAGTCTTTGATCCGTTCAATTTTTCATAAAACTGTTCCTGTCAGCATTTATCAAAAACTGTTTAGATCAAGCTCTTCTCGATATTATTTCGAGCCGATTTCTTGCAGGTACCCTTAAAAACACGTTTTAAACATAATGAACGGTTCAGATCATCAAAATAAAGGATCCCTCATTAGAAGCGCGGACGATATATGTATGAGTGAGCTTCTAATAAGGGATCCCCTATTTTGCTACGGTGTGGACCTCCTACTTCTTGATCAAATTATGATGATCTGAACCGTTCAATGTGTTTAAAACGTGTTTTTAAGGGTACCCGTAAGAGATCGGCTCAAAATAATATCCGGAAAGTCTTTGATCCGTTCAATTTTTCATAAAACTGTTCCTGTCAGCATTTATCAAAAACTGTTTAGATCAAGCTCTTCTCGATATTATTTCGAGCCGATTTCTTGCAGGTACCCTTAAAAACACGTTTTAAACATAATGAACGGTTCAGATCATCAAAATAAAGGATCCCTCATTAGAAGCGCGGACGATATATGTAGGAGTGAGCTTCTAATAAGGGATCCCCTATTTTGCTACGGTGTGGACCTCCTACTTCTTGATCAAATTATGATGATCTGAACCGTTCAATGTGTTTAAAACGTGTTTTCAAGGGTACCCGTAAGAGATCGGCTCAAAATAATATCCGGAAAGTCTTTGATCCGTTCAATTTTTCATAAAACTGTTCCTGTCAGCATTTATCAAAAACTGTTTAGATCAAGCTCTTCTCGATATTATTTCGAGCCGATTTCTTGCAGGTACCCTTAAAAACACGTTTTAAACATAATGAACGGTTCAGATCATCAAAATAAAGGATCCCTCATTAGAAGCGCGGACGATATATGTATGAGTGAGCTTCTAATAAGGGATCCCCTATTTTGCTACGGTGTGGACCTCCTACTTCTTGATCAAATTATGATGATCTGAACCGTTCAATGTGTTTAAAACGTGTTTTTAAGGGTACCCGTAAGAGATCGGCTCAAAATAATATCCGGAAAGTCTTTGATCCGTTCAATTTTTCATAAAACTGTTCCTGTCAGCATTTATCAAAAACTGTTTAGATCAAGCTCTTCTCGATATTATTTCGAGCCGATTTCTTGCAGGTACCCTTAAAAACACGTTTTAAACATAATGAACGGTTCAGATCATCAAAATAAAGGATCCCTCATTAGAAGCGCGGACGATATATGTATGAGTGAGCTTCTAATAAGGGATCCCCTATTTTGCTACGGTGTGGACCTCCTACTTCTTGATCAAATTATGATGATCTGAACCGTTCAATGTGTTTAAAACGTGTTTTCAAGGGTACCCGTAAGAGATCGGCTCAAAATAATATCCGGAAAGTCTTTGATCCGTTCAATTTTTCATAAAACTGTTCCTGTCAGCATTTATCAAAAACTGTTTAGATCAAGCTCTTCTCGATATTATTTCGAGCCGATTTCTTGCAGGTACCCTTAAAAACACGTTTTAAACATAATGAACGGTTCAGATCATCAAAATAAAGGATCCCTCATTAGAAGCGCGGACGATATATGTAGGAGTGAGCTTCTAATAAGGGATCCCCTATTTTGCTACGGTGTGGACCTCCTACTTCTTGATCAAATTATGATGATCTGAACCGTTCAATGTGTTTAAAACGTGTTTTCAAGGGTACCCGTAAGAGATCGGCTCAAAATAATATCCGGAAAGTCTTTGATCCGTTCAATTTTTCATAAAACTGTTCCTGTCAGCATTTATCAAAAACTGTTTAGATCAAGCTCTTCTCGATATTATTTCGAGCCGATTTCTTGCAGGTACCCTTAAAAACACGTTTTAAACATAATGAACGGTTCAGATCATCAAAATAAAGGATCCCTCATTAGAAGCGCGGACGATATATGTAGGAGTGAGCTTCTAATAAGGGATCCCCTATTTTGCTACGGTGTGGACCTCCTACTTCTTGATCAAATTATGATGATCTGAACCGTTCAATGTGTTTAAAACGTGTTTTCAAGGGTACCCGTAAGAGATCGGCTCAAAATAATATCCGGAAAGTCTTTGATCCGTTCAATTTTTCATAAAACTGTTCCTGTCAGCATTTATCAAAAACTGTTTAGATCAAGCTCTTCTCGATATTATTTCGAGCCGATTTCTTGCAGGTACCCTTAAAAACACGTTTTAAACATAATGAACGGTTCAGATCATCAAAATAAAGGATCCCTCATTAGAAGCGCGGACGATATATGTAGGAGTGAGCTTCTAATAAGGGATCCCCTATTTTGCTACGGTGTGGACCTCCTACTTCTTGATCAAATTATGATGATCTGAACCGTTCAATGTGTTTAAAACGTGTTTTTAAGGGTACCCGTAAGAGATCGGCTCAAAATAATATCCGGAAAGTCTTTGATCCGTTCAATTTTTCATAAAACTGTTCCTGTCAGCATTTATCAAAAACTGTTTAGATCAAGCTCTTCTCGATATTATTTCGAGCCGATTTCTTGCAGGTACCCTTAAAAACACGTTTTAAACATAATGAACGGTTCAGATCATCAAAATAAAGGATCCCTCATTAGAAGCGCGGACGATATATGTAGGAGTGAGCTTCTAATAAGGGATCCCCTATTTTGCTACGGTGTGGACCTCCTACTTCTTGATCAAATTATGATGATCTGAACCGTTCAATGTGTTTAAAACGTGTTTTTAAGGGTACCCGTAAGAGATCGGCTCAAAATAATATCCGGAAAGTCTTTGATCCGTTCAATTTTTCATAAAACTGTTCCTGTCAGCATTTATCAAAAACTGTTTAGATCAAGCTCTTCTCGATATTATTTCGAGCCGATTTCTTGCAGGTACCCTTAAAAACACGTTTTAAACATAATGAACGGTTCAGATCATCAAAATAAAGGATCCCTCATTAGAAGCGCGGACGATATATGTAGGAGTGAGCTTCTAATAAGGGATCCCCTATTTTGCTACGGTGTGGACCTCCTACTTCTTGATCAAATTATGATGATCTGAACCGTTCAATGTGTTTAAAACGTGTTTTTAAGGGTACCCGTAAGAGATCGGCTCAAAATAATATCCGGAAAGTCTTTGATCCGTTCAATTTTTCATAAAACTGTTCCTGTCAGCATTTATCAAAAACTGTTTAGATCAAGCTCTTCTCGATATTATTTCGAGCCGATTTCTTGCAGGTACCCTTAAAAACACGTTTTAAACATAATGAACGGTTCAGATCATCAAAATAAAGGATCCCTCATTAGAAGCGCGGACGATATATGTATGAGTGAGCTTCTAATAAGGGATCCCCTATTTTGCTACGGTGTGGACCTCCTACTTCTTGATCAAATTATGATGATCTGAACCGTTCAATGTGTTTAAAACGTGTTTTCAAGGGTACCCGTAAGAGATCGGCTCAAAATAATATCCGGAAAGTCTTTGATCCGTTCAATTTTTCATAAAACTGTTCCTGTCAGCATTTATCAAAAACTGTTTAGATCAAGCTCTTCTCGATATTATTTCGAGCCGATTTCTTGCAGGTCCCCTTAAAAACACGTTTTAAACATAATGAACGGTTCAGATCATCAAAATAAAGGATCCCTCATTAGAAGCGCGGACGATATATGTAGGAGTGAGCTTCTAATAAGGGATCCCCTATTTTGCTACGGTGTGGACCTCCTACTTCTTGATCAAATTATGATGATCTGAACCGTTCAATGTGTTTAAAACGTGTTTTCAAGGGTACCCGTAAGAGATCGGCTCAAAATAATAACCGGAAAGTCTTTGATCCGTTCAATTTTTCATAAAACTGTTCCTGTCAGCATTTATCAAAAACTGTTTAGATCAAGCTCTTCTCGATATTATTTCGAGCCGATTTCTTGCAGGTACCCTTAAAAACACGTTTTAAACATAATGAACGGTTCAGATCATCAAAATAAAGGATCCCTCATTAGAAGCGCGGACGATATATGTAGGAGTGAGCTTCTAATAAGGGATCCCCTATTTTGCTACGGTGTGGACCTCCTACTTCTTGATCAAATTATGATGATCTGAACCGTTCAATGTGTTTAAAACGTGTTTTCAAGGGTACCCGTAAGAGATCGGCTCAAAATAATATCCGGAAAGTCTTTGATCCGTTCAATTTTTCATAAAACTGTTCCTGTCAGCATTTATCAAAAACTGTTTAGATCAAGCTCTTCTCGATATTATTTCGAGCCGATTTCTTGCAGGTACCCTTAAAAACACGTTTTAAACATAATGAACGGTTCAGATCATCAAAATAAAGGATCCCTCATTAGAAGCGCGGACGATATATGTAGGAGTGAGCTTCTAATAAGGGATCCCCTATTTTGCTACGGTGTGGACCTCCTACTTCTTGATCAAATTATGATGATCTGAACCGTTCAATGTGTTTAAAACGTGTTTTCAAGGGTACCCGTAAGAGATCGGCTCAAAATAATATCCGGAAAGTCTTTGATCCGTTCAATTTTTCATAAAACTGTTCCTGTCAGCATTTATCAAAAACTGTTTAGATCAAGCTCTTCTCGATATTATTTCGAGCCGATTTCTTGCAGGTACCCTTAAAAACACGTTTTAAACATAATGAACGGTTCAGATCATCAAAATAAAGGATCCCTCATTAGAAGCGCGGACGATATATGTAGGAGTGAGCTTCTAATAAGGGATCCCCTATTTTGCTACGGTGTGGACCTCCTACTTCTTGATCAAATTATGATGATCTGAACCGTTCAATGTGTTTAAAACGTGTTTTCAAGGGTACCCGTAAGAGATCGGCTCAAAATAATATCCGGAAAGTCTTTGATCCGTTCAATTTTTCATAAAACTGTTCCTGTCAGCATTTATCAAAAACTGTTTAGATCAAGCTCTTCTCGATATTATTTCGAGCCGATTTCTTGCAGGTACCCTTAAAAACACGTTTTAAACATAATGAACGGTTCAGATCATCAAAATAAAGGATCCCTCATTAGAAGCGCGGACGATATATGTATGAGTGAGCTTCTAATAAGGGATCCCCTATTTTGCTACGGTGTGGACCTCCTACTTCTTGATCAAATTATGATGATCTGAACCGTTCAATGTGTTTAAAACGTGTTTTTAAGGGTACCCGTAAGAGATCGGCTCAAAATAATATCCGGAAAGTCTTTGATCCGTTCAATTTTTCATAAAACTGTTCCTGTCAGCATTTATCAAAAACTGTTTAGATCAAGCTCTTCTCGATATTATTTCGAGCCGATTTCTTGCAGGTACCCTTAAAAACACGTTTTAAACATAATGAACGGTTCAGATCATCAAAATAAAGGATCCCTCATTAGAAGCGCGGACGATATATGTATGAGTGAGCTTCTAATAAGGGATCCCCTATTTTGCTACGGTGTGGACCTCCTACTTCTTGATCAAATTATGATGATCTGAACCGTTCAATGTGTTTAAAACGTGTTTTTAAGGGTACCCGTAAGAGATCGGCTCAAAATAATATCCGGAAAGTCTTTGATCCGTTCAATTTTTCATAAAACTGTTCCTGTCAGCATTTATCAAAAACTGTTTAGATCAAGCTCTTCTCGATATTATTTCGAGCCGATTTCTTGCAGGTACCCTTAAAAACACGTTTTAAACATAATGAACGGTTCAGATCATCAAAATAAAGGATCCCTCATTAGAAGCGCGGACGATATATGTATGAGTGAGCTTCTAATAAGGGATCCCCTATTTTGCTACGGTGTGGACCTCCTACTTCTTGATCAAATTATGATGATCTGAACCGTTCAATGTGTTTAAAACGTGTTTTCAAGGGTACCCGTAAGAGATCGGCTCAAAATAATATCCGGAAAGTCTTTGATCCGTTCAATTTTTCATAAAACTGTTCCTGTCAGCATTTATCAAAAACTGTTTAGATCAAGCTCTTCTCGATATTATTTCGAGCCGATTTCTTGCAGGTACCCTTAAAAACACGTTTTAAACATAATAACGGTTCAGATCATCAAAATAAAGGATCCCTCATTAGAAGCGCGGACGATATATGTAGGAGTGAGCTTCTAATAAGGGATCCCCTATTTTGCTACGGTGTGGACCTCCTACTTCTTGATCAAATTATGATGATCTGAACCGTTCAATGTGTTTAAAACGTGTTTTCAAGGGTACCCGTAAGAGATCGGCTCAAAATAATATCCGGAAAGTCTTTGATCCGTTCAATTTTTCATAAAACTGTTCCTGTCAGCATTTATCAAAAACTGTTTAGATCAAGCTCTTCTCGATATTATTTCGAGCCGATTTCTTGCAGGTACCCTTAAAAACACGTTTTAAACATAATGAACGGTTCAGATCATCAAAATAAAGGATCCCTCATTAGAAGCGCGGACGATATATGTAGGAGTGAGCTTCTAATAAGGGATCCCCTATTTTGCTACGGTGTGGACCTCCTACTTCTTGATCAAATTATGATGATCTGAACCGTTCAATGTGTTTAAAACGTGTTTTCAAGGGTACCCGTAAGAGATCGGCTCAAAATAATATCCGGAAAGTCTTTGATCCGTTCAATTTTTCATAAAACTGTTCCTGTCAGCATTTATCAAAAACTGTTTAGATCAAGCTCTTCTCGATATTATTTCGAGCCGATTTCTTGCAGGTACCCTTAAAAACACGTTTTAAACATAATGAACGGTTCAGATCATCAAAATAAAGGATCCCTCATTAGAAGCGCGGACGATATATGTATGAGTGAGCTTCTAATAAGGGATCCCCTATTTTGCTACGGTGTGGACCTCCTACTTCTTGATCAAATTATGATGATCTGAACCGTTCAATGTGTTTAAAACGTGTTTTTAAGGGTACCCGTAAGAGATCGGCTCAAAATAATATCCGGAAAGTCTTTGATCCGTTCAATTTTTCATAAAACTGTTCCTGTCAGCATTTATCAAAAACTGTTTAGATCAAGCTCTTCTCGATATTATTTCGAGCCGATTTCTTGCAGGTACCCTTAAAAACACGTTTTAAACATAATGAACGGTTCAGATCATCAAAATAAAGGATCCCTCATTAGAAGCGCGGACGATATATGTAGGAGTGAGCTTCTAATAAGGGATCCCCTATTTTGCTACGGTGTGGACCTCCTACTTCTTGATCAAATTATGATGATCTGAACCGTTCAATGTGTTTAAAACGTGTTTTTAAGGGTACCCGTAAGAGATCGGCTCAAAATAATATCCGGAAAGTCTTTGATCCGTTCAATTTTTCATAAAACTGTTCCTGTCAGCATTTATCAAAAACTGTTTAGATCAAGCTCTTCTCGATATTATTTCGAGCCGATTTCTTGCAGGTACCCTTAAAAACACGTTTTAAACATAATGAACGGTTCAGATCATCAAAATAAAGGATCCCTCATTAGAAGCGCGGACGATATATGTAGGAGTGAGCTTCTAATAAGGGATCCCCTATTTTGCTACGGTGTGGACCTCCTACTTCTTGATCAAATTATGATGATCTGAACCGTTCAATGTGTTTAAAACGTGTTTTCAAGGGTACCCGTAAGAGATCGGCTCAAAATAATATCCGGAAAGTCTTTGATCCGTTCAATTTTTCATAAAACTGTTCCTGTCAGCATTTATCAAAAACTGTTTAGATCAAGCTCTTCTCGATATTATTTCGAGCCGATTTCTTGCAGGTACCCTTAAAAACACGTTTTAAACATAATAACGGTTCAGATCATCAAAATAAAGGATCCCTCATTAGAAGCGCGGACGATATATGTAGGAGTGAGCTTCTAATAAGGGATCCCCTATTTTGCTACGGTGTGGACCTCCTACTTCTTGATCAAATTATGATGATCTGAACCGTTCAATGTGTTTAAAACGTGTTTTCAAGGGTACCCGTAAGAGATCGGCTCAAAATAATATCCGGAAAGTCTTTGATCCGTTCAATTTTTCATAAAACTGTTCCTGTCAGCATTTATCAAAAACTGTTTAGATCAAGCTCTTCTCGATATTATTTCGAGCCGATTTCTTGCAGGTACCCTTAAAAACACGTTTTAAACATAATGAACGGTTCAGATCATCAAAATAAAGGATCCCTCATTAGAAGCGCGGACGATATATGTAGGAGTGAGCTTCTAATAAGGGATCCCCTATTTTGCTACGGTGTGGACCTCCTACTTCTTGATCAAATTATGATGATCTGAACCGTTCAATGTGTTTAAAACGTGTTTTTAAGGGTACCCGTAAGAGATCGGCTCAAAATAATATCCGGAAAGTCTTTGATCCGTTCAATTTTTCATAAAACTGTTCCTGTCAGCATTTATCAAAAACTGTTTAGATCAAGCTCTTCTCGATATTATTTCGAGCCGATTTCTTGCAGGTACCCTTAAAAACACGTTTTAAACATAATGAACGGTTCAGATCATCAAAATAAAGGATCCCTCATTAGAAGCGCGGACGATATATGTATGAGTGAGCTTCTAATAAGGGATCCCCTATTTTGCTACGGTGTGGACCTCCTACTTCTTGATCAAATTATGATGATCTGAACCGTTCAATGTGTTTAAAACGTGTTTTTAAGGGTACCCGTAAGAGATCGGCTCAAAATAATATCCGGAAAGTCTTTGATCCGTTCAATTTTTCATAAAACTGTTCCTGTCAGCATTTATCAAAAACTGTTTAGATCAAGCTCTTCTCGATATTATTTCGAGCCGATTTCTTGCAGGTACCCTTAAAAACACGTTTTAAACATAATGAACGGTTCAGATCATCAAAATAAAGGATCCCTCATTAGAAGCGCGGACGATATATGTATGAGTGAGCTTCTAATAAGGGATCCCCTATTTTGCTACGGTGTGGACCTCCTACTTCTTGATCAAATTATGATGATCTGAACCGTTCAATGTGTTTAAAACGTGTTTTTAAGGGTACCCGTAAGAGATCGGCTCAAAATAATATCCGGAAAGTCTTTGATCCGTTCAATTTTTCATAAAACTGTTCCTGTCAGCATTTATCAAAAACTGTTTAGATCAAGCTCTTCTCGATATTATTTCGAGCCGATTTCTTGCAGGTACCCTTAAAAACACGTTTTAAACATAATGAACGGTTCAGATCATCAAAATAAAGGATCCCTCATTAGAAGCGCGGACGATATATGTATGAGTGAGCTTCTAATAAGGGATCCCCTATTTTGCTACGGTGTGGACCTCCTACTTCTTGATCAAATTATGATGATCTGAACCGTTCAATGTGTTTAAAACGTGTTTTCAAGGGTACCCGTAAGAGATCGGCTCAAAATAATATCCGGAAAGTCTTTGATCCGTTCAATTTTTCATAAAACTGTTCCTGTCAGCATTTATCAAAAACTGTTTAGATCAAGCTCTTCTCGATATTATTTCGAGCCGATTTCTTGCAGGTACCCTTAAAAACACGTTTTAAACATAATGAACGGTTCAGATCATCAAAATAAAGGATCCCTCATTAGAAGCGCGGACGATATATGTAGGAGTGAGCTTCTAATAAGGGATCCCCTATTTTGCTACGGTGTGGACCTCCTACTTCTTGATCAAATTATGATGATCTGAACCGTTCAATGTGTTTAAAACGTGTTTTCAAGGGTACCCGTAAGAGATCGGCTCAAAATAATATCCGGAAAGTCTTTGATCCGTTCAATTTTTCATAAAACTGTTCCTGTCAGCATTTATCAAAAACTGTTTAGATCAAGCTCTTCTCGATATTATTTCGAGCCGATTTCTTGCAGGTACCCTTAAAAACACGTTTTAAACATAATGAACGGTTCAGATCATCAAAATAAAGGATCCCTCATTAGAAGCGCGGACGATATATGTATGAGTGAGCTTCTAATAAGGGATCCCCTATTTTGCTACGGTGTGGACCTCCTACTTCTTGATCAAATTATGATGATCTGAACCGTTCAATGTGTTTAAAACGTGTTTTCAAGGGTACCCGTAAGAGATCGGCTCAAAATAATATCCGGAAAGTCTTTGATCCGTTCAATTTTTCATAAAACTGTTCCTGTCGGCATTTATCAAAAACTGTTTAGATCAAGCTCTTCTCGATATTATTTCGAGCCGATTTCTTGCAGGTACCCTTAAAAACACGTTTTAAACATAATGAACGGTTCAGATCATCAAAATAAAGGATCCCTCATTAGAAGCGCGGACGATATATGTATGAGTGAGCTTCTAATAAGGGATCCCCTATTTTGCTACGGTGTGGACCTCCTACTTCTTGATCAAATTATGATGATCTGAACCGTTCAATGTGTTTAAAACGTGTTTTTAAGGGTACCCGTAAGAGATCGGCTCAAAATAATATCCGGAAAGTCTTTGATCCGTTCAATTTTTCATAAAACTGTTCCTGTCAGCATTTATCAAAAACTGTTTAGATCAAGCTCTTCTCGATATTATTTCGAGCCGATTTCTTGCAGGTACCCTTAAAAACACGTTTTAAACATAATGAACGGTTCAGATCATCAAAATAAAGGATCCCTCATTAGAAGCGCGGACGATATATGTATGAGTGAGCTTCTAATAAGGGATCCCCTATTTTGCTACGGTGTGGACCTCCTACTTCTTGATCAAATTATGATGATCTGAACCGTTCAATGTGTTTAAAACGTGTTTTTAAGGGTACCCGTAAGAGATCGGCTCCAAATAATATCCGGAAAGTCTTTGATCCGTTCAATTTTTCATAAAACTGTTCCTGTCAGCATTTATCAAAAACTGTTTAGATCAAGCTCTTCTCGATATTATTTCGAGCCGATTTCTTGCAGGTACCCTTAAAAACACGTTTTAAACATAATGAACGGTTCAGATCATCAAAATAAAGGATCCCTCATTAGAAGCGCGGACGATATATGTATGAGTGAGCTTCTAATAAGGGATCCCCTATTTTGCTACGGTGTGGACCTCCTACTTCTTGATCAAATTATGATCATCTGAACCGTTCAATGTGTTTAAAACGTGTTTTCAAGGGTACCCGTAAGAGATCGGCTCAAAATAATATCCGGAAAGTCTTTGATCCGTTCAATTTTTCATAAAACTGTTCCTGTCAGCATTTATCAAAAACTGTTTAGATCAAGCTCTTCTCGATATTATTTCGAGCCGATTTCTTGCAGGTACCCTTAAAAACACGTTTTAAACATAATGAACGGTTCAGATCATCAAAATAAAGGATCCCTCATTAGAAGCGCGGACGATATATGTATGAGTGAGCTTCTAATAAGGGATCCCCTATTTTGCTACGGTGTGGACCTCCTACTTCTTGATCAAATTATGATGATCTGAACCGTTCAATGTGTTTAAAACGTGTTTTTAAGGGTACCCGTAAGAGATCGGCTCAAAATAATATCCGGAAAGTCTTTGATCCGTTCAATTTTTCATAAAACTGTTCCTGTCAGCATTTATCAAAAACTGTTTAGATCAAGCTCTTCTCGATATTATTTCGAGCCGATTTCTTGCAGGTACCCTTAAAAACACGTTTTAAACATAATGAACGGTTCAGATCATCAAAATAAAGGATCCCTCATTAGAAGCGCGGACGATATATGTATGAGTGAGCTTCTAATAAGGGATCCCCTATTTTGCTACGGTGTGGACCTCCTACTTCTTGATCAAATTATGATGATCTGAACCGTTCAATGTGTTTAAAACGTGTTTTCAAGGGTACCCGTAAGAGATCGGCTCAAAATAATATCCGGAAAGTCTTTGATCCGTTCAATTTTTCATAAAACTGTTCCTGTCGGCATTTATCAAAAACTGTTTAGATCAAGCTCTTCTCGATATTATTTCGAGCCGATTTCTTGCAGGTACCCTTAAAAACACGTTTTAAACATAATGAACGGTTCAGATCATCAAAATAAAGGATCCCTCATTAGAAGCGCGGACGATATATGTAGGAGTGAGCTTCTAATAAGGGATCCCCTATTTTGCTACGGTGTGGACCTCCTACTTCTTGATCAAATTATGATGATCTGAACCGTTCAATGTGTTTAAAACGTGTTTTCAAGGGTACCCGTAAGAGATCGGCTCAAAATAATATCCGGAAAGTCTTTGATCCGTTCAATTTTTCATAAAACTGTTCCTGTCAGCATTTATCAAAAACTGTTTAGATCAAGCTCTTCTCGATATTATTTCGAGCCGATTTCTTGCAGGTACCCTTAAAAACACGTTTTAAACATAATGAACGGTTCAGATCATCAAAATAAAGGATCCCTCATTAGAAGCGCGGACGATATATGTATGAGTGAGCTTCTAATAAGGGATCCCCTATTTTGCTACGGTGTGGACCTCCTACTTCTTGATCAAATTATGATGATCTGAACCGTTCAATGTGTTTAAAACGTGTTTTCAAGGGTACCCGTAAGAGATCGGCTCAAAATAATATCCGGAAAGTCTTTGATCCGTTCAATTTTTCATGAAACTGTTCCTGTCAGCATTTATCAAAAACTGTTTAGATCAAGCTCTTCTCGATATTATTTCGAGCCGATTTCTTGCAGGTACCCTTAAAAACACGTTTTAAACATAATGAACGGTTCAGATCATCAAAATAAAGGATCCCTCATTAGAAGCGCGGACGATATATGTAGGAGTGAGCTTCTAATAAGGGATCCCCTATTTTGCTACGGTGTGGACCTCCTACTTCTTGATCAAATTATGATGATCTGAACCGTTCAATGTGTTTAAAACGTGTTTTCAAGGGTACCCGTAAGAGATCGGCTCAAAATAATATCCGGAAAGTCTTTGATCCGTTCAATTTTTCATAAAACTGTTCCTGTCAGCATTTATCAAAAACTGTTTAGATCAAGCTCTTCTCGATATTATTTCGAGCCGATTTCTTGCAGGTACCCTTAAAAACACGTTTTAAACATAATGAACGGTTCAGATCATCAAAATAAAGGATCCCTCATTAGAAGCGCGGACGATATATGTATGAGTGAGCTTCTAATAAGGGATCCCCTATTTTGCTACGGTGTGGACCTCCTACTTCTTGATCAAATTATGATGATCTGAACCGTTCAATGTGTTTAAAACGTGTTTTTAAGGGTACCCGTAAGAGATCGGCTCAAAATAATATCCGGAAAGTCTTTGATCCGTTCAATTTTTCATAAAACTGTTCCTGTCAGCATTTATCAAAAACTGTTTAGATCAAGCTCTTCTCGATATTATTTCGAGCCGATTTCTTGCAGGTACCCTTAAAAACACGTTTTAAACATAATGAACGGTTCAGATCATCAAAATAAAGGATCCCTCATTAGAAGCGCGGACGATATATGTATGAGTGAGCTTCTAATAAGGGATCCCCTATTTTGCTACGGTGTGGACCTCCTACTTCTTGATCAAATTATGATGATCTGAACCGTTCAATGTGTTTAAAACGTGTTTTCAAGGGTACCCGTAAGAGATCGGCTCAAAATAATATCCGGAAAGTCTTTGATCCGTTCAATTTTTCATAAAACTGTTCCTGTCGGCATTTATCAAAAACTGTTTAGATCAAGCTCTTCTCGATATTATTTCGAGCCGATTTCTTGCAGGTACCCTTAAAAACACGTTTTAAACATAATGAACGGTTCAGATCATCAAAATAAAGGATCCCTCATTAGAAGCGCGGACGATATATGTAGGAGTGAGCTTCTAATAAGGGATCCCCTATTTTGCTACGGTGTGGACCTCCTACTTCTTGATCAAATTATGATGATCTGAACCGTTCAATGTGTTTAAAACGTGTTTTCAAGGGTACCCGTAAGAGATCGGCTCAAAATAATATCCGGAAAGTCTTTGATCCGTTCAATTTTTCATAAAACTGTTCCTGTCAGCATTTATCAAAAACTGTTTAGATCAAGCTCTTCTCGATATTATTTCGAGCCGATTTCTTGCAGGTACCCTTAAAAACACGTTTTAAACATAATGAACGGTTCAGATCATCAAAATAAAGGATCCCTCATTAGAAGCGCGGACTATATATGTATGAGTGAGCTTCTAATAAGGGATCCCCTATTTTTGCTACGGTGTGGACCTCCTACTTCTTGATCAAATTATGATGATCTGAACCGTTCAATGTGTTTAAAACGTGTTTTCAAGGGTACCCGTAAGAGATCGGCTCAAAATAATATCCGGAAAGTCTTTGATCCGTTCAATTTTTCATAAAACTGTTCCTGTCAGCATTTATCAAAAACTGTTTAGATCAAGCTCTTCTCGATATTATTTCGAGCCGATTTCTTGCAAGTACCCTTAAAAACACGTTTTAAACATAATGAACGGTTCAGATCATCAAAATAAAGGATCCCTCATTAGAAGCGCGGACTATATATGTATGAGTGAGCTTCTAATAAGGGATCCCCTATTTTGCTACGGTGTGGACCTCCTACTTCTTGATCAAATTATGATGATCTGAACCGTTCAATGTGTTTAAAACGTGTTTTTAAGGGTACCCGTAAGAGATCGGCTCAAAATAATATCCGGAAAGTCTTTGATCCGTTCAATTTTTCATAAAACTGTTCCTGTCAGCATTTATCAAAAACTGTTTAGATCAAGCTCTTCTCGATATTATTTCGAGCCGATTTTTTGCAGGTACCCTTAAAAACACGTTTTAAACATAATGAACGGTTCAGATCATCAAAATAAAGGACCCCTCATTAGAAGCGCGGACTATATATGTATGAGTGAGCTTCTAATAAGGGATCCCCTATTTTTGCTACGGTGTGGACCTCCTACTTCTTGATCAAATTATGATGATCTGAACCGTTCAATGTGTTTAAAACGTGTTTTTAAGGGTACCCGTAAGAGATCGGCTCAAAATAATATCCGGAAAGTCTTTGATCCGTTCAATTTTTCATAAAACTGTTCCTGTCAGCATTTATCAAAAACTGTTTAGATCAAGCTCTTCTCGATATTATTTCGAGCCGATTTCTTGCAGGTACCCTTAAAAACACGTTTTAAACATAATGAACGGTTCAGATCATCAAAATAAAGGATCCCTCATTAGAAGCGCGGACTATATATGTATGAGTGAGCTTCTAATAAGGGATCCCCTATTTTTGCTACGGTGTGGACCTCCTACTTCTTGATCAAATTATGATGATCTGAACCGTTCAATGTGTTTAAAACGTGTTTTTAAGGGTACCCGTAAGAGATCGGCTCAAAATAATATCCGGAAAGTCTTTGATCCGTTCAATTTTTCATAAAACTGTTCCTGTCGGCATTTATCAAAAACTGTTTAGATCAAGCTCTTCTCGATATTATTTCGAGCCGATTTCTTGCAGGTACCCTTAAAAACACGTTTTAAACATAATGAACGGTTCAGATCATCAAAATAAAGGATCCCTCATTAGAAGCGCGGACGATATATGTATGAGTGAGCTTCTAATAAGGGATCCCCTATTTTGCTACGGTGTGGACCTCCTACTTCTTGATCAAATTATGATGATCTGAACCGTTCAATGTGTTTAAAACGTGTTTTTAAGGGTACCCGTAAGAGATCGGCTCAAAATAATATCCGGAAAGTCTTTGATCCGTTCAATTTTTCATAAAACTGTTCCTGTCGGCATTTATCAAAAACTGTTTAGATCAAGCTCTTCTCGATATTATTTCGAGCCGATTTCTTGCAGGTACCCTTAAAAACACGTTTTAAACATAATGAACGGTTCAGATCATCAAAATAAAGGATCCCTCATTAGAAGCGCGGACTATATATGTATGAGTGAGCTTCTAATAAGGGATCCCCTATTTTTGCTACGGTGTGGACCTCCTACTTCTTGATCAAATTATGATGATCTGAACCGTTCAATGTGTTTAAAACGTGTTTTTAAGGGTACCCGTAAGAGATCGGCTCAAAATAATATCCGGAAAGTCTTTGATCCGTTCAATTTTTCATAAAACTGTTCCTGTCAGCATTTATCAAAAACTGTTTAGATCAAGCTCTTCTCGATATTATTTCGAGCCGATTTCTTGCAGGTACCCTTAAAAACACGTTTTAAACATAATGAACGGTTCAGATCATCAAAATAAAGGATCCCTCATTAGAAGCGCGGACGATATATGTATGAGTGAGCTTCTAATAAGGGATCCCCTATTTTGCTACGGTGTGGACCTCCTACTTCTTGATCAAATTATGATGATCTGAACCGTTCAATGTGTTTAAAACGTGTTTTTAAGGGTACCCGTAAGAGATCGGCTCAAAATAATATCCGGAAAGTCTTTGATCCGTTCAATTTTTCATAAAACTGTTCCTGTCAGCATTTATCAAAAACTGTTTAGATCAAGCTCTTCTCGATATTATTTCGAGCCGATTTTTTGCAGGTACCCTTAAAAACACGTTTTAAACATAATGAACGGTTCAGATCATCAAAATAAAGGACCCCTCATTAGAAGCGCGGACTATATATGTATGAGTGAGCTTCTAATAAGGGATCCCCTATTTTTGCTACGGTGTGGACCTCCTACTTCTTGATCAAATTATGATGATCTGAACCGTTCAATGTGTTTAAAACGTGTTTTTAAGGGTACCCGTAAGAGATCGGCTCAAAATAATATCCGGAAAGTCTTTGATCCGTTCAATTTTTCATAAAACTGTTCCTGTCAGCATTTATCAAAAACTGTTTAGATCAAGCTCTTCTCGATATTATTTCGAGCCGATTTCTTGCAGGTACCCTTAAAAACACGTTTTAAACATAATGAACGGTTCAGATCATCAAAATAAAGGATCCCTCATTAGAAGCGCGGACTATATATGTATGAGTGAGCTTCTAATAAGGGATCCCCTATTTTTGCTACGGTGTGGACCTCCTACTTCTTGATCAAATTATGATGATCTGAACCGTTCAATGTGTTTAAAACGTGTTTTTAAGGGTACCCGTAAGAGATCGGCTCAAAATAATATCCGGAAAGTCTTTGATCCGTTCAATTTTTCATAAAACTGTTCCTGTCAGCATTTATCAAAAACTGTTTAGATCAAGCTCTTCTCGATATTATTTCGAGCCGATTTCTTGCAGGTACCCTTAAAAACACGTTTTAAACATAATGAACGGTTCAGATCATCAAAATAAAGGATCCCTCATTAGAAGCGCGGACTATATATGTATGAGTGAGCTTCTAATAAGGGATCCCCTATTTTTGCTACGGTGTGGACCTCCTACTTCTTGATCAAATTATGATGATCTGAACCGTTCAATGTGTTTAAAACGTGTTTTTAAGGGTACACGTAAGAGATCGGCTCAAAATAATATCCGGAAAGTCTTTGATCCGTTCAATTTTTCATAAAACTGTTCCTGTCAGCATTTATCAAAAACTGTTTAGATCAAGCTCTTCTCGATATTATTTCGAGCCGATTTCTTGCAGGTACCCTTAAAAACACGTTTTAAACATAATGAACGGTTCAGATCATCAAAATAAAGGATCCCTCATTAGAAGCGCGGACTATATATGTATGAGTGAGCTTCTAATAAGGGATCCCCTATTTTGCTACGGTGTGGACCTCCTACTTCTTGATCAAATTATGATGATCTGAACCGTTCAATGTATTTAAAACGTGTTTTTAAGGGTACCCGTAAGAGATCGGCTCAAAATAATATCCGGAAAGTCTTTGATCCGTTCAATTTTTCATAAAACTGTTCCTGTCAGCATTTATCAAAAACTGTTTAGATCAAGCTCTTCTCGATATTATTTCGAGCCGATTTCTTGCAGGTACCCTTAAAAACACGTTTTAAACATAATGAACGGTTCAGATCATCAAAATAAAGGATCCCTCATTAGAAGCGCGGACGATATATGTATGAGTGAGCTTCTAATAAGGGATCCCCTATTTTGCTACGGTGTGGACCTCCTACTTCTTGATCAAATTATGATGATCTGAACCGTTCAATGTGTTTAAAACGTGTTTTTAAGGGTACCCGTAAGAGATCGGCTCAAAATAATATCCGGAAAGTCTTTGATCCGTTCAATTTTTCATAAAACTGTTCCTGTCAGCATTTATCAAAAACTGTTTAGATCAAGCTCTTCTCGATATTATTTCGAGCCGATTTCTTGCAGGTACCCTTAAAAACACGTTTTAAACATAATGAACGGTTCAGATCATCAAAATAAAGGATCCCTCATTAGAAGCGCGGACGATATATGTATGAGTGAGCTTCTAATAAGGGATCCCCTATTTTGCTACGGTGTGGACCTCCTACTTCTTGATCAAATTATGATGATCTGAACCGTTCAATGTGTTTAAAACGTGTTTTTAAGGGTACCCGTAAGAGATCGGCTCAAAATAATATCCGGAAAGTCTTTGATCCGTTCAATTTTTCATAAAACTGTTCCTGTCAGCATTTATCAAAAACTGTTTAGATCAAGCTCTTCTCGATATTATTTCGAGCCGATTTCTTGCAGGTACCCTTAAAAACACGTTTTAAACATAATGAACGGTTCAGATCATCAAAATAAAGGATCCCTCATTAGAAGCGCGGACTATATATGTATGAGTGAGCTTCTAATAAGGGATCCCCTATTTTTGCTACGGTGTGGACCTCCTACTTCTTGATCAAATTATGATGATCTGAACCGTTCAATGTGTTTAAAACGTGTTTTTAAGGGTACCCGTAAGAGATCGGCTCAAAATAATATCCGGAAAGTCTTTGATCCGTTCAATTTTTCATAAAACTGTTCCTGTCAGCATTTATCAAAAACTGTTTAGATCAAGCTCTTCTCGATATTATTTCGAGCCGATTTCTTGCAGGTACCCTTAAAAACACGTTTTAAACATAATGAACGGTTCAGATCATCAAAATAAAGGATCCCTCATTAGAAGCGCGGACTATATATGTATGAGTGAGCTTCTAATAAGGGATCCCCTATTTTTGCTACGGTGTGGACCTCCTACTTCTTGATCAAATTATGATGATCTGAACCGTTCAATGTGTTTAAAACGTGTTTTTAAGGGTACACGTAAGAGATCGGCTCAAAATAATATCCGGAAAGTCTTTGATCCGTTCAATTTTTCATAAAACTGTTCCTGTCAGCATTTATCAAAAACTGTTTAGATCAAGCTCTTCTCGATATTATTTCGAGCCGATTTCTTGCAGGTACCCTTAAAAACACGTTTTAAACATAATGAACGGTTCAGATCATCAAAATAAAGGATCCCTCATTAGAAGCGCGGACTATATATGTATGAGTGAGCTTCTAATAAGGGATCCCCTATTTTGCTACGGTGTGGACCTCCTACTTCTTGATCAAATTATGATGATCTGAACCGTTCAATGTATTTAAAACGTGTTTTTAAGGGTACCCGTAAGAGATCGGCTCAAAATAATATCCGGAAAGTCTTTGATCCGTTCAATTTTTCATAAAACTGTTCCTGTCAGCATTTATCAAAAACTGTTTAGATCAAGCTCTTCTCGATATTATTTCGAGCCGATTTCTTGCAGGTACCCTTAAAAACACGTTTTAAACATAATGAACGGTTCAGATCATCAAAATAAAGGATCCCTCATTAGAAGCGCGGACGATATATGTATGAGTGAGCTTCTAATAAGGGATCCCCTATTTTGCTACGGTGTGGACCTCCTACTTCTTGATCAAATTATGATGATCTGAACCGTTCAATGTGTTTAAAACGTGTTTTTAAGGGTACCCGTAAGAGATCGGCTCAAAATAATATCCGGAAAGTCTTTGATCCGTTCAATTTTTCATAAAACTGTTCCTGTCAGCATTTATCAAAAACTGTTTAGATCAAGCTCTTCTCGATATTATTTCGAGCCGATTTCTTGCAGGTACCCTTAAAAACACGTTTTAAACATAATGAACGGTTCAGATCATCAAAATAAAGGATCCCTCATTAGAAGCGCGGACGATATATGTATGAGTGAGCTTCTAATAAGGGATCCCCTATTTTGCTACGGTGTGGACCTCCTACTTCTTGATCAAATTATGATGATCTGAACCGTTCAATGTGTTTAAAACGTGTTTTTAAGGGTACCCGTAAGAGATCGGCTCAAAATAATATCCGGAAAGTCTTTGATCCGTTCAATTTTTCATAAAACTGTTCCTGTCAGCATTTATCAAAAACTGTTTAGATCAAGCTCTTCTCGATATTATTTCGAGCCGATTTCTTGCAGGTACCCTTAAAAACACGTTTTAAACATAATGAACGGTTCAGATCATCAAAATAAAGGATCCCTCATTAGAAGCGCGGACTATATATGTATGAGTGAGCTTCTAATAAGGGATCCCCTATTTTTGCTACGGTGTGGACCTCCTACTTCTTGATCAAATTATGATGATCTGAACCGTTCAATGTGTTTAAAACGTGTTTTTAAGGGTACCCGTAAGAGATCGGCTCAAAATAATATCCGGAAAGTCTTTGATCCGTTCAATTTTTCATAAAACTGTTCCTGTCAGCATTTATCAAAAACTGTTTAGATCAAGCTCTTCTCGATATTATTTCGAGCCGATTTCTTGCAGGTACCCTTAAAAACACGTTTTAAACATAATGAACGGTTCAGATCATCAAAATAAAGGATCCCTCATTAGAAGCGCGGACTATATATGTATGAGTGAGCTTCTAATAAGGGATCCCCTATTTTTGCTACGGTGTGGACCTCCTACTTCTTGATCAAATTATGATGATCTGAACCGTTCAATGTGTTTAAAACGTGTTTTTAAGGGTACCCGTAAGAGATCGGCTCAAAATAATATCCGGAAAGTCTTTGATCCGTTCAATTTTTCATAAAACTGTTCCTGTCAGCATTTATCAAAAACTGTTTAGATCAAGCTCTTCTCGATATTATTTCGAGCCGATTTCTTGCAGGTACCCTTAAAAACACGTTTTAAACATAATGAACGGTTCAGATCATCAAAATAAAGGATCCCTCATTAGAAGCGCGGACTATATATGTATGAGTGAGCTTCTAATAAGGGATCCCCTATTTTGCTACGGTGTGGACCTCCTACTTCTTGATCAAATTATGATGATCTGAACCGTTCAATGTGTTTAAAACGTGTTTTTAAGGGTACCCGTAAGAGATCGGCTCAAAATAATATCCGGAAAGTCTTTGATCCGTTCAATTTTTCATAAAACTGTTCCTGTCAGCATTTATCAAAAACTGTTTAGATCAAGCTCTTCTCGATATTATTTCGAGCCGATTTCTTGCAGGTACCCTTAAAAACACGTTTTAAACATAATGAACGGTTCAGATCATCAAAATAAAAGACCCCTCATTAGAAGCGCGGACTATATATGTATGAGTGAGCTTCTAATAAGGGATCCCCTATTTTTGCTACGGTGTGGACCTCCTACTTCTTGATCAAATTATGATGATCTGAACCGTTCAATGTGTTTAAAACGTGTTTTTAAGGGTACCCGTAAGAGATCGGCTCAAAATAATATCCGGAAAGTCTTTGATCCGTTCAATTTTTCATAAAACTGTTCCTGTCAGCATTTATCAAAAACTGTTTAGATCAAGCTCTTCTCGATATTATTTCGAGCCGATTTCTTGCAGGTACCCTTAAAAACACGTTTTAAACATAATGAACGGTTCAGATCATCAAAATAAAGGATCCCTCATTAGAAGCGCGGACTATATATGTATGAGTGAGCTTCTAATAAGGGATCCCCTATTTTTGCTACGGTGTGGACCTCCTACTTCTTGATCAAATTATGATGATCTGAACCGTTCAATGTGTTTAAAACGTGTTTTTAAGGGTACCCGTAAGAGATCGGCTCAAAATAATATCCGGAAAGTCTTTGATCCGTTCAATTTTTCATAAAACTGTTCCTGTCAGCATTTATCAAAAACTGTTTAGATCAAGCTCTTCTCGATATTATTTCGAGCCGATTTCTTGCAGGTACCCTTAAAAACACGTTTTAAACATAATGAACGGTTCAGATCATCAAAATAAAGGATCCCTCATTAGAAGCGCGGACTATATATGTATGAGTGAGCTTCTAATAAGGGATCCCCTATTTTTGCTACGGTGTGGACCTCCTACTTCTTGATCAAATTATGATGATCTGAACCGTTCAATGTGTTTAAAACGTGTTTTTAAGGGTACCCGTAAGAGATCGGCTCAAAATAATATCCGGAAAGTCTTTGATCCGTTCAATTTTTCATAAAACTGTTCCTGTCAGCATTTATCAAAAACTGTTTAGATCAAGCTCTTCTCGATATTATTTCGAGCCGATTTCTTGCAGGTACCCTTAAAAACACGTTTTAAACATAATGAACGGTTCAGATCATCAAAATAAAGGATCCCTCATTAGAAGCGCGGACTATATATGTATGAGTGAGCTTCTAATAAGGGATCCCCTATTTTGCTACGGTGTGGACCTCCTACTTCTTGATCAAATTATGATGATCTGAACCGTTCAATGTATTTAAAACGTGTTTTTAAGGGTACCCGTAAGAGATCGGCTCAAAATAATATCCGGAAAGTCTTTGATCCGTTCAATTTTTCATAAAACTGTTCCTGTCAGCATTTATCAAAAACTGTTTAGATCAAGCTCTTCTCGATATTATTTCGAGCCGATTTCTTGCAGGTACCCTTAAAAACACGTTTTAAACATAATGAACGGTTCAGATCATCAAAATAAAGGACCCCTCATTAGAAGCGCGGACTATATATGTATGAGTGAGCTTCTAATAAGGGATCCCCTATTTTTGCTACGGTGTGGACCTCCTACTTCTTGATCAAATTATGATGATCTGAACCGTTCAATGTGTTTAAAACGTGTTTTTAAGGGTACCCGTAAGAGATCGGCTCAAAATAATATCCGGAAAGTCTTTGATCCGTTCAATTTTTCATAAAACTGTTCCTGTCAGCATTTATCAAAAACTGTTTAGATCAAGCTCTTCTCGATATTATTTCGAGCCGATTTCTTGCAGGTACCCTTAAAAACACGTTTTAAACATAATGAACGGTTCAGATCATCAAAATAAAGGATCCCTCATTAGAAGCGCGGACTATATATGTATGAGTGAGCTTCTAATAAGGGATCCCCTATTTTGCTACGGTGTGGACCTCCTACTTCTTGATCAAATTATGATGATCTGAACCGTTCAATGTATTTAAAACGTGTTTTTAAGGGTACCCGTAAGAGATCGGCTCAAAATAATATCCGGAAAGTCTTTGATCCGTTCAATTTTTCATAAAACTGTTCCTGTCAGCATTTATCAAAAACTGTTTAGATCAAGCTCTTCTCGATATTATTTCGAGCCGATTTCTTGCAGGTACCCTTAAAAACACGTTTTAAACATAATGAACGGTTCAGATCATCAAAATAAAGGACCCCTCATTAGAAGCGCGGACTATATATGTATGAGTGAGCTTCTAATAAGGGATCCCCTATTTTTGCTACGGTGTGGACCTCCTACTTCTTGATCAAATTATGATGATCTGAACCGTTCAATGTGTTTAAAACGTGTTTTTAAGGGTACCCGTAAGAGATCGGCTCAAAATAATATCCGGAAAGTCTTTGATCCGTTCAATTTTTCATAAAACTGTTCCTGTCAGCATTTATCAAAAACTGTTTAGATCAAGCTCTTCTCGATATTATTTCGAGCCGATTTCTTGCAGGTACCCTTAAAAACACGTTTTAAACATAATGAACGGTTCAGATCATCAAAATAAAGGACCCCTCATTAGAAGCGCGGACTATATATGTATGAGTGAGCTTCTAATAAGGGATCCCCTATTTTTGCTACGGTGTGGACCTCCTACTTCTTGATCAAATTATGATGATCTGAACCGGTCAATGTGTTTAAAACGTGTTTTTAAGGGTACCCGTAAGAGATCGGCTCAAAATAATATCCGGAAAGTCTTTGATCCGTTCAATTTTTCATAAAACTGTTCCTGTCAGCATTTATCAAAAACTGTTTAGATCAAGCTCTTCTCGATATTATTTCGGGCCGATTTCTTGCAGGTACCCTTAAAAACACGTTTTAAACATAATGAACGGTTCAGATCATCAAAATAAAGGATCCCTCATTAGAAGCGCGGACTATATATGTATGAGTGAGCTTCTAATAAGGGATCCCCTATTTTTGCTACGGTGTGGACCTCCTACTTCTTGATCAAATTATGATGATCTGAACCGTTCAATGTGTTTAAAACGTGTTTTTAAGGGTACCCGTAAGAGATCGGCTCAAAATAATATCCGGAAAGCCTTTGATCCGTTCAATTTTTCATAAAACTGTTCCTGTCAGCATTTATCAAAAACTGTTTAGATCAAGCTCTTCTCGATATTATTTCGAGCCGATTTCTTGCAGGTACCCTTAAAAACACGTTTTAAACATAATGAACGGTTCAGATCATCAAAATAAAGGATCCCTCATTAGAAGCGCGGACTATATATGTATGAGTGAGCTTCTAATAAGGGATCCCCTATTTTTGCTACGGTGTGGACCTCCTACTTCTTGATCAAATTATGATGATCTGAACCGTTCAATGTGTTTAAAACGTGTTTTTAAGGGTACCCGTAAGAGATCGGCTCAAAATAATATCCGGAAAGCCTTTGATCCGTTCAATTTTTCATAAAACTGTTCCTGTCAGCATTTATCAAAAACTGTTTAGATCAAGCTCTTCTCGATATTATTTCGAGCCGATTTCTTGCAGGTACCCTTAAAAACACGTTTTAAACATAATGAACGGTTCAGATCATCAAAATAAAGGATCCCTCATTAGAAGCGCGGACTATATATGTATGAGTGAGCTTCTAATAAGGGATCCCCTATTTTTGCTACGGTGTGGACCTCCTACTTCTTGATCAAATTATGATGATCTGAACCGTTCAATGTGTTTAAAACGTGTTTTTAAGGGTACCCGTAAGAGATCGGCTCAAAATAATATCCGGAAAGTCTTTGATCCGTTCAATTTTTCATAAAACTGTTCCTGTCAGCATTTATCAAAAACTGTTTAGATCAAGCTCTTCTCGATATTATTTCGAGCCGATTTCTTGCAGGTACCCTTAAAAACACGTTTTAAACATAATGAACGGTTCAGATCATCAAAATAAAGGATCCCTCATTAGAAGCGCGGACTATATATGTATGAGTGAGCTTCTAATAAGGGATCCCCTATTTTTGATACGGTGTGGACCTCCTACTTCTTGATCAAATTATGATGATCTGAACCGTTCAATGTGTTTAAAACGTGTTTTTAAGGGTACCCGTAAGAGATCGGCTCAAAATAATATCCGGAAAGTCTTTGATCCGTTCAATTTTTCATAAAACTGTTCCTGTCAGCATTTATCAAAAACTGTTTAGATCAAGCTCTTCTCGATATTATTTCGGGCCGATTTCTTGCAGGTACCCTTAAAAACACGTTTTAAACATAATGAACGGTTCAGATCATCAAAATAAAGGATCCCTCATTAGAAGCGCGGACTATATATGTATGAGTGAGCTTCTAATAAGGGATCCCCTATTTTGCTACGGTGTGGACCTCCTACTTCTTGATCAAATTATGATGATCTGAACCGTTCAATGTGTTTAAAACGTGTTTTTAAGGGTACCCGTAAGAGATCGGCTCAAAATAATATCCGGAAAGTCTTTGATCCGTTCAATTTTTCATAAAACTGTTCCTGTCAGCATTTATCAAAAACTGTTTAGATCAAGCTCTTCTCGATATTATTTCGAGCCGATTTCTTGCAGGTACCCTTAAAAACACGTTTTAAACATAATGAACGGTTCAGATCATCAAAATAAAGGATCCCTCATTAGAAGCGCGGACTATCTATGTATGAGTGAGCTTCTAATAAGGGATCCCCTATTTTGCTACGGTGTGGACCTCCTACTTCTTGATCAAATTGTGATGATCTGAACCGTTCAATGTGTTTAAAACGTATTTTTAAGGGTACCCGTAAGAGATCGGCTCAAAATAATATCCGGAAAGTCTTTGATCCGTTCAATTTTTCATAAAACTGTTCCTGTCAGCATTTATCAAAAACTGTTTAGATCAAGCTCTTCTCGATATTATTTCGAGCCGATTTCTTGCAGGTACCCTTAAAAACACGTTTTAAACATAATGAACGGTTCAGATCATCAAAATAAAGGATCCCTCATTAGAAGCGCGGACTATATATGTATGAGTGAGCTTCTAATAAGGGATCCCCTATTTTGCTACGGTGTGGACCTCCTACTTCTTGATCAAATTATGATGATCTGAACCGTTCAATGTGTTTAAAACGTGTTTTTAAGGGTACCCGTAAGAGATCGGCTCAAAATAATATCCGGAAAGTCGATGATCCGTTCAATTTTTCATAAAACTGTTCCTGTCAGCATTTATCAAAAACTGTTTAGATCAAGCTCTTCTCGATATTATTTCGAGCCGATTTCTTGCAGGTACCCTTAAAAACACGTTTTAAACATAATGAACGGTTCAGATCATCAAAATAAAGGATCCCTCATTAGAAGCGCGGACTATATATGTATGAGTGAGCTTCTAATAAGGGATCCCCTAATTTGCTACGGTGTGGACCTCCTACTTCTTGATCAAATTATGATGATCTGAACCGTTCAATGTGTTTAAAACGTGTTTTTAAGGGTACCCGTAAGAGATCGGCTCAAAATAATATCCGGAAAGTGTTTGATCCGTTCAATTTTTCATAAAACTGTTCCTGTCAGCATTTATCAAAAACTGTTTAGATCAAGCTCTTCTCGATATTATTTCGGGCCGATTTCTTGCAGGTACCCTTAAAAACACGTTTTAAACATAATGAACGGTTCAGATCATCAAAATAAAGGATCCCTCATTAGAAGCGCGGACTATATATGTATGAGTGAGCTTCTAATAAGGGATCCCCTATTTTTGCTACGGTGTGGACCTCCTACTTCTTGATCAAATTATGATGATCTGAACCGTTCAATGTGTTTAAAACGTGTTTTTAAGGGTACCCGTAAGAGATCGGCTCAAAATAATATCCGGAAAGTCTTTGATCCGTTCAATTTTTCATAAAACTGTTCCTGTCAGCATTTATCAAAAACTGTTTAGATCAAGCTCTTCTCGATATTATTTCGAGCCGATTTCTTGCAGGTACCCTTAAAAACACGTTTTAAACATAATGAACGGTTCAGATCATCAAAATAAAGGACCCCTCATTAGAAGCGCGGACTATATATGTATGAGTGAGCTTCTAATAAGGGATCCCCTATTTTTGCTACGGTGTGGACCTCCTACTTCTTGATCAAATTATGATGATCTGAACCGTTCAATGTGTTTAAAACGTGTTTTTAAGGGTACCCGTAAGAGATCGGCTCAAAATAATATCCGGAAAGTCTTTGATCCGTTCAATTTTTCATAAAACTGTTCCTGTCAGCATTTATCAAAAACTGTTTAGATCAAGCTCTTCTCGATATTATTTCGAGCCGATTTCTTGCAGGTACCCTTAAAAACACGTTTTAAACATAATGAACGGTTCAGATCATCAAAATAAAGGATCCCTCATTAGAAGCGCGGACTATATATGTATGAGTGAGCTTCTAATAAGGGATCCCCTATTTTTGCTACGGTGTGGACCTCCTACTTCTTGATCAAATTATGATGATCTGAACCGTTCAATGTGTTTAAAACGTGTTTTTAAGGGTACCCGTAAGAGATCGGCTCAAAATAATATCCGGAAAGTCTTTGATCCGTTCAATTTTTCATAAAACTGTTCCTGTCAGCATTTATCAAAAACTGTTTAGATCAAGCTCTTCTCGATATTATTTCGGGCCGATTTCTTGCAGGTACCCTTAAAAACACGTTTTAAACATAATGAACAGTTCAGATCATCAAAATAAAGGATCCCTCATTAGAAGCGCGGACTATATATGTATGAGTGAGCTTCTAATAAGGGATCCCCTATTTTGCTACGGTGTGGACCTCCTACTTCTTGATCAAATTATGATGATCTGAACCGTTCAATGTGTTTAAAACGTGTTTTTAAGGGTACCCGTAAGAGATCGGCTCAAAATAATATCCGGAAAGTCTTTGATCCGTTCAATTTTTCATAAAACTGTTCCTGTCAGCATTTATCAAAAACTGTTTAGATCAAGCTCTTCTCGATATTATTTCGAGCCGATTTCTTGCAGGTACCCTTAAAAACACGTTTTAAACATAATGAACGGTTCAGATCATCAAAATAAAGGATCCCTCATTTGAAGCGCGGACTATATATGTATGAGTGAGCTTCTAATAAGGGATCCCCTAATTTGCTACGGTGTGGACCTCCTACTTCTTGATCAAATTATGATGATCTGAACCGTTCAATGTGTTTAAAACGTGTTTTTAAGGGTACCCGTAAGAGATCGGCTCAAAATAATATCCGGAAAGTCTTTGATCCGTTCAATTTTTCATAAAACTGTTCCTGTCAGCATTTATCAAAAACTGTTTAGATCAAGCTCTTCTCGATATTATTTCGAGCCGATTTCTTGCAGGTACCCTTAAAAACACGTTTTAAACATAATGAACGGTTCAGATCATCAAAATAAAGGATCCCTCATTAGAAGCGCGGACTATATATGTATGAGTGAGCTTCTAATAAGGGATCCCCTATTTTGCTACGGTGTGGACCTCCTACTTCTTGATCAAATTATGATGATCTGAACCGTTCAATGTGTTTAAAACGTGTTTTTAAGGGTACCCGTAAGAGATCGGCTCAAAATAATATCCGGAAAGTCTTTGATCCGTTCAATTTTTCATAAAACTGTTCCTGTCAGCATTTATCAAAAACTGTTTAGATCAAGCTCTTCTCGATATTAATTCGAGCCGATTTCTTGCAGGTACCCTTAAAAACACGTTTTAAACATAATGAACGGTTCAGATCATCAAAATAAAGGATCCCTCATTAGAAGCGCGGACTATCTATGTATGAGTGAGCTTCTAATAAGGGATCCCCTATTTTGCTACGGTGTGGACCTCCTACTTCTTGATCAAATTGTGATGATCTGAACCGTTCAATGTGTTTAAAACGTGTTTTTAAGGGTACCCGTAAGAGATCGGCTCAAAATAATATCCGGAAAGTCTTTGATCCGTTCAATTTTTCATAAAACTGTTCCTGTCAGCATTTATCAAAAACTGTTTAGATCAAGCTCTTCTCGATATTATTTCGAGTCGATTTCTTGCAGGTACCCTTAAAAACACGTTTTAAACATAATGAACGGTTCAGATCATCAAAATAAAGGATCCCTCATTAGAAGCGCGGACTATATATGTATGAGTGAGCTTCTAATAAGGGATCCCCTATTTTGCTACGGTGTGGACCTCCTACTTCTTGATCAAATTATGATGATCTGAACCGTTCAATGTGTTTAAAACGTGTTTTTAAGGGTACCCGTAAGAGATCGGCTCAAAATAATATCCGGAAAGTCTTTGATCCGTTCAATTTTTCATAAAACTGTTCCTGTCAGCATTTATCAAAAACTGTTTAGATCAAGCTCTTCTCGATATTATTTCGAGCCGATTTCTTGCAGGTACCCTTAAAAACACGTTTTAAACATAATGAACGGTTCAGATCATCAAAATAAAGGATCCCTCATTAGAAGCGCGGACTATATATGTATGAGTGAGCTTCTAATAAGGGATCCCCTATTTTGCTACGGTGTGGACCTCGTACTTCTTGATCAAATTATGATGATCTGAACCGTTCAATGTGTTTAAAACGTGTTTTTAAGGGTACCCGTAAGAGATCGGCTCAAAATAATATCCGGAAAGTCTTTGATCCGTTCAATTTTTCATAAAACTGTTCCTGTCAGCATTTATCAAAAACTGTTTAGATCAAGCTCTTCTCGATATTATTTCGAGCCGATTTCTTGCAGGTACCCTTAAAAACACGTTTTAAACATAATGAACGGTTCAGATCATCAAAATAAAGGATCCCTCATTAGAAGCGCGGACTATATATGTATGAGTGAGCTTCTAATAAGGGATCCCCTATTTTTGCTACGGTGTGGACCTCCTACTTCTTGATCAAATTATGATGATCTGAACCGTTCAATGTGTTTAAAACGTGTTTTTAAGGGTACCCGTAAGAGATCGGCTCAAAATAATATCCGGAAAGTCTTTGATCCGTTCAATTTTTCATAAAACTGTTCCTGTCAGCATTTATCAAAAACTGTTTAGATCAAGCTCTTCTCGATATTATTTCGAGCCGATTTCTTGCAGGTACCCTTAAAAACACGTTTTAAACATAATGAACGGTTCAGATCATCAAAATAAAGGATCCCTCATTAGAAGCGCGGACTATATATGTATGAGTGAGCTTCTAATAAGGGATCCCTATTTTTGCTACGGTGTGGACCTCCTACTTCTTGATCAAATTATGATGATCTGAACCGTTCAATGTGTTTAAAACGTGTTTTTAAGGGTACCCGTAAGAGATCGGCTCAAAATAATATCCGGAAAGTCTTTGATCCGTTCAATTTTTCATAAAACTGTTCCTGTCAGCATTTATCAAAAACTGTTTAGATCAAGCTCTTCTCGATATTATTTCGGGCCGATTTCTTGCAGGTACCCTTAAAAACACGTTTTAAACATAATGAACGGTTCAGATCATCAAAATAAAGGATCCCTCATTAGAAGCGCGGACTATATATGTATGAGTGAGCTTCTAATAAGGGATCCCCTATTTTTGCTACGGTGTGGACCTCCTACTTCTTGATCAAATTATGATGATCTGAACCGTTCAATGTGTTTAAAACGTGTTTTTAAGGGTACCCGTAAGAGATCGGCTCAAAATAATATCCGGAAAGTCTTTGATCCGTTCAATTTTTCATAAAACTGTTCCTGTCAGCATTTATCAAAAACTGTTTAGATCAAGCTCTTCTCGATATTATTTCGAGCCGATTTCTTGCAGGTACCCTTAAAAACACGTTTTAAACATAATGAACGGTTCAGATCATCAAAATAAAGGATCCCTCATTAGAAGCGCGGACTATATATGTATGAGTGAGCTTCTAATAAGGGATCCCCTATTTTTGCTACGGTGTGGACCTCCTACTTCTTGATCAAATTATGATGATCTGAACCGTTCAATGTGTTTAAAACGTGTTTTTAAGGGTACCCGTAAGAGATCGGCTCAAAATAATATCCGGAAAGTCTTTGATCCGTTCAATTTTTCATAAAACTGTTCCTGTCAGCATTTATCAAAAACTGTTTAGATCAAGCTCCTCTCGATATTATTTCGAGCCGATTTCTTGCAGGTACCCTTAAAAACACGTTTTAAACATAATGAACGGTTCAGATCATCAAAATAAAGGATCCCTCATTAGAAGCGCGGACTATATATGTATGAGTGAGCTTCTAATAAGGGATCCCCTATTTTGCTACGGTGTGGACCTCCTACTTCTTGATCAAATTATGATGATCTGAACCGTTCAATGTGTTTAAAACGTGTTTTTAAGGGTACCCGTAAGAGATCGGCTCAAAATAATATCCGGAAAGTCTTTGATCCGTTCAATTTTTCATAAAACTGTTCCTGTCAGCATTTATCAAAAACTGTTTAGATCAAGCTCTTCTCGATATTATTTCGAGCCGATTTCTTGCAGGTACCCTTAAAAACACGTTTTAAACATAATGAACGGTTCAGATCATCAAAATAAAGGATCCCTCATTAGAAGCGCGGACTATATATGTATGAGTGAGCTTCTAATAAGGGATCCCCTATTTTTGCTACGGTGTGGACCTCCTACTTCTTGATCAAATTATGATGATCTGAACCGTTCAATGTGTTTAAAACGTGTTTTTAAGGGTACCCGTAAGAGATCGGCTCAAAATAATATCCGGAAAGTCTTTGATCCGTTCAATTTTTCATAAAACTGTTCCTGTCAGCATTTATCAAAAACTGTTTAGATCAAGCTCTTCTCGATATTATTTCGGGCCGATTTCTTGCAGGTACCCTTAAAAACACGTTTTAAACATAATGAACGGTTCAGATCATCAAAATAAAGGATCCCTCATTAGAAGCGCGGACTATATATGTATGAGTGAGCTTCTAATAAGGGATCCCCTATTTTTGCTACGGTGTGGACCTCCTACTTCTTGATCAAATTATGATGATCTGAACCGTTCAATGTGTTTAAAACGTGTTTTTAAGGGTACCCGTAAGAGATCGGCTCAAAATAATATCCGGAAAGTCTTTGATCCGTTCAATTTTTCATAAAACTGTTCCTGTCAGCATTTATCAAAAACTGTTTAGATCAAGCTCTTCTCGATATTATTTCGAGCCGATTTCTTGCAGGTACCCTTAAAAACACGTTTTAAACATAATGAACGGTTCAGATCATCAAAATAAAGGATCCCTCATTAGAAGCGCGGACTATATATGTATGAGTGAGCTTCTAATAAGGGATCCCCTATTTTTGCTACGGTGTGGACCTCCTACTTCTTGATCAAATTATGATGATCTGAACCGTTCAATGTGTTTAAAACGTGTTTTTAAGGGTACCCGTAAGAGATCGGCTCAAAATAATATCCGGAAAGTCTTTGATCCGTTCAATTTTTCATAAAACTGTTCCTGTCAGCATTTATCAAAAACTGTTTAGATCAAGCTCCTCTCGATATTATTTCGAGCCGATTTCTTGCAGGTACCCTTAAAAACACGTTTTAAACATAATGAACGGTTCAGATCATCAAAATAAAGGATCCCTCATTAGAAGCGCGGACTATATATGTATGAGTGAGCTTCTAATAAGGGATCCCCTATTTTGCTACGGTGTGGACCTCCTACTTCTTGATCAAATTATGATGATCTGAACCGTTCAATGTGTTTAAAACGTGTTTTTAAGGGTACCCGTAAGAGATCGGCTCAAAATAATATCCGGAAAGTCTTTGATCCGTTCAATTTTTCATAAAACTGTTCCTGTCAGCATTTATCAAAAACTGTTTAGATCAAGCTCTTCTCGATATTATTTCGAGCCGATTTCTTGCAGGTACCCTTAAAAACACGTTTTAAACATAATGAACGGTTCAGATCATCAAAATAAAGGATCCCTCATTTGAAGCGCGGACTATATATGTATGAGTGAGCTTCTAATAAGGGATCCCCTATTTTGCTACGGTGTGGACCTCGTACTTCTTGATCAAATTATGATGATCTGAACCGTTCAATGTGTTTAAAACGTGTTTTTAAGGGTGCCCGTAAGAGATCGGCTCAAAATAATATCCGGAAAGTCTTTGATCCGTTCAATTTTTCATAAAACTGTTCCTGTCAGCATTTATCAAAAACTGTTTAGATCAAGCTCTTCTCGATATTATTTCGAGCCGATTTCTTGCAGGTACCCTTAAAAACACGTTTTAAACATAATGAACGGTTCAGATCATCAAAATAAAGGATCCCTCATTAGAAGCGCGGACTATATATGTATGAGTGAGCTTCTAATAAGGGATCCCCTATTTTTGCTACGGTGTGGACCTCCTACTTCTTGATCAAATTATGATGATCTGAACCGTTCAATGTGTTTAAAACGTGTTTTTAAGGGTACCCGTAAGAGATCGGCTCAAAATAATATCCGGAAAGTCTTTGATCCGTTCAATTTTTCATAAAACTGTTCCTGTCAGCATTTATCAAAAACTGTTTAGATCAAGCTCTTCTCGATATTATTTCGAGCCGATTTCTTGCAGGTACCCTTAAAAACACGTTTTAAACATAATGAACGGTTCAGATCATCAAAATAAAGGATCCCTCATTAGAAGCGCGGACTATATATGTATGAGTGAGCTTCTAATAAGGGATCCCCTATTTTGCTACGGTGTGGACCTCCTACTTCTTGATCAAATTATGATGATCTGAACCGTTCAATGTGTTTAAAACGTGTTTTTAAGGGTACCCGTAAGAGATCGGCTCAAAATAATATCCGGAAAGTCTTTGATCCGTTCAATTTTTCATAAAACTGTTCCTGTCAGCATTTATCAAAAACTGTTTAGATCAAGCTCTTCTCGATATTATTTCGAGCCGATTTCTTGCAGGTACCCTTAAAAACACGTTTTAAACATAATGAACGGTTCAGATCATCAAAATAAAGGATCCCTCATTAGAAGCGCGGACTATATATGTATGAGTGAGCTTCTAATAAGGGATCCCCTATTTTTGCTACGGTGTGGACCTCCTACTTCTTGATCAAATTATGATGATCTGAACCGTTCAATGTGTTTAAAACGTGTTTTTAAGGGTACCCGTAAGCGATCGGCTCAAAATAATATCCGGAAAGTCTTTGATCCGTTCAATTTTTCATAAAACTGTTCCTGTCAGCATTTATCAAAAACTGTTTAGATCAAGCTCTTCTCGATATTATTTCGAGCCGATTTCTTGCAGGTACCCTTAAAAACACGTTTTAAACATAATGAACGGTTCAGATCATCAAAATAAAGGATCCCTCATTAGAAGCGCGGACTATATATGTATGAGTGAGCTTCTAATAAGGGATCCCCTATTTTTGCTACGGTGTGGACCTCCTACTTCTTGATCAAATTATGATGATCTGAACCGTTCAATGTGTTTAAAACGTGTTTTTAAGGGTACCCGTAAGAGATCGGCTCAAAATAATATCCGGAAAGTCTTTGATCCGTTCAATTTTTCATAAAACTGTTCCTGTCAGCATTTATCAAAAACTGTTTAGATCAAGCTCTTCTCGATATTATTTCGAGCCGATTTCTTGCAGGTACCCTTAAAAACACGTTTTAAACATAATGAACGGTTCAGATCATCAAAATAAAGGATCCCTCATTAGAAGCGCGGACTATATATGTATGAGTGAGCTTCTAATAAGGGATCCCCTATTTTGCTACGGTGTGGACCTCCTACTTCTTGATCAAATTATGATGATCTGAACCGTTCAATGTGTTTAAAACGTGTTTTTAAGGGTACCCGTAAGAGATCGGCTCAAAATAATATCCGGAAAGTCTTTGATCCGTTCAATTTTTCATAAAACTGTTCCTGTCAGCATTTATCAAAAACTGTTTAGATCAAGCTCTTCTCGATATTATTTCGAGCCGATTTCTTGCAGGTACCCTTAAAAACACGTTTTAAACATAATGAACGGTTCAGATCATCAAAATAAAGGACCCCTCATTAGAAGCGCGGACTATATATGTATGAGTGAGCTTCTAATAAGGGATCCCCTATTTTGCTACGGTGTGGACCTCCTACTTCTTGATCAAATTATGATGATCTGAACCGTTCAATGTGTTTAAAACGTGTTTTTAAGGGTACCCGTAAGAGATCGGCTCAAAATAATATCCGGAAAGTCTTTGATCCGTTCAATTTTTCATAAAACTGTTCCTGTCAGCATTTATCAAAAACTGTTTAGATCAAGCTCTTCTCGATATTATTTCGAGCCGATTTCTTTCAGGTACCCTTAAAAACACGTTTTAAACATAATGAACGGTTCAGATCATCAAAATAAAGGATCCCTCATTAGAAGCGCGGACTATATATGTATGAGTGAGCTTCTAATAAGGGATCCCCTATTTTGCTACGGTGTGGACCTCCTACTTCTTGATCAAATTATGATGATCTGAACCGTTCAATGTGTTTAAAACGTGTTTTTAAGGGTACCCGTAAGAGATCGGCTCAAAATAATATCCGGAAAGTCTTTGATCCGTTCAATTTTTCATAAAACTGTTCCTGTCAGCATTTATCAAAAACTGTTTAGATCAAGCTCTTCTCGATATTATTTCGAGCCGATTTCTTGCAGGTACCCTTAAAAACACGTTTTAAACATAATGAACGGTTCAGATCATCAAAATAAAGGATCCCTCATTAGAAGCGCGGACTATATATGTATGAGTGAGCTTCTAATAAGGGATCCCCTATTTTTGCTACGGTGTGGACCTCCTACTTCTTGATCAAATTATGATGATCTGAACCGTTCAATGTGTTTAAAACGTGTTTTTAAGGGTACCCGTAAGCGATCGGCTCAAAATAATATCCGGAAAGTCTTTGATCCGTTCAATTTTTCATAAAACTGTTCCTGTCAGCATTTATCAAAAACTGTTTAGATCAAGCTCTTCTCGATATTATTTCGAGCCGATTTCTTGCAGGTACCCTTAAAAACACGTTTTAAACATAATGAACGGTTCAGATCATCAAAATAAAGGATCCCTCATTAGAAGCGCGGACTATATATGTATGAGTGAGCTTCTAATAAGGGATCCCCTATTTTTGCTACGGTGTGGACCTCCTACTTCTTGATCAAATTATGATGATCTGAACCGTTCAATGTGTTTAAAACGTGTTTTTAAGGGTACCCGTAAGAGATCGGCTCAAAATAATATCCGGAAAGTCTTTGATCCGTTCAATTTTTCATAAAACTGTTCCTGTCAGCATTTATCAAAAACTGTTTAGATCAAGCTCTTCTCGATATTATTTCGAGCCGATTTCTTGCAGGTACCCTTAAAAACACGTTTTAAACATAATGAACGGTTCAGATCATCAAAATAAAGGATCCCTCATTAGAAGCGCGGACTATATATGTATGAGTGAGCTTCTAATAAGGGATCCCCTATTTTGCTACGGTGTGGACCTCCTACTTCTTGATCAAATTATGATGATCTGAACCGTTCAATGTGTTTAAAACGTGTTTTTAAGGGTACCCGTAAGAGATCGGCTCAAAATAATATCCGGAAAGTCTTTGATCCGTTCAATTTTTCATAAAACTGTTCCTGTCAGCATTTATCAAAAACTGTTTAGATCAAGCTCTTCTCGATATTATTTCGAGCCGATTTCTTGCAGGTACCCTTAAAAACACGTTTTAAACATAATGAACGGTTCAGATCATCAAAATAAAGGACCCCTCATTAGAAGCGCGGACTATATATGTATGAGTGAGCTTCTAATAAGGGATCCCCTATTTTGCTACGGTGTGGACCTCCTACTTCTTGATCAAATTATGATGATCTGAACCGTTCAATGTGTTTAAAACGTGTTTTTAAGGGTACCCGTAAGAGATCGGCTCAAAATAATATCCGGAAAGTCTTTGATCCGTTCAATTTTTCATAAAACTGTTCCTGTCAGCATTTATCAAAAACTGTTTAGATCAAGCTCTTCTCGATATTATTTCGAGCCGATTTCTTGCAGGTACCCTTAAAAACACGTTTTAAACATAATGAACGGTTCAGATCATCAAAATAAAGGATCCCTCATTAGAAGCGCGGACTATATATGTATGAGTGAGCTTCTAATAAGGGATCCCCTATTTTTGCTACGGTGTGGACCTCCTACTTCTTGATCAAATTATGATGATCTGAACCGTTCAATGTGTTTAAAACGTGTTTTTAAGGGTACCCGTAAGAGATCGGCTCAAAATAATATCCGGAAAGTCTTTGATCCGTTCAATTTTTCATAAAACTGTTCCTGTCAGCATTTATCAAAAACTGTTTAGATCAAGCTCTTCTCGATATTATTTCGAGCCGATTTCTTGCAGGTACCCTTAAAAACACGTTTTAAACATAATGAACGGTTCAGATCATCAAAATAAAGGATCCCTCATTAGAAGCGCGGACTATATATGTATGAGTGAGCTTCTAATAAGGGATCCCCTATTTTTGCTACGGTGTGGACCTCCTACTTCTTGATCAAATTATGATGATCTGAACCGTTCAATGTGTTTAAAACGTGTTTTTAAGGGTACCCGTAAGAGATCGGCTCAAAATAATATCCGGAAAGTCTTTGATCCGTTCAATTTTTCATAAAACTGTTCCTGTCAGCATTTATCAAAAACTGTTTAGATCAAGCTCTTCTCGATATTATTTCGAGCCGATTTCTTGCAGGTACCCTTAAAAACACATTTTAAACATAATGAACGGTTCAGATCATCAAAATAAAGGATCCCTCATTAGAAGCGCGGACTATATATGTATGAGTGAGCTTCTAATAAGGGATCCCCTATTTTGCTACGGTGTGGACCTCCTACTTCTTGATCAAATTATGATGATCTGAACCGTTCAATGTGTTTAAAACGTGTTTTTAAGGGTACCCGTAAGAGATCGGCTCAAAATAATATCCGGAAAGTCTTTGATCCGTTCAATTTTTCATAAAACTGTTCCTGTCAGCATTTATCAAAAACTGTTTAGATCAAGCTCTTCTCGATATTATTTCGAGCCGATTTCTTGCAGGTACCCTTAAAAACACGTTTTAAACATAATGAACGGTTCAGATCATCAAAATAAAGGATCCCTCATTAGAAGCGCGGACTATATATGTATGAGTGAGCTTCTAATAAGGGATCCCCTATTTTTGCTACGGTGTGGACCTCCTACTTCTTGATCAAATTATGATGATCTGAACCGTTCAATGTGTTTAAAACGTGTTTTTAAGGGTACCCGTAAGAGATCGGCTCAAAATAATATCCGGAAAGTCTTTGATCCGTTCAATTTTTCATAAAACTGTTCCTGTCAGCATTTATCAAAAACTGTTTAGATCAAGCTCTTCTCGATATTATTTCGAGCCGATTTCTTGCAGGTACCCTTAAAAACACGTTTTAAACATAATGAACGGTTCAGATCATCAAAATAAAGGATCCCTCATTAGAAGCGCGGACTATATATGTATGAGTGAGCTTCTAATAAGGGATCCCCTATTTTTGCTACGGTGTGGACCTCCTACTTCTTGATCAAATTATGATGATCTGAACCGTTCAATGAGTTTAAAACGTGTTTTTAAGGGTACCCGTAAGAGATCGGCTCAAAATAATATCCGGAAAGTCTTTGATCCGTTCAATTTTTCATAAAACTGTTCCTGTCAGCATTTATCAAAAACTGTTTAGATCAAGCTCTTCTCGATATTATTTCGAGCCGATTTCTTGCAGGTACCCTTAAAAACACGTTTTAAACATAATGAACGGTTCAGATCATCAAAATAAAGGATCCCTCATTAGAAGCGCGGACTATATATGTATGAGTGAGCTTCTAATAAGGGATCCCCTATTTTTGCTACGGTGTGGACCTCCTACTTCTTGATCAAATTATGATGATCTGAACCGTTCAATGTGTTTAAAACGTGTTTTTAAGGGTACCCGTAAGAGATCGGCTCAAAATAATATCCGGAAAGTCTTTGATCCGTTCAATTTTTCATAAAACTGTTCCTGTCAGCATTTATCAAAAACTGTTTAGATCAAGCTCTTCTCGATATTATTTCGAGCCGATTTCTTGCAGGTACCCTTAAAAACACGTTTTAAACATAATGAACGGTTCAGATCATCAAAATAAAGGATCCCTCATTAGAAGCGCGGACTATATATGTATGAGTGAGCTTCTAATAAGGGATCCCCTATTTTGCTACGGTGTGGACCTCCTACTTCTTGATCAAATTATGATGATCTGAACCGTTCAATGTGTTTAAAACGTGTTTTTAAGGGTACCCGTAAGAGATCGGCTCAAAATAATATCCGGAAAGTCTTTGATCCGTTCAATTTTTCATAAAACTGTTCCTGTCAGCATTTATCAAAAACTGTTTAGATCAAGCTCTTCTCGATATTATTTCGAGCCGATTTCTTGCAGGTACCCTTAAAAACACGTTTTAAACATAATGAACGGTTCAGATCATCAAAATAAAGGATCCCTCATTAGAAGCGCGGACTATATATGTATGAGTGAGCTTCTAATAAGGGATCCCCTATTTTTGCTACGGTGTGGACCTCCTACTTCTTGATCAAATTATGATGATCTGAACCGTTCAATGTGTTTAAAACGTGTTTTTAAGGGTACCCGTAAGAGATCGGCTCAAAATAATATCCGGAAAGTCTTTGATCCGTTCAATTTTTCATAAAACTGTTCCTGTCAGCATTTATCAAAAACTGTTTAGATCAAGCTCTTCTCGATATTATTTCGAGCCGATTTCTTGCAGGTACCCTTAAAAACACGTTTTAAACATAATGAACGGTTCAGATCATCAAAATAAAGGATCCCTCATTAGAAGCGCGGACTATATATGTATGAGTGAGCTTCTAATAAGGGATCCCCTATTTTTGCTACGGTGTGGACCTCCTACTTCTTGATCAAATTATGATGATCTGAACCGTTCAATGTGTTTAAAACGTGTTTTTAAGGGTACCCGTAAGAGATCGGCTCAAAATAATATCCGGAAAGTCTTTGATCCGTTCAATTTTTCATAAAACTGTTCCTGTCAGCATTTATCAAAAACTGTTTAGATCAAGCTCTTCTCGATATTATTTCGAGCCGATTTCTTGCAGGTACCCTTAAAAACACGTTTTAAACATAATGAACGGTTCAGATCATCAAAATAAAGGATCCCTCATTAGAAGCGCGGACTATATATGTATGAGTGAGCTTCTAATAAGGGATCCCCTATTTTGCTACGGTGTGGACCTCCTACTTCTTGATCAAATTATGATGATCTGAACCGTTCAATGTGTTTAAAACGTGTTTTTAAGGGTACCCGTAAGAGATCGGCTCAAAATAATATCCGGAAAGTCTTTGATCCGTTCAATTTTTCATAAAACTGTTCCTGTCAGCATTTATCAAAAACTGTTTAGATCAAGCTCTTCTCGATATTATTTCGAGCCGATTTCTTGCAGGTACCCTTAAAAACACGTTTTAAACATAATGAACGGTTCAGATCATCAAAATAAAGGATCCCTCATTAGAAGCGCGGACTATATATGTATGAGTGAGCTTCTAATAAGGGATCCCCTATTTTTGCTACGGTGTGGACCTCGTACTTCTTGATCAAATTATGATGATCTGAACCGTTCAATGTGTTTAAAACGTGTTTTTAAGGGTACCCGTAAGAGATCGGCTCAAAATAATATCCGGAAAGTCTTTGATCCGTTCAATTTTTCATAAAACTGTTCCTGTCAGCATTTATCAAAAACTGTTTAGATCAAGCTCTTCTCGATATTATTTCGAGCCGATTTCTTGCAGGTACCCTTAAAAACACGTTTTAAACATAATGAACGGTTCAGATCATCAAAATAAAGGATCCCTCATTAGAAGCGCGGACTATATATGTATGAGTGAGCTTCTAATAAGGGATCCCCTATTTTTGCTACGGTGTGGACCTCCTACTTCTTGATCAAATTATGATGATCTGAACCGTTCAATGTGTTTAAAACGTGTTTTTAAGGGTACCCGTAAGAGATCGGCTCAAAATAATATCCGGAAAGTCTTTGATCCGTTCAATTTTTCATAAAACTGTTCCTGTCAGCATTTATCAAAAACTGTTTAGATCAAGCTCTTCTCGATATTATTTTGAGCCGATTTCTTGCAGGTACCCTTAAAAACACGTTTTAAACATAATGAACGGTTCAGATCATCAAAATAAAGGATCCCTCATTAGAAGCGCAGACTATATATGTATGAGTGAGCTTCTAATAAGGGATCCCCTATTTTGCTACGGTGTGGACCTCCTACTTCTTGATCAAATTATGATGATCTGAACCGTTCAATGTGTTTAAAACGTGTTTTTAAGGGTACCCGTAAGAGATCGGCTCAAAATAATATCCGGAAAGTCTTTGATCCGTTCAATTTTTCATAAAACTGTTCCTGTCAGCATTTATCAAAAACTGTTTAGATCAAGCTCTTCTCGATATTATTTCGAGCCGATTTCTTGCAGGTACCCTTAAAAACACGTTTTAAACATAATGAACGGTTCAGATCATCAAAATAAAGGATCCCTCATTAGAAGCGCGGACTATATATGTATGAGTGAGCTTCTAATAAGGGATCCCCTATTTTGCTACGGTGTGGACCTCGTACTTCTTGATCAAATTATGATGATCTGAACCGTTCAATGTGTTTAAAACGTGTTTTTAAGGGTACCCGTAAGAGATCGGCTCAAAATAATATCCGGAAAGTCTTTGATCCGTTCAATTTTTCATAAAACTGTTCCTGTCAGCATTTATCAAAAACTGTTTAGATCAAGCTCTTCTCGATATTATTTCGAGCCGATTTCTTGCAGGTACCCTTAAAAACACGTTTTAAACATAATGAACGGTTCAGATCATCAAAATAAAGGATCCCTCATTAGAAGCGCGGACTATATATGTATGAGTGAGCTTCTAATAAGGGATCCCCTATTTTGCTACGGTGTGGACCTCCTACTTCTTGATCAAATTATGATGATCTGAACCGTTCAATGTGTTTAAAACGTGTTTTTAAGGGTACCCGTAAGAGATCGGCTCAAAATAATATCCGGAAAGTCTTTGATCCGTTCAATTTTTCATAAAACTGTTCCTGTCAGCATTTATCAAAAACTGTTTAGATCAAGCTCTTCTCGATATTATTTCGAGCCGATTTCTTGCAGGTACCCTTAAAAACACGTTTTAAACATAATGAACGGTTCAGATCATCAAAATAAAGGATCCCTCATTAGAAGCGCGGACTATATATGTATGAGTGAGCTTCTAATAAGGGATCCTCTATTTTGCTACGGTGTGGACCTCCTACTTCTTGATCAAATTATGATGATCTGAACCGTTCAATGTGTTTAAAACGTGTTTTTAAGGGTACCCGTAAGAGATCGGCTCAAAATAATATCCGGAAAGTCTTTGATCCGTTCAATTTTTCATAAAACTGTTCCTGTCAGCATTTATCAAAAACTGTTTAGATCAAGCTCTTCTCGATATTATTTCGAGCCGATTTCTTGCAGGTACCCTTAAAAACACGTTTTAAACATAATGAACGGTTCAGATCATCAAAATAAAGGATCCCTCATTAGAAGCGCGGACTATATATGTATGAGTGAGCTTCTAATAAGGGATCCCCAATTTTTGCTACGGTGTGGACCTCCTACTTCTTGATCAAATTATGATGATCTGAACCGTTCAATGTGTTTAAAACGTGTTTTTAAGGGTACCCGTAAGAGATCGGCTCAAAATAATATCCGGAAAGTCTTTGATCCGTTCAATTTTTCATAAAACTGTTCCTGTCAGCATTTATCAAAAACTGTTTAGATCAAGCTCTTCTCGATATTATTTCGAGCCGATTTCTTGCAGGTACCCTTAAAAACACGTTTTAAACATAATGAACGGTTCAGATCATCAAAATAAAGGATCCCTCATTAGAAGCGCGGACTATATATGTATGAGTGAGCTTCTAATAAGGGATCCCCTATTTTTGCTACGGTGTGGACCTCGTACTTCTTGATCAAATTATGATGATCTGAACCGTTCAATGTGTTTAAAACGTGTTTTTAAGGGTACCCGTAAGAGATCGGCTCAAAATAATATCCGGAAAGTCTTTGATCCGTTCAATTTTTCATAAAACTGTTCCTGTCAGCATTTATCAAAAACTGTTTAGATCAAGCTCTTCTCGATATTATTTCGAGCCGATTTCTTGCAGGTACCCTTAAAAACACGTTTTAAACATAATGAACGGTTCAGATCATCAAAATAAAGGATCCCTCATTAGAAGCGCGGACTATATATGTATGAGTGAGCTTCTAATAAGGGATCCCCTATTTTTGCTACGGTGTGGACCTCCTACTTCTTGATCAAATTATGATGATCTGAACCGTTCAATGTGTTTAAAACGTGTTTTTAAGGGTACCCGTAAGAGATCGGCTCAAAATAATATCCGGAAAGTCTTTGATCCGTTCAATTTTTCATAAAACTGTTCCTGTCAGCATTTATCAAAAACTGTTTAGATCAAGCTCTTCTCGATATTATTTCGAGCCGATTTCTTGCAGGTACCCTTAAAAACACGTTTTAAACATAATGAACGGTTCAGATCATCAAAATAAAGGATCCCTCATTAGAAGCGCAGACTATATATGTATGAGTGAGCTTCTAATAAGGGATCCCCTATTTTGCTACGGTGTGGACCTCCTACTTCTTGATCAAATTATGATGATCTGAACCGTTCAATGTGTTTAAAACGTGTTTTTAAGGGTACCCGTAAGAGATCGGCTCAAAATAATATCCGGAAAGTCTTTGATCCGTTCAATTTTTCATAAAACTGTTCCTGTCAGCATTTATCAAAAACTGTTTAGATCAAGCTCTTCTCGATATTATTTCGAGCCGATTTCTTGCAGGTACCCTTAAAAACACGTTTTAAACATAATGAACGGTTCAGATCATCAAAATAAAGGATCCCTCATTAGAAGCGCGGACTATATATGTATGAGTGAGCTTCTAATAAGGGATCCCCTATTTTGCTACGGTGTGGACCTCGTACTTCTTGATCAAATTATGATGATCTGAACCGTTCAATGTGTTTAAAACGTGTTTTTAAGGGTACCCGTAAGAGATCGGCTCAAAATAATATCCGGAAAGTCTTTGATCCGTTCAATTTTTCATAAAACTGTTCCTGTCAGCATTTATCAAAAACTGTTTAGATCAAGCTCTTCTCGATATTATTTCGAGCCGATTTCTTGCAGGTACCCTTAAAAACACGTTTTAAACATAATGAACGGTTCAGATCATCAAAATAAAGGATCCCTCATTAGAAGCGCGGACTATATATGTATGAGTGAGCTTCTAATAAGGGATCCCCTATTTTGCTACGGTGTGGACCTCCTACTTCTTGATCAAATTATGATGATCTGAACCGTTCAATGTGTTTAAAACGTGTTTTTAAGGGTACCCGTAAGAGATCGGCTCAAAATAATATCCGGAAAGTCTTTGATCCGTTCAATTTTTCATAAAACTGTTCCTGTCAGCATTTATCAAAAACTGTTTAGATCAAGCTCTTCTCGATATTATTTCGAGCCGATTTCTTGCAGGTACCCTTAAAAACACGTTTTAAACATAATGAACGGTTCAGATCATCAAAATAAAGGATCCCTCATTAGAAGCGCGGACTATATATGTATGAGTGAGCTTCTAATAAGGGATCCCCAATTTTTGCTACGGTGTGGACCTCCTACTTCTTGATCAAATTATGATGATCTGAACCGTTCAATGTGTTTAAAACGTGTTTTTAAGGGTACCCGTAAGAGATCGGCTCAAAATAATATCCGGAAAGTCTTTGATCCGTTCAATTTTTCATAAAACTGTTCCTGTCAGCATTTATCAAAAACTGTTTAGATCAAGCTCTTCTCGATATTATTTCGAGCCGATTTCTTGCAGGTACCCTTAAAAACACGTTTTAAACATAATGAACGGTTCAGATCATCAAAATAAAGGATCCCTCATTAGAAGCGCGGACTATATATGTATGAGTGAGCTTCTAATAAGGGATCCCCTATTTTGCTACGGTGTGGACCTCCTACTTCTTGATCAAATTATGATGATCTGAACCGTTCAATGTGTTTAAAACGTGTTTTTAAGGGTACCCGTAAGAGATCGGCTCAAAATAATATCCGGAAAGTCTTTGATCCGTTCAATTTTTCATAAAACTGTTCCTGTCAGCATTTATCAAAAACTGTTTAGATCAAGCTCTTCTCGATATTATTTCGAGCCGATTTCTTGCAGGTACCCTTAAAAACACGTTTTAAACATAATGAACGGTTCAGATCATCAAAATAAAGGATCCCTCATTAGAAGCGCGGACTATATATGTATGAGTGAGCTTCTAATAAGGGATCCCCTATTTTGCTACGGTGTGGACCTCCTACTTCTTGATCAAATTATGATGATCTGAACCGTTCAATGTGTTTAAAACGTGTTTTTAAGGGTACCCGTAAGAGATCGGCTCAAAATAATATCCGGAAAGTCTTTGATCCGTTCAATTTTTCATAAAACTGTTCCTGTCAGCATTTATCAAAAACTGTTTAGATCAAGCTCTTCTCGATATTATTTCGAGCCGATTTCTTGCAGGTACCCTTAAAAACACGTTTTAAACATAATGAACGGTTCAGATCATCAAAATAAAGGATCCCTCATTAGAAGCGCGGACTATATATGTATGAGTGAGCTTCTAATAAGGGATCCCCTATTTTTGCTACGGTGTGGACCTCCTACTTCTTGATCAAATTATGATGATCTGAACCGTTCAATGTGTTTAAAACGTGTTTTTAAGGGTACCCGTAAGAGATCGGATCAAAATAATATCCGGAAAGTCTTTGATCCGTTCAATTTTTCATAAAACTGTTCCTGTCAGCATTTATCAAAAACTGTTTAGATCAAGCTCTTCTCGATATTATTTCGAGCCGATTTCTTGCAGGTACCCTTAAAAACACGTTTTAAACATAATGAACGGTTCAGATCATCAAAATAAAGGATCCCTCATTAGAAGCGCGGACTATATATGTATGAGTGAGCTTCTAATAAGGGATCCCCTATTTTTGCTACGGTGTGGACCTCCTACTTCTTGATCAAATTATGATGATCTGAACCGTTCAATGTGTTTAAAACGTGTTTTTAAGGGTACCCGTAAGAGATCGGCTCAAAATAATATCCGGAAAGTCTTTGATCCGTTCAATTTTTCATAAAACTGTTCCTGTCAGCATTTATCAAAAACTGTTTAGATCAAGCTCTTCTCGATATTATTTCGAGCCGATTTCTTGCAGGTACCCTTAAAAACACGTTTTAAACATAATGAACGGTTCAGATCATCAAAATAAAGGATCCCTCATTAGAAGCGCGGACTATATATGTATGAGTGAGCTTCTAATAAGGGATCCCCTATTTTGCTACGGTGTGGACCTCCTACTTCTTGATCAAATTATGATGATCTGAACCGTTCAATGTGTTTAAAACGTGTTTTTAAGGGTACCCGTAAGAGATCGGCTCAAAATAATATCCGGAAAGTCTTTGATCCGTTCAATTTTTCATAAAACTGTTCCTGTCAGCATTTATCAAAAACTGTTTAGATCAAGCTCTTCTCGATATTATTTCGAGCCGATTTCTTGCAGGTACCCTTAAAAACACGTTTTAAACATAATGAACGGTTCAGATCATCAAAATAAAGGATCCCTCATTAGAAGCGCGGACTATATATGTATGAGTGAGCTTCTAATAAGGGATCCCCTATTTTGCTACGGTGTGGACCTCCTACTTCTTGATCAAATTATGATGATCTGAACCGTTCAATGTGTTTAAAACGTGTTTTTAAGGGTACCCGTAAGAGATCGGCTCAAAATAATATCCGGAAAGTCTTTGATCCGTTCAATTTTTCATAAAACTGTTCCTGTCAGCATTTATCAAAAACTGTTTAGATCAAGCTCTTCTCGATATTATTTCGAGCCGATTTCTTGCAGGTACCCTTAAAAACACGTTTTAAACATAATGAACGGTTCAGATCATCAAAATAAAGGATCCCTCATTAGAAGCGCGGACTATATATGTATGAGTGAGCTTCTAATAAGGGATCCCCTATTTTGCTACGGTGTGGACCTCCTACTTCTTGATCAAATTATGATGATCTGAACCGTTCAATGTGTTTAAAACGTGTTTTTAAGGGTACCCGTAAGAGATCGGCTCAAAATAATATCCGGAAAGTCTTTGATCCGTTCAATTTTTCATAAAACTGTTCCTGTCAGCATTTATCAAAAACTGTTTAGATCAAGCTCTTCTCGATATTATTTCGAGCCGATTTCTTGCAGGTACCCTTAAAAACACGTTTTAAACATAATGAACGGTTCAGATCATCAAAATAAAGGATCCCTCATTAGAAGCGCGGACTATATATGTATGAGTGAGCTTCTAATAAGGGATCCCCTATTTTTGCTACGGTGTGGACCTCCTACTTCTTGATCAAATTATGATGATCTGAACCGTTCAATGTGTTTAAAACGTGTTTTTAAGGGTACCCGTAAGAGATCGGCTCAAAATAATATCCGGAAAGTCTTTGATCCGTTCAATTTTTCATAAAACTGTTCCTGTCAGCATTTATCAAAAACTGTTTAGATCAAGCTCTTCTCGATATTATTTCGAGCCGATTTCTTGCAGGTACCCTTAAAAACACGTTTTAAACATAATGAACGGTTCAGATCATCAAAATAAAGGATCCCTCATTAGAAGCGCGGACTATATATGTATGAGTGAGCTTCTAATAAGGGATCCCCTATTTTTGCTACGGTGTGGACCTCCTACTTCTTGATCAAATTATGATGATCTGAACCGTTCAATGTGTTTAAAACGTGTTTTTAAGGGTACCCGTAAGAGATCGGCTCAAAATAATATCCGGAAAGTCTTTGATCCGTTCAATTTTTCATAAAACTGTTCCTGTCAGCATTTATCAAAAACTGTTTAGATCAAGCTCTTCTCGATATTATTTCGAGCCGATTTCTTGCAGGTACCCTTAAAAACACGTTTTAAACATAATGAACGGTTCAGATCATCAAAATAAAGGATCCCTCATTAGAAGCGCGGACTATATATGTATGAGTGAGCTTCTAATAAGGGATCCCCTATTTTGCTACGGTGTGGACCTCCTACTTCTTGATCAAATTATGATGATCTGAACCGTTCAATGTGTTTAAAACGTGTTTTTAAGGGTACCCGTAAGAGATCGGCTCAAAATAATATCCGGAAAGTCTTTGATCCGTTCAATTTTTCATAAAACTGTTCCTGTCAGCATTTATCAAAAACTGTTTAGATCAAGCTCTTCTCGATATTATTTCGAGCCGATTTCTTGCAGGTACCCTTAAAAACACGTTTTAAACATAATGAACGGTTCAGATCATCAAAATAAAGGATCCCTCATTAGAAGCGCGGACTATATATGTATGAGTGAGCTTCTAATAAGGGATCCCCTATTTTGCTACGGTGTGGACCTCCTACTTCTTGATCAAATTATGATGATCTGAACCGTTCAATGTGTTTAAAACGTGTTTTTAAGGGTACCCGTAAGAGATCGGCTCAAAATAATATCCGGAAAGTCTTTGATCCGTTCAATTTTTCATAAAACTGTTCCTGTCAGCATTTATCAAAAACTGTTTAGATCAAGCTCTTCTCGATATTATTTCGAGCCGATTTCTTGCAGGTACCCTTAAAAACACGTTTTAAACATAATGAACGGTTCAGATCATCAAAATAAAGGATCCCTCATTAGAAGCGCGGACTATATATGTATGAGTGAGCTTCTAATAAGGGATCCCCTATTTTTGCTACGGTGTGGACCTCCTACTTCTTGATCAAATTATGATGATCTGAACCGTTCAATGTGTTTAAAACGTGTTTTTAAGGGTACCCGTAAGAGATCGGCTCAAAATAATATCCGGAAAGTCTTTGATCCGTTCAATTTTTCATAAAACTGTTCCTGTCAGCATTTATCAAAAACTGTTTAGATCAAGCTCTTCTCGATATTATTTCGAGCCGATTTCTTGCAGGTACCCTTAAAAACACGTTTTAAACATAATGAACGGTTCAGATCATCAAAATAAAGGATCCCTCATTAGAAGCGCGGACTATATATGTATGAGTGAGCTTCTAATAAGGGATCCCCTATTTTTGCTACGGTGTGGACCTCCTACTTCTTGATCAAATTATGATGATCTGAACCGTTCAATGTGTTTAAAACGTGTTTTTAAGGGTACCCGTAAGAGATCGGCTCAAAATAATATCCGGAAAGTCTTTGATCCGTTCAATTTTTCATAAAACTGTTCCTGTCAGCATTTATCAAAAACAGTTTAGATCAAGCTCTTCTCGATACTATTTCGAGCCGATTTCTTGCAGGTACCCTTAAAAACACGTTTTAAACATAATGAACGGTTCAGATCATCAAAATAAAGGATCCCTCATTAGAAGCGCGGACTATATATGTATGAGTGAGCTTCTAATAAGGGATCCCCTATTTTGCTACGGTGTGGACCTCCTACTTCTTGATCAAATTATGATGATCTGAACCGTTCAATGTGTTTAAAACGTGTTTTTAAGGGTACCCGTAAGAGATCGGCTCAAAATAATATCCGGAAAGTCTTTGATCCGTTCAATTTTTCATAAAACTGTTCCTGTCAGCATTTATCAAAAACTGTTTAGATCAAGCTCTTCTCGATATTATTTCGAGCCGATTTCTTGCAGGTACCCTTAAAAACACGTTTTAAACATAATGAACGGTTCAGATCATCAAAATAAAGGATCCCTCATTAGAAGCGCGGACTATATATGTATGAGTGAGCTTCTAATAAGGGATCCCCTATTTTTGCTACGGTGTGGACCTCCTACTTCTTGATCAAATTATGATGATCTGAACCGTTCAATGTGTTTAAAACGTGTTTTTAAGGGTACCCGTAAGAGATCGGCTCAAAATAATATCCGGAAAGTCTTTGATCCGTTCAATTTTTCATAAAACTGTTCCTGTCAGCATTTATCAAAAACTGTTTAGATCAAGCTCTTCTCGATATTATTTCGAGCCGATTTCTTGCAGGTACCCTTAAAAACACGTTTTAAACATAATGAACGGTTCAGATCATCAAAATAAAGGATCCCTCATTAGAAGCGCGGACTATATATGTATGAGTGAGCTTCTAATAAGGGATCCCCTATTTTTGCTACGGTGTGGACCTCCTACTTCTTTATCAAATTATGATGATCTGAACCGTTCAATGTGTTTAAAACGTGTTTTTAAGGGTACCCGTAAGAGATCGGCTCAAAATAATATCCGGAAAGTCTTTGATCCGTTCAATTTTTCATAAAACTGTTCCTGTCAGCATTTATCAAAAACTGTTTAGATCAAGCTCTTCTCGATATTATTTCGAGCCGATTTCTTGCAGGTACCCTTAAAAACACGTTTTAAACATAATGAACGGTTCAGATCATCAAAATAAAGGATCCCTCATTAGAAGCGCGGACTATATATGTATGAGTGAGCTTCTAATAAGGGATCCCCTATTTTGCTACGGTGTGGACCTCCTACTTCTTGATCAAATTATGATGATCTGAACCGTTCAATGTGTTTAAAACGTGTTTTTAAGGGTACCCGTAAGAGATCGGCTCAAAATAATATCCGGAAAGTCTTTGATCCGTTCAATTTTTCATAAAACTGTTCCTGTCAGCATTTATCAAAAACTGTTTAGATCAAGCTCTTCTCGATATTATTTCGAGCCGATTTCTTGCAGGTACCCTTAAAAACACGTTTTAAACATAATGAACGGTTCAGATCATCAAAATAAAGGATCCCTCATTCGAAGCGCGGACTATATATGTATGAGTGAGCTTCTAATAAGGGATCCCCTATTTTTGCTACGGTGTGGACCTCCTACTTCTTGATCAAATTATGATGATCTGAACCGTTCAATGTGTTTAAAACGTGTTTTTAAGGGTACCCGTAAGAGATCGGCTCAAAATAATATCCGGAAAGTCTTTGATCCGTTCAATTTTTCATAAAACTGTTCCTGTCAGCATTTATCAAAAACTGTTTAGATCAAGCTCTTCTCGATATTATTTCGAGCCGATTTCTTGCAGGTACCCTTAAAAACACGTTTTAAACATAATGAACGGTTCAGATCATCAAAATAAAGGATCCCTCATTAGAAGCGCGGACTATATATGTATGAGTGAGCTTCTAATAAGGGATCCCCTATTTTTGCTACGGTGTGGACCTCCTACTTCTTGATCAAATTATGATGATCTGAACCGTTCAATGTGTTTAAAACGTGTTTTTAAGGGTACCCGTAAGAGATCGGCTCAAAATAATATCCGGAAAGTCTTTGATCCGTTCAATTTTTCATAAAACTGTTCCTGTCAGCATTTATCAAAAACTGTTTAGATCAAGCTCTTCTCGATATTATTTCGAGCCGATTTCTTGCAGGTACCCTTAAAAACACGTTTTAAACATAATGAACGGTTCAGATCATCAAAATAAAGGATCCCTCATTAGAAGCGCGGACTATATATGTATGAGTGAGCTTCTAATAAGGGATCCCCTATTTTGCTACGGTGTGGACCTCCTACTTCTTGATCAAATTATGATGATCTGAACCGTTCAATGTGTTTAAAATGTGTTTTTAAGGGTACCCGTAAGAGATCGGCTCAAAATAATATCCGGAAAGTCTTTGATCCGTTCAATTTTTCATAAAACTGTTCCTGTCAGCATTTATCAAAAACTGTTTAGATCAAGCTCTTCTCGATATTATTTCGAGCCGATTTCTTGCAGGTACCCTTAAAAACACGTTTTAAACATAATGAACGGTTCAGATCATCAAAATAAAGGATCCCTCATTAGAAACGCGGACTATATATGTATGAGTGAGCTTCTAATAAGGGATCCCCTATTTTGCTACGGTGTGGACCTCCTACTTCTTGATCAAATTATGATGATCTGAACCGTTCAATGTGTTTAAAACGTGTTTTTAAGGGTACCCGTAAGAGATCGGCTCAAAATAATATCCGGAAAGTCTTTGATCCGTTCAATTTTTCATAAAACTGTTCCTGTCAGCATTTATCAAAAACTGTTTAGATCAAGCTCTTCTCGATATTATTTCGAGCCGATTTCTTGCAGGTACCTTTAAAAACACGTTTTAAACATAATGAACGGTTCAGATCATCAAAATAAAGAATCCCTCATTAGAAGCGCGGACTATATATGTATGAGTGAGCTTCTAATAAGGGATCCCCTATTTTGCTACGGTGTGGACCTCCTACTTCTTGATCAAATTATGATGATCTGAACCGTTCAATGTGTTTAAAACGTGTTTTTAAGGGTACCCGTAAGAGATCGGCTCAAAATAATATCCGGAAAGTCTTTGATCCGTTCAATTTTTCATAAAACTGTTCCTGTCAGCATTTATCAAAAACTGTTTAGATCAAGCTCTTCTCGATATTATTTCGAGCCGATTTCTTGCAGGTACCCTTAAAAACACGTTTTAAACATAATGAACGGTTCAGATCATCAAAATAAAGGATCCCTCATTAGAAGCGCGGACTATATATGTATGAGTGAGCTTCTAATAAGGGATCCCCTATTTTGCTACGGTGTGGACCTCCTACTTCTTGATCAAATTATGATGATCTGAACCGTTCAATGTGTTTAAAACGTGTTTTTAAGGGTACCCGTAAGAGATCGGCTCAAAATAATATCCGGAAAGTCTTTGATCCGTTCAATTTTTCATAAAACTGTTCCTGTCAGCATTTATCAAAAACTGTTTAGATCAAGCTCTTCTCGATATTATTTCGAGCCGATTTCTTGCAGGTACCCTTAAAAACACGTTTTAAACATAATGAACGGTTCAGATCATCAAAATAAAGGATCCCTCATTAGAAGCGCGGACTATATATGTATGAGTGAGCTTCTAATAAGGGATCCCCTATTTTTGCTACGGTGTGGACCTCCTACTTCTTGATCAAATTATGATGATCTGAACCGTTCAATGTGTTTAAAACGTGTTTTTAAGGGTACCCGTAAGAGATCGGCTCAAAATAATATCCGGAAAGTCTTTGATCCGTTCAATTTTTCATAAAACTGTTCCTGTCAGCATTTATCAAAAACTGTTTAGATCAAGCTCTTCTCGATATTATTTCGAGCCGATTTCTTGCAGGTACCCTTAAAAACACGTTTTAAACATAATGAACGGTTCAGATCATCAAAATAAAGGATCCCTCATTAGAAGCGCGGACTATATATGTATGAGTGAGCTTCTGATAAGGGATCCCCTATTTTTGCTACGGTGTGGACCTCCTACTTCTTGATCAAATTATGATGATCTGAACCGTTCAATGTGTTTAAAACGTGTTTTTAAGGGTACCCGTAAGAGATCGGCTCAAAATAATATCCGGAAAGTCTTTGATCCGTTCAATTTTTCATAAAACTGTTCCTGTCAGCATTTATCAAAAACTGTTTAGATCAAGCTCTTCTCGATATTATTTCGAGCCGATTTCTTGCAGGTACCCTTAAAAACACGTTTTAAACATAATGAACGGTTCAGATCATCAAAATAAAGGATCCCTCATTAGAAGCGCGGACTATATATGTATGAGTGAGCTTCTAATAAGGGATCCCCTATTTTTGCTACGGTGTGGACCTCCTACTTCTTGATCAAATTATGATGATCTGAACCGTTCAATGTGTTTAAAACGTGTTTTTAAGGGTACCCGTAAGAGATCGGCTCAAAATAATATCCGGAAAGTCTTTGATCCGTTCAATTTTTCATAAAACTGTTCCTGTCAGCATTTATCAAAAACTGTTTAGATCAAGCTCTTCTCGATATTATTTCGAGCCGATTTCTTGCAGGTACCCTTAAAAACACGTTTTAAACATAATGAACGGTTCAGATCATCAAAATAAAGGATCCCTCATTAGAAGCGCGGACTATATATGTATGAGTGAGCTTCTAATAAGGGATCCCCTATTTTGCTACGGTGTGGACCTCCTACTTCTTGATCAAATTATGATGATCTGAACCGTTCAATGTGTTTAAAACGTGTTTTTAAGGGTACCCGTAAGAGATCGGCTCAAAATAATATCCGGAAAGTCTTTGATCCGTTCAATTTTTCATAAAACTGTTCCTGTCAGCATTTATCAAAAACTGTTTAGATCAAGCTCTTCTCGATATTATTTCGAGCCGATTTCTTGCAGGTACCCTTAAAAACACGTTTTAAACATAATGAACGGTTCAGATCATCAAAATAAAGGATCCCTCATTAGAAGCGCGGACTATATATGTATGAGTGAGCTTCTAATAAGGGATCCCCTATTTTGCTACGGTGTGGACCTCCTACTTCTTGATCAAATTATGATGATCTGAACCGTTCAATGTGTTTAAAACGTGTTTTTAAGGGTACCCGTAAGAGATCGGCTCAAAATAATATCCGGAAAGTCTTTGATCCGTTCAATTTTTCATAAAACTGTTCCTGTCAGCATTTATCAAAAACTGTTTAGATCAAGCTCTTCTCGATATTATTTCGAGCCGATTTCTTGCAGGTACCCTTAAAAACACGTTTTAAACATAATGAACGGTTCAGATCATCAAAATAAAGGATCCCTCATTAGAAGCGCGGACTATATATGTATGAGTGAGCTTCTAATAAGGGATCCCCTATTTTGCTACGGTGTGGACCTCCTACTTCTTGATCAAATTATGATGATCTGAACCGTTCAATGTGTTTAAAACGTGTTTTTAAGGGTACCCGTAAGAGATCGGCTCAAAATAATATCCGGAAAGTCTTTGATCCGTTCAATTTTTCATAAAACTGTTCCTGTCAGCATTTATCAAAAACTGTTTAGATCAAGCTCTTCTCGATATTATTTCGAGCCGATTTCTTGCAGGTACCCTTAAAAACACGTTTTAAACATAATGAACGGTTCAGATCATCAAAATAAAGGATCCCTCATTAGAAGCGCGGACTATATATGTATGAGTGAGCTTCTAATAAGGGATCCCCTATTTTTGCTACGGTGTGGACCTCCTACTTCTTGATCAAATTATGATGATCTGAACCGTTCAATGTGTTTAAAACGTGTTTTTAAGGGTACCCGTAAGAGATCGGCTCAAAATAATATCCGGAAAGTCTTTGATCCGTTCAATTTTTCATAAAACTGTTCCTGTCAGCATTTATCAAAAACTGTTTAGATCAAGCTCTTCTCGATATTATTTCGAGCCGATTTCTTGCAGGTACCCTTAAAAACACGTTTTAAACAGAATGAACGGTTCAGATCATCAAAATAAAGGATCCCTCATTAGAAGCGCGGACTATATATGTATGAGTGAGCTTCTGATAAGGGATCCCCTATTTTTGCTACGGTGTGGACCTCCTACTTCTTGATCAAATTATGATGATCTGAACCGTTCAATGTGTTTAAAACGTGTTTTTAAGGGTACCCGTAAGAGATCGGCTCAAAATAATATCCGGAAAGTCTTTGATCCGTTCAATTTTTCATAAAACTGTTCCTGTCAGCATTTATCAAAAACTGTTTAGATCAAGCTCTTCTCGATATTATTTCGAGCCGATTTCTTGCAGGTACCCTTAAAAACACGTTTTAAACATAATGAACGGTTCAGATCATCAAAATAAAGGATCCCTCATTAGAAGCGCGGACTATATATGTATGAGTGAGCTTCTAATAAGGGATCCCCTATTTTTGCTACGGTGTGGACCTCCTACTTCTTGATCAAATTATGATGATCTGAACCGTTCAATGTGTTTAAAACGTGTTTTTAAGGGTACCCGTAAGAGATCGGCTCAAAATAATATCCGGAAAGTCTTTGATCCGTTCAATTTTTCATAAAACTGTTCCTGTCAGCATTTATCAAAAACTGTTTAGATCAAGCTCTTCTCGATATTATTTCGAGCCGATTTCTTGCAGGTACCCTTAAAAACACGTTTTAAACATAATGAACGGTTCAGATCATCAAAATAAAGGATCCCTCATTAGAAGCGCGGACTATATATGTATGAGTGAGCTTCTAATAAGGGATCCTCTATTTTGCTACGGTGTGGACCTCCTACTTCTTGATCAAATTATGATGATCTGAACCGTTCAATGTGTTTAAAACGTGTTTTTAAGGGTACCCGTAAGAGATCGGCTCAAAATAATATCCGGAAAGTCTTTGATCCGTTCAATTTTTCATAAAACTGTTCCTGTCAGCATTTATCAAAAACTGTTTAGATCAAGCTCTTCTCGATATTATTTCGAGCCGATTTCTTGCAGGTACCCTTAAAAACACGTTTTAAACATAATGAACGGTTCAGATCATCAAAATAAAGGATCCCTCATTAGAAGCGCGGACTATATATGTATGAGTGAGCTTCTAATAAGGGATCCCCTATTTTGCTACGGTGTGGACCTCCTACTTCTTGATCAAATTATGATGATCTGAACCGTTCAATGTGTTTAAAACGTGTTTTTAAGGGTACCCGTAAGAGATCGGCTCAAAATAATATCCGGAAAGTCTTTGATCCGTTCAATTTTTCATAAAACTGTTCCTGTCAGCATTTATCAAAAACTGTTTAGATCAAGCTCTTCTCGATATTATTTCGAGCCGATTTCTTGCAGGTACCCTTAAAAACACGTTTTAAACATAATGAACGGTTCAGATCATCAAAATAAAGGATCCCTCATTAGAAGCGCGGACTATATATGTATGAGTGAGCTTCTAATAAGGGATCCCCTATTTTGCTACGGTGTGGACCTCCTACTTCTTGATCAAATTATGATGATCTGAACCGTTCAATGTGTTTAAAACGTGTTTTTAAGGGTACCCGTAAGAGATCGGCTCAAAATAATATCCGGAAAGTCTTTGATCCGTTCAATTTTTCATAAAACTGTTCCTGTCAGCATTTATCAAAAACTGTTTAGATCAAGCTCTTCTCGATATTATTTCGAGCCGATTTCTTGCAGGTACCCTTAAAAACACGTTTTAAACATAATGAACGGTTCAGATCATCAAAATAAAGGATCCCTCATTAGAAGCGCGGACTATATATGTATGAGTGAGCTTCTAATAAGGGATCCCCTATTTTGCTACGGTGTGGACCTCCTACTTCTTGATCAAATTATGATGATCTGAACCGTTCAATGTGTTTAAAACGTGTTTTTAAGGGTACCCGTAAGAGATCGGCTCAAAATAATATCCGGAAAGTCTTTGATCCGTTCAATTTTTCATAAAACTGTTCCTGTCAGCATTTATCAAAAACTGTTTAGATCAAGCTCTTCTCGATATTATTTCGAGCCGATTTCTTGCAGGTACCCTTAAAAACACGTTTTAAACATAATGAACGGTTCAGATCATCAAAATAAAGGATCCCTCATTAGAAGCGCGGACTATATATGTATGAGTGAGCTTCTAATAAGGGATCCCCTATTTTTGCTACGGTGTGGACCTCCTACTTCTTGATCAAATTATGATGATCTGAACCGTTCAATGTGTTTAAAACGTGTTTTTAAGGGTACCCGTAAGAGATCGGCTCAAAATAATATCCGGAAAGTCTTTGATCCGTTCAATTTTTCATAAAACTGTTCCTGTCAGCATTTATCAAAAACTGTTTAGATCAAGCTCTTCTCGATATTATTTCGAGCCGATTTCTTGCAGGTACCCTTAAAAACACGTTTTAAACAGAATGAACGGTTCAGATCATCAAAATAAAGGATCCCTCATTAGAAGCGCAGACTATATATGTATGAGTGAGCTTCTGATAAGGGATCCCCTATTTTTGCTACGGTGTGGACCTCCTACTTCTTGATCAAATTATGATGATCTGAACCGTTCAATGTGTTTAAAACGTGTTTTTAAGGGTACCCGTAAGAGATCGGCTCAAAATAATATCCGGAAAGTCTTTGATCCGTTCAATTTTTCATAAAACTGTTCCTGTCAGCATTTATCAAAAACTGTTTAGATCAAGCTCTTCTCGATATTATTTCGAGCCGATTTCTTGCAGGTACCCTTAAAAACACGTTTTAAACATAATGAACGGTTCAGATCATCAAAATAAAGGATCCCTCATTAGAAGCGCGGACTATATATGTATGAGTGAGCTTCTAATAAGGGATCCCCTATTTTTGCTACGGTGTGGACCTCCTACTTCTTGATCAAATTATGATGATCTGAACCGTTCAATGTGTTTAAAACGTGTTTTTAAGGGTACCCGTAAGAGATCGGCTCAAAATAATATCCGGAAAGTCTTTGATCCGTTCAATTTTTCATAAAACTGTTCCTGTCAGCATTTATCAAAAACTGTTTAGATCAAGCTCTTCTCGATATTATTTCGAGCCGATTTCTTGCAGGTACCCTTAAAAACACGTTTTAAACATAATGAACGGTTCAGATCATCAAAATAAAGGATCCCTCATTAGAAGCGCGGACTATATATGTATGAGTGAGCTTCTAATAAGGGATCCTCTATTTTGCTACGGTGTGGACCTCCTACTTCTTGATCAAATTATGATGATCTGAACCGTTCAATGTGTTTAAAACGTGTTTTTAAGGGTACCCGTAAGAGATCGGCTCAAAATAATATCCGGAAAGTCTTTGATCCGTTCAATTTTTCATAAAACTGTTCCTGTCAGCATTTATCAAAAACTGTTTAGATCAAGCTCTTCTCGATATTATTTCGAGCCGATTTCTTGCAGGTACCCTTAAAAACACGTTTTAAACATAATGAACGGTTCAGATCATCAAAATAAAGGATCCCTCATTAGAAGCGCGGACTATATATGTATGAGTGAGCTTCTAATAAGGGATCCCCAATTTTTGCTACGGTGTGGACCTCCTACTTCTTGATCAAATTATGATGATCTGAACCGTTCAATGTGTTTAAAACGTGTTTTTAAGGGTACCCGTAAGAGATCGGCTCAAAATAATATCCGGAAAGTCTTTGATCCGTTCAATTTTTCATAAAACTGTTCCTGTCAGCATTTATCAAAAACTGTTTAGATCAAGCTCTTCTCGATATTATTTCGAGCCGATTTCTTGCAGGTACCCTTAAAAACACGTTTTAAACATAATGAACGGTTCAGATCATCAAAATAAAGGATCCCTCATTAGAAGCGCGGACTATATATGTATGAGTGAGCTTCTAATAAGGGATCCCCTATTTTGCTACGGTGTGGACCTCCTACTTCTTGATCAAATTATGATGATCTGAACCGTTCAATGTGTTTAAAACGTGTTTTTAAGGGTACCCGTAAGAGATCGGCTCAAAATAATATCCGGAAAGTCTTTGATCCGTTCAATTTTTCATAAAACTGTTCCTGTCAGCATTTATCAAAAACTGTTTAGATCAAGCTCTTCTCGATATTATTTCGAGCCGATTTCTTGCAGGTACCCTTAAAAACACGTTTTAAACATAATGAACGGTTCAGATCATCAAAATAAAGGATCCCTCATTAGAAGCGCGGACTATATATGTATGAGTGAGCTTCTAATAAGGGATCCCCTATTTTTGCTACGGTGTGGACCTCCTACTTCTTGATCAAATTATGATGATCTGAACCGTTCAATGTGTTTAAAACGTGTTTTTAAGGGTACCCGTAAGAGATCGGCTCAAAATAATATCCGGAAAGTCTTTGATCCGTTCAATTTTTCATAAAACTGTTCCTGTCAGCATTTATCAAAAACTGTTTAGATCAAGCTCTTCTCGATATTATTTCGAGCCGATTTCTTGCAGGTACCCTTAAAAACACGTTTTAAACATAATGAACGGTTCAGATCATCAAAATAAAGGATCCCTCATTAGAAGCGCAGACTATATATGTATGAGTGAGCTTCTGATAAGGGATCCCCTATTTTTGCTACGGTGTGGACCTCCTACTTCTTGATCAAATTATGATGATCTGAACCGTTCAATGTGTTTAAAACGTGTTTTTAAGGGTACCCGTAAGAGATCGGCTCAAAATAATATCCGGAAAGTCTTTGATCCGTTCAATTTTTCATAAAACTGTTCCTGTCAGCATTTATCAAAAACTGTTTAGATCAAGCTCTTCTCGATATTATTTCGAGCCGATTTCTTGCAGGTACCCTTAAAAACACGTTTTAAACATAATGAACGGTTCAGATCATCAAAATAAAGGATCCCTCATTAGAAGCGCGGACTATATATGTATGAGTGAGCTTCTAATAAGGGATCCCCTATTTTGCTACGGTGTGGACCTCCTACTTCTTGATCAAATTATGATGATCTGAACCGTTCAATGTGTTTAAAACGTGTTTTTAAGGGTACCCGTAAGAGATCGGCTCAAAATAATATCCGGAAAGTCTTTGATCCGTTCAATTTTTCATAAAACTGTTCCTGTCAGCATTTATCAAAAACTGTTTAGATCAAGCTCTTCTCGATATTATTTCGAGCCGATTTCTTGCAGGTACCCTTAAAAACACGTTTTAAACATAATGAACGGTTCAGATCATCAAAATAAAGGATCCCTCATTAGAAGCGCGGACTATATATGTATGAGTGAGCTTCTAATAAGGGATCCTCTATTTTGCTACGGTGTGGACCTCCTACTTCTTGATCAAATTATGATGATCTGAACCGTTCAATGTGTTTAAAACGTGTTTTTAAGGGTACCCGTAAGAGATCGGCTCAAAATAATATCCGGAAAGTCTTTGATCCGTTCAATTTTTCATAAAACTGTTCCTGTCAGCATTTATCAAAAACTGTTTAGATCAAGCTCTTCTCGATATTATTTCGAGCCGATTTCTTGCAGGTACCCTTAAAAACACGTTTTAAACATAATGAACGGTTCAGATCATCAAAATAAAGGATCCCTCATTAGAAGCGCGGACTATATATGTATGAGTGAGCTTCTAATAAGGGATCCCCAATTTTTGCTACGGTGTGGACCTCCTACTTCTTGATCAAATTATGATGATCTGAACCGTTCAATGTGTTTAAAACGTGTTTTTAAGGGTACCCGTAAGAGATCGGCTCAAAATAATATCCGGAAAGTCTTTGATCCGCTCAATTTTTCATAAAACTGTTCCTGTCAGCATTTATCAAAAACTGTTTAGATCAAGCTCTTCTCGATATTATTTCGAGCCGATTTCTTGCAGGTACCCTTAAAAACACATTTTAAACATAATGAACGGTTCAGATCATCAAAATAAAGGATCCCTCATTAGAAGCGCGGACTATATATGTATGAGTGAGCTTCTAATAAGGGATCCCCTATTTTGCTACGGTGTGGACCTCCTACTTCTTGATCAAATTATGATGATCTGAACCGTTCAATGTGTTTAAAACGTGTTTTTAAGGGTACCCGTAAGAGATCGGCTCAAAATAATATCCGGAAAGTCTTTGATCCGTTCAATTTTTCATAAAACTGTTCCTGTCAGCATTTATCAAAAACTGTTTAGATCAAGCTCTTCTCGATATTATTTCGAGCCGATTTCTTGCAGGTACCCTTAAAAACACGTTTTAAACATAATGAACGGTTCAGATCATCAAAATAAAGGATCCCTCATTAGAAGCGCGGACTATATATGTATGAGTGAGCTTCTAATAAGGGATCCCCTATTTTGGTACGGTGTGGACCTCCTACTTCTTGATCAAATTATGATGATCTGAACCGTTCAATGTGTTTAAAACGTGTTTTTAAGGGTACCCGTAAGAGATCGGCTCAAAATAATATCCGGAAAGTCTTTGATCCGTTCAATTTTTCATAAAACTGTTCCTGTCAGCATTTATCAAAAACTGTTTAGATCAAGCTCTTCTCGATATTATTTCGAGCCGATTTCTTGCAGGTACCCTTAAAAACACGTTTTAAACATAATGAACGGTTCAGATCATCAAAATAAAGGATCCCTCATTAGAAGCGCGGAGTATATATGTATGAGTGAGCTTCTAATAAGGGATCCCCTATTTTTGCTACGGTGTGGACCTCCTACTTCTTGATCAAATTATGATGATCTGAACCGTTCAATGTGTTTAAAACGTGTTTTTATGGGTACCCGTAAGAGATCGGCTCAAAATAATATCCGGAAAGTCTTTGATCCGTTCAATTTTTCATAAAACTGTTCCTGTCAGCATTTATCAAAAACTGTTTAGATCAAGCTCTTCTCGATATTATTTCGAGCCGATTTCTTGCAGGTACCCTTAAAAACACGTTTTAAACATAATGAACGGTTCAGATCATCAAAATAAAGGATCCCTCATTAGAAGCGCGGACTATATATGTATGAGTGAGCTTCTAATAAGGGATCCCCTATTTTTGCTACGGTGTGGACCTCCTACTTCTTGATCAAATTATGATGATCTGAACCGTTCAATGTGTTTAAAACGTGTTTTTAAGGGTACCCGTAAGAGATCGGCTCAAAATAATATCCGGAAAGTCTTTGATCCGTTCAATTTTTCATAAAACTGTTCCTGTCAGCATTTAACAAAAACTGTTTAGATCAAGCTCTTCTCGATATTATTTCGAGCCGATTTCTTGCAGGTACCCTTAAAAACACGTTTTAAACATAATGAACGGTTCAGATCATCAAAATAAAGGATCCCTCATTAGAAGCGCGGACTATATATGTATGAGTGAGCTTCTAATAAGGGATCCCCTATTTTTGCTACGGTGTGGACCTCCTACTTCTTGATCAAATTATGATGATCTGAACTGTTCAATGTGTTTAAAACGTGTTTTTAAGGGTACCCGTAAGAGATCGGCTCAAAATAATATCCAGAAAGTCTTCGATCCGTTCAATTTTTCATAAAACTGTTCCTGTCAGCATTTATCAAAAACTGTTTAGATCAAGCTCTTCTCGATATTATTTCGAGCCGATTTCTTGCAGGTACCCTTAAAAACACGTTTTAAACATAATGAACGGTTCAGATCAACAAAATAAAGGATCCCTCATTAGAAGCGCGGACTATATATGTATGAGTGAGCTTCTAATAAGGGATCCCCTATTTTGCTACGGTGTGGACCTCCTACTTCTTGATCAAATTATGATGATTTGAACCGTTCAATGTGTTTAAAACGTGTTTTTAAGGGTACCCGTAAGAGATCGGCTCAAAATAATATCCGGAAAGTCTTTGATCCGTTCAATTTTTCATAAACCTGTTCCTGTCAGCATTTATCAAAAACTGTTTAGATCAAGCTCTTCTCGATATTATTTCGAGCCGATTTCTTGCAGGTACCCTTAAAAACACGTTTTAAACATAATGAACGGTTCAGATCATCAAAATAAAGTATCCCTCATTAGAAGCGCGGACTATATATGTATGAGTGAGCTTCTAATAAGGGATCCCCTATTTTTGCTACGGTGTGGACCTCCTACTTCTTGATCAAATTATGATGATCTGAACCGTTCAATGTGTTTAAAACGTGTTTTTATGGGTACCCGTAAGAGATCGGCTCAAAATAATATCCGGAAAGTCTTTGATCCGTTCAATTTTTCATAAAACTGTTCCTGTCAGCATTTATCAAAAACTGTTTAGATCAAGCTCTTCTCGATATTATTTCGAGCCGATTTCTTGCAGGTACCCTTAAAAACACGTTTTAAACATAATGAACGGTTCAGATCATCAAAATAAAGGATCCCTCATTAGAAGCGCGGACTATATATGTATGAGTGAGCTTCTAATAAGGGATCCCCTATTTTTGCTACGGTGTGGACCTCCTACTTCTTGATCAAATTATGATGATCTGAACCGTTCAATGTGTTTAAAACGTGTTTTTAAGGGTACCCATAAGAGATCGGCTCAAAATAATATCCGGAAAGTCTTTGATCCGTTCAATTTTTCATAAAACTGTTCCTGTCAGCATTTATCAAAAACTGTTTAGATCAAGCTCTTCTCGATATTATTTCGAGCCGATTTCTTGCAGGTACCCTTAAAAACACGTTTTAAACATAATGAACGGTTCAGATCATCAAAATAAAGGATCCCTCATTAGAAGCGCGGACTATATATGTATGAGTGAGCTTCTAATAAGGGATCCCCTATTTTTGCTACGGTGTGGACCTCCTACTTCTTGATCAAATTATGATGATCTGAACCGTTCAATGTGTTTAAAACGTGTTTTTAAGGGTACCCGTAAGAGATCGGCTCAAAATAATATCCGGAAAGTCTTTGATCCGTTCAATTTTTCATAAAACTGTTCCTGTCAGCATTTATCAAAAACTGTTTAGATCAAGCTCTTCTCGATATTATTTCGAGCCGATTTCTTGCAGGTACCCTTAAAAACACGTTTTAAACATAATGAACGGTTCAGATCATCAAAATAAAGGATCCCTCATTAGAAGCGCGGACTATATATGTATGAGTGAGCTTCTAATAAGGGATCCCCTATTTTGCTACGGTGTGGACCTCCTACTTCTTGATCAAATTATGATGATCTGAACCGTTCAATGTGTTTAAAACGTGTTTTTAAGGGTACCCGTAAGAGATCGGCTCAAAATAATATCCGGAAAGTCTTTGATCCGTTCAATTTTTCATAAAACTGTTCCTGTCAGCATTTATCAAAAACTGTTTAGATCAAGCTCTTCTCGATATTATTTCGAGCCGATTTCTTGCAGGTACCCTTAAAAACACGTTTTAAACATAATGAACGGTTCAGATCATCAAAATAAAGGATCCCTCATTAGAAGCGCGGACTATATATGTATGAGTGAGCTTCTAATAAGGGATCCCCTATTTTGCTACGGTGTGGACCTCCTACTTCTTGATCAAATTATGATGATCTGAACCGTTCAATGTGTTTAAAACGTGTTTTTAAGGGTACCCGTAAGAGATCGGCTCAAAATAATATCCGGAAAGTCTTTGATCCGTTCAATTTTTCATAAAACTGTTCCTGTCAGCATTTATCAAAAACTGTTTAGATCAAGCTCTTCTCGATATTATTTCGAGCCGATTTCTTGCAGGTACCCTTAAAAACACGTTTTAAACATAATGAACGGTTCAGATCATCAAAATAAAGGATCCCTCATTAGAAGCGCGGACTATATATGTATGAGTGAGCTTCTAATAAGGGATCCCCTATTTTGCTACGGTGTGGACCTCCTACTTCTTGATCAAATTATGATGATCTGAACCGTTCAATGTGTTTAAAACGTGTTTTTAAGGGTACCCGTAAGAGATCGGCTCAAAATAATATCCGGAAAGTCTTTGATCCGTTCAATTTTTCATAAAACTGTTCCTGTCAGCATTTATCAAAAACTGTTTAGATCAAGCTCTTCTCGATATTATTTCGAGCCGATTTCTTGCAGGTACCCTTAAAAACACGTTTTAAACATAATGAACGGTTCAGATCATCAAAATAAAGGATCCCTCATTAGAAGCGCGGACTATATATGTATGAGTGAGCTTCTAATAAGGGATCCCCTATTTTGCTACGGTGTGGACCTCCTACTTCTTGATCAAATTATGATGATCTGAACCGTTCAATGTGTTTAAAACGTGTTTTTAAGGGTACCCGTAAGAGATCGGCTCAAAATAATATCCGGAAAGTCTTTGATCCGTTCAATTTTTCATAAAACTGTTCCTGTCAGCATTTATCAAAAACTGTTTAGATCAAGCTCTTCTCGATATTATTTCGAGCCGATTTCTTGCAGGTACCCTTAAAAACACGTTTTAAACATAATGAACGGTTCAGATCATCAAAATAAAGGATCCCTCATTAGAAGCGCGGACTATATATGTATGAGTGAGCTTCTAATAAGGGATCCCCTATTTTGCTACGGTGTGGACCTCCTACTTCTTGATCAAATTATGATGATCTGAACCGTTCAATGTGTTTAAAACGTGTTTTTAAGGGTACCCGTAAGAGATCGGCTCAAAATAATATCCGGAAAGTCTTTGATCCGTTCAATTTTTCATAAAACTGTTCCTGTCAGCATTTATCAAAAACTGTTTAGATCAAGCTCTTCTCGATATTATTTCGAGCCGATTTCTTGCAGGTACCCTTAAAAACACGTTTTAAACATAATGAACGGTTCAGATCATCAAAATAAAGGATCCCTCATTAGAAGCGCGGACTATATATGTATGAGTGAGCTTCTAATAAGGGATCCCCTATTTTGCTACGGTGTGGACCTCCTACTTCTTGATCAAATTATGATGATCTGAACCGTTCAATGTGTTTAAAACGTGTTTTTAAGGGTACCCGTAAGAGATCGGCTCAAAATAATATCCGGAAAGTCTTTGATCCGTTCAATTTTTCATAAAACTGTTCCTGTCAGCATTTATCAAAAACTGTTTAGATCAAGCTCTTCTCGATATTATTTCGAGCCGATTTCTTGCAGGTACCCTTAAAAACACGTTTTAAACATAATGAACGGTTCAGATCATCAAAATAAAGGATCCCTCATTAGAAGCGCGGACTATATATGTATGAGTGAGCTTCTAATAAGGGATCCCCTATTTTGCTACGGTGTGGACCTCCTACTTCTTGATCAAATTATGATGATCTGAACCGTTCAATGTGTTTAAAACGTGTTTTTAAGGGTACCCGTAAGAGATCGGCTCAAAATAATATCCGGAAAGTCTTTGATCCGTTCAATTTTTCATAAAACTGTTCCTGTCAGCATTTATCAAAAACTGTTTAGATCAAGCTCTTCTCGATATTATTTCGAGCCGATTTCTTGCAGGTACCCTTAAAAACACGTTTTAAACATAATGAACGGTTCAGATCATCAAAATAAAGGATCCCTCATTAGAAGCGCGGACTATATATGTATGAGTGAGCTTCTAATAAGGGATCCCCTATTTTGCTACGGTGTGGACCTCCTACTTCTTGATCAAATTATGATGATCTGAACCGTTCAATGTGTTTAAAACGTGTTTTTAAGGGTACCCGTAAGAGATCGGCTCAAAATAATATCCGGAAAGTCTTTGATCCGTTCAATTTTTCATAAAACTGTTCCTGTCAGCATTTATCAAAAACTGTTTAGATCAAGCTCTTCTCGATATTATTTCGAGCCGATTTCTTGCAGGTACCCTTAAAAACACGTTTTAAACATAATGAACGGTTCAGATCATCAAAATAAAGGATCCCTCATTAGAAGCGCGGACTATATATGTATGAGTGAGCTTCTAATAAGGGATCCCCTATTTTGCTACGGTGTGGACCTCCTACTTCTTGATCAAATTATGATGATCTGAACCGTTCAATGTGTTTAAAACGTGTTTTTAAGGGTACCCGTAAGAGATCGGCTCAAAATAATATCCGGAAAGTCTTTGATCCGTTCAATTTTTCATAAAACTGTTCCTGTCAGCATTTATCAAAAACTGTTTAGATCAAGCTCTTCTCGATATTATTTCGAGCCGATTTCTTGCAGGTACCCTTAAAAACACGTTTTAAACATAATGAACGGTTCAGATCATCAAAATAAAGGATCCCTCATTAGAAGCGCGGACTATATATGTATGAGTGAGCTTCTAATAAGGGATCCCCTATTTTGCTACGGTGTGGACCTCCTACTTCTTGATCAAATTATGATGATCTGAACCGTTCAATGTGTTTAAAACGTGTTTTTAAGGGTACCCGTAAGAGATCGGCTCAAAATAATATCCGGAAAGTCTTTGATCCGTTCAATTTTCCATAAAACTGTTCCTGTCAGCATTTATCAAAAACTGTTTAGATCAAGCTCTTCTCGATATTATTTCGAGCCGATTTCTTGCAGGTACCCTTAAAAACACGTTTTAAACATAATGAACGGTTCAGATCATCAAAATAAAGGATCCCTCATTAGAAGCGCGGACTATATATGTATGAGTGAGCTTCTAATAAGGGATCCCCTATTTTGCTACGGTGTGGACCTCCTACTTCTTGATCAAATTATGATGATCTGAACCGTTCAATGTGTTTAAAACGTGTTTTTAAGGGTACCCGTAAGAGATCGGCTCAAAATAATATCCGGAAAGTCTTTGATCCGTTCAATTTTCCATAAAACTGTTCCTGTCAGCATTTATCAAAAACTGTTTAGATCAAGCTCTTCTCGATATTATTTCGAGCCGATTTCTTGCAGGTACCCTTAAAAACACGTTTTAAACATAATGAACGGTTCAGATCATCAAAATAAAGGATCCCTCATTAGAAGCGCGGACTATATATGTATGAGTGAGCTTCTAATAAGGGATCCCCTATTTTGCTACGGTGTGGACCTCCTACTTCTTGATCAAATTATGATGATCTGAACCGTTCAATGTGTTTAAAACGTGTTTTTAAGGGTACCCGTAAGAGATCGGCTCAAAATAATATCCGGAAAGTCTTTGATCCGTTCAATTTTCCATAAAACTGTTCCTGTCAGCATTTATCAAAAACTGTTTAGATCAAGCTCTTCTCGATATTATTTCGAGCCGATTTCTTGCAGGTACCCTTAAAAACACGTTTTAAACATAATGAACGGTTCAGATCATCAAAATAAAGGATCCCTCATTAGAAGCGCGGACTATATATGTATGAGTGAGCTTCTAATAAGGGATCCCCTATTTTGCTACGGTGTGGACCTCCTACTTCTTGATCAAATTATGATGATCTGAACCGTTCAATGTGTTTAAAACGTGTTTTTAAGGGTACCCGTAAGAGATCGGCTCAACATAATATCCGGAAAGTCTTTGATCCGTTCAATTTTTCATAAAACTGTTCCTGTCAGCATTTATCAAAAACTGTTTAGATCAAGCTCTTCTCGATATTATTTCGAGCCGATTTCTTGCAGGTACCCTTAAAAACACGTTTTAAACATAATGAACGGTTCAGATCATCAAAATAAAGGATCCCTCATTAGAAGCGCGGACTATATATGTATGAGTGAGCTTCTAATAAGGGATCCCCTATTTTGCTACGGTGTGGACCTCCTACTTCTTGATCAAATTATGATGATCTGAACCGTTCAATGTGTTTAAAACGTGTTTTTAAGGGTACCCGTAAGAGATCGGCTCAACATAATATCCGGAAAGTCTTTGATCCGTTCAATTTTTCATAAAACTGTTCCTGTCAGCATTTATCAAAAACTGTTTAGATCAAGCTCTTCTCGATATTATTTCGAGCCGATTTCTTGCAGGTACCCTTAAAAACACGTTTTAAACATAATGAACGGTTCAGATCATCAAAATAAAGGATCCCTCATTAGAAGCGCGGACTATATATGTATGAGTGAGCTTCTAATAAGGGATCCCCTATTTTGCTACGGTGTGGACCTCCTACTTCTTGATCAAATTATGATGATCTTGAACCGTTCAATGTGTTTAAAACGTGTTTTTAAGGGTACCCGTAAGAGATCGGCTCAAAATAATATCCGGAAAGTCTTTGATCCGTTCAATTTTTCATAAAACTGTTCCTGTCAGCATTTATCAAAAACTGTTTAGATCAAGCTCTTCTCGATATTATTTCGAGCCGATTTCTTGCAGGTACCCTTAAAAACACGTTTTAAACATAATGAACGGTTCAGATCATCAAAATAAAGGATCCCTCATTAGAAGCGCGGACTATATATGTATGAGTGAGCTTCTAATAAGGGATCCCCTATTTTGCTACGGTGTGGACCTCCTACTTCTTGATCAAATTATGATGATCTGAACCGTTCAATGTGTTTAAAACGTGTTTTTAAGGGTACCCGTAAGAGATCGGCTCAAAATAATATCCGGAAAGTCTTTGATCCGTTCAATTTTTCATAAAACTGTTCCTGTCAGCATTTATCAAAAACTGTTTAGATCAAGCTCTTCTCGATATTATTTCGAGCCGATTTCTTGCAGGTACCCTTAAAAACACGTTTTAAACATAATGAACGGTTCAGATCATCAAAATAAAGGATCCCTCATTAGAAGCGCGGACTATATATGTATGAGTGAGCTTCTAATAAGGGATCCCCTATTTTGCTACGGTGTGGACCTCCTACTTCTTGATCAAATTATGATGATCTGAACCGTTCAATGTGTTTAAAACGTGTTTTTAAGGGTACCCGTAAGAGATCGGCTCAAAATAATATCCGGAAAGTCTTTGATCCGTTCAATTTTTCATAAAACTGTTCCTGTCAGCATTTATCAAAAACTGTTTAGATCAAGCTCTTCTCGATATTATTTCGAGCCGATTTCTTGCAGGTACCCTTAAAAACACGTTTTAAACATAATGAACGGTTCAGATCATCAAAATAAAGGATCCCTCATTAGAAGCGCGGACTATATATGTATGAGTGAGCTTCTAATAAGGGATCCCCTATTTTGCTACGGTGTGGACCTCCTACTTCTTGATCAAATTATGATGATCTGAACCGTTCAATGTGTTTAAAACGTGTTTTTAAGGGTACCCGTAAGAGATCGGCTCAAAATAATATCCGGAAAGTCTTTGATCCGTTCAATTTTTCATAAAACTGTTCCTGTCAGCATTTATCAAAAACTGTTTAGATCAAGCTCTTCTCGATATTATTTCGAGCCGATTTCTTGCAGGTACCCTTAAAAACACGTTTTAAACATAATGAACGGTTCAGATCATCAAAATAAAGGATCCCTCATTAGAAGCGCGGACTATATATGTATGAGTGAGCTTCTAATAAGGGATCCCCTATTTTGCTACGGTGTGGACCTCCTACTTCTTGATCAAATTATGATGATCTGAACCGTTCAATGTGTTTAAAACGTGTTTTTAAGGGTACCCGTAAGAGATCGGCTCAAAATAATATCCGGAAAGTCTTTGATCCGTTCAATTTTTCATAAAACTGTTCCTGTCAGCATTTATCAAAAACTGTTTAGATCAAGCTCTTCTCGATATTATTTCGAGCCGATTTCTTGCAGGTACCCTTAAAAACACGTTTTAAACATAATGAACGGTTCAGATCATCAAAATAAAGGATCCCTCATTAGAAGCGCGGACTATATATGTATGAGTGAGCTTCTAATAAGGGATCCCCTATTTTGCTACGGTGTGGACCTCCTACTTCTTGATCAAATTATGATGATCTGAACCGTTCAATGTGTTTAAAACGTGTTTTTAAGGGTACCCGTAAGAGATCGGCTCAAAATAATATCCGGAAAGTCTTTGATCCGTTCAATTTTTCATAAAACTGTTCCTGTCAGCATTTATCAAAAACTGTTTAGATCAAGCTCTTCTCGATATTATTTCGAGCCGATTTCTTGCAGGTACCCTTAAAAACACGTTTTAAACATAATGAACGGTTCAGATCATCAAAATAAAGGATCCCTCATTAGAAGCGCGGACTATATATGTATGAGTGAGCTTCTAATAAGGGATCCCCTATTTTGCTACGGTGTGGACCTCCTACTTCTTGATCAAATTATGATGATCTGAACCGTTCAATGTGTTTAAAACGTGTTTTTAAGGGTACCCGTAAGAGATCGGCTCAAAATAATATCCGGAAAGTCTTTGATCCGTTCAATTTTTCATAAAACTGTTCCTGTCAGCATTTATCAAAAACTGTTTAGATCAAGCTCTTCTCGATATTATTTCGAGCCGATTTCTTGCAGGTACCCTTAAAAACACGTTTTAAACATAATGAACGGTTCAGATCATCAAAATAAAGGATCCCTCATTAGAAGCGCGGACTATATATGTATGAGTGAGCTTCTAATAAGGGATCCCCTATTTTGCTACGGTGTGGACCTCCTACTTCTTGATCAAATTATGATGATCTGAACCGTTCAATGTGTTTAAAACGTGTTTTTAAGGGTACCCGTAAGAGATCGGCTCAAAATAATATCCGGAAAGTCTTTGATCCGTTCAATTTTTCATAAAACTGTTCCTGTCAGCATTTATCAAAAACTGTTTAGATCAAGCTCTTCTCGATATTATTTCGAGCCGATTTCTTGCAGGTACCCTTAAAAACACGTTTTAAACATAATGAACGGTTCAGATCATCAAAATAAAGGATCCCTCATTAGAAGCGCGGACTATATATGTATGAGTGAGCTTCTAATAAGGGATCCCCTATTTTGCTACGGTGTGGACCTCCTACTTCTTGATCAAATTATGATGATCTGAACCGTTCAATGTGTTTAAAACGTGTTTTTAAGGGTACCCGTAAGAGATCGGCTCAAAATAATATCCGGAAAGTCTTTGATCCGTTCAATTTTTCATAAAACTGTTCCTGTCAGCATTTATCAAAAACTGTTTAGATCAAGCTCTTCTCGATATTATTTCGAGCCGATTTCTTGCAGGTACCCTTAAAAACACGTTTTAAACATAATGAACGGTTCAGATCATCAAAATAAAGGATCCCTCATTAGAAGCGCGGACTATATATGTATGAGTGAGCTTCTAATAAGGGATCCCCTATTTTGCTACGGTGTGGACCTCCTACTTCTTGATCAAATTATGATGATCTGAACCGTTCAATGTGTTTAAAACGTGTTTTTAAGGGTACCCGTAAGAGATCGGCTCAAAATAATATCCGGAAAGTCTTTGATCCGTTCAATTTTTCATAAAACTGTTCCTGTCAGCATTTATCAAAAACTGTTTAGATCAAGCTCTTCTCGATATTATTTCGAGCCGATTTCTTGCAGGTACCCTTAAAAACACGTTTTAAACATAATGAACGGTTCAGATCATCAAAATAAAGGATCCCTCATTAGAAGCGCGGACTATATATGTATGAGTGAGCTTCTAATAAGGGATCCCCTATTTTGCTACGGTGTGGACCTCCTACTTCTTGATCAAATTATGATGATCTGAACCGTTCAATGTGTTTAAAACGTGTTTTTAAGGGTACCCGTAAGAGATCGGCTCAAAATAATATCCGGAAAGTCTTTGATCCGTTCAATTTTTCATAAAACTGTTCCTGTCAGCATTTATCAAAAACTGTTTAGATCAAGCTCTTCTCGATATTATTTCGAGCCGATTTCTTGCAGGTACCCTTAAAAACACGTTTTAAACATAATGAACGGTTCAGATCATCAAAATAAAGGATCCCTCATTAGAAGCGCGGACTATATATGTATGAGTGAGCTTCTAATAAGGGATCCCCTATTTTGCTACGGTGTGGACCTCCTACTTCTTGATCAAATTATGATGATCTGAACCGTTCAATGTGTTTAAAACGTGTTTTTAAGGGTACCCGTAAGAGATCGGCTCAAAATAATATCCGGAAAGTCTTTGATCCGTTCAATTTTTCATAAAACTGTTCCTGTCAGCATTTATCAAAAACTGTTTAGATCAAGCTCTTCTCGATATTATTTCGAGCCGATTTCTTGCAGGTACCCTTAAAAACACGTTTTAAACATAATGAACGGTTCAGATCATCAAAATAAAGGATCCCTCATTAGAAGCGCGGACTATATATGTATGAGTGAGCTTCTAATAAGGGATCCCCTATTTTTGCTACGGTGTGGACCTCCTACTTCTTGATCAAATTATGATGATCTGAACCGTTCAATGTGTTTAAAACGTGTTTTTAAGGGTACCCGTAAGAGATCGGCTCAAAATAATATCCGGAAAGTCTTTGATCCGTTCAATTTTTCATAAAACTGTTCCTGTCAGCATTTATCAAAAACTGTTTAGATCAAGCTCTTCTCGATATTATTTCGAGCCGATTTCTTGCAGGTACCCTTAAAAACACGTTTTAAACATAATGAACGGTTCAGATCATCAAAATAAAGGATCCCTCATTAGAAGCGCGGACTATATATGTATGAGTGAGCTTCTAATAAGGGATCCCCTATTTTGCTACGGTGTGGACCTCCTACTTCTTGATCAAATTATGATGATCTGAACCGTTCAATGTGTTTAAAACGTGTTTTTAAGGGTACCCGTAAGAGATCGGCTCAAAATAATATCCGGAAAGTCTTTGATCCGTTCAATTTTTCATAAAACTGTTCCTGTCAGCATTTATCAAAAACTGTTTAGATCAAGCTCTTCTCGATATTATTTCGAGCCGATTTCTTGCAGGTACCCTTAAAAACACGTTTTAAACATAATGAACGGTTCAGATCATCAAAATAAAGGATCCCTCATTAGAAGCGCGGACTATATATGTATGAGTGAGCTTCTAATAAGGGATCCCCTATTTTGCTACGGTGTGGACCTCCTACTTCTTGATCAAATTATGATGATCTGAACCGTTCAATGTGTTTAAAACGTGTTTTTAAGGGTACCCGTAAGAGATCGGCTCAAAATAATATCCGGAAAGTCTTTGATCCGTTCAATTTTTCATAAAACTGTTCCTGTCAGCATTTATCAAAAACTGTTTAGATCAAGCTCTTCTCGATATTATTTCGAGCCGATTTCTTGCAGGTACCCTTAAAAACACGTTTTAAACATAATGAACGGTTCAGATCATCAAAATAAAGGATCCCTCATTAGAAGCGCGGACTATATATGTATGAGTGAGCTTCTAATAAGGGATCCCCTATTTTGCTACGGTGTGGACCTCCTACTTCTTGATCAAATTATGATGATCTGAACCGTTCAATGTGTTTAAAACGTGTTTTTAAGGGTACCCGTAAGAGATCGGCTCAAAATAATATCCGGAAAGTCTTTGATCCGTTCAATTTTTCATAAAACTGTTCCTGTCAGCATTTATCAAAAACTGTTTAGATCAAGCTCTTCTCGATATTATTTCGAGCCGATTTCTTGCAGGTACCCTTAAAAACACGTTTTAAACATAATGAACGGTTCAGATCATCAAAATAAAGGATCCCTCATTAGAAGCGCGGACTATATATGTATGAGTGAGCTTCTAATAAGGGATCCCCTATTTTGCTACGGTGTGGACCTCCTACTTCTTGATCAAATTATGATGATCTGAACCGTTCAATGTGTTTAAAACGTGTTTTTAAGGGTACCCGTAAGAGATCGGCTCAAAATAATATCCGGAAAGTCTTTGATCCGTTCAATTTTTCATAAAACTGTTCCTGTCAGCATTTATCAAAAACTGTTTAGATCAAGCTCTTCTCGATATTATTTCGAGCCGATTTCTTGCAGGTACCCTTAAAAACACGTTTTAAACATAATGAACGGTTCAGATCATCAAAATAAAGGATCCCTCATTAGAAGCGCGGACTATATATGTATGAGTGAGCTTCTAATAAGGGATCCCCTATTTTGCTACGGTGTGGACCTCCTACTTCTTGATCAAATTATGATGATCTGAACCGTTCAATGTGTTTAAAACGTGTTTTTAAGGGTACCCGTAAGAGATCGGCTCAAAATAATATCCGGAAAGTCTTTGATCCGTTCAATTTTTCATAAAACTGTTCCTGTCAGCATTTATCAAAAACTGTTTAGATCAAGCTCTTCTCGATATTATTTCGAGCCGATTTCTTGCAGGTACCCTTAAAAACACGTTTTAAACATAATGAACGGTTCAGATCATCAAAATAAAGGATCCCTCATTAGAAGCGCGGACTATATATGTATGAGTGAGCTTCTAATAAGGGATCCCCTATTTTGCTACGGTGTGGACCTCCTACTTCTTGATCAAATTATGATGATCTGAACCGTTCAATGTGTTTAAAACGTGTTTTTAAGGGTACCCGTAAGAGATCGGCTCAAAATAATATCCGGAAAGTCTTTGATCCGTTCAATTTTTCATAAAACTGTTCCTGTCAGCATTTATCAAAAACTGTTTAGATCAAGCTCTTCTCGATATTATTTCGAGCCGATTTCTTGCAGGTACCCTTAAAAACACGTTTTAAACATAATGAACGGTTCAGATCATCAAAATAAAGGATCCCTCATTAGAAGCGCGGACTATATATGTATGAGTGAGCTTCTAATAAGGGATCCCCTATTTTGCTACGGTGTGGACCTCCTACTTCTTGATCAAATTATGATGATCTGAACCGTTCAATGTGTTTAAAACGTGTTTTTAAGGGTACCCGTAAGAGATCGGCTCAAAATAATATCCGGAAAGTCTTTGATCCGTTCAATTTTTCATAAAACTGTTCCTGTCAGCATTTATCAAAAACTGTTTAGATCAAGCTCTTCTCGATATTATTTCGAGCCGATTTCTTGCAGGTACCCTTAAAAACACGTTTTAAACATAATGAACGGTTCAGATCATCAAAATAAAGGATCCCTCATTAGAAGCGCGGACTATATATGTATGAGTGAGCTTCTAATAAGGGATCCCCTATTTTGCTACGGTGTGGACCTCCTACTTCTTGATCAAATTATGATGATCTGAACCGTTCAATGTGTTTAAAACGTGTTTTTAAGGGTACCCGTAAGAGATCGGCTCAAAATAATATCCGGAAAGTCTTTGATCCGTTCAATTTTTCATAAAACTGTTCCTGTCAGCATTTATCAAAAACTGTTTAGATCAAGCTCTTCTCGATATTATTTCGAGCCGATTTCTTGCAGGTACCCTTAAAAACACGTTTTAAACATAATGAACGGTTCAGATCATCAAAATAAAGGATCCCTCATTAGAAGCGCGGACTATATATGTATGAGTGAGCTTCTAATAAGGGATCCCCTATTTTGCTACGGTGTGGACCTCCTACTTCTTGATCAAATTATGATGATCTGAACCGTTCAATGTGTTTAAAACGTGTTTTTAAGGGTACCCGTAAGAGATCGGCTCAAAATAATATCCGGAAAGTCTTTGATCCGTTCAATTTTTCATAAAACTGTTCCTGTCAGCATTTATCAAAAACTGTTTAGATCAAGCTCTTCTCGATATTATTTCGAGCCGATTTCTTGCAGGTACCCTTAAAAACACGTTTTAAACATAATGAACGGTTCAGATCATCAAAATAAAGGATCCCTCATTAGAAGCGCGGACTATATATGTATGAGTGAGCTTCTAATAAGGGATCCCCTATTTTGCTACGGTGTGGACCTCCTACTTCTTGATCAAATTATGATGATCTGAACCGTTCAATGTGTTTAAAACGTGTTTTTAAGGGTACCCGTAAGAGATCGGCTCAAAATAATATCCGGAAAGTCTTTGATCCGTTCAATTTTTCATAAAACTGTTCCTGTCAGCATTTATCAAAAACTGTTTAGATCAAGCTCTTCTCGATATTATTTCGAGCCGATTTCTTGCAGGTACCCTTAAAAACACGTTTTAAACATAATGAACGGTTCAGATCATCAAAATAAAGGATCCCTCATTAGAAGCGCGGACTATATATGTATGAGTGAGCTTCTAATAAGGGATCCCCTATTTTGCTACGGTGTGGACCTCCTACTTCTTGATCAAATTATGATGATCTGAACCGTTCAATGTGTTTAAAACGTGTTTTTAAGGGTACCCGTAAGAGATCGGCTCAAAATAATATCCGGAAAGTCTTTGATCCGTTCAATTTTTCATAAAACTGTTCCTGTCAGCATTTATCAAAAACTGTTTAGATCAAGCTCTTCTCGATATTATTTCGAGCCGATTTCTTGCAGGTACCCTTAAAAACACGTTTTAAACATAATGAACGGTTCAGATCATCAAAATAAAGGATCCCTCATTAGAAGCGCGGACTATATATGTATGAGTGAGCTTCTAATAAGGGATCCCCTATTTTGGTACGGTGTGGACCTCCTACTTCTTGATCAAATTATGATGATCTGAACCGTTCAATGTGTTTAAAACGTGTTTTTAAGGGTACCCGTAAGAGATCGGCTCAAAATAATATCCGGAAAGTCTTTGATCCGTTCAATTTTTCATAAAACTGTTCCTGTCAGCATTTATCAAAAACTGTTTAGATCAAGCTCTTCTCGATATTATTTCGAGCCGATTTCTTGCAGGTACCCTTAAAAACACGTTTTAAACATAATGAACGGTTCAGATCATCAAAATAAAGGATCCCTCATTAGAAGCGCGGACTATATATGTATGAGTGAGCTTCTAATAAGGGATCCCCTATTTTGCTACGGTGTGGACCTCCTACTTCTTGATCAAATTATGATGATCTGAACCGTTCAATGTGTTTAAAACGTGTTTTTAAGGGTACCCGTAAGAGATCGGCTCAAAATAATATCCGGAAAGTCTTTGATCCGTTCAATTTTTCATAAAACTGTTCCTGTCAGCATTTATCAAAAACTGTTTAGATCAAGCTCTTCTCGATATTATTTCGAGCCGATTTCTTGCAGGTACCCTTAAAAACACGTTTTAAACATAATGAACGGTTCAGATCATCAAAATAAAGGATCCCTCATTAGAAGCGCGGACTATATATGTATGAGTGAGCTTCTAATAAGGGATCCCCTATTTTGCTACGGTGTGGACCTCCTACTTCTTGATCAAATTATGATGATCTGAACCGTTCAATGTGTTTAAAACGTGTTTTTAAGGGTACCCGTAAGAGATCGGCTCAAAATAATATCCGGAAAGTCTTTGATCCGTTCAATTTTTCATAAAACTGTTCCTGTCAGCATTTATCAAAAACTGTTTAGATCAAGCTCTTCTCGATATTATTTCGAGCCGATTTCTTGCAGGTACCCTTAAAAACACGTTTTAAACATAATGAACGGTTCAGATCATCAAAATAAAGGATCCCTCATTAGAAGCGCGGACTATATATGTATGAGTGAGCTTCTAATAAGGGATCCCCTATTTTGCTACGGTGTGGACCTCCTACTTCTTGATCAAATTATGATGATCTGAACCGTTCAATGTGTTTAAAACGTGTTTTTAAGGGTACCCGTAAGAGATCGGCTCAAAATAATATCCGGAAAGTCTTTGATCCGTTCAATTTTTCATAAAACTGTTCTTGTCAGCATTTATCAAAAACTGTTTAGATCAAGCTCTTCTCGATATTATTTCGAGCCGATTTCTTGCAGGTACCCTTAAAAACACGTTTTAAACATAATGAACGGTTCAGATCATCAAAATAAAGGATCCCTCATTAGAAGCGCGGACTATATATGTATGAGTGAGCTTCTAATAAGGGATCCCCTATTTTGCTACGGTGTGGACCTCCTACTTCTTGATCAAATTATGATGATCTGAACCGTTCAATGTGTTTAAAACGTGTTTTTAAGGGTACCCGTAAGAGATCGGCTCAAAATAATATCCGGAAAGTCTTTGATCCGTTCAATTTTTCATAAAACTGTTCCTGTCAGCATTTATCAAAAACTGTTTAGATCAAGCTCTTCTCGATATTATTTCGAGCCGATTTCTTGCAGGTACCCTTAAAAACACGTTTTAAACATAATAAACGGTTCAGATCATCAAAATAAAGGATCCCTCATTAGAAGCGCGGACTATATATGTATGAGTGAGCTTCTAATAAGGGATCCCCTATTTTGCTACGGTGTGGACCTCCTACTTCTTGATCAAATTATGATGATCTGAACCGTTCAATGTGTTTAAAACGTGTTTTTAAGGGTACTCGTAAGAGATCGGCTCAAAATAATATCCGGAAAGTCTTTGATCCGTTCAATTTTTCATAAAACTGTTCCTGTCAGCATTTATCAAAAACTGTTTAGATCAAGCTCTTCTCGATATTATTTCGAGCCGATTTCTTGCAGGTACCCTTAAAAACACGTTTTAAACATAATGAACGGTTCAGATCATCAAAATAAAGGATCCCTCATTAGAAGCGCGGACTATATATGTATGAGTGAGCTTCTAATAAGGGATCCCCTATTTTGCTACGGTGTGGACCTCCTACTTCTTGATCAAATTATGATGATCTGAACCGTTCAATGTGTTTAAAACGTGTTTTTAAGGGTACCCGTAAGAGATCGGCTCAAAATAATATCCGGAAAGTCTTTGATCCGTTCAATTTTTCATAAAACTGTTCCTGTCAGCATTTATCAAAAACTGTTTAGATCAAGCTCTTCTCGATATTATTTCGAGCCGATTTCTTGCAGGTACCCTTAAAAACACGTTTTAAACATAATGAACGGTTCAGATCATCAAAATAAAGGATCCCTCATTAGAAGCGCGGACTATATATGTATGAGTGAGCTTCTAATAAGGGATCCCCTATTTTGCTACGGTGTGGACCTCCTACTTCTTGATCAAATTATGATGATCTGAACCGTTCAATGTGTTTAAAACGTGTTTTTAAGGGTACCCGTAAGAGATCGGCTCAAAATAATATCCGGAAAGTCTTTGATCCGTTCAATTTTTCATAAAACTGTTCCTGTCAGCATTTATCAAAAACTGTTTAGATCAAGCTCTTCTCGATATTATTTCGAGCCGATTTCTTGCAGGTACCCTTAAAAACACGTTTTAAACATAATGAACGGTTCAGATCATCAAAATAAAGGATCCCTCATTAGAAGCGCGGACTATATATGTATGAGTGAGCTTCTAATAAGGGATCCCCTATTTTGCTACGGTGTGGACCTCCTACTTCTTGATCAAATTATGATGATCTGAACCGTTCAATGTGTTTAAAACGTGTTTTTAAGGGTACCCGTAAGAGATCGGCTCAAAATAATATCCGGAAAGTCTTTGATCCGTTCAATTTTTCATAAAACTGTTCCTGTCAGCATTTATCAAAAACTGTTTAGATCAAGCTCTTCTCGATATTATTTCGAGCCGATTTCTTGCAGGTACCCTTAAAAACACGTTTTAAACATAATGAACGGTTCAGATCATCAAAATAAAGGATCCCTCATTAGAAGCGCGGACTATATATGTATGAGTGAGCTTCTAATAAGGGATCCCCTATTTTGCTACGGTGTGGACCTCCTACTTCTTGATCAAATTATGATGATCTGAACCGTTCAATGTGTTTAAAACGTGTTTTTAAGGGTACCCGTAAGAGATCGGCTCAAAATAATATCCGGAAAGTCTTTGATCCGTTCAATTTTTCATAAAACTGTTCCTGTCAGCATTTATCAAAAACTGTTTAGATCAAGCTCTTCTCGATATTATTTCGAGCCGATTTCTTGCAGGTACCCTTAAAAACACGTTTTAAACATAATGAACGGTTCAGATCATCAAAATAAAGGATCCCTCATTAGAAGCGCGGACTATATATGTATGAGTGAGCTTCTAATAAGGGATCCCCTATTTTGCTACGGTGTGGACCTCCTACTTCTTGATCAAATTATGATGATCTGAACCGTTCAATGTGTTTAAAACGTGTTTTTAAGGGTACCCGTAAGAGATCGGCTCAAAATAATATCCGGAAAGTCTTTGATCCGTTCAATTTTTCATAAAACTGTTCCTGTCAGCATTTATCAAAAACTGTTTAGATCAAGCTCTTCTCGATATTATTTCGAGCCGATTTCTTGCAGGTACCCTTAAAAACACGTTTTAAACATAATGAACGGTTCAGATCATCAAAATAAAGGATCCCTCATTAGAAGCGCGGACTATATATGTATGAGTGAGCTTCTAATAAGGGATCCCCTATTTTGCTACGGTGTGGACCTCCTACTTCTTGATCAAATTATGATGATCTGAACCGTTCAATGTGTTTAAAACGTGTTTTTAAGGGTACCCGTAAGAGATCGGCTCAAAATAATATCCGGAAAGTCTTTGATCCGTTCAATTTTTCATAAAACTGTTCCTGTCAGCATTTATCAAAAACTGTTTAGATCAAGCTCTTCTCGATATTATTTCGAGCCGATTTCTTGCAGGTACCCTTAAAAACACGTTTTAAACATAATGAACGGTTCAGATCATCAAAATAAAGGATCCCTCATTAGAAGCGCGGACTATATATGTATGAGTGAGCTTCTAATAAGGGATCCCCTATTTTGCTACGGTGTGGACCTCCTACTTCTTGATCAAATTATGATGATCTGAACCGTTCAATGTGTTTAAAACGTGTTTTTAAGGGTACCCGTAAGAGATCGGCTCAAAATAATATCCGGAAAGTCTTTGATCCGTTCAATTTTTCATAAAACTGTTCCTGTCAGCATTTATCAAAAACTGTTTAGATCAAGCTCTTCTCGATATTATTTCGAGCCGATTTCTTGCAGGTACCCTTAAAAACACGTTTTAAACATAATGAACGGTTCAGATCATCAAAATAAAGGATCCCTCATTAGAAGCGCGGACTATATATGTATGAGTGAGCTTCTAATAAGGGATCCCCTATTTTGCTACGGTGTGGACCTCCTACTTCTTGATCAAATTATGATGATCTGAACCGTTCAATGTGTTTAAAACGTGTTTTTAAGGGTACCCATAAGAGATCGGCTCAAAATAATATCCGGAAAGTCTTTGATCCGTTCAATTTTTCATAAAACTGTTCCTGTCAGCATTTATCAAAAACTGTTTAGATCAAGCTCTTCTCGATATTATTTCGAGCCGATTTCTTGTAGGTACCCTTAAAAACACGTTTTAAACATAATGAACGGTTCAGATCATCAAAATAAAGGATCCCTCATTAGAAGCGCGGACTATATATGTATGAGTGAGCTTCTAATAAGGGATCCCCTATTTTGCTACGGTGTGGACCTCCTACTTCTTGATCAAATTATGATGATCTGAACCGTTCAATGTGTTTAAAACGTGTTTTTAAGGGTACCCGTAAGAGATCGGCTCAAAATAATATCCGGAAAGTCTTTGATCCGTTCAATTTTTCATAAAACTGTTCCTGTCAGCATTTATCAAAAACTGTTTAGATCAAGCTCTTCTCGATATTATTTCGAGCCGATTTCTTGCAGGTACCCTTAAAAACACGTTTTAAACATAATGAACGGTTCAGATCATCAAAATAAAGGATCCCTCATTAGAAGCGCGGACTATATATGTATGAGTGAGCTTCTAATAAGGGATCCCCTATTTTGCTACGGTGTGGACCTCCTACTTCTTGATCAAATTATGATGATCTGAACCGTTCAATGTGTTTAAAACGTGTTTTTAAGGGTACCCGTAAGAGATCGGCTCAAAATAATATCCGGAAAGTCTTTGATCCGTTCAATTTTTCATAAAACTGTTCCTGTCAGCATTTATCAAAAACTGTTTAGATCAAGCTCTTCTCGATATTATTTCGAGCCGATTTCTTGCAGGTACCCTTAAAAACACGTTTTAAACATAATGAACGGTTCAGATCATCAAAATAAAGGATCCCTCATTAGAAGCGCGGACTATATATGTATGAGTGAGCTTCTAATAAGGGATCCCCTATTTTGCTACGGTGTGGACCTCGTACTTCTTGATCAAATTATGATGATCTGAACCGTTCAATGTGTTTAAAACGTGTTTTTAAGGGTACCCGTAAGAGATCGGCTCAAAATAATATCCGGAAAGTCTTTGATCCGTTCAATTTTTCATAAAACTGTTCCTGTCAGCATTTATCAAAAACTGTTTAGATCAAGCTCTTCTCGATATTATTTCGAGCCGATTTCTTGCAGGTACCCTTAAAAACACGTTTTAAACATAATGAACGGTTCAGATCATCAAAATAAAGGATCCCTCATTAGAAGCGCGGACTATATATGTATGAGTGAGCTTCTAATAAGGGATCCCCTATTTTGCTACGGTGTGGACCTCCTACTTCTTGATCAAATTATGATGATCTGAACCGTTCAATGTGTTTAAAACGTGTTTTTAAGGGTACCCGTAAGAGATCGGCTCAAAATAATATCCGGAAAGTCTTTGATCCGTTCAATTTTTCATAAAACTGTTCCTGTCAGCATTTATCAAAAACTGTTTAGATCAAGCTCTTCTCGATATTATTTCGAGCCGATTTCTTGCAGGTACCCTTAAAAACACGTTTTAAACATAATGAACGGTTCAGATCATCAAAATAAAGGATCCCTCATTAGAAGCGCGGACTATATATGTATGAGTGAGCTTCTAATAAGGGATCCCCTATTTTGCTACGGTGTGGACCTCCTACTTCTTGATCAAATTATGATGATCTGAACCGTTCAATGTGTTTAAAACGTGTTTTTAAGGGTACCCGTAAGAGATCGGCTCAAAATAATATCCGGAAAGTCTTTGATCCGTTCAATTTTTCATAAAACTGTTCCTGTCAGCATTTATCAAAAACTGTTTAGATCAAGCTCTTCTCGATATTATTTCGAGCCGATTTCTTGCAGGTACCCTTAAAAACACGTTTTAAACATAATGAACGGTTCAGATCATCAAAATAAAGGATCCCTCATTAGAAGCGCGGACTATATATGTATGAGTGAGCTTCTAATAAGGGATCCCCTATTTTGCTACGGTGTGGACCTCCTACTTCTTGATCAAATTATGATGATCTGAACCGTTCAATGTGTTTAAAACGTGTTTTTAAGGGTACCCGTAAGAGATCGGCTCAAAATAATATCCGGAAAGTCTTTGATCCGTTCAATTTTTCATAAAACTGTTCCTGTCAGCATTTATCAAAAACTGTTTAGATCAAGCTCTTCTCGATATTATTTCGAGCCGATTTCTTGCAGGTACCCTTAAAAACACGTTTTAAACATAATGAACGGTTCAGATCATCAAAATAAAGGATCCCTCATTAGAAGCGCGGACTATATATGTATGAGTGAGCTTCTAATAAGGGATCCCCTATTTTGCTACGGTGTGGACCTCCTACTTCTTGATCAAATTATGATGATCTGAACCGTTCAATGTGTTTAAAACGTGTTTTTAAGGGTACCCGTAAGAGATCGGCTCAAAATAATATCCGGAAAGTCTTTGATCCGTTCAATTTTTCATAAAACTGTTCCTGTCAGCATTTATCAAAAACTGTTTAGATCAAGCTCTTCTCGATATTATTTCGAGCCGATTTCTTGCAGGTACCCTTAAAAACACGTTTTAAACATAATGAACGGTTCAGATCATCAAAATAAAGGATCCCTCATTAGAAGCGCGGACTATATATGTATGAGTGAGCTTCTAATAAGGGATCCCCTATTTTGCTACGGTGTGGACCTCCTACTTCTTGATCAAATTATGATGATCTGAACCGTTCAATGTGTTTAAAACGTGTTTTTAAGGGTACCCGTAAGAGATCGGCTCAAAATAATATCCGGAAAGTCTTTGATCCGTTCAATTTTTCATAAAACTGTTCCTGTCAGCATTTATCAAAAACTGTTTAGATCAAGCTCTTCTCGATATTATTTCGAGCCGATTTCTTGCAGGTACCCTTAAAAACACGTTTTAAACATAATGAACGGTTCAGATCATCAAAATAAAGGATCCCTCATTAGAAGCGCGGACTATATATGTATGAGTGAGCTTCTAATAAGGGATCCCCTATTTTGCTACGGTGTGGACCTCGTACTTCTTGATCAAATTATGATGATCTGAACCGTTCAATGTGTTTAAAACGTGTTTTTAAGGGTACCCGTAAGAGATCGGCTCAAAATAATATCCGGAAAGTCTTTGATCCGTTCAATTTTTCATAAAACTGTTCCTGTCAGCATTTATCAAAAACTGTTTAGATCAAGCTCTTCTCGATATTATTTCGAGCCGATTTCTTGCAGGTACCCTTAAAAACACGTTTTAAACATAATGAACGGTTCAGATCATCAAAATAAAGGATCCCTCATTAGAAGCGCGGACTATATATGTATGAGTGAGCTTCTAATAAGGGATCCCCTATTTTGCTACGGTGTGGACCTCCTACTTCTTGATCAAATTATGATGATCTGAACCGTTCAATGTGTTTAAAACGTGTTTTTAAGGGTACCCGTAAGAGATCGGCTCAACATAATATCCGGAAAGTCTTTGATCCGTTCAATTTTTCATAAAACTGTTCCTGTCAGCATTTATCAAAAACTGTTTAGATCAAGCTCTTCTCGATATTATTTCGAGCCGATTTCTTGCAGGTACCCTTAAAAACACGTTTTAAACATAATGAACGGTTCAGATCATCAAAATAAAGGATCCCTCATTAGAAGCGCGGACTATATATGTATGAGTGAGCTTCTAATAAGGGATCCCCTATTTTGCTACGGTGTGGACCTCCTACTTCTTGATCAAATTATGATGATCTGAACCGTTCAATGTGTTTAAAACGTGTTTTTAAGGGTACCCGTAAGAGATCGGCTCAAAATAATATCCGGAAAGTCTTTGATCCGTTCAATTTTTCATAAAACTGTTCCTGTCAGCATTTATCAAAAACTGTTTAGATCAAGCTCTTCTCGATATTATTTCGAGCCGATTTCTTGCAGGTACCCTTAAAAACACGTTTTAAACATAATGAACGGTTCAGATCATCAAAATAAAGGATCCCTCATTAGAAGCGCGGACTATATATGTATGAGTGAGCTTCTAATAAGGGATCCCCTATTTTGCTACGGTGTGGACCTCCTACTTCTTGATCAAATTATGATGATCTGAACCGTTCAATGTGTTTAAAACGTGTTTTTAAGGGTACCCGTAAGAGATCGGCTCAAAATAATATCCGGAAAGTCTTTGATCCGTTCAATTTTTCATAAAACTGTTCCTGTCAGCATTTATCAAAAACTGTTTAGATCAAGCTCTTCTCGATATTATTTCGAGCCGATTTCTTGCAGGTACCCTTAAAAACACGTTTTAAACATAATGAACGGTTCAGATCATCAAAATAAAGGATCCCTCATTAGAAGCGCGGACTATATATGTATGAGTGAGCTTCTAATAAGGGATCCCCTATTTTGCTACGGTGTGGACCTCCTACTTCTTGATCAAATTATGATGATCTGAACCGTTCAATGTGTTTAAAACGTGTTTTTAAGGGTACCCGTAAGAGATCGGCTCAAAATAATATCCGGAAAGTCTTTGATCCGTTCAATTTTTCATAAAACTGTTCCTGTCAGCATTTATCAAAAACTGTTTAGATCAAGCTCTTCTCGATATTATTTCGAGCCGATTTCTTGCAGGTACCCTTAAAAACACGTTTTAAACATAATGAACGGTTCAGATCATCAAAATAAAGGATCCCTCATTAGAAGCGCGGACTATATATGTATGAGTGAGCTTCTAATAAGGGATCCCCTATTTTGCTACGGTGTGGACCTCCTACTTCTTGATCAAATTGTGATGATCTGAACCGTTCAATGTGTTTAAAACGTGTTTTTAAGGGTACCCGTAAGAGATCGGCTCAAAATAATATCCGGAAAGTCTTTGATCCGTTCAATTTTCCATAAAACTGTTCCTGTCAGCATTTATCAAAAACTGTTTAGATCAAGCTCTTCTCGATATTATTTCGAGCCGATTTCTTGCAGGTACCCTTAAAAACACGTTTTAAACATAATGAACGGTTCAGATCATCAAAATAAAGGATCCCTCATTAGAAGCGCGGACTATATATGTATGAGTGAGCTTCTAATAAGGGATCCCCTATTTTGCTACGGTGTGGACCTCGTACTTCTTGATCAAATTATGATGATCTGAACCGTTCAATGTGTTTAAAACGTGTTTTTAAGGGTACCCGTAAGAGATCGGCTCAAAATAATATCCGGAAAGTCTTTGATCCGTTCAATTTTTCATAAAACTGTTCCTGTCAGCATTTATCAAAAACTGTTTAGATCAAGCTCTTCTCGATATTATTTCGAGCCGATTTCTTGCAGGTACCCTTAAAAACACGTTTTAAACATAATGAACGGTTCAGATCATCAAAATAAAGGATCCCTCATTAGAAGCGCGGACTATATATGTATGAGTGAGCTTCTAATAAGGGATCCCCTATTTTGCTACGGTGTGGACCTCCTACTTCTTGATCAAATTATGATGATCTGAACCGTTCAATGTGTTTAAAACGTGTTTTTAAGGGTACCCGTAAGAGATCGGCTCAAAATAATATCCGGAAAGTCTTTGATCCGTTCAATTTTTCATAAAACTGTTCCTGTCAGCATTTATCAAAAACTGTTTAGATCAAGCTCTTCTCGATATTATTTCGAGCCGATTTCTTGCAGGTACCCTTAAAAACACGTTTTAAACATAATGAACGGTTCAGATCATCAAAATAAAGGATCCCTCATTAGAAGCGCGGACTATATATGTATGAGTGAGCTTCTAATAAGGGATCCCCTATTTTGCTACGGTGTGGACCTCCTACTTCTTGATCAAATTATGATGATCTGAACCGTTCAATGTGTTTAAAATGTGTTTTTAAGGGTACCCGTAAGAGATCGGCTCAAAATAATATCCGGAAAGTCTTTGATCCGTTCAATTTTCCATAAAACTGTTCCTGTCAGCATTTATCAAAAACTGTTTAGATCAAGCTCTTCTCGATATTATTTCGAGCCGATTTCTTGCAGGTACCCTTAAAAACACGTTTTAAACATAATGAACGGTTCAGATCATCAAAATAAAGGATCCCTCATTAGAAGCGCGGACTATATATGTATGAGTGAGCTTCTAATAAGGGATCCCCTATTTTGCTACGGTGTGGACCTCGTACTTCTTGATCAAATTATGATGATCTGAACCGTTCAATGTGTTTAAAACGTGTTTTTAAGGGTACCCGTAAGAGATCGGCTCAAAATAATATCCGGAAAGTCTTTGATCCGTTCAATTTTTCATAAAACTGTTCCTGTCAGCATTTATCAAAAACTGTTTAGATCAAGCTCTTCTCGATATTATTTCGAGCCGATTTCTTGCAGGTACCCTTAAAAACACGTTTTAAACATAATGAACGGTTCAGATCATCAAAATAAAGGATCCCTCATTAGAAGCGCGGACTATATATGTATGAGTGAGCTTCTAATAAGGGATCCCCTATTTTGCTACGGTGTGGACCTCCTACTTCTTGATCAAATTATGATGATCTGAACCGTTCAATGTGTTTAAAACGTGTTTTTAAGGGTACCCGTAAGAGATCGGCTCAAAATAATATCCGGAAAGTCTTTGATCCGTTCAATTTTCCATAAAACTGTTCCTGTCAGCATTTATCAAAAACTGTTTAGATCAAGCTCTTCTCGATATTATTTCGAGCCGATTTCTTGCAGGTACCCTTAAAAACACGTTTTAAACATAATGAACGGTTCAGATCATCAAAATAAAGGATCCCTCATTAGAAGCGCGGACTATATATGTATGAGTGAGCTTCTAATAAGGGATCCCCTATTTTGCTACGGTGTGGACCTCGTACTTCTTGATCAAATTATGATGATCTGAACCGTTCAATGTGTTTAAAACGTGTTTTTAAGGGTACCCGTAAGAGATCGGCTCAAAATAATATCCGGAAAGTCTTTGATCCGTTCAATTTTTCATAAAACTGTTCCTGTCAGCATTTATCAAAAACTGTTTAGATCAAGCTCTTCTCGATATTATTTCGAGCCGATTTCTTGCAGCTACCCTTAAAAACACGTTTTAAACATAATGAACGGTTCAGATCATCAAAATAAAGGATCCCTCATTAGAAGCGCGGACTATATATGTATGAGTGAGCTTCTAATAAGGGATCCCCTATTTTGCTACGGTGTGGACCTCCTACTTCTTGATCAAATTATGATGATCTGAACCGTTCAATGTGTTTAAAACGTGTTTTTAAGGGTACCCGTAAGAGATCGGCTCAAAATAATATCCGGAAAGTCTTTGATCCGTTCAATTTTTCATAAAACTGTTCCTGTCAGCATTTATCAAAAACTGTTTAGATCAAGCTCTTCTCGATATTATTTCGAGCCGATTTCTTGCAGGTACCCTTAAAAACACGTTTTAAACATAATGAACGGTTCAGATCATCAAAATAAAGGATCCCTCATTAGAAGCGCGGACTATATATGTATGAGTGAGCTTCTAATAAGGGATCCCCTATTTTGCTACGGTGTGGACCTCCTACTTCTTGATCAAATTATGATGATCTGAACCGTTCAATGTGTTTAAAACGTGTTTTTAAGGGTACCCGTAAGAGATCGGCTCAACATAATATCCGGAAAGTCTTTGATCCGTTCAATTTTTCATAAAACTGTTCCTGTCAGCATTTATCAAAAACTGTTTAGATCAAGCTCTTCTCGATATTATTTCGAGCCGATTTCTTGCAGGTACCCTTAAAAACACGTTTTAAACATAATGAACGGTTCAGATCATCAAAATAAAGGATCCCTCATTAGAAGCGCGGACTATATATGTATGAGTGAGCTTCTAATAAGGGATCCCCTATTTTGCTACGGTGTGGACCTCCTACTTCTTGATCAAATTATGATGATCTGAACCGTTCAATGTGTTTAAAACGTGTTTTTAAGGGTACCCGTAAGAGATCGGCTCAAAATAATATCCGGAAAGTCTTTGATCCGTTCAATTTTTCATAAAACTGTTCCTGTCAGCATTTATCAAAAACTGTTTAGATCAAGCTCTTCTCGATATTATTTCGAGCCGATTTCTTGCAGGTACCCTTAAAAACACGTTTTAAACATAATGAACGGTTCAGATCATCAAAATAAAGGATCCCTCATTAGAAGCGCGGACTATATATGTATGAGTGAGCTTCTAATAAGGGATCCCCTATTTTGCTACGGTGTGGACCTCCTACTTCTTGATCAAATTATGATGATCTGAACTGTTCAATGTGTTTAAAACGTGTTTTTAAGGGTACCCGTAAGAGATCGGCTCAAAATAATATCCGGAAAGTCTTTGATCCGTTCAATTTTTCATAAAACTGTTCCTGTCAGCATTTATCAAAAACTGTTTAGATCAAGCTCTTCTCGATATTATTTCGAGCCGATTTCTTGCAGGTACCCTTAAAAACACGTTTTAAACATAATGAACGGTTCAGATCATCAAAATAAAGGATCCCTCATTAGAAGCGCGGACTATATATGTATGAGTGAGCTTCTAATAAGGGATCCCCTATTTTGCTACGGTGTGGACCTCCTACTTCTTGATCAAATTATGATGATCTGAACCGTTCAATGTGTTTAAAACGTGTTTTTAAGGGTACCCGTAAGAGATCGGCTCAAAATAATATCCGGAAAGTCTTTGATCCGTTCAATTTTTCATAAAACTGTTCCTGTCAGCATTTATCAAAAACTGTTTAGATCAAGCTCTTCTCGATATTATTTCGAGCCGATTTCTTGCAGGTACCCTTAAAAACACGTTTTAAACATAATGAACGGTTCAGATCATCAAAATAAAGGATCCCTCATTAGAAGCGCGGACTATATATGTATGAGTGAGCTTCTAATAAGGGATCCCCTATTTTGCTACGGTGTGGACCTCCTACTTCTTGATCAAATTATGATGATCTGAACCGTTCAATGTGTTTAAAACGTGTTTTTAAGGGTACCCGTAAGAGATCGGCTCAAAATAATATCCGGAAAGTCTTTGATCCGTTCAATTTTTCATAAAACTGTTCCTGTCAGCATTTATCAAAAACTGTTTAGATCAAGCTCTTCTCGATATTATTTCGAGCCGATTTCTTGCAGGTACTCTTAAGAACACGTTTTAAACATAATGAACGGTTCAGATCATCAAAATAAAGGATCCCTCATTAGAAGCGCGGACTATATATGTATGAGTGAGCTTCTAATAAGGGATCCCCTATTTTGCTACGGTGTGGACCTCCTACTTCTTGATCAAATTATGATGATCTGAACCGTTCAATGTGTTTAAAACGTGTTTTTAAGGGTACCCGTAAGAGATCGGCTCAAAATAATATCCGGAAAGTCTTTGATCCGTTCAATTTTTCATAAAACTGTTCCTGTCAGCATTTATCAAAAACTGTTTAGATCAAGCTCTTCTCGATATTATTTCGAGCCGATTTCTTGCAGGTACCCTTAAAAACACGTTTTAAACATAATGAACGGTTCAGATCATCAAAATAAAGGATCCCTCATTAGAAGCGCGGACTATATATGTATGAGTGAGCTTCTAATAAGGGATCCCCTATTTTGCTACGGTGTGGACCTCCTACTTCTTGATCAAATTATGATGATCTGAACCGTTCAATGTGTTTAAAACGTGTTTTTAAGGGTACCCGTAAGAGATCGGCTCAAAATAATATCCGGAAAGTCTTTGATCCGTTCAATTTTTCATAAAACTGTTCCTGTCAGCATTTATCAAAAACTGTTTAGATCAAGCTCTTCTCGATATTATTTCGAGCCGATTTCTTGCAGGTACCCTTAAAAACACGTTTTAAACATAATGAACGGTTCAGATCATCAAAATAAAGGATCCCTCATTAGAAGCGCGGACTATATATGTATGAGTGAGCTTCTAATAAGGGATCCCCTATTTTGCTACGGTGTGGACCTCCTACTTCTTGATCAAATTATGATGATCTGAACCGTTCAATGTGTTTAAAACGTGTTTTTAAGGGTACCCGTAAGAGATCGGCTCAACATAATATCCGGAAAGTCTTTGATCCGTTCAATTTTTCATAAAACTGTTCCTGTCAGCATTTATCAAAAACTGTTTAGATCAAGCTCTTCTCGATATTATTTCGAGCCGATTTCTTGCAGGTACCCTTAAAAACACGTTTTAAACATAATGAACGGTTCAGATCATCAAAATAAAGGATCCCTCATTAGAAGCGCGGACTATATATGTATGAGTGAGCTTCTAATAAGGGATCCCCTATTTTGCTACGGTGTGGACCTCCTACTTCTTGATCAAATTATGATGATCTGAACCGTTCAATGTGTTTAAAACGTGTTTTTAAGGGTACCCGTAAGAGATCGGCTCAAAATAATATCCGGAAAGTCTTTGATCCGTTCAATTTTTCATAAAACTGTTCCTGTCAGCATTTATCAAAAACTGTTTAGATCAAGCTCTTCTCGATATTATTTCGAGCCGATTTCTTGCAGGTACCCTTAAAAACACGTTTTAAACATAATGAACGGTTCAGATCATCAAAATAAAGGATCCCTCATTAGAAGCGCGGACTATATATGTATGAGTGAGCTTCTAATAAGGGATCCCCTATTTTGCTACGGTGTGGACCTCCTACTTCTTGATCAAATTATGATGATCTGAACCGTTCAATGTGTTTAAAACGTGTTTTTAAGGGTACCCGTAAGAGATCGGCTCAAAATAATATCCGGAAAGTCTTTGATCCGTTCAATTTTTCATAAAACTGTTCCTGTCAGCATTTATCAAAAACTGTTTAGATCAAGCTCTTCTCGATATTATTTCGAGCCGATTTCTTGCAGGTACCCTTAAAAACACGTTTTAAACATAATGAACGGTTCAGATCATCAAAATAAAGGATCCCTCATTAGAAGCGCGGACTATATATGTATGAGTGAGCTTCTAATAAGGGATCCCCTATTTTGCTACGGTGTGGACCTCCTACTTCTTGATCAAATTATGATGATCTGAACCGTTCAATGTGTTTAAAACGTGTTTTTAAGGGTACCCGTAAGAGATCGGCTCAAAATAATATCCGGAAAGTCTTTGATCCGTTCAATTTTTCATAAAACTGTTCCTGTCAGCATTTATCAAAAACTGTTTAGATCAAGCTCTTCTCGATATTATTTCGAGCCGATTTCTTGCAGGTACCCTTAAAAACACGTTTTAAACATAATGAACGGTTCAGATCATCAAAATAAAGGATCCCTCATTAGAAGCGCGGACTATATATGTATGAGTGAGCTTCTAATAAGGGATCCCCTATTTTGCTACGGTGTGGACCTCCTACTTCTTGATCAAATTATGATGATCTGAACCGTTCAATGTGTTTAAAACGTGTTTTTAAGGGTACCCGTAAGAGATCGGCTCAAAATAATATCCGGAAAGTCTTTGATCCGTTCAATTTTTCATAAAACTGTTCCTGTCAGCATTTATCAAAAACTGTTTAGATCAAGCTCTTCTCGATATTATTTCGAGCCGATTTCTTGCAGGTACCCTTAAAAACACGTTTTAAACATAATGAACGGTTCAGATCATCAAAATAAAGGATCCCTCATTAGAAGCGCGGACTATATATGTATGAGTGAGCTTCTAATAAGGGATCCCCTATTTTGCTACGGTGTGGACCTCCTACTTCTTGATCAAATTATGATGATCTGAACCGTTCAATGTGTTTAAAACGTGTTTTTAAGGGTACCCGTAAGAGATCGGCTCAAAATAATATCCGGAAAGTCTTTGATCCGTTCAATTTTTCATAAAACTGTTCCTGTCAGCATTTATCAAAAACTGTTTAGATCAAGCTCTTCTCGATATTATTTCGAGCCGATTTCTTGCAGGTACCCTTAAAAACACGTTTTAAACAAAATTACGGTTCAGATCATCAAAATAAAGGATCCCTCATTAGAAGCGCGGACTATATATGTATGAGTGAGCTTCTAATAAGGGATCCCCTATTTTGCTACGGTGTGGACCTCCTACTTCTTGATCAAATTATGATGATCTGAACCGTTCAATGTGTTTAAAACGTGTTTTTAAGGGTACCCGTAAGAGATCGGCTCAAAATAATATCCGGAAAGTCTTTGATCCGTTCAATTTTTCATAAAACTGTTCCTGTCAGCATTTATCAAAAACTGTTTAGATCAAGCTCTTCTCGATATTATTTCGAGCCGATTTCTCGCAGGTACCCTTAAAAACACGTTTTAAACATAATGAACGGTTCAGATCATCAAAATAAAGGATCCCTCATTAGAAGCGCGGACTATATATGTATGAGTGAGCTTCTAATAAGGGATCCCCTATTTTGCTACGGTGTGGACCTCCTACTTCTTGATCAAATTATGATGATCTGAACCGTTCAATGTGTTTAAAACGTGTTTTTAAGGGTACCCGTAAGAGATCGGCTCAAAATAATATCCGGAAAGTCTTTGATCCGTTCAATTTTTCATAAAACTATTCCTGTCAGCATTTATCAAAAACTGTTTAGATCAAGCTCTTCTCGATATTATTTCGAGCCGATTTCTTGCAGGTACCCTTAAAAACACGTTTTAAACATAATGAACGGTTCAGATCATCAAAATAAAGGATCCCTCATTAGAAGCTTGGACTATATATGTATGAGTGAGCTTCTAATAAGGGATCCCCTATTTTGCTACGGTGTGGACCTCCTACTTCTTGATCAAATTATGATGATCTGAACCGTTCAATGTGTTTAAAACGTGTTTTTAAGGGTACCCGTAAGAGATCGGCTCAAAATAATATCCGGAAAGTCTTTGATCCGTTCAATTTTCCATAAAACTGTTCCTGTCAGCATTTATCAAAAACTGTTTAGATCAAGCTCTTCTCGATATTATTTCGAGCCGATTTCTTGCAGGTACCCTTAAAAACACGTTTTAAACATAATGAACGGTTCAGATCATCAAAATAAAGGATCCCTCATTAGAAGCGCGGACTATATATGTATGAGTGAGCTTCTAATAAGGGATCCCCTATTTTGCTACGGTGTGGACCTCGTACTTCTTGATCAAATTATGATGATCTGAACCGTTCAATGTGTTTAAAACGTGTTTTTAAGGGTACCCGTAAGAGATCGGCTCAAAATAATATCCGGAAAGTCTTTGATCCGTTCAATTTTTCATAAAACTGTTCCTGTCAGCATTTATCAAAAACTGTTTAGATCAAGCTCTTCTCGATATTATTTCGAGCCGATTTCTTGCAGGTACCCTTAAAAACACGTTTTAAACATAATGAACGGTTCAGATCATCAAAATAAAGGATCCCTCATTAGAAGCGCGGACTATATATGTATGAGTGAGCTTCTAATAAGGGATCCCCTATTTTGCTACGGTGTGGACCTCCTACTTCTTGATCAAATTATGATGATCTGAACCGTTCAATGTGTTTAAAACGTGTTTTTAAGGGTACCCGTAAGAGATCGGCTCAAAATAATATCCGGAAAGTCTTTGATCCGTTCAATTTTTCATAAAACTGTTCCTGTCAGCATTTATCAAAAACTGTTTAGATCAAGCTCTTCTCGATATTATTTCGAGCCGATTTCTTGCAGGTACCCTTAAAAACACGTTTTAAACATAATGAACGGTTCAGATCATCAAAATAAAGGATCCCTCATTAGAAGCGCGGACTATATATGTATGAGTGAGCTTCTAATAAGGGATCCCCTATTTTGCTACGGTGTGGACCTCCTACTTCTTGATCAAATTATGATGATCTGAACCGTTCAATGTGTTTAAAACGTGTTTTTAAGGGTACCCGTAAGAGATCGGCTCAACATAATATCCGGAAAGTCTTTGATCCGTTCAATTTTTCATAAAACTGTTCCTGTCAGCATTTATCAAAAACTGTTTAGATTAAGCTCTTCTCGATATTATTTCGAGCCGATTTCTTGCAGGTACCCTTAAAAACACGTTTTAAACATAATGAACGGTTCAGATCATCAAAATAAAGGATCCCTCATTAGAAGCGCGGACTATATATGTATGAGTGAGCTTCTAATAAGGGATCCCCTATTTTGCTACGGTGTGGACCTCCTACTTCTTGATCAAATTATGATGATCTGAACCGTTCAATGTGTTTAAAACGTGTTTTTAAGGGTACCCGTAAGAGATCGGCTCAAAATAATATCCGGAAAGTCTTTGATCCGTTCAATTTTTCATAAAACTGTTCCTGTCAGCATTTATCAAAAACTGTTTAGATCAAGCTCTTCTCGATATTATTTCGAGCCGATTTCTTGCAGGTACCCTTAAAAACACGTTTTAAACATAATGAACGGTTCAGATCATCAAAATAAAGGATCCCTCATTAGAAGCGCGGACTATATATGTATGAGTGAGCTTCTAATAAGGGATCCCCTATTTTGCTACGGTGTGGACCTCCTACTTCTTGATCAAATTATGATGATCTGAACTGTTCAATGTGTTTAAAACGTGTTTTTAAGGGTACCCGTAAGAGATCGGCTCAAAATAATATCCGGAAAGTCTTTGATCCGTTCAATTTTTCATAAAACTGTTCCTGTCAGCATTTATCAAAAACTGTTTAGATCAAGCTCTTCTCGATATTATTTCGAGCCGATTTCTTGCAGGTACCCTTAAAAACACGTTTTAAACATAATGAACGGTTCAGATCATCAAAATAAAGGATCCCTCATTAGAAGCGCGGACTATATATGTATGAGTGAGCTTCTAATAAGGGATCCCCTATTTTGCTACGGTGTGGACCTCCTACTTCTTGATCAAATTATGATGATCTGAACCGTTCAATGTGTTTAAAACGTGTTTTTAAGGGTACCCGTAAGAGATCGGCTCAAAATAATATCCGGAAAGTCTTTGATCCGTTCAATTTTTCATAAAACTGTTCCTGTCAGCATTTATCAAAAACTGTTTAGATCAAGCTCTTCTCGATATTATTTCGAGCCGATTTCTTGCAGGTACCCTTAAAAACACGTTTTAAACATAATGAACGGTTCAGATCATCAAAATAAAGGATCCCTCATTAGAAGCGCGGACTATATATGTATGAGTGAGCTTCTAATAAGGGATCCCCTATTTTGCTACGGTGTGGACCTCCTACTTCTTGATCAAATTATGATGATCTGAACCGTTCAATGTGTTTAAAACGTGTTTTTAAGGGTACCCGTAAGAGATCGGCTCAAAATAATATCCGGAAAGTCTTTGATCCGTTCAATTTTTCATAAAACTGTTCCTGTCAGCATTTATCAAAAACTGTTTAGATCAAGCTCTTCTCGATATTATTTCGAGCCGATTTCTTGCAGGTACTCTTAAAAACACGTTTTAAACATAATGAACGGTTCAGATCATCAAAATAAAGGATCCCTCATTAGAAGCGCGGACTATATATGTATGAGTGAGCTTCTAATAAGGGATCCCCTATTTTGCTACGGTGTGGACCTCCTACTTCTTGATCAAATTATGATGATCTGAACCGTTCAATGTGTTTAAAACGTGTTTTTAAGGGTACCCGTAAGAGATCGGCTCAAAATAATATCCGGAAAGTCTTTGATCCGTTCAATTTTTCATAAAACTGTTCCTGTCAGCATTTATCAAAAACTGTTTAGATCAAGCTCTTCTCGATATTATTTCGAGCCGATTTCTTGCAGGTACCCTTAAAAACACGTTTTAAACATAATGAACGGTTCAGATCATCAAAATAAAGGATCCCTCATTAGAAGCGCGGACTATATATGTATGAGTGAGCTTCTAATAAGGGATCCCCTATTTTGCTACGGTGTGGACCTCCTACTTCTTGATCAAATTATGATGATCTGAACTGTTCAATGTGTTTAAAACGTGTTTTTAAGGGTACCCGTAAGAGATCGGCTCAAAATAATATCCGGAAAGTCTTTGATCCGTTCAATTTTTCATAAAACTGTTCCTGTCAGCATTTATCAAAAACTGTTTAGATCAAGCTCTTCTCGATATTATTTCGAGCCGATTTCTTGCAGGTACCCTTAAAAACACGTTTTAAACATAATGAACGGTTCAGATCATCAAAATAAAGGATCCCTCATTAGAAGCGCGGACTATATATGTATGAGTGAGCTTCTAATAAGGGATCCCCTATTTTGCTACGGTGTGGACCTCCTACTTCTTGATCAAATTATGATGATCTGAACCGTTCAATGTGTTTAAAACGTGTTTTTAAGGGTACCCGTAAGAGATCGGCTCAAAATAATATCCGGAAAGTCTTTGATCCGTTCAATTTTTCATAAAACTGTTCCTGTCAGCATTTATCAAAAACTGTTTAGATCAAGCTCTTCTCGATATTATTTCGAGCCGATTTCTTGCAGGTACCCTTAAAAACACGTTTTAAACATAATGAACGGTTCAGATCATCAAAATAAAGGATCCCTCATTAGAAGCGCGGACTATATATGTATGAGTGAGTTTCTAATAAGGGATCCCCTATTTTGCTACGGTGTGGACCTCCTACTTCTTGATCAAATTATGATGATCTGAACCGTTCAATGTGTTTAAAACGTGTTTTTAAGGGTACCCGTAAGAGATCGGCTCAAAATAATATCCGGAAAGTCTTTGATCCGTTCAATTTTTCATAAAACTGTTCCTGTCAGCATTTATCAAAAACTGTTTAGATCAAGCTCTTCTCGATATTATTTCGAGCCGATTTCTTGCAGGTACTCTTAAAAACACGTTTTAAACATAATGAACGGTTCAGATCATCAAAATAAAGGATCCCTCATTAGAAGCGCGGACTATATATGTATGAGTGAGCTTCTAATAAGGGATCCCCTATTTTGCTACGGTGTGGACCTCCTACTTCTTGATCAAATTATGATGATCTGAACCGTTCAATGTGTTTAAAACGTGTTTTTAAGGGTACCCGTAAGAGATCGGCTCAAAATAATATCCGGAAAGTCTTTGATCCGTTCAATTTTTCATAAAACTGTTCCTGTCAGCATTTATCAAAAACTGTTTAGATCAAGCTCTTCTCGATATTATTTCGAGCCGATTTCTTGCAGGTACCCTTAAAAACACGTTTTAAACATAATGAACGGTTCAGATCATCAAAATAAAGGATCCCTCATTAGAAGCGCGGACTATATATGTATGAGTGAGCTTCTAATAAGGGATCCCCTATTTTGCTACGGTGTGGACCTCCTACTTCTTGATCAAATTATGATGATCTGAACCGTTCAATGTGTTTAAAACGTGTTTTTAAGGGTACCCGTAAGAGATCGGCTCAAAATAATATCCGGAAAGTCTTTGATCCGTTCAATTTTTCATAAAACTGTTCCTGTCAGCATTTATCAAAAACTGTTTAGATCAAGCTCTTCTCGATATTATTTCGAGCCGATTTCTTGCAGGTACCCTTAAAAACACGTTTTAAACATAATGAACGGTTCAGATCATCAAAATAAAGGATCCCTCATTAGAAGCGCGGACTATATATGTATGAGTGAGCTTCTAATAAGGGATCCCCTATTTTGCTACGGTGTGGACCTCCTACTTCTTGATCAAATTATGATGATCTGAACCGTTCAATGTGTTTAAAACGTGTTTTTAAGGGTACCCGTAAGAGATCGGCTCAAAATAATATCCGGAAAGTCTTTGATCCGTTCAATTTTTCATAAAACTGTTCCTGTCAGCATTTATCAAAAACTGTTTAGATCAAGCTCTTCTCGATATTATTTCGAGCCGATTTCTTGCAGGTACCCTTAAAAACACGTTTTAAACATAATGAACGGTTCAGATCATCAAAATAAAGGATCCCTCATTAGAAGCGCGGACTATATATGTATGAGTGAGCTTCTAATAAGGGATCCCCTATTTTGCTACGGTGTGGACCTCCTACTTCTTGATCAAATTATGATGATCTGAACCGTTCAATGTGTTTAAAACGTGTTTTTAAGGGTACCCGTAAGAGATCGGCTCAAAATAATATCCGGAAAGTCTTTGATCCGTTCAATTTTTCATAAAACTGTTCCTGTCAGCATTTATCAAAAACTGTTTAGATCAAGCTCTTCTCGATATTATTTCGAGCCGATTTCTTGCAGGTACCCTTAAAAACACGTTTTAAACATAATGAACGGTTCAGATCATCAAAATAAAGGATCCCTCATTAGAAGCGCGGACTATATATGTATGAGTGAGCTTCTAATAAGGGATCCCCTATTTTGCTACGGTGTGGACCTCCTACTTCTTGATCAAATTATGATGATCTGAACCGTTCAATGTGTTTAAAACGTGTTTTTAAGGGTACCCGTAAGAGATCGGCTCAAAATAATATCCGGAAAGTCTTTGATCCGTTCAATTTTTCATAAAACTGTTCCTGTCAGCATTTATCAAAAACTGTTTAGATCAAGCTCTTCTCGATATTATTTCGAGCCGATTTCTTGCAGGTACCCTTAAAAACACGTTTTAAACATAATGAACGGTTCAGATCATCAAAATAAAGGATCCCTCATTAGAAGCGCGGACTATATATGTATGAGTGAGCTTCTAATAAGGGATCCCCTATTTTGCTACGGTGTGGACCTCCTACTTCTTGATCAAATTATGATGATCTGAACCGTTCAATGTGTTTAAAACGTGTTTTTAAGGGTACCCGTAAGAGATCGGCTCAAAATAATATCCGGAAAGTCTTTGATCCGTTCAATTTTTCATAAAACTGTTCCTGTCAGCATTTATCAAAAACTGTTTAGATCAAGCTCTTCTCGATATTATTTCGAGCCGATTTCTTGCAGGTACCCTTAAAAACACGTTTTAAACATAATGAACGGTTCAGATCATCAAAATAAAGGATCCCTCATTAGAAGCGCGGACTATATATGTATGAGTGAGCTTCTAATAAGGGATCCCCTATTTTGCTACGGTGTGGACCTCCTACTTCTTGATCAAATTATGATGATCTGAACCGTTCAATGTGTTTAAAACGTGTTTTTAAGGGTACCCGTAAGAGATCGGCTCAAAATAATATCCGGAAAGTCTTTGATCCGTTCAATTTTTCATAAAACTGTTCCTGTCAGCATTTATCAAAAACTGTTTAGATCAAGCTCTTCTCGATATTATTTCGAGCCGATTTCTTGCAGGTACCCTTAAAAACACGTTTTAAACATAATGAACGGTTCAGATCATCAAAATAAAGGATCCCTCATTAGAAGCGCGGACTATATATGTATGAGTGAGCTTCTAATAAGGGATCCCCTATTTTGCTACGGTGTGGACCTCCTACTTCTTGATCAAATTATGATGATCTGAACCGTTCAATGTGTTTAAAACGTGTTTTTAAGGGTACCCGTAAGAGATCGGCTCAAAATAATATCCGGAAAGTCTTTGATCCGTTCAATTTTTCATAAAACTGTTCCTGTCAGCATTTATCAAAAACTGTTTAGATCAAGCTCTTCTCGATATTATTTCGAGCCGATTTCTTGCAGGTACCCTTAAAAACACGTTTTAAACATAATGAACGGTTCAGATCATCAAAATAAAGGATCCCTCGTTAGAAGCGCGGACTATATATGTATGAGTGAGCTTCTAATAAGGGATCCCCTATTTTGCTACGGTGTGGACCTCCTACTTCTTGATCAAATTATGATGATCTGAACCGTTCAATGTGTTTAAAACGTGTTTTTAAGGGTACCCGTAAGAGATCGGCTCAAAATAATATCCGGAAAGTCTTTGATCCGTTCAATTTTTCATAAAACTGTTCCTGTCAGCATTTATCAAAAACTGTTTAGATCAAGCTCTTCTCGATATTATTTCGAGCCGATTTCTTGCAGGTACCCTTAAAAACACGTTTTAAACATAATGAACGGTTCAGATCATCAAAATAAAGGATCCCTCATTAGAAGCGCGGACTATATATGTATGAGTGAGCTTCTAATAAGGGATCCCCTATTTTGCTACGGTGTGGACCTCCTACTTCTTGATCAAATTATGATGATCTGAACCGTTCAATGTGTTTAAAACGTGTTTTTAAGGGTACCCGTAAGAGATCGGCTCAAAATAATATCCGGAAAGTCTTTGATCCGTTCAATTTTTCATAAAACTGTTCCTGTCAGCATTTATCAAAAACTGTTTAGATCAAGCTCTTCTCGATATTATTTCGAGCCGATTTCTTGCAGGTACCCTTAAAAACACGTTTTAAACATAATGAACGGTTCAGATCATCAAAATAAAGGATCCCTCATTAGAAGCGCGGACTATATATGTATGAGTGAGCTTCTAATAAGGGATCCCCTATTTTGCTACGGTGTGGACCTCCTACTTCTTGATCAAATTATGATGATCTGAACCGTTCAATGTGTTTAAAACGTGTTTTTAAGGGTACCCGTAAGAGATCGGCTCAAAATAATATCCGAAAAGTCTTTGATCCGTTCAATTTTTCATAAAACTGTTCCTGTCAGCATTTATCAAAAACTGTTTAGATCAAGCTCTTCTCGATATTATTTCGAGCCGATTTCTTGCAGGTACCCTTAAAAACACGTTTTAAACATAATGAACGGTTCAGATCATCAAAATAAAGGATCCCTCGTTAGAAGCGCGGACTATATATGTATGAGTGAGCTTCTAATAAGGGATCCCCTATTTTGCTACGGTGTGGACCTCCTACTTCTTGATCAAATTATGATGATCTGAACCGTTCAATGTGTTTAAAACGTGTTTTTAAGGGTACCCGTAAGAGATCGGCTCAAAATAATATCCGGAAAGTCTTTGATCCGTTCAATTTTTCATAAAACTGTTCCTGTCAGCATTTATCAAAAACTGTTTTGATCAAGCTCTTCTCGATATTATTTCGAGCCGATTTCTTGCAGGTACCCTTAAAAACACGTTTTAAACATAATGAACGGTTCAGATCATCAAAATAAAGGATCCCTCGTTAGAAGCGCGGACTATATATGTATGAGTGAGCTTCTAATAAGGGATCCCCTATTTTGCTACGGTGTGGACCTCCTACTTCTTGATCAAATTATGATGATCTGAACCGTTCAATGTGTTTAAAACGTGTTTTTAAGGGTACCCGTAAGAGATCGGCTCAAAATAATATCCGGAAAGTCTTTGATCCGTTCAATTTTTCATAAAACTGTTCCTGTCAGCATTTATCAAAAACTGTTTAGATCAAGCTCTTCTCGATATTATTTCGAGCCGATTTCTTGCAGGTACCCTTAAAAACACGTTTTAAACATAATGAACGGTTCAGATCATCAAAATAAAGGATCCCTCATTAGAAGCGCGGACTATATATGTATGAGTGAGCTTCTAATAAGGGATCCCCTATTTTGCTACGGTGTGGACCTCCTACTTCTTGATCAAATTATGATGATCTGAACCGTTCAATGCGTTTAAAACGTGTTTTTAAGGGTACCCGTAAGAGATCGGCTCAAAATAATATCCGGAAAGTCTTTGATCCGTTCAATTTTTCATAAAACTGTTCCTGTCAGCATTTATCAAAAACTGTTTAGATCAAGCTCTTCTCGATATTATTTCGAGCCGATTTCTTGCAGGTACCCTTAAAAACACGTTTTAAACATAATGAACGGTTCAGATCATCAAAATAAAGGATCCCTCATTAGAAGCGCGGACTATATATGTATGAGTGAGCTTCTAATAAGGGATCCCCTATTTTGCTACGGTGTGGACCTCCTACTTCTTGATCAAATTATGATGATCTGAACCGTTCAATGTGTTTAAAACGTGTTTTTAAGGGTACCCGTAAGAGATCGGCTCAAAATAATATTCGGAAAGTCTTTGATCCGTTCAATTTTTCATAAAACTGTTCCTGTCAGCATTTATCAAAAACTGTTTAGATCAAGCTCTTCTCGATATTATTTCGAGCCGATTTCTTGCAGGTACCCTTAAATACACGTTTTAAACATAATGAACGGTTCAGATCATCAAAATAAAGGATCCCTCGTTAGAAGCGCGGACTATATATGTATGAGTGAGCTTCTAATAAGGGATCCCCTATTTTGCTACGGTGTGGACCTCCTACTTCTTGATCAAATTATGATGATCTGAACCGTTCAATGTGTTTAAAACGTGTTTTTAAGGGTACCCGTAAGAGATCGGCTCAAAATAATATCCGGAAAGTCTTTGATCCGTTCAATTTTTCATAAAACTGTTCCTGTCAGCATTTATCAAAAACTGTTTAGATCAAGCTCTTCTCGATATTATTTCGAGCCGATTTCTTGCAGGTACCCTTAAAAACACGTTTTAAACATAATGAACGGTTCAGATCATCAAAATAAAGGATCCCTCATTAGAAGCGCGGACTATATATGTATGAGTGAGCTTCTAATAAGGGATCCCCTATTTTGCTACGGTGTGGACCTCCTACTTCTTGATCAAATTATGATGATCTGAACCGTTCAATGTGTTTAAAACGTGTTTTTAAGGGTACCCGTAAGAGATCGGCTCAAAATAATATCCGGAAAGTCTTTGATCCGTTCAATTTTTCATAAAACTGTTCCTGTCAGCATTTATCAAAAACTGTTTAGATCAAGCTCTTCTCGATATTATTTCGAGCCGATTTCTTGCAGGTACCCTTAAAAACACGTTTTAAACATAATGAACGGTTCAGATCATCAAAATAAAGGATCCCTCATTAGAAGCGCGGACTATATATGTATGAGTGAGCTTCTAATAAGGGATCCCCTATTTTGCTACGGTGTGGACCTCCTACTTCTTGATCAAATTATGATGATCTGAACCGTTCAATGTGTTTAAAACGTGTTTTTAAGGGTACCCGTAAGAGATCGGCTCAAAATAATATCCGGAAAGTCTTTGATCCGTTCAATTTTTCATAAAACTGTTCCTGTCAGCATTTATCAAAAACTGTTTAGATCAAGCTCTTCTCGATATTATTTCGAGCCGATTTCTTGCAGGTACCCTTAAAAACACGTTTTAAACATAATGAACGGTTCAGATCATCAAAATAAAGGATCCCTCATTAGAAGCGCGGACTATATATGTATGAGTGAGCTTCTAATAAGGGATCCCCTATTTTGCTACGGTGTGAACCTCCTACTTCTTGATCAAATTATGATGATCTGAACCGTTCAATGTGTTTAAAACGTGTTTTTAAGGGTACCCGTAAGAGATCGGCTCAAAATAATATCCGGAAAGTCTTTGATCCGTTCAATTTTTCATAAAACTGTTCCTGTCAGCATTTATCAAAAACTGTTTAGATCAAGCTCTTCTCGATATTATTTCGAGCCGATTTCTTGCAGGTCCCCTTAAAAACACGTTTTAAACATAATGAACGGTTCAGATCATCAAAATAAAGGATCCCTCGTTAGAAGCGCGGACTATATATGTATGAGTGAGCTTCTAATAAGGGATCCCCTATTTTGCTACGGTGTGGACCTCCTACTTCTTGATCAAATTATGATGATCTGAACCGTTCAATGTGTTTAAAACGTGTTTTTAAGGGTACCCGTAAGAGATCGGCTCAAAATAATATCCGGAAAGTCTTTGATCCGTTCAATTTTTCATAAAACTGTTCCTGTCAGCATTTATCAAAAACTGTTTAGATCAAGCTCTTCTCGATATTATTTCGAGCCGATTTCTTGCAGGTACCCTTAAAAACACGTTTTAAACATAATGAACGGTTCAGATCATCAAAATAAAGGATCCCTCATTAGAAGCGCGGACTATATATGTATGAGTGAGCTTCTAATAAGGGATCCCCTATTTTGCTACGGTGTGGACCTCCTACTTCTTGATCAAATTATGATGATCTGAACCGTTCAATGTGTTTAAAACGTGTTTTTAAGGGTACCCGTAAGAGATCGGCTCAAAATAATATCCGGAAAGTCTTTGATCCGTTCAATTTTTCATAAAACTGTTCTTGTCAGCATTTATCAAAAACTGTTTAGATCAAGCTCTTCTCGATATTATTTCGAGCCGATTTCTTGCAGGTACCCTTAAAAACACGTTTTAAACATAATGAACGGTTCAGATCATCAAAATAAAGGATCCCTCATTAGAAGCGCGGACTATATATGTATGAGTGAGCTTCTAATAAGGGATCCCCTATTTTGCTACGGTGTGGACCTCCTACTTCTTGATCAAATTATGATGATCTGAACCGTTCAATGTGTTTAAAACGTGTTTTTAAGGGTACCCGTAAGAGATCGGCTCAAAATAATATCCGGAAAGTCTTTGATCCGTTCAATTTTTCATAAAACTGTTCCTGTCAGCATTTATCAAAAACTGTTTAGATCAAGCTCTTCTCGATATTATTTCGAGCCGATTTCTTGCAGGTACCCTTAAAAACACGTTTTAAACATAATGAACGGTTCAGATCATCAAAATAAAGGATCCTTCATTAGAAGCGCGGACTATATATGTATGAGTGAGCTTCTAATAAGGGATCCCCTATTTTGCTACGGTGTGGACCTCCTACTTCTTGATCAAATTATGATGATCTGAACCGTTCAATGTGTTTAAAACGTGTTTTTAAGGGTACCCGTAAGAGATCGGCTCAAAATAATATCCGGAAAGTCTTTGATCCGTTCAATTTTTCATAAAACTGTTCCTGTCAGCATTTATCAAAAACTGTTTAGATCAAGCTCTTCTCGATATTATTTCGAGCCGATTTCTTGCAGGTACCCTTAAAAACACGTTTTAAACATAATGAACGGTTCAGATCATCAAAATAAAAGATCCCTCGTTAGAAGCGCGGACTATATATGTATGAGTGAGCTTCTAATAAGGGATCCCCTATTTTGCTACGGTGTGGACCTCCTACTTCTTGATCAAATTATGATGATCTGAACCGTTCAATGTGTTTAAAACGTGTTTTTAAGGGTACCCGTAAGAGATCGGCTCAAAATAATATCCGGAAAGTCTTTGATCCGTTCAATTTTTCATAAAACTGTTCCTGTCAGCATTTATCAAAAACTGTTTAGATCAAGCTCTTCTCGATATTATTTCGAGCAGATTTCTTGCAGGTACCCTTAAAAACACGTTTTAAACATAATGAACGGTTCAGATCATCAAAATAAAGGATCCCTCATTAGAAGCGCGGACTATATATGTATGAGTGAGCTTCTAATAAGGGATCCCCTATTTTGCTACGGTGTGGACCTCCTACTTCTTGATCAAATTATGATGATCTGAACCGTTCAATGTGTTTAAAACGTGTTTTTAAGGGTACCCGTAAGAGATCGGCTCAAAATAATATCCGGAAAGTCTTTGATCCGTTCAATTTTTCATAAAACTGTTCCTGTCAGCATTTATCAAAAACTGTTTAGATCAAGCTCTTCTCGATATTATTTCGAGCCGATTTCTTGCAGGTACCCTTAAAAACACGTTTTAAACATAATGAACGGTTCAGATCATCAAAATAAAGGATCCCTCATTAGAAGCGCGGACTATATATGTATGAGTGAGCTTCTAATAAGGGATCCCCTATTTTGCTACGGTGTGGACCTCCTACTTCTTGATCAAATTATGATGATCTGAACCGTTCAATGTGTTTAAAACGTGTTTTTAAGGGTACCCGTAAGAGATCGGCTCAAAATAATATCCGGAAAGTCTTTGATCCGTTCAATTTTTCATAAAACTGTTCCTGTCAGCATTTATCAAAAACTGTTTAGATCAAGCTCTTCTCGATATTATTTCGAGCCGATTTCTTGCAGGTACCCTTAAAAACACGTTTTAAACATAATGAACGGTTCAGATCATCAAAATAAAGGATCCCTCATTAGAAGCGCGGACTATATATGTATGAGTGAGCTTCTAATAAGGGATCCCCTATTTTGCTACGGTGTGGACCTCCTACTTCTTGATCAAATTATGATGATCTGAACCGTTCAATGTGTTTAAAACGTGTTTTTAAGGGTACCCGTAAGAGATCGGCTCAAAATAATATCCGGAAAGTCTTTGATCCGTTCAATTTTTCATAAAACTGTTCCTGTCAGCATTTATCAAAAACTGTTTAGATCAAGCTCTTCTCGATATTATTTCGAGCCGATTTCTTGCAGGTACCCTTAAAAACACGTTTTAAACATAATGAACGGTTCAGATCATCAAAATAAAGGATCCCTCGTTAGAAGCGCGGACTATATATGTATGAGTGAGCTTCTAATAAGGGATCCCCTATTTTGCTACGGTGTGGACCTCCTACTTCTTGATCAAATTATGATGATCTGAACCGTTCAATGTGTTTAAAACGTGTTTTTAAGGGTACCCGTAAGAGATCGGCTCAAAATAATATCCGGAAAGTCTTTGATCCGTTCAATTTTTCATAAAACTGTTCCTGTCAGCATTTATCAAAAACTGTTTAGATCAAGCTCTTCTCGATATTATTTCGAGCCGATTTCTTGCAGGTACCCTTAAAAACACGTTTTAAACATAATGAACGGTTCAGATCATCAAAATAAAGGATCCCTCATTAGAAGCGCGGACTATATATGTATGAGTGAGCTTCTAATAAGGGATCCCCTATTTTGCTACGGTGTGGACCTCCTACTTCTTGATCAAATTATGATGATCTGAACCGTTCAATGTGTTTAAAACGTGTTTTTAAGGGTACCCGTAAGAGATCGGCTCAAAATAATATCCGGAAAGTCTTTGATCCGTTCAATTTTTCATAAAACTGTTCCTGTCAGCATTTATCAAAAACTGTTTAGATCAAGCTCTTCTCGATATTATTTCGAGCCGATTTCTTGCAGGTACCCTTAAAAACACGTTTTAAACATAATGAACGGTTCAGATCATCAAAATAAAGGATCCCTCATTAGAAGCGCGGACTATATATGTATGAGTGAGCTTCTAATAAGGGATCCCCTATTTTGCTACGGTGTGGACCTCCTACTTCTTGATCAAATTATGATGATCTGAACCGTTCAATGTGTTTAAAACGTGTTTTTAAGGGTACCCGTAAGAGATCGGCTCAAAATAATATCCGGAAAGTCTTTGATCCGTTCAATTTTTCATAAAACTGTTCCTGTCAGCATTTATCAAAAACTGTTTAGATCAAGCTCTTCTCGATATTATTTCGAGCCGATTTCTTGCAGGTACCCTTAAAAACACGTTTTAAACATAATGAACGGTTCAGATCATCAAAATAAAGGATCCCTCATTAGAAGCGCGGACTATATATGTATGAGTGAGCTTCTAATAAGGGATCCCCTATTTTGCTACGGTGTGGACCTCCTACTTCTTGATCAAATTATGATGATCTGAACCGTTCAATGTGTTTAAAACGTGTTTTTAAGGGTACCCGTAAGAGATCGGCTCAAAATAATATCCGGAAAGTCTTTGATCCGTTCAATTTTTCATAAAACTGTTCCTGTCAGCATTTATCAAAAACTGTTTAGATCAAGCTCTTCTCGATATTATTTCGAGCCGATTTCTTGCAGGTACCCTTAAAAACACGTTTTAAACATAATGAACGGTTCAGATCATCAAAATAAAGGATCCCTCATTAGAAGCGCGGACTATATATGTATGAGTGAGCTTCTAATAAGGGATCCCCTATTTTGCTACGGTGTGGACCTCCTACTTCTTGATCAAATTATGATGATCTGAACCGTTCAATGTGTTTAAAACGTGTTTTTAAGGGTACCCGTAAGAGATCGGCTCAAAATAATATCCGGAAAGTCTTTGATCCGTTCAATTTTTCATAAAACTGTTCCTGTCAGCATTTATCAAAAACTGTTTAGATCAAGCTCTTCTCGATATTATTTCGAGCCGATTTCTTGCAGGTACCCTTAAAAACACGTTTTAAACATAATGAACGGTTCAGATCATCAAAATAAAGGATCCCTCATTAGAAGCGCGGACTATATATGTATGAGTGAGCTTCTAATAAGGGATCCCCTATTTTGCTACGGTGTGGACCTCCTACTTCTTGATCAAATTATGATGATCTGAACCGTTCAATGTGTTTAAAACGTGTTTTTAAGGGTACCCGTAAGAGATCGGCTCAAAATAATATCCGGAAAGTCTTTGATCCGTTCAATTTTTCATAAAACTGTTCCTCTCAGCATTTATCAAAAACTGTTTAGATCAAGCTCTTCTCGATATTATTTCGAGCCGATTTCTTGCAGGTACCCTTAAAAACACGTTTTAAACATAATGAACGGTTCAGATCATCAAAATAAAGGATCCCTCATTAGAAGCGCGGACTATATATGTATGAGTGAGCTTCTAATAAGGGATCCCCTATTTTGCTACGGTGTGGACCTCCTACTTCTTGATCAAATTATGATGATCTGAACCGTTCAATGTGTTTAAAACGTGTTTTTAAGGGTACCCGTAAGAGATCGGCTCAAAATAATATCCGGAAAGTCTTTGATCCGTTCAATTTTTCATAAAACTGTTCCTGTCAGCATTTATCAAAAACTGTTTAGATCAAGCTCTTCTCGATATTATTTCGAGCCGATTTCTTGCAGGTACCCTTAAAAACACGTTTTAAACATAATGAACGGTTCAGATCATCAAAATAAAGGATCCCTCATTAGAAGCGCGGACTATATATGTATGAGTGAGCTTCTAATAAGGGATCCCCTATTTTGCTACGGTGTGGACCTCCTACTTCTTGATCAAAATTATGATGATCTGAACCGTTCAATGTGTTTAAAACGTGTTTTTAAGGGTACCCGTAAGAGATCGGCTCAAAATAATATCCGGAAAGTCTTTGATCCGTTCAATTTTTTATAAAACTGTTCCTGTCAGCATTTATCAAAAACTGTTTAGATCAAGCTCTTCTCGATATTATTTCGAGCCGATTTCTTGCAGGTACCCTTAAAAACACGTTTTAAACATAATGAACGGTTCAGATCATCAAAATAAAGGATCCCTCATTAGAAGCGCGGACTATATATGTATGAGTGAGCTTCTAATAAGGGATCCCCTATTTTGCTACGGTGTGGACCTCCTACTTCTTGATCAAATTATGATGATCTGAACCGTTCAATGTGTTTAAAACGTGTTTTTAAGGGTACCCGTAAGAGATCGGCTCAAAATAATATCCGGAAAGTCTTTGATCCGTTCAATTTTTCATAAAACTGTTCCTGTCAGCATTTATCAAAAACTGTTTAGATCAAGCTCTTCTCGATATTATTTCGAGCCGATTTCTTGCAGGTACCCTTAAAAACACGTTTTAAACATAATGAACGGTTCAGATCATCAAAATAAAGGATCCCTCATTAGAAGCGCGGACTATATATGTATGAGTGAGCTTCTAATAAGGGATCCCCTATTTTGCTACGGTGTGGACCTCCTACTTCTTGATCAAATTATGATGATCTGAACCGTTCAATGTGTTTAAAACGTGTTTTTAAGGGTACCCGTAAGAGATCGGCTCAAAATAATATCCGGAAAGTCTTTGATCCGTTCAATTTTTCATAAAACTGTTCCTGTCAGCATTTATCAAAAACTGTTTAGATCAAGCTCTTCTCGATATTATTTCGAGCCGATTTCTTGCAGGTACCCTTAAAAACACGTTTTAAACATAATGAACGGTTCAGATCATCAAAATAAAGGATCCCTCATTAGAAGCGCGGACTATATATGTATGAGTGAGCTTCTGATAAGGGATCCCCTATTTTGCTACGGTGTGGACCTCCTACTTCTTGATCAAATTATGATGATCTGAACCGTTCAATGTGTTTAAAACGTGTTTTTAAGGGTACCCGTAAGAGATCGGCTCAAAATAATATCCGGAAAGTCTTTGATCCGTTCAATTTTTTATAAAACTGTTCCTGTCAGCATTTATCAAAAACTGTTTAGATCAAGCTCTTCTCGATATTATTTCGAGCCGATTTCTTGCAGGTACCCTTAAAAACACGTTTTAAACATAATGAACGGTTCAGATCATCAAAATAAAGGATCCCTCATTAGAAGCGCGGACTATATATGTATGAGTGAGCTTCTAATAAGGGATCCCCTATTTTGCTACGGTGTGGACCTCCTACTTCTTGATCAAATTATGATGATCTGAACCGTTCAATGTGTTTAAAACGTGTTTTTAAGGGTACCCGTAAGAGATCGGCTCAAAATAATATCCGGAAAGTCTTTGATCCGTTCAATTTTTCATAAAACTGTTCCTGTCAGCATTTATCAAAAACTGTTTAGATCAAGCTCTTCTCGATATTATTTCGAGCCGATTTCTTGCAGGTACCCTTAAAAACACGTTTTAAACATAATGAACGGTTCAGATCATCAAAATAAAGGATCCCTCATTAGAAGCGCGGACTATATATGTATGAGTGAGCTTCTAATAAGGGATCCCCTATTTTGCTACGGTGTGGACCTCCTACTTCTTGATCAAATTATGATGATCTGAACCGTTCAATGTGTTTAAAACGTGTTTTTAAGGGTACCCGTAAGAGATCGGCTCAAAATAATATCCGGAAAGTCTTTGATCCGTTCAATTTTTCATAAAACTGTTCCTGTCAGCATTTATCAAAAACTGTTTAGATCAAGCTCTTCTCGATATTATTTCGAGCCGATTTCTTGCAGGTACCCTTAAAAACACGTTTTAAACATAATGAACGGTTCAGATCATCAAAATAAAGGATCCCTCATTAGAAGCGCGGACTATATATGTATGAGTGAGCTTCTAATAAGGGATCCCCTATTTTGCTACGGTGTGGACCTCCTACTTCTTGATCAAATTATGATGATCTGAACCGTTCAATGTGTTTAAAACGTGTTTTTAAGGGTACCCGTAAGAGATCGGCTCAAAATAATATCCGGAAAGTCTTTGATCCGTTCAATTTTTCATAAAACTGTTCCTGTCAGCATTTATCAAAAACTGTTTAGATCAAGCTCTTCTCGATATTATTTCGAGCCGATTTCTTGCAGGTACCCTTAAAAACACGTTTTAAACATAATGAACGGTTCAGATCATCAAAATAAAGGATCCCTCATTAGAAGCGCGGACTATATATGTATGAGTGAGCTTCTGATAAGGGATCCCCTATTTTGCTACGGTGTGGACCTCCTACTTCTTGATCAAATTATGATGATCTGAACCGTTCAATGTGTTTAAAACGTGTTTTTAAGGGTACCCGTAAGAGATCGGCTCAAAATAATATCCGGAAAGTCTTTGATCCGTTCAATTTTTCATAAAACTGTTCCTGTCAGCATTTATCAAAAACTGTTTAGATCAAGCTCTTCTCGATATTATTTCGAGCCGATTTCTTGCAGGTACCCTTAAAAACACGTTTTAAACATAATGAACGGTTCAGATCATCAAAATAAAGGATCCCTCATTAGAAGCGCGGACTATATATGTATGAGTGAGCTTCTAATAAGGGATCCCCTATTTTGCTACGGTGTGGACCTCCTACTTCTTGATCAAATTATGATGATCTGAACCGTTCAATGTGTTTAAAACGTGTTTTTAAGGGTACCCGTAAGAGATCGGCTCAAAATAATATCCGGAAAGTCTTTGATCCGTTCAATTTTTCATAAAACTGTTCCTGTCAGCATTTATCAAAAACTGTTTAGATCAAGCTCTTCTCGATATTATTTCGAGCCGATTTCTTGCAGGTACCCTTAAAAACACGTTTTAAACATAATGAACGGTTCAGATCATCAAAATAAAGGATCCCTCATTAGAAGCGCGGACTATATATGTATGAGTGAGCTTCTGATAAGGGATCCCCTATTTTGCTACGGTGTGGACCTCCTACTTCTTGATCAAATTATGATGATCTGAACCGTTCAATGTGTTTAAAACGTGTTTTTAAGGGTACCCGTAAGAGATCGGCTCAAAATAATATCCGGAAAGTCTTTGATCCGTTCAATTTTTCATAAAACTGTTCCTGTCAGCATTTATCAAAAACTGTTTAGATCAAGCTCTTCTCGATATTATTTCGAGCCGATTTCTTGCAGGTACCCTTAAAAACACGTTTTAAACATAATGAACGGTTCAGATCATCAAAATAAAGGATCCCTCATTAGAAGCGCGGACTATATATGTATGAGTGAGCTTCTAATAAGGGATCCCCTATTTTGCTACGGTGTGGACCTCCTACTTCTTGATCAAATTATGATGATCTGAACCGTTCAATGTGTTTAAAACGTGTTTTTAAGGGTACCCGTAAGAGATCGGCTCAAAATAATATCCGGAAAGTCTTTGATCCGTTCAATTTTTCATAAAACTGTTCCTGTCAGCATTTATCAAAAACTGTTTAGATCAAGCTCTTTTCGATATTATTTCGAGCCGATTTCTTGCAGGTACCCTTAAAAACACGTTTTAAACATAATGAACGGTTCAGATCATCAAAATAAAGGATCCCTCATTAGAAGCGCGGACTATATATGTATGAGTGAGCTTCTGATAAGGGATCCCCTATTTTGCTACGGTGTGGACCTCCTACTTCTTGATCAAATTATGATGATCTGAACCGTTCAATGTGTTTAAAACGTGTTTTTAAGGGTACCCGTAAGAGATCGGCTCAAAATAATATCCGGAAAGTCTTTGATCCGTTCAATTTTTCATAAAACTGTTCCTGTCAGCATTTATCAAAAACTGTTTAGATCAAGCTCTTCTCGATATTATTTCGAGCCGATTTCTTGCAGGTACCCTTAAAAACACGTTTTAAACAATAATGAACGGTTCAGATCATCAAAATAAAGGATCCCTCATTAGAAGCGCGGACTATATATGTATGAGTGAGCTTCTAATAAGGGATCCCCTATTTTGCTACGGTGTGGACCTCCTACTTCTTGATCAAATTATGATGATCTGAACCGTTCAATGTGTTTAAAACGTGTTTTTAAGGGTACCCGTAAGAGATCGGCTCAAAATAATATCCGGAAAGTCTTTGATCCGTTCAATTTTTCATAAAACTGTTCCTGTCAGCATTTATCAAAAACTGTTTAGATCAAGCTCTTCTCGATATTATTTCGAGCCGATTTCTTGCAGGTACCCTTAAAAACACGTTTTAAACATAATGAGCGGTTCAGATCATCAAAATAAAGGATCCCTCATTAGAAGCGCGGACTATATATGTATGAGTGAGCTTCTAATAAGGGATCCCCTATTTTGCTACGGTGTGGACCTCCTACTTCTTGATCAAATTATGATGATCTGAACCGTTCAATGTGTTTAAAACGTGTTTTTAAGGGTACCCGTAAGAGATCGGCTCAAAATAATATCCGGAAAGTCTTTGATCCGTTCAATTTTTCATAAAACTGTTCCTGTCAGCATTTATCAAAAACTGTTTAGATCAAGCTCTTCTCGATATTATTTCGAGCCGATTTCTTGCAGGTACCCTTAAAAACACGTTTTAAACATAATGAGCGGTTCAGATCATCAAAATAAAGGATCCCTCATTAGAAGCGCGGACTATATATGTATGAGTGAGCTTCTAATAAGGGATCCCCTATTTTGCTACGGTGTGGACCTCCTACTTCTTGATCAAATTATGATGATCTGAACCGTTCAATGTGTTTAAAACGTGTTTTTAAGGGTACCCGTAAGAGATCGGCTCAAAATAATATCCGGAAAGTCTTTGATCCGTTCAATTTTTCATAAAACTGTTCCTGTCAGCATTTATCAAAAACTGTTTAGATCAAGCTCTTCTCGATATTATTTCGAGCCGATTTCTTGCAGGTACCCTTAAAAACACGTTTTAAACAATAATGAACGGTTCAGATCATCAAAATAAAGGATCCCTCATTAGAAGCGCGGACTATATATGTATGAGTGAGCTTCTAATAAGGGATCCCCTATTTTGCTACGGTGTGGACCTCCTACTTCTTGATCAAATTATGATGATCTGAACCGTTCAATGTGTTTAAAACGTGTTTTTAAGGGTACCCGTAAGAGATCGGCTCAAAATAATATCCGGAAAGTCTTTGATCCGTTCAATTTTTCATAAAACTGTTCCTGTCAGCATTTATCAAAAACTGTTTAGATCAAGCTCTTCTCGATATTATTTCGAGCCGATTTCTTGCAGGTACCCTTAAAAACACGTTTTAAACATAATGAGCGGTTCAGATCATCAAAATAAAGGATCCCTCATTAGAAGCGCGGACTATATATGTATGAGTGAGCTTCTAATAAGGGATCCCCTATTTTGCTACGGTGTGGACCTCCTACTTCTTGATCAAATTATGATGATCTGAACCGTTCAATGTGTTTAAAACGTGTTTTTAAGGGTACCCGTAAGAGATCGGCTCAAAATAATATCCGAAAAGTCTTTGATCCGTTCAATTTTTCATAAAACTGTTCCTGTCAGCATTTATCAAAAACTGTTTAGATCAAGCTCTTCTCGATATTATTTCGAGCCGATTTCTTGCAGGTACCCTTAAAAACACGTTTTAAACATAATGAACGGTTCAGATCATCAAAATAAAGGATCCCTCATTAGAAGCGCGGACTATATATGTATGAGTGAGCTTCTAATAAGGGATCCCCTATTTTGCTACGGTGTGGACCTCCTACTTCTTGATCAAATTATGATGATCTGAACCGTTCAATGTGTTTAAAACGTGTTTTTAAGGGTACCCGTAAGAGATCGGCTCAAAATAATATCCGGAAAGTCTTTGATCCGTTCAATTTTTCATAAAACTGTTCCTGTCAGCATTTATCAAAACCTGTTTAGATCAAGCTCTTCTCGATATTATTTCGAGCCGATTTCTTGCAGGTACCCTTAAAAACACGTTTTAAACATAATGAACGGTTCAGATCATCAAAATAAAGGATCCCTCATTAGAAGCGCGGACTATATATGTATTAGTGAGCTTCTAATAAGGGATGCCCTATTTTGCTACGGTGTGGACCTCC